>JAPFRF010000002.1:111188535-111908535 GCA_029282475.1 Phrynocephalus forsythii
AGAACCGAGCCAGTTTTCGTCCCAGTGAGAGAAGACCAGTGGAAATTAATGATTCTTGTTCTAATTGCTCTATAACAGCAGTCCCCAACCTTTCTGGCACCAGGGAACAGTTTCACAGAAAAGAGTTTTGCTACCAACTGTGGGAAGGTGGGGAACTGGTTTCAGGATGATTTCTGGTTTGTTTTTTCCTTGCTGTGTGGGCCTTTTTCTTGTGCATGCAAGCACATGCAGCTCCACCCCTACTCTGGTTGTCGTGCCCAAACAAAAAATGGTTGCAACGGGTGCGAGGGGGAAAGCCCCACATGGAGTGCAGAGGAAGAATCATGCACAACTGCTCAGGCATGCGTTTCAGAGGGGAACTTGCCGGCCACTGAGGGGGCTACGCAGGGAATGGGGAGGACCTTTCATGCTCTTATTAACTCAGCCTGGTGCAGCCCAGTTATTATTAACAGGCCACGGACTCATGCCAGAACTCCTTGTCGTTGTCTTCTTGGCAGCCTAAGGATGGCCTGTTTCACAGCAGCAGCTTCCAAATGTGAATGTCACGCCTGGAATCCACTGCAGATCTTTAACCTGCTTAACTGATGATGACATAACAAAGGAACAGGCTACACCTGTCCACGATTTGGTGTCACTTGCCCAATTACTTGAAAAAGAGGGGGCAACATATTTCAGAGCTGTAACTCCTAAACTCTTCTTTTCCAATTTGGATATGAATCCCCTCGAATTCAAGCTGAGAGACTGCGCTTTAAGCCCATACCCATTATTTAACTCTAGTTTGAATTTGTTTTGATAAACAGCCAAAATAACAAAACTTGTGTTGTGTTGCATCGTTACAGTCGTGACCGACTCTTTGTAACCCCACGTCCATGGAGTTTTCTTGGCAGAAGGACTGGAGTGGTTTGCCAGTTCCTACTCTAGGCGCCTACAGCACCTGGTATTCCCTGGTGGTCTCCCATCCAAGTAGTAACCAGGGCTGACCCTGCTTAGCTTCTGAAATCAGGCAAAATTGGATGTGCTTAGGGCACCTAGGCAGCTAACAAAACTTGTATCAGTACCCAAATATTTCCAGACCTAACTGTACACTAAGCCTGTTTACAAAGAAGTAAACTGCACTGAAATCAACAGTAATTCCTAGGGATTTACTTTTTGGTACACTCACTTAGGTCTGCAGTGTAAAACACAATATACCTTGATGTGGTATATAACACAGGAATGCACTGTTGCTAAATCAAATGAAAATATCACAAAATGGGGCTGTTCATTAAATCCAAATGACTGTGTGGGTTCAGGTCGCCCGTGCCTGCAAACAGGTTATATCACCAAGCCTGGTAGGTAGCTGTCAACCATTCATCACAGAAAATGGAAGTCTTCTACTTGGCTTTGAAGATGCACAGCCTTTCCAGTCACTGGAAGTACTGTGCAGGTGGAAAATCTCTTTCTGAATGAAGTCCAAATTTAGTTCCAGAGCAATCTCAGGAGGAATGCCATCAGTGGTGGGCAGGGCCAAAGCCAAAAAAGGAGGGGGCATAAATACAAGCAGGTTTCAGCCTAAAGCTCTTACTCCAAGCAACTAAGCCTTACGAGAGACACTTGGAGAAACTCACTTTAAAAACCCCCGCTAAACCACTAATGCTGTTGCCGTGAGGAAAGAACTGTGGTTGCCTAGGGAACCCAAGGCAGCCATATTGGGGCCCTTGGATTCCATTCCAAAGCTTGAGGTTCCCTCCCTCCAAAAAATTATAGTATTTGGCTGGACAGACAGTACTTAATGTAGTTCACTATAATCTGACAAGAAGATATAATTGATTTATATATGTATTTTATTTTAAATGTACACTGCTTTTCCAAGAGACTGGAGATGACTTACAACAATCAAGAGTTCAAAACAAAATAATAAAAACATGTTGGAACTCAGGCTAACACCATGGATCTGAAAAATGGTCTCTGGCTCACAGGAGCCCTTGACAGAATGAATGTGCTAGTCTTCCAAGTACAAGACTCCTTGTCGTTTTCCATATAGTTTTAGATTTACGTAGTGGTAGACTTGCATTTGTACTAAGCTTCACATCAGTTTTAGATCCTTGGACTAAGAAACTGTCTGCTAACATTATGCATATAGCATATGATGCTTTTTTTCTAAGCAATGTGAAATTAAAACGAGGAGACAGTATAGGCCCAAACTAGCCAAATTCAGCTTAGACATGATAGTTGTACCTGCCTAAGAGGAATGCTCCAACACTAGGCCTTGCGTTATAACCAGAGCCCTGTTAACATGAGGCCAGCAAGGTGGAAGAGAGGAGGGAACAAAAGGCAGTCCCATTTAAAAGAATGACTGGGTAGCTCAGTGGCTTAGGCACAAAGGTTGAGATTTCAATTCCCCACTCTGCTTCCTTGACAGGGCGAACTGAATGATCCACAGGCCTCCTTCTAGCTCTGCAGTTCTCCACTGCAAGCAAAGGCTAGAATGTTTTAATGCAAGCACCAGGCATAGTGCATCTTTTTTTTCCTTGCCAGAAGGCATTAATGGGGCCTACCAGGGCTGTCTATCTGGTGGCCTCTTGAATCATGCTAATAAGGGGTCACCCAGCATTCCATCTTACTTCTGCCTGCTCTCTGACATCAAAAAGGTAAGAGTCATGTAAAAAGAAAATAGAAGTACAGGATTAATTTGCACCTCTGAAATTAGTGGGCCTTTAAAATACTAAGTTTCCTCTAGATTGTCCCCTCTGATAATTGAATATTACACCTATAGCAAATGGAAAACATTGATTTGAAATAAGTAGTCGTCCCAAAACTGAGTCCTCCCCCTTCTTAATATTCAATGATCTTATACACTGGGTCTCCAACTTGGATCGTTCCAATTTTATCGACACCAAAAAAGCTTCCAAACAAAGGAGCTGATTTGTAAATGTGGTTCAGAGCAGGATCAGGCATACGATAACTGCAAAGAAGAAAAGAGCTTCATGAATGAAATTATGGCAAGAGGATGGGTTCATCAGGTAGGTAAAAAGGAAGAACCGTTTGTTTCTCTCTTTTTTCTCCTACTCTTTCTATCTCAGGTACGTTTGACTCCCCACTTGGCCATGGAAGCTCACTGGGAGCGTGGAATTGGGAAAAGGTGTTCCTTCAATTTCTCACTTACTTTCAAAGCCCTGTTAGAGTCACTACAGGTTGGTTCCAACTTGACAGTACATAACAAACTAACCAAACTTTTCTCTGAACCAGCTTCAAGCCCTGGGATCTCCAGCGGAAGGATTCAGGTAGCAGGGGTTGGGAAAGGACTGCGCCTAAGAATGTGGAGCCTTCCTAACACCAGAAACGATACAAAGCTAGATGGTCAAACAATCTGATCTCTTACAAAGCACCCTCCAAGGAATTCACAGTGAGGTCCACTGTCTACCCTTTGGTGATCTGTGAGTTCAGTTACATTGGGACCTAGTGACTGAACAACTATCATTCAGTAAGCATTTGCAGCCAAGTGGGAATTTGAACCTTGGTTTCCTCAGGCTAGCTCCAGCACTCCAACATCAACAAACTTCCCTCATTCCTACACATATAACCTAGAAATATAGAGCCACAGGCTGAAGAGTGTGGAGGCTGCAGTCTGAAAAAAGGAACTTATCCAAGCGGTGATGCTAAAGTTGATCTTTGGTTCAAATATTATCCAAAAGCGACTTTTGGTAAAGCTGGGTATCAAGTAGTGTCTAACTATTTGATCCCTGCAGTTCAAACCTACATCAGGCACAAATTAATTATTAGAGTTGATTCCCACCTGGATCCCTTGAGATTACTGTCCAAAATATACCATGAAAAGCACTAAAATATTTAAAGCCTATTTTGAAACCTCCTGGCTACCTTGTGATTTATCTCCATGGCTGCTGTAGTGTCGTCAAGGAGCTGATGTGGTGATGGACCACTTTTGCAACATGGATGTCTTGAAGATAGACCGGTCAAAGAACTATTTTCTTTTTACCATTTACCCAACAGAGATTTAGTGCCCTGTCTTGCTGAAATCTCCCCACACAGACATGGAAGGCACTTTGCATTCGCCAGATCAGCCTTTGGGATGATTACTGAGGACCTTACTGGCCCCAAATTTATGGCAACCCAACTTGAAAGTTTACATGTTCTTGTATTTATAGTGGCTTAAGGGCTCAGTAACATTGAGGACCTTGGTTTTGCTGCTTAAAACCTTCATGCTTTATTACAGCAGATAGAGATGCAGGCCATTAAGTGACTGGGAAGATTATGGGAAGGTTACCTGTGTGCAATGTGTTATCATTAGACCTGTCAACTAGTCAAGGAATGATCATTTGGTTTATGGGTTTAAAAGCAGATAATTGGTAAACAATAATACAATATATTGCGGGAAGTTTAAGTCTGCTTTCAGTTCAATAAACAAATGGTATTGCTCATTGTTAGAAATACATCTTTGCATTCAAAGTAACCCTTTACATTTCCTATGACAGCATTACTTTAGAATAAAAAGTGCAAAAGAACAAAAGAAAAGCACTCTATTGCTAATGATGCAACAAGTTCAAAACCAAAGATGTGTTTAATTACTACAATGCACAGAAAAGGTAAGTCCAATCACGAACTGTTAATATTAAACATTAGAGTAAAGCTGAAGAAGAGGAGAAATAGATTCCTAGTTGCAAAATCGAAACAAAATCTCAGATGAGTTCAAAGGCCACATAAAGAGCAGATTTGCATTACTAAAGTCAGCTGACCATGAACCAGAAGAAATGTAGCTAGAAACAAAAGATAGCAATAGAGAAGAAAGCAAAAAGGCAATTCTTGTAGTAAAAAAGAAAAGAAAAACCTAGCTGGATGACATAAGAAAATTGCAAAGAACATTACAAATTAACTTAAAATTGTAAAGAACAAATAGAGATAAAACCAGATATGGGGAAAAACTGAAAAAACAAATGACATTTTCTGATGAATTTGGCCAATTCCTCAACATTTGTCAATTTGTATTCATCATAAATTGAATCCCCTGACAAATAAGAATCAATGCATTTTAAGCAATTTTTCATTTGTTATTTCGTTGGACAATAAAATGCCCCCACCCCAAGGCACCTAGAGACACCAAATATGTAGGGTGACTCTCCTCTACAGTCCCTCCAGTTTTGATGGAGATTGGAGTTTTGATGTCTGAGTTGTGTGCCCCCAAAATAGTGCCCTCAGGAAAATGTTCTCCAGGCACCCAGAGACTCCAAACTTGCAGAGAACCTTCCTCTGACTCTCCTCTACAGTTCCCCCAAGTTTGTTGACTAATAGGTTTTACCAACTGAGGGCGTTTATACACGACCCCTAAGCTCCGCTGCAAATGGCTCCCAGCTCCGGAGCTTAAAAATGTTTCCCCACCAGCTCCGGAGCTAACAGAAAATTAAGGGCGACCCCGCCCACCTAAGCGTGACCCAGCGCACCTTTCAAGTACCTGCTCTGAGAGAGTGAAAAAATTTGATGCGGAGAGTGCCGGGCTCTCCTCGCTTCTTTTTGTTGTTGTTGTTGTTTTTGCCTCCCACCCCTTTAAGAGGAACCAGGAAGTGACGGGGGGTCGGAGCAACTTCCACCGGCACTCCGGAGGTAAGAGTGCATTCTTTTCTCCCTTTTTTTCTCCCTCCCCTCACACAGACAGAACAAGGAAGTGCGGAGGGGGTGGGAATGCAGGAAGAGCGACAAACCCTCAAGATCTCTGGTCCGAATTTAAGGGACCAGCGGATCTTAGGGGTCGTGTAAAAAGGCCCTCAGTTGCTAAAGGACACTTTCTTGGGGGGAGGCACTTTGTAGATGTATAACTCAGATATATGAAACCCAGTCTTCACCAAAGCTAGAGGGACTGTAGAAGAGTGTCAGAGGAAGCAGCCCTGCAAATTTGGGACCTCTAGATGCCAGGGGAGTCATTTCATAGCATTTTAAATGGGAAACAAAATGATGCATTGATTCATCACTGGAAATTTGTCAATTCGTCAGCTGTGATGAATCACAAATCATAACAAATCACATTTTTAAAACATTCATTTCCATCTCTAGTTAGAACCCTGTTTTTCACTGTCACAGAGAGACAATGGGAACTATTACAATAACCTGTGCAAAGAAATAAAGAACAACAAAAAGTTTGAGGGGGGAGAGAGATCTCATACAAAATATGTGAGAAATCAAAGGGAAATTTAAGCCACGATTGGGAATACTAACTGACCAACTGAGATGTACATTATCTGATTAAGAAAAAATAAAAAGAATGTGGAAAGAGCATACCAAAGACCTAGTGAGAAGAGATAAAAGAATGACAGACTCTTTTGAAGAAGAATCTTGTGATGAAAAACCTGCAGTTCCAGAAAGTGAAGTGACTGCTGCTCTGAAAGCTCTGGGGGGAGGTGGGGGGAAGAAATCAGAGTAGATGGGATACTGATGGAACTGTTTCACGTCACAGAGACTAAAGTAGTCAAAATCCTAACAAGAATATGCCAACAAACATGGAAAACAAAACAATGGCCCACAGAGTAGAAATGTTCAATATACATTCCAATCCCCAAGAAAGGAGATGAGGAGTCCAGTAACTATAGGGCCATTACTTTAATTTCCCATGCAGGCAAAGTGATATTAAAGTGATATGGAGTGAGAATGGTCTGATGTTCAAGGTGGATTTAGAAAAGGAAAAGGCACTTGAGATCATATTGCAAATATCTACTGGCTACTAGAGCACACCAAAAGAATGTCAGAAAAGGATCAATTTATGCTTTATAACTGCCTAATAACTGTGTGCTGTCTGACCTATGATGAGCTACAAAAAAAGATGTATCAGATAAAAACAAAAACAATAATTAAAAAAAGGCAAAAACATAGTGGCACTTCTGGACTTGCCCTCAAAAGCTCACATTAAAACAAAGCTTACATTTAAGGAGCCACAACATTTTTGTCTTCTTTATTTGGTTTTATTTGGTTTTGTCCAACATGCTAGCACAGATTAACATGCCTAACTCTTAAAACAAAAACAGTATTTTCTCTAGTCCCAACCAAACATTTTGCAAGGGACACTGGGACATACAAGAGGGTTTCCAAAGATGATCTCAGTATGTGGGCAGGTTTGTAAGAGAGGACACTGTCCTCTACATACTCTATTACAAAACAATGTAGAGCTTTAAAGGAGTTTGAATTGTGGTTAGAAATAGACCAGAAGGAAAGCCGCAAGCTATATGCAGATGCTGGTAACAATCTGACTACCATGTAGCCCAACTTTAATTACTGATTACTCTTCAATGGCAACACGAGATCCAACACAGCAGTGTTCCAGCAGATATTCAGCTATGTTCCCTCTCAAGGCATGTATCGATCTGTGCTCTTGATATAACATTTACATTTAAACTTATATAGTTAATGTTTTTCTTTAAGTTTAGGTATTTAATTTAATACATTTTAGATAGAAATATGCAGAATACCTCTTTTAATTTTAAAAATCAACTTGCAGATCAATTCGATACAAATTCCTATGAATTCAATGGGAGATACTTGTACATAAATGTGTAAAAGGTCAAAGCCTTTGAATCAGAAGCAGCGGCATGCCTATTCATTAATACTATTTTCAGATGCCATTTCAGATATGCAATTTAGTTGTGAACCATGCTAGTCATATCTTACCTTTTCAGTGTTTCCAGCGGCTCCTTTCTGTCTATGATGCCTGTATCAGGGTCAACGGTTGTCAAAATGCACCTACAGCAGCAAACAAGCTTTTGTAAGAAACGTGATCAAACAGCGTGCTGTTTCCTTTCGCCGACCGCAAAACTTACCTGCCGCATTGCATAACCAATTTCAGTTCCACATCACCAATCATAATCTTGTCCCAAGTATCCTAAGGAGAATAAAAAGGTGGCTAATTAGACTTTATACAATCTTCTCTCAAAAGGTGGTAGTGGAAGAGGAGGATTAAGACTATTACTTATTGGTCACATGGACAATATTTTTCTTTAAATATTTAATTTTATGAGCATTCTAGAAATATTTCAATGGGGATTTTTCAGGTGCTTATGCCATTCTTTCATTGATTTTAAGATTTATTTCCCCCCTCCTGAAAAAAACAGATACTAAAAGGAAAACAATAAGGAAAGCAACAAACAATGTAAGGGCCTTTTTACATGACCCCTAAGATCCGCTGGCCACTTAAATTCGGACCGGAGATCTTAGGGGTTCCTCGCTCTAACTCTGTCCCCACCCCCTCCGCACTTCCTTGTTGCTGGCTGCCTGAGGGAGGGAGAAAAAAGAAAGAAAAGAATGCCGGTTTACCTCCGTTTTGTTCCCGGCAGCATTCAGATCTCTTAAAGGGGCAGGGCGCAAAAAAAGAACAAACAGAAGCCAGGAGAGCCCCGCACTCACTATCCTTACACCGGATCAAATATTTGTCACATCCAAAAAGCAGGTACAAGAAAACTGCTGTTTGGTCGCGCTAAAGTGGGTGGGGTTGCACTTAATTGTCTGCAAAGTCCGGAGCTGGTGGGTAAACATTTTAAAGGTCCGGACCTTGCAGCCATTTGCGGCGGAGCTTAGGGGTCGTGTATAAACGCCCTAACTTGTTAGTTCCACAGCACTGTAACAAGCAACAATTTCCTTTTCAAAATTACTTTGTAAGTTCTCCTTCTCACTGTTTCAAGCCTTTTCTTGAAGTTGCCTTCAGAGAGAAGGTGCTTAGGAAGCAGAATGGCTACCAAGAAAGCAGTAGCTTATGGAGCTCCAACATATAGAACCATATACAAAAGGCAGGAAGAAGGGGGAAAGAGGGACCATGGGAGGGAAGAGGGTGAAGAATGGAAATTCTGGGGTGTTGAAGCATTTGGGCCAAAAGTTCAGTTGGAGTCATGGCTCAGGGGGAAATTATTAACTTGTAGGAAGGAGGAGACAGATGGTAAAGCAAGACTGGAAGGAGAAGGCTACATCAAGGTGAAATGGAACAGGGTTAAGGGTCATTCAAAATAGCCAAGATCTTTGACTGAGTCTCTCTCCACGGCTACTTTAGTTGACAATTATGTCCTACTTGAAAATACAGTACTTTCATTGCTTGCTGCTCACACATTCGCTTTTTGTCTTTTCAGAGCAACCATAGAGATTATAAAGCAGTCTATTATCTCTATAGTTTTAATACAATATTCCCCAAACAATAATGCCCCCAACCTTATTCTCTCAGTGAATGAAGAATAGGAAGGTGTATGAAATGTTAAGTCCCAATAAATGGTACAAAAACTGCTTTTCAAACACTTGGCCACGAGATGGCAATATTAACCTTATCAACCAATTAACCGATGGTGGGGGGCATAAACAGCAATGTTTCAATCTCAACATCATGTCAGAAGGTCAAAACCAAGAATTCAAAATCATCATACCAGAAGTGATACATCCTAAAGCAAATATTCCATGTGTGGCGTTTTGAGTGCTTGCAAATGAGTGTAAATGTAAAAAGAGTACTATGCTTGTGCAATTCCCCTTGAAACAAATTAGAAACAGTAATATCAGATACTAAAAACACACGATTTTCTGATATTAATGTCTTAACAGCTATGTTTGGATTTCTGCATTGAGCAGGGGACTGGACTTGATGACCTTAGAGGACCCTTCCAGCTCAATAATTCTATGATTTTCTGCTTTTTCTTTTATGAGAACAAAGTGACTGGACAAATCTACATTAGCCTATTAGACCTACACTGATTATATGTTACTCATTCCTTGGGTTGCAATCTATGTACAGTGGTACCCTGACTTAAGAGCAGCTTGACTTAAGAGTGGAAAACTGTTGGCATTTTAACTGCCACCTTACAAATTTTAGATATGGTCTGCTCGACTTACAAATATGTTTTTGATTTTTTTAAACTTATTTTTTTCAAATGTTTAGATAGGTACCCTGTCTGAAGAGTAGTTCGACTTAAGAGCACGCATTCGGAACGGATTAAATTCATAAGTCGAGGCACCACTGTATTTTCTTTGTGTCTGCGTGTGCCATCAAGTCAATTGTAACGTATGGTGACCCTTTTCAGGGTTTTCTAGGTAGAGACTACTCCTAAATGGTTTCCCATTCCCTTTCTTCTGGGGGCATTTTGGAGCTGGGCAGCTTGTCCAAGGCCACACAGGTTGGCTGTTCTGCGATGCAAAGTGGAGAAACGAACTCCCAGCATCCAGATCCCTATCCAGCCAGCTATGTATCGCCAATACCATCTAATAATGCTGAGATGATCCGGGTTCAGCATTTAATGATTCACCGGCAAAGTGGTTCACTGACACTATCAGAAACACTTCTGGCATAGGTTTGAGTAGTTTAATAATTAACTTTAGTACACGACAGCTGCCACATGCAGGTTTTCTACATGAGTGTTGTTGTTCCCCTATTCTGAAACTCACAGTGATATTTGATTTATTTGTACAGAATTTTCCATAAGGCTTTCTACTCCCAGCAGTTCATAAGAAGACAACGACATCATTATAATGACAACAAAGCTTTTCAGCGTAAAACCCTTGCTTTACAATCAGTGGCTGAAAGCCTGATGTGAGGTTACACTAATGGCATAGTTTTTGGAAGCAAGAGGCTCAATTCCCTTAACTGAGCCCGTAAGCCTGCTATGTTTTGTGACTGGTCACCAAGAGGTAAATGCGGGCTTCATTTGCAAGTCTGACTCCGTAAGCAGAAATTGTGTGGGGTCCTGTGGCTGGAAGAAAAATGTGCTATCAGCTTGTAAATGCCAACCTGCTATTTTGTCTGGTTTGACTTTCTCATGATTCTCATCCCAAACTTTTCAGGACCTTTATCTTCCATCCTACATGTGCTCAGGTAACTATGCCCCAGTGCTAACATATTCACTTCCTGTCCAATATACTGATGCATATGAATCTGTCTCCAGATAAAACTATGGACTTTTGAACCACTCAACACGTCAAGGAATTAGTGATCAAATAATTATTGGAACATTCTAATGCAATGTTTTTTTTTTTAAGTTTAAGATATTACGGCATTTGAACCGCTCTCTTGGCTTAAACTTGGCAAGATGCATCATACTGCCCTTTAAAACCCTGACTCATCCTGACCCACCACCTTGTAAAGATGACGCAACAGCAATTAGGAAAACACACTAGGGAATTCCAAGGCCAACTAAGAGAACCTTAAGCTGCAAGTATTCTATATTGTGAGCATTTACTGAACACTTGCTCATTAAGAACACAAAAGGTTGTTTTCTTCGTGGTACCGAAGAGAAAAGAAGTCAGCTAAGGGATGTGATCAAACAGCTGGAAACACCGTTTTCTGATTGCACTAGAAAAAGTCATTTTGCAGGGAGCAAAGCAACCCTTACGTCCACTGGGGAATCAATTCATCCTCATCCCAAACCACAGTAGTCTTACATCTGGACCCAAAGGGTCCATCATGGGCATGAAGCAGGGTAGGGCTGGAGCATATTTTGCTGTACATCATATGATCACCAGGAAACAAGCCACATATGACTTCACAAGCAGCCCAAAATGCGATCTCTTTCTCCACGTGAACACACCCTCAGAAGGGTTTGAAAGCTTGTGTACTTTTGTGGTTTGTTTTGGTGATACTCATATCATGCCTTTCTTCAGGTAAATCTGCTCTCTGCCTCCCCATTTAGTCCTGACACATATCCTGAGAGACAATTCAGGTTGAGAAACCATGAGCAGCCAAAAGTCAGGTCTAAGTTTCAAGGCTGAATGGAAACTTGAAACAGGGTCTTTCCTCTACTGATTTAATTACTCTAATGACTACATCACATCAGCTTTATTTGCTTATGGTGGCAGAATCCTGGAGGATGACTGGAAACTGAATTTAATGTCTCATTCTAAGGTAAAGTTACTATGAAATTTAGAATAATTCGGTAAACTCGTATCTTGAAATAATAGTTTCTGTGCTGTAACTGAAGTGACTTCACGTACAGAGGGGCCTTTACAGACCAGAAGCATGGTTGTGCCCTGCATTCCCCAGTGTCACCCACTGTGGCCAACTTATACATGGAAGAAAATGACTGAGAATCTACACAGACATGTAATTCAAGTGTTTTCAATGTGCTCTCTAAAAAGAAATTCCCTAGCTTTTAAAATAAATTACTTCATGAGTTCTGTGAGAAAAACATCAAAGTCCATCTACCTCTTCGTAAGGACCACAGCCTGAAACAGTAATGCTTGGTCTAAAATTTCGCAAATCAACTTTCTTCTCCAGTCTAGTATTCAGGTCTTCCATAGATGCCTCCGAGATGATTAAGAGTGGACCACAGTCACTATAGGGAACCTGTGTTCAAAGGTACAAAGATATGACAAATGTCAAATAAAATACAGTACAGTAATTAGTGGATTGCTCATATACCTATTTAGGGGGCGTGGTGGCTCAGTGGGCTAGAGCGCTGAAACTGTCGGCTGCAAGGTCAGCAGCTCGGTGGTTCGAATCCCAGGTGCCACACAGCGGAGCGAGCTTCCACTGTTCACCCCAGCTCCTGCCAACCTAGCAGATCGAAAGTTTGTAAAATGCAAGTAGATAAATAGGTACTGCTGTAAAAAGCTGGAAGGTAAACAGTATTCCGTGCAGCCATGGTGGCCACATGGCCATGGACTTGCACAACACTGGGTCTTTGGCTTGAAAACAGAGATGAGCACCGCCCCTAGAGACAGACATGACTTGCACGCATGTATAGGGGGAACCTTTACCTTTTACATAGACCTCTCAGATACTCTATCTCCATTATGATGGTATGTCACAGCTCTGGGACTCAGCAGCTTGCCCAAAGCCATACAGGTAGGAAGGAATATACTTCCACCAGCCACAGCCTTTCTGCATGATCTTGTGGAGTCCTCTTTCCCAGGAAGCCCAGTGGAGATTCGAACTTCCAGCCCTTCACAGCCAGATACTCCAACCCACTGTGTCATAATAACACTAAAAAGTTAGCTAAATTTTAAAAATTAGCACTACAAGATCTCTCTGAAAATCCATTCTGTTAGAGAAGCCTGACTGACCAGAAAGGTCTTTGCCTGACAGTAGGAGGACAAGAAGGAAGTAGCCAGTCTGCCCGCTTAGGAGAGAATTCCACAGCCAGGGTGTATCCACCAAAGAGGCCCCTCTCTCATATCCTCACTAAGCATGCCAACGTAAAAAGCCCTTCAAAATCTTAAAACCCGGGCAGGCTCAGATGGGGAGCTGCACTCTTTTAATTCAATTCCCCCCGTGCCTCCTTGACAGGGGCTGGACTCAGTGAGTCAGAAGGCCCTTTCCAGCTCTGTAGTTCTATGGTGATGATGATGATGATGATTACAGAACTCTGCGCCCTACCTCCAAAATCAGAAATAACATGCAGTAATACCTTGGTTTATGAGCATAATTCATTCTGGAAACATGCTTGTAAATCAAAACACTATTATATCAAAGCAACTTTACCCATAAGAAATAATGGAAACTCAGATGATTCATTCTGGGGTCCCACAAACCACATGCTGTACAAACAAAATGCCAAAATTGACAAAAGATGTTGAAGTCCATGTCCACGCCATGGGTTAGGTTTAGGTTTAGGGTTGAGGAATCTGCTCTGCTTGAGAATGACAACTGGATTGTACTCAGTGTTTTAAAGTGACAATAATAAAGTGCAATTTGTAGCCATATACACAGTTGACCAGCTGCTTCATGACTGGAAATGGTTTGAAAAAATATGAAAGAATGTTGAAAACAAATTTAATTTAATAATAATAATAATAATAATAATAATAATAATAATAATAATAATAATAATAATAATAATAATAATAATAATAATAATAATAATAATAAATAATTTCTATGCTGCCTTTTCCCCTGAAGGGACCCAAAATATAAATACAAAGAAAAATAAAACCCTAACCTGCCCTCCCCTCTGAAAATGTTCCCGACTGGTGCAAGGGAGACCTCCATCCCTCTTTCCTCCCTCTGCTTTGGAGGCTGCGTGAGATGGAACGTTCCAGACAATCACCCACAATCCAGCAAGGGGAGGGAGGGAGAGCCACCATTAGTTCATTTGTAATCATGTGACCTGCTCCAGTGCTTGTATATCAAGACATTGTTTGTTGATCAAGACAAAGAAATGTTTAAAAGAAATGTTTGCTTGTCTTGCAAAATGCTCTTAAACCAAGTTACTCTTGAGCCAAGGTGTTACTGCATTTCACTAGTGGTTGCAAAAGAATGTGAGCATGAGGGTGATGCTTCCCACATAATATCTTTGTTGGATCTCTTCAAGTCATTTGGTTGGCTGCTACAGGAGGTAGGATCAGACACATGTCTGGTGGAATTCATAGGTACCCACTGTTCTTGAAACTCGTTATGACTTCAGCCCAGGTACTGTAAATATTAATTTCGGAACTAACACTTCCAGAAGCACCACCCAATATCCCCAATAGCTAGGCCATCCAGGTGACTATGGGAGTTGTAGTCCACAGAAATAACTTTCCTGACTTTGCTTTCAGATATAATGGCAAGAATTTTTAAAAAGAGATAATGAAACAATGCATATTCACAATAAAAATTGTCTAACCTCATCAGTAGCTCGAAAAGGTGTCTTAATCTTTTCACATTTTCTTGGTGCCATATTGGTCTCAAATTGTACCAGTCGATAGGGTTCTGAATTCAAGAAATTAGTGAACCAATGAGCCACCTCATCACCACAGTCCCGTCCTTCAATGTCAAGGCCAAACACCCTGTTGAAGTTTACAAAATAAAACAAAGAGTTACATGAGCAATAATCCTCGAAGTTAATTTTATATTACAAGGGGTATACAAAATTAAATCCTGTCTTTTCCCAATAGTCATAGGAAAAGAGGTTGCAGTACCTTACAGTACGCTGATCTTTAATTCGCCCTTTCTGTTTTAGTTATCTCTCTGTTCCTTGAGTGATTTTTATGATGTCATTGTTGATTTAGGTATGTTCAGTTTGCTTATTAGCTTCATTTTTATATTGTATACTGTTCTTGTTTTGTTTGTTAAATTATTTGTACACTGCCCAGAATGGCCTTGTTGCTAGATGGTGCAGTATATTAAGTCTAATAAATAAATAATAAATACCCATGCTTGGTATTAAACTATTGTGAATAAAACTCTAGAGTTCTGGAGCTTCAGAATTACTGAGACTTTAAGGCTGAATAAATTCACTATGTTTGAAATGAGGTGATCACAAAATTACTCTATCCCTAAATATAAATATATTAAAATGCTGTAGGTGCCTGGAGTAGGAACTGGCAAGCCAGTCCAGTATTCCTGCCAAGAAAACTCCATGGACATGGGGTCACAAAGAATCGGTCACGACTGTAACAACACAACACACAAAATAACTTCAGAGACGGTTTTACGTGGTAAAACTGCATATATTTTGAAAAATAAGCACAGTCATTTGCTGTGTTATATCACAAGTTACTTTCACAAGAAAATTTTGCCACCTGATGACTGAAATGAAATGAAAGTTCAGAAAACATCGGTACCAGTAGATCAAATCTAGGTTGTTTTTCAGCTGCTGGTGAGGAACGCAAAGGTCATTTCAGTTATTGCCTATCAATTCAGGGGTGGCACAAGACATTTTATAACCTGAAAGTCAATGGTTTATTAACATCCTTTTCTCTCTGTATCCTTCTGCAGTTCATCTAGCCCTAGGCAATGATTTGTCAAGAAATCACAGCTGCTGCTTACATGCCCTAGAACAGTGAAGGCGAAACTTTTAGAGACCGAGGGCCCAAACTGTGATTCAAAACCCACTACTTTTTCGCAAAGTGCCAATACAGCAATTTAACCTGAATACAGGTGACTGTGAAGGGGTGATGTCGGGTGCCCACAGAAAGGGCTCTGAGTGCCACCTTTGGCACCCATTCCATAGGTTCGCCAACACTGTCCTAGAAGGCAGAAGGTGCCTCTTAACCGTCAGAACTTTAAACCTTTGGCTGCATCGGGAAAACTGGGGTGCTGAAAGAAGACGCTTTCTACCATCAACATTTCTATTTTAGAAATAAGGTTTAGGCAAGCTTCAGGTGGTTCCACAAAGATATGGGGGGGGGGGACTTGGAGTTCAACCACAGCTCACAGACCAACTGGGTACAGCCAGTTGGCTTGTAGGATCTTATTGTTCGACATCCAAGCAATTAATAAACTGTAGACCTGTGTAACCATTTGAGTATCAATGGTTAGGAAGGTCAGGAAGAAGGTGGCACAAAACAGTTTGTCTTCCCTAATGCGCTGTCGAGACATACCACCACAAACATTTTGCAACGCTCGAATCCAGATAATACAGTGACCCCACACACACCTATTTCGGGGGTTAGGAACCCGACCAGATCCGCGATAATTGAAAATCTGCAATGTGCAGATGCAGGTTGAGTCGGGCCTAGAGCGCCTAGCTGGGGACTCTTGTACTTACCTCCAGCCTGGTGTTGCCTTGAACGGGCCTGCGAGGGCCTTCCTGGGCCTTCTGGGGGCCTCAAAAGGGCCTTTCCGTGAACCGAAAGTGACTTCCGGTAAACCAGAAGTGACTTCCGGGTCGCTGAAAATAATTTCTGAGGTCTCCGACAGGCCTAGAAAGCCCCTCGGAAGCCTCAGAAATTATTTTCGGCACCCGAGAAGTGACTTCCGGTTCGCATGGAGGCCCTTTTAGGGCCTCCAGAAGGCCCAGGAAGGCCCTCGCAGGCCTGTTCAGGGCAGCACCAGTCCTGGGGTAAGGGGAGCCTAGGCCTTTCTCCCCTTAGCTCAGGGGATCT
Organism: Phrynocephalus forsythii; assembly: GCA_029282475.1. Taxonomy (NCBI): domain Eukaryota; kingdom Metazoa; phylum Chordata; class Lepidosauria; order Squamata; family Agamidae; genus Phrynocephalus; species Phrynocephalus forsythii. Next base: position 111,205,282 of record JAPFRF010000002.1, read on the forward strand.
TTTTTCATATACTGCGGTCCCGTGATATAGCAGGACCACAGTTTATGAACCATGAATGGGCAGGGGACCACTGTAACATGCCCCCCCCCAAGAGACTGTTTGGATTCACTGAATACATCATAAAAATAAAGCAGTCTAGTATATACAAAGAAGACTAGGAGCCACTTAGAGAGAGAAAAGGCGACACCTGCAATTCTTCACTGAATTTTTCTTAGGGAGATTTATAGGGATGGTCAGTTCCTTCATCTCAGGAGCAGTCAAGACTATGTGACCATTTTTTGAATTTACAGTAATCAGAACCAGACGAGGCTCCTGCCGAGCAGTGACCATGTGTCCATCTTCCTTAATCACGAGCCAAAACCTATGGTGAAACACAGAGAGGCATGTTAATCCTTTGGACCTCAATTGCTCAGAAGTCATTAGGAAAGTAAGCACCTTATGCTGTAAGAAGAGAAGTCCCACGTTCATGGGACCACAAGATTAACGGGGAATTCTCCTTTGGAATTGTAAATGAGCTTCTGACCCTAATCTCGACTTTCTCCTGTAAATACCGCCCACCTACTGTTTCCACAATGGGTCTTTTGGAACATCAAAATTTGTAGTGTGTGTGTTTGATAGATTATAGGTGTGAAAAATGATTTGTTACAGCACATTTTCCAGGGGAGACCATTCTCAGCATTAGAATATAAGCAAGGATGAACGTGATACATGGAACAGAGTCTCACATGCTAAAATAGGAATTGTTGAATCTGAATTTTTTCTAATTTTTTAAGCTCTGATCTTTTCTGTATCCAGTTCGATATACAAAATCCAATTTCTATCCTGAAAAATATTTGTCTCTCTTTTTAATACCTACCAACTAGTAAACATGTGGGGGGATGAACTTAAGTCTACCCCAAATCTTGCTGGCCCTTCTGAAATCCGCCTGATTTACTTCTAAGCAGATGCAAAACTGCAGCGAAGGGCGTATCAGAAATCAATGGGCAGCTAGTATCATGGAGTCTTGGGGAGGTAACATGCCTTAACTAGCTTATTACAGTGGCACCTTGTATAAAGGAATTAATTCGTTCCAAATGAAATTGTGTTAAGCAAATTTTCCTTTATACAAATTTCCCATAGGAATGCATTGAAAATGGAGTAATCCCATTTTATGTTGTACAGATTCGACCCATAGGCGATTATGTTAAGCAAATTTCCCCTATCTCCGGAATGTTTTATGTTGTACAGATTTTACGTTATACAAACTGCTTGTTATAGCAGGGTCCACTGTATTAGTAGCAGCAGCACATTGCCTTCTCCTGCTTCATTCACGGGTTAAGAAAAAATCAAACCTTACTGAAAAGAAAACGCTAACACCCCCAGCCCCACCCCATTCAGACTCCAGAGGGGACGTGGGAAAGGAATTTCTCCTGATCGGCTAAAAGAAAAGGGGACAGGCTACACCTGAGCAGTGCTGGGTTCGAATCCCCTCTCAGCCAGCGCGATCACCCCACCCAACCAAGAAAAAGGGGGGATGGAGCGGGTGAAGGGAGCTCTTCCCTAAATCTCTTTCATGACTTGCCAAGCTCGCGCCCGCTTGCGCGATCCACACGACCCCCGCCTCCCCGCCCCCCGGCTGGGTACCTGTCGCGCAAGTCTCCGCACCGCAGGCCGAGCGGGGTCACTTGGGCGCGCTCGACGGGGAAGCCCCGGCAAGACTTCACCGGGTAAAGGACGACGTCCGAGACGGTCCCCACTCGCACCAGCTGCCGCCGGCTGCGGCGCCCTCGCCGCCATTGCCAGGCCGCGGCGGCTCCCAGAGACACAACGACCGCCGCCGCTGCCGCCGAGGCCCAGAGCCAAGCGAGGCGAGAGCGAGGCAGCGGCGGCACCGGGAAGCGAAGGAATCCTGCAGTCATGGCTGGAGCGAAGACCGCCGCGTGAAGGCACCACCGGAGGAGGGCCTGGGGGAAAGGCCGGCCTCCTTCCCGGTCTTTCTGTGCCGGCTGGCTAGCGGCGCAGCCTTCTTCTCGCCTGTTTGTGCTCTTTTGACCCCGCATTTCTTCAGGCCTGGGCTGGCTTTGGCACCGAGCGGCTGTTTTGTAACCCCGTCCCTTGGTTGCTTCCAGCCTCTTTTTCCTGCTTCCCGAGCAGCTGCAGCAAGCCCGGCAGGGCACTTCAAAAGCTTAACTATTATGCCAGCTTTCGAAACAAGGACGCCGTGCAAAGCAGTATCAGTGTATTTTGGAGTGTATCCCAGACAGAGATCCATATGATCTTAAGGTGAGACACCCCCCCCCAAACCTCCCTGTCCAGAGGTTGCTCTGCAAGCTGCTTTGAACAGGAATGTACTCTGTAAAGAATGATCAATCTATTGATGATGATGATAAAGCTTGCCAGGTCTCACAGAATGAGCTGCCCTGCCAGGAACTTGCTATGCTCCCCTGAATCTTCCTTACCCCAGAGGGTTAAGGGGAGGAATAATTCATTTATTCTTACAGGATGGCCATATTTTTGAATATTTTTACCCCACCTTTCTCCTTGGAAAAGCAAATACAGTATGGCCAACGTAAGTGAGACACTGACTTCAAAACAACACTGTTTTCTTCTATCATTTTACATCAAAGCAAAAGGGGGGGTTGAGCTGTGTGGCCTCACAAAACACAAATGCAAAATTAGGCTACAGGTGATGCTGTTATAGGCTACTAATAAAAATAAAAAAATTGCAAGCTTTAGCATGCAAAACACTCTTCAAAGCAGGTCCAAAAGTTCAAACATGGCAAAAGATGTGCTTTGCCTGGAGATTGATTCTTAAAGTTCTTGGCTAGATGATGTTGAGTTTCTGGCAAATAATTGGCCAATGAGCAAATTAAAGGACAGTCATTAATAATAAACACCTACAAGAAGATAGCGCTTTTACAAAAGCAGCAAGATAATGGATTTCATTTGCAATTCATTCCCTCCATGAAAAATCACTCCTGCAGGTGGATATGGATTTGTAGCAACACATAATTTGTTTTGCAAATAAAGGAATGCAGAAAATCAGCATACTTTGACAGGCCTCTCTAGTTGGGACCAGTGGAGGCCAAACTTTCTGACAGCTTGTCACAAGGTTAAATGGAAACACAGAGGGCAAGTAAACAAAGTGGCATACATTAGTCCAAATAAATCATTTTAATTTTGCATATATTCTGATAGGCTGCAAACAGAGGGGTGACTGATCAGGAGAATATTAACAAAAACAAAAGGGCTCTGTGTAATCCATTAATGGAAGCATAATCCAGAGTTGAAGAACGCTTTTATGGGATTGCCAAAAATTACAAATAAATGAGCATTTGAGTTGTCTAGAGATCTTCACCTGGTGAAGATTATACAAAACCTGGAGCTGAGGGAAGTAATTCAAACACTGAGCCAATGGTAATCTCCTTGGCCCATGAATCCAGACTGTGAACAAAACAAAAGAGAGTTTAGAATATAGATAAAGCAGATGTGACAAAGGTATCCATAACTCCTGTTGTGAGTTTTACAGGCTGTTTGGTCGTATTCTGTGAGGTTTTCAAGTAGTGGGAAAGGGGAAACTTGTCCTATGCTAGAGAATAGGTGTTAGTCCTTGTATTGTGATATTGTATTGCAATCCACCCCTGATTGCAGTGAAACTTAACCCCTTCATCACAATACAATGACTAACACCTATTCTCCTGAATAGGACATGTTTCCTCTTTCCCACAACTTTAAAAACTCAGTCTCACTCACTCTATACCCCAGGGCACAGAGATAACTCCTAGTTCCCTGAGCTCCTTGCCCTCTGAAGATGCTGGCCACAGAGTCTGGCGAAAAGTCAGGAAGAAAAACTTCCAGAACATGGCCAAACAGCCCGAAAAACTCACAACAGCTATCAGATCCTGGCCGTGAAAGCCTTTTAGTATCCATGACTGGTGAATAGTTAAGTGGCTTGGGTTTCTGACTGTAGAGCCAGAGGTTGGGAGTTCAGTTCCCCACTGTGTCTCCTTGAGAGGGGCTGGACTGGATGATCCATAGGGTCCCTTGTCTATGGAGATTCTCAGTCATCTAGATGAGGTTATCTGGGAGCTGAGTTATGGCAACTGGATTTCTTTTCTTGTGGGATCAAAACAGCTTGCTACTCATTCAAGTAGCTTCTTCGGTCTGAGGAATGTTGGTGAGAGGCTTATTTATAGCTCACCTTGGTTTCACCCCACCCTGGTCTGAATAAGCTTGTTGGATGGGGTCCCTTCCAACTCTGCAATTCAAAGGTTGTTAGCAGCCAATGACCCTCCTTCAGGAAAGAATAGCTTGGCTATCTTGCAGATGTCATTTCAAGTTCCAATTCAGATACTATCAAGAAATAAATCTTATCCCTCATCCCCAGCATGTGATTGCTGCCAACAGACAAATTCCATGTATGGGATTGTTGGAAAGATCTAAAAATAAAACTGCTGATATCATAATGACTTTATACAAATTTATCCTGGGATCATACTTGGGAGTATAGGTTTCTGCATAAAGTACTTATTAGATCAAATGAATTGCAAAACATCAAAATAACAACTGTGAGACTTGGCATAAGACTACAATGTTTGAGATGTTTTCCTTTTAGTAATAGGCCATATGGGGAGAGGATCCGTGAGAGATCTGTAAAAAGCATGATATGAGTAAAAGCATGCATAGATCAGCTATTCTGCCTCTCTGATAATTCTAAAGCCCAAGTGATTTCAGTAGCTTGATATTTGGGATATGCAGGTTAGATTCTTGTCTTGAGTATAAATTTGTAATTCTAGGTTAGCTCATGTTCTCCGTGTGGCCTTCCCAGAGACATCTGGTGGACCACAGCACGAGGATGCCACACAAGATATGCCCTTGGAGTGATCGTGCAGGAGTCGTGCTGCATTCTTATGCCCCTAACTCTTATATTCAAAATGGAAATCTTGAGAAACATTTAAAACAAGAGTAGGGTACCTGGGCATTCCTGTTATTAGGAATTTTCAGAAGCTTCAGATGGTACGTGATGCCACTCATAGCCCTGATTCTGACAGGAAAATGTCTTGATCTGGCCCGGGAACCTCAGTGTCTGCCATTATACTAGTCCTGAACTTCAATAACTACCTGGGTTTACCAGTTCATGTGCGCCCATCAATCCGTCCAAACTCCAAGTCATAAGACACTTGACTGTGTCTTCCTAGAGAAATAAGGAGGGGGAAAAATTCTCCCGCTGGATCAATAGGAATCTACTGCTGTTTTTCTGGAATATCTGCTGTGTTTGGAAAAGTGACTTTTTTAGAACTGTAACTCTCAAAGTCCCATTCTTAGCATGGGGCTGGATCAATGGGGTTGCCTTCTAGAAACAAATGCATAGGATCGGTAGTAACCGGATTTAATCATAGCAATTAGTTGACAAGAAAAGCTGAACATCCATTTTCTTTTAAAAAAAAGTTTCATGAGGTTCAAATAAGTGGCAGGGGAGATACCATGATCACAGGTGGCGGGTTTTGACCACATAGCAACATTACAGATGTCGTCCAAGGGGACTCCTTTAAGAAAAGCCGCTAAGGAGGCAATTGCTCTAGTGGAGTGGGCACGAACAGAGCATGGCAAGGGCCGTTTTGCCAACTCATAAGCAAGTTTAATGGTAGAAACTATCCAGCAGGAAAATCACTGAGGGAAAACAGCAGACCCTTTAGATCAAGCATGTCCAAACTTCAGCCTTCCTGATGTTTTGGACCACAACTCCCAGAATTTTAAGATTAGAATGACAGTGGCAAAGGACTGTGTGAGTTGTGGTCCAAAACATCTGGAGAGCTGAGGTTTGGACATGCCTGCTTTAGATCAAGTGTTGTAACAGTTAAACAACATTTAAGTAGTCCAAAGAGATGTAGTCCTGGATGTGTAGAAGGCCAAGTCCTGACGTACATCCAGCGAGTGAAGGTCCTTTTCCAGAGGAGTCAGACTCGGGAAGAAGGCAGGTAGGGCAATGGGCTGGTGACGGTGGAAAGAAGATACCACCTTGGGGAGAAAAGAAATGTCTGGATATGCCAAGACCTGGTCTTTATAAAATTAAAGATAGGGAAGATTGCAGCAAAGTGCGCACAGCTTGCCAGACCTCCTAGCTGAGGCAACTACCAGCAGAAATGCCATCTGGAAGGTAAGTACAGTGGAATCCCCACTTACAAAATTAATCTGTTCTGAGTGCACACTCGTAACTCGATTAGCTCATAAGTCGGGGAGCAGTTTCCCATAGGAATGCATTGAAAGTCAATTAATCTGTTATAGAGGGACAGATTTCAATGCATTCCTATGGGAAACCACTTTAAACAACCTGTGGCGTCCACCCACCCCATAGGGCGCATTGGAGGGAAAGCTGTGGGTCATTTAAAAGTAAGCACTTGGCTCAGTTACTTACACTTCTCCCCCCTCCAATTAGGCGCATGGTGGGAGAAGTGGTGGTTCATTTAACATGACTTTAAGCAACCGATCCAAGCGTTTGGGCGGGAAGCCTTTCGCTCATGCGCGGGGCAAGGGGGGAGGAGACTAATGAACTTTCCTATTGTTAGGGAAGTCTGACCTCTGCATGTGTGCGCCAGGAAACCCATCTGTATATCTTCACAAGAGAAGCATATGTTATCGTCTCCCCCCCCCCGGCCACCCAAATTCAACTGGTGCCTTCTGCCTGTCTTGGCCTCCCAACTTCCATCATCTGCAACTCAAGACAGTTGCCTGGACTGCAGCAGCTTGGGAAAGGAAGTCTGCTTTCAATTAACTTCCCTTCTGCCTCACAACTCAAAGGGAGAGAGAAGATTTGGCTCAATGCCTCTTTTTAATTTTTAAAACAACGATAGTTCCCCTCCATGTCCCTCATCTGGGAAAAAGCCGTGCCGAGACCTCTCTGGCTCTACTTGCTTTTTCCTTGCATGCTTGCTATGATGTCGTGCACCTTCTTGTTCAGAACGCCTCCGTGGACTCCCTTTTTGCCCATGAGGAAGATGAGCGCCTTCGGGGTCTTCCCGATACAGATCGACCTGCTGTCACCCCCTTTGGTCCGAGTGTCCATCACCGCATCCTTCTCCACTAGCAGGTAGTCGCGGATCACGCTGCACTTCTTCCCAGCAATAGTGATTCCGGTCTGGAGGAAGGCTTTTCGATCCTGCCCAGTAATCAGTCCCACCTCCTGGGGAGAGATCGCGGCCAGCAAGCCTCCTGGCTTCGAAGCCCACACGCATTTGTTGTCTGAATGCCCCACAATGGCGACATCTTCAATGTTCTTGTCCTTCAGGATGGTATTGATGAAGGCCTTCCAGTCCCCCATCTTGTTTTGACTCCCACTATTGCTTCTATGGCAAGTCTTCTTTTCTTCTCTCGGTGTCAGGATGTGGCTCTTCTTCACCCAATCCTAAAAGAGTTCATTTATGCGTGAGTTTAGGTTACTTATACACAACCTCTATCAATTCAGCCCCTCCCCAGTTTATAACAATATGAAAGAAAGTGCATAAAAAACTGAACTACAAATCAATAGAACACACCAACATTTAGAAAGCAAGCATCAAACAAAACAGGCAAGAGGCAAAGACCTAAAACACTGGGATCAGTAATTTATGTGTTTAACCTGCATCCTAAATAGAACATTAGTGTTGAATAACTTTAAAGTAGGGATGGGTATCTCCCAACCTGCAGACCTCCTCCAGCTCATGCATGATCCAAATCTGGACCATGGAGGATCTGGAGAGGAATCCTCCTCTAAAATCTCCCACTTCCCTGCCAAACCAGAAAGGTCAGCAGGGCGGGAGAAAAACAGCCCTATTACCGGTATCTTTGATGTTTCCTCCATCCTCTTTGGATTCCTCCCCAATCTCTGACACAACAGGGGACTGCCTTGTTTTTCTCCAGGAATGTGGCCCCAGGATCATACAGGTTGCTTACTTCTGCCATAAAGAGCGGCCAGACTGATATGATTCTTTAAGAACCTAGTGGCCCACCAGGCTTAGGATGTTGAAGAGTCAGAGCTCTGAACTACAATCAGAGGCAAGCAAGCAAACAAAACCCCAACAAATTTTTTTAAATTGTGGTCCACAAGGGCTGTGCCAGTTGACATTCTGATAGCTATATTCTGAATGGACTGAAAGTTCTGACCTGTCTTCAAAGGCAGCATCACATACAGTATAGCAGATCATATTAATCAAACCAGTTACTCGGTCATGAATAACCATGGCAGGGTCATTCCAGCACAAAAGAGTTTGCATCTAGTAAATCAGTCCCAGTTGGTAAAACTCCTCCAATGACACAGATATAGCTCCAACCTTTACAAACAACTCTTAAGAGAGAGCTGGATCTAGAAGAACCTTAAAGCTGCAAACCTAATCTGTCAGGAGGAACATCTACAAAATTAGCCCATACAGTACCAACTTCCCCCAAACAGGAGAACTACTGACATACTTACCCGCAATGCAAGCCTGTGGAGTTTTGGTAAGTGGTGCAAATTGAGGTGTAAGCTTGGAAATATTAGAGAGGACGAGATCTTAAAATGCAGCCATTAGGGGGGTGTTGATCTGAAGCTCCTGCTCAGATCCTGAGCTTGCTGGCAGTGCCAGATCAAACTTCTGGAAACTTAAAGCCTCAGATGTTAGGAGAGAGAACTGGAAATCACTTGTTTAACTAGCCAAAGGCAGATCTGAGCTCACAAGAGCCATTGTTTGCTTTAACGGTTGCTAAGTGGCGGATTGTGATGTCAGAAGCAACAGTCACTCACCACACTATGAAACCATTAGGACCCCCATCATCCATAAAGCAAACGTATTCTTTACTTTCTGTAGTGTGTCCTGAAAGGACCCCTGAGAGATTTATTCACCTTTCTGTCCTTTCCACTGTTAAATCGGACATTCTAGCACTGGGAACAGATTATCTCTGCATGTCTGTGTCTGAATAATATCCCAAAGGCCACATATTTCCCATTCCCACTAGATTATATGGGATAGTCCAGTAGTAGACTGTGCGGGGGGAGTAGCATATGCAAGATGAGCTTGGCCATGGTTACACAGGATTCAGATAACATTTTAATGCCACTTATTCTCTAGAAAAAAACACTTGTGAATAGTAGCTAACCTACAAAAAAATAAACAAAAAGCACAACAGCAAAATCAACAGATGAAAATGCATTAACTAAAGATCTTCAAGCATGCATTTATCTTAAACTAACAATTTACCGACAATTCCTCAAGCGATTCCAAGTAATCCCCCCAAATTTGGAGAGGTTTGGCGGTCAGGGGGCTAAGTTACTAAGCTCCAAAGGGGGTATCCCAGGAAATAATCATTAAGCACTTGAAGAAGCTCCTCATGATGGAAGCACAGTGTTTTGTTTCACTTCATTTCATTTTGTAATGGAACTACTTTAAAAATTCGTTACAAATGAAACAAAATGAAACTACTATAGAAATGAAACAAAGGCCGTTACTTCACGAACCTCTCGCTGCGCGGCGAGCCGTGATTTCTGTGCGAATCGGTCGGTTTTGTCCGCACGATCCTCCATTTTGGATGCGGCGCCACCCCGACCACGCCCACCACGCCCTAAACCGTGCTTGGCGGGCGAGAGATTGGCCGGAGGCCGGGAATCTCCTCGTCAAATTCACGTGTGGCCAGTTAAAAAGTATATTTATTTTTTAACTTACTTTTTCTCCAAATGCCGATGCATAGATATTTCATCTTGCCTTCTGTACACGGGGCAGGGGCAACAGAGGGGGTCAAGCGTCCCGGTGAAGTGAGCAGAGCCCCTCCGCTGGCAAGGGATGGCGAAGGGCTCCGCAGAGGGGGGGGGAGGGGGTGTCGGTGCCGCCGCTGCAAGACACCCCCGCGCGCCCACCCAGAGAGCGGCGGCGGGGCACACAGGGCGTTTCTGCCCGCCCCGCCCCAAAAACAACCCAGCAGCTCTGCTTCAGGGAAACACGATGGCCGCCCACAAGTCCTCTGACATGACAGCCGGGTATTGATGCATCGATACGCTGTGGTAATTTTTTTAAAAAAATAAAAGAAAGAAAACTACGTTGCAAAAATGAAGTACTACTGGATTCGACCCTAAACCTCGCCCGGTGAGGACACGGAAAGAGGGGTGGGGGCGAATGGAGACCACGTGAATACCACGTGACCGCCTTCGAATTCATAGCGAAGGCAATCACGCTGCGAAGAGAAGTTCTTCGTGAAGTGACGGCCAATATGAAATGAAACACTATTGGGAAGTTCTTTCTCATGGGGGTGGGGAAGGGTGGCTGTCCGTGAAGGATGAGCTCCATAGCTTGGATGTCTTATTGGACCTAGAACTTTCCATGGTATCCCAGCTGGTGTTTGTGGCCCAATCCACACATTTCTAACTGTGCCAAATTGCCTGGCTGTGGACCTTCCTTGACACTGGAGCCCTCATCACACTGGTCCATGCACTTGTAATCTTGAGATTAAACTATTGCAGTGCTCTCTACATGGGGCTGCCTATGAGGATAATATGGAGACTCCAGCTGGTGCAGAACATGGTTGCTAGGCTGTTGATGGGTACTAGAAGACATCAATATATATCATGCCTGCCCTGGCTGCCCTACCCTGGCTTCCAATTTGCTGCCACATTGACTTCAAGGTCCTAATGTTAACATACAAAGCCCTAAATGGTTAGAGATTTCAGTATTTCTCAGAGTGGCTCTTCCCATACACAACTGCCTGAGTACTACAAATAAAATCAACTTATAACCAAGAGCAAAAAACACATGGATTTAAAAAACACTACAGTATTCATCTTTGGATAAAATTCTGATATTTACAGAAGAAAACAAATTAAACAAATATATAAACTTTTGCTAGATTGGGAAATGCAAGACGAGGAAGTCAAGCATACAATGATCCAATGGGCCAGGAACTTCGGATATACAATAGAATTAGAAAAATGGCACAGATTATGGACCAATAACTGTAAACTGACAATTGCTGCTTCTTACAGAGAAAATCTGCTTTAAAAGTTTTATCGATGGCACCCTTTATAGTTGGTTTAATTACACCACTGAAGTGTATAGTCTCTTAGGGACTGGCACATAAAAATACACACTGCACATCCTTTTTGTTTTTAAAAAGAAAAGCAGGTTTAATTACATTGAAATCAATGTAAAGGAACAGGATTTCAGCCATTATTACTCAATTAAAGCCAGGAAATATGCATTAGAAAAGAAGTTTATTATTTCATGCAAAGTTTACACAAGAAGGCACTTAGAACATACAAAAGAAGTAGTTACTTTGGGAAAATATTTATATCAACAGATCATCTTATATACAGTGTCTCCAACTTGAATTGTTCCTGTTTTATCCACTCCAAAATACCATCCAAAAAGAGGGTGCGATTTGTATGTATGCTGTTCGGAAGGATCACAAAGGCGATAACTATAGAAAAGATTAAATCATAGTAAGTCACATGCATGGCAATGTTTGAGTTAAACCATTTTCTCTCTCTATGGGAAGGAAGTTGTGTTATGTTATGTTCTTTGCTTTAAAGAATCACCACATAAGGACTATATGGTGAAAGAGCCTCGTGGTGCAGTGGTTAAATGCCTGTACTGCAGGTAAAACTGTGCTCACGACCTGGGTTCAATCCCAGGTAGCGGGCTCAAGGTTCACCCAGCCTTCCATCCTTCCGAGGTCGGTAAAATGAGTACCCAGCTTGCTGGGGGGGGGGGGCAATGTGTAGCCTGCACACTGTAATTAAAATTGTAAACCGCCCAGAGACTACTTAAAGTGGTATGGGGCAGTAATAAGCAGAACACTTTGCTTTATACTAGTTTCAAGGCATTGCTGCTTTCTGCCAGTAAGATGGCATCATCTACATATCTTAAAATATTTTGGTTTCTTTCACCAATGCCTACGTCTCCTCTATCTGAATCTAACCCAGCTTTCTATATGATATACTCTGCATTTAAATTTAGCAGGCTGGTTGCCAGACAACCTTTTGGCTTTATCTAACTGTCGCAAGAGTGCTACTCCTACTTGTTCTTTGTTATCCCCCTAGCTGACTGAACACCTTCTGACCTGGTAATCTTATCTCCCAGCATTATTTCTTGTTTCATTTTTTTAACGGTGTCATCATAGGGTTTTCAAGGTAAGAAATGCTCAACTGTGTTTACTACTTCCTTCTGCACAGAAGAGAAGTTATCATGAGTATTAGTGCCATTATCTGTGAAAGGTCCTCTGTCTTGTCACCTTCCACTACTGCTCCTGTCCAAGAGCTTCCAAGAGCTTCCTTCTGGGAAACCCTCCACCTCTATCACCACTGGAACTACGCATTCTCTTCTGCTGATGTGACCTTGAATCATCAAGATAGTGGCTGTATTTAGTCAGGTGTCTCTGGACTTTCCAACTTGAGTGACCTTGCTAGGGGTCTCTCGGCTAATAATGGAGTATCACCTCCCAATCTCAGCTCCTGTAACGCACTCATCATCCATTAGCCCAGGGGTTCCCAACCTGGGGGTCGGGACCCCTTTGGGGGGGGTCGAACAACCATTTCACAGGGTTCACCATGAGCCAGTGAAGAAAAAGGCACAAACGGCTGGGGTCTGGAGGATGGGGGGGAAGTAAGTGGGGAAGAGTTACAACTTAATAGGCTGGAGGGGATGTCAGTCAATGGCGCCAGAGGCTGCGATTGGCTGAGGTTACCTGTAGAGGGAAGTTCTCTACGGCACCTGTGGCAGTGGCCTGCCAAAGGGGGCTTGTGGCCTCTTTCAAGAAAAGCAAGGGGTCACCACAACATGAGGAACTGTGTTGTGGCATTAGGAAGGTTGGGAACCACTGCATTAGCACATTAAGATGTACATCCAAGAGGAGCTGTGTCCTAGGATCTGTATATGTAATGCAGGCTTGTTTTGTGAATTTTACAAGGTACTTGCTATATTTTAAAAACTTTCCATTCCTAAAATAACTGTACTTCATCATTATTATTATTTTTGCTTAATGCTCTTTACAGTTGTTCTGAGTCACAGTGCACAGTAACTATTGATCTGTGTAGAAAAAGCACCCAGAAGATTGTATTACCTCTTCAAGGTTTCAAGAGGCTCTTTTCTATCGATGATTCCTGTATCTGGATCAATCGTCGTAAAGATGCACCTATAACAATAATATAAAATGAGATAACAGAACCTTCAGATCTTTTCCCCTACTCTTCAAATACAATCCAGAAACACTTACCTGGGGCAGGCCATGGCTCCTTTCATTTTGGCACCTCCAATCTTAATTTCATCCCAGGTATCCTACAGAGGGAAACATGTTTTGCATTTAGACTGTTTTTATTTTTACTTTGAAACTTTCTCCATTAAGCCCTCAATCTACCACCAAGGCCATAGCTAACAACCCATACGTTATAGGTTTCAGCACCTTAGGCGATTGTTCACCTTAAAGCAGGCATGTTCAAACTTCAGCCCTCCAGATGTTTTGGACCACAACTCCCAGTGCTTTGCCATTGGCAATACAGGCTTGGAATTCTTGGAGTTGTGATCCAAAACATCAGGAAGTCTGAAGTTTGGACATGCCTGCCTTAAGGCTATGGATACTACTGTCTACCTAACAAGCCTATTCAGGAAATTGTTCATCTTATGAACCTATTTCAGACCAGGGTGACAAGAGGTCAAAGCTGACTATAACTTATAAGATGGACGACTCCTAGCTGTATTCAGATTGATGAAGCTGTTTGGATGAGCAGCGAAACGTTTCTGTCTCTTAAGAAAAAAAAGTCCAGTAGCCACAACTCAACTTCCAGATAAACTCACCTGGATGACTGAGAATCTTCACAGACTCAATCTACACCAACTTTCCGACATCATGAATTTAAAGATTGCAAGAGATATTGAAAACAGGAGTGCTAGTTACTGCAACAGTCTAGTTCATGGCTAAAATTTGATTATGCACTGTATTTTGAGCTGATGTTCAATATTTTATGTGTACTGGATCATGTAGGAGTTCATGTATAAGCTCTACTAGTTTCATATGGACTAGAATTATTGTAAGACTGTTAAAATGCAATAACTGGAAATGGTATTTTTGCTGTTCCTAAGACCAATTGGTAAAAGAGCTAGGTGGCCTAGTTTTCAGAGTTATCTGCATTGGGGAGCTCCAGTCAAAACAGACTGGGAAGTGATGGGCCCAGGTTACCTTTGCTGATCTTCTTTCTCTGCCACCCCTAAGCACTGTTGCTATTTCTGAGGGACCCCCAAATGTCTATAACAAATGGTGGAAGGACACAGGGAACTGCAGGGGGATGGAAGGAGGTACAAAGACTGTTGACCTCTCTTCTATTCCATCAGTGTGATTCCTCTGCTAATTCAGGAGCTGCTTGTAGACAGACAGAACACTTTTATTTATCTACAGGAAGCAAATCCTGGGTTCAGTCTCCCTCTCTTTACCTTTCTGTCTTAAAAATATACAAGTAAAACAGCAAGGAATGGTTACGTTTTCTCTCGCTCCTATGGCTCGTGGTCATTGCTGGAGGAATGACTGTAATAGTTCCTATGTCTAATAAAGGCACCATCCTGGGAGAAGAGCCAACCTGCATGGTCATGGAGAAGGTGACAATCCCAGAACCCCACCAAAGGAACAGACCAGTGAGCCATTTCTCAGTAGTTTATATACAGGAAATCTTGGCAAACATAATCATACGTCGGAACTGACTTGTTTGTATGTAACAATTATACTTACTATTATTTAGATCAGGATAAGCAGGCATGTACCCAAATAACCCCACTCAAGATTTTTTTAAAAATCATCATACCTCTAGAGAGCATGGTGGGCGATTCTGGCAATTTTAAGGGGCCCCTAACAGCCCCATATGACAAAAACAAAAACTAACCTTTTTGGTTACTAGTGGGAACAAGCAGATTTTTCCAATTAAACAAAACAATGCTTGTAAGAAAATTTAGGAGGATGGGAGAAGGTACAGCCTTTGAAGGTCCAGGAATGGGCGTTTGGACCGTCCATAGATTGCCCATCCCTTATTCAGGCCAACATGACAAACTGAAACTAACTTTAAAAAAAAGGTCCCCCTTGGCCTCCCATGGAGAAACAATTTTTCACATACCTCAGCTTCTGTTGTTCAGTGCAAATAAGCTACCTGACAATTCCCCCCCCCACTTAAGAAGTACATAAAACCTCTTTGTTACACAACAAGCAGTTGTTTATTTAATCTTCTTTAGAGAGGATCTCCTCTGTGCCCTTTGGCTAAATAAAGCCTCAATGAATAGGTATTTCCCCATCTTCAGGGTGGGGAAAATAATCTGGCACCAGCTCAATAACAGCACCAACCTTCTTCTTTTAGATTCATGATAACTAACTTTTTGTTGTTGTTGGACAATGGAAGATATCTTGAACAGCCAACCAGGACAGTTATCTACAACCAATCAAGGATGGTGAACGTCATCCAAACAGGAACTGAGAACATCTTTCTAAAGCACAAGGTAACACTTGGAGCTCATCCCGCAAATCCAGGAAAGCTGGTCCACACATCTGGCCATGGAGTTTTGGAACTGTCCACCCCCTCTAGCTCTGTAATGCCTAAAATAATGAAGACTGCGGTAGAATCAAAAGTTAGCTTCTGCTTGTGGTGTTTTAGTGGTCTAATAAATTTCTCACTCATCCTTATTTTATACAAGTACAGTAATGCATGGCTTTCTCCCTCTTGTGGTGTTTGCTTATTCCTGATACTCTTCCACGGCAAATATTTTTTGCATAAAACCAGGGAAATAAAACCCAATGAAGATTTTATTTCTTATTACTCCAAGAGAGAATTAGTTTGGCCGTAACATGCCTGTTATCCAGCTGATGTTCATAATTTAATTGCAAATAGGTGTTGGTCATCCTAGCATCTTAAAAAACTGTAGCATTTATTTTCTTGCTAGTCTATCACCTTGTTAATATTTATAAATAAAGCTGTCGCTTCCGTTCAACACTCCCATTTATATACAAGTGCAAAAGTTGTCCTCTGTGGGAGTAATCTTTGGTGTTTTACCTCCTCATGAGGACCACAACCTGTGACCAGAATGTTCGGCCTGAAGTTTCGTATCTGAACCTTCTTGTCTAGTCGGGAATTCAGTTCTTCTAAGGAAGCTTCCGAGAGCACCATAATGGGACTGCAGTCAGGATAGGCAACCTAGAGAGATCAAGCCACTGAGATAAGAACTGCAAAGACCTCCAAAGAAAAACCCCATTTAAATCCAAGGTAGCAAACTGCTTGCTCAGACTGATGGAAGCCTTCATACCATTTGATTAACTTTTTTTTAATGCTCTTTAATTTTAATATCTGACCACGGGTCATGGGCAGCAGCCCCATATGCAAAGTGTGGGTGGGGAGAATGTCATTTCTCTTCCAAACTCCCTCCCCAAGTTTCTTCTTAAACATCATCCTTTGCATTGATAACATGAGAAGAAAAGGAACTACTGTATGTCATTCTACCATTACCACACGTTCTTATCACAGACCCCTGTGAAATGGTCATTTGACACACACCCCAAAGGGGTCCCGACCCCCAGGTTCGGGATCACTGTAGTAAGATGTTGCCTTCTTGCCTGAACTAACAAATGAAGTTCCATTGCATAGACTGCTTTGTGTCTTCCTTCAGTTGTCCCTCTGAACTTACTGTAGGCATCTGCTTACCTTCAGAAAAGGGAAAGGCACTGGCTGGCAATCACCTACCGGGCACAATTCAAGGTGCTGTCCTTAACCTACAACACACAAAATGGCCTGGGTCCAAGCTACCTCAAATATCGAATCTCACAGTATGAACCAACTTGGGTGTTTGAGGTCATTAGAAGACGCCTTTCTCTCCATCCCCGGCAGCCTCACAGGTATATCTTGTGGGAACACATGAAAGGGCCTTCTCTGTTGCTACTCCCAGACTTTGGAACTCCCTCCCGCTGGGGGCCAGGACTGCCCCATCTCTGCTGTCTTTTTGAAAGGAGGCAAAGACCTTCCTTCCTTTTGAGGCAAGCTTTCCCTGAGCGAGGGACTACCTACGATGTGACTTTTAGATGGATTACCATGTATGATTGTGTTGACTGATTTCATAAGAACACCAGTGTTTTCAAAGTTAGTCCACATCCCTCACAATGGATTTTTTTTTCTTTTTGCATGCTCTTTAATGTTACCTTTTAATGTTCTAAGATGCCCTTCTAATTCCCTGTTCTTAATTTGAATATGTCTTAAATGTTCTGGGATGTTCTGGGCTGTATATTGTCCTTCATTATTGTAAGCCACCTTGGGTCCATTTCCAAGTAGAAAGGTGGGATAAAAATATTCTGAGTAAATAAATAAATAAATTTGAGACATTTTTGATCTCTTGGTCTCAAGCTGAAAGTGAGATGTCTCATGGACTTTGAAGAATATCCTGCCCTGCTAGGATTGCCCATTTCAACCAAAACCAAGACAATTTTTAGATATTTTTTTCATACCACCATTGTCTCCAAGGCCCTATTGCTCCCTTCATCCTGTTAGCTACTGATGCATAACAGTTACCATAGCCTGCCTTATAACAGCTGCCAAGAACCTCTTTCACTTGTACCGGAAAGCACATTTAATATAGAAAATTATGACGGACAACTATTACAGATTATGAGAGCATTACCCACTGACCTTATCACTGGGTCGAAAAGGTTCCAATAAATCCTTTGAATTTCTTGGAACCATGTCTGATTCAAAGTGAACCAAACGATATGGCTCGGATTTCAGGAAATCTGTGATCCATTGAGCTGCCTCGTCTCCACAGTCCCTTCCTTGGATATCAGTGCCAAACAGCCTAAAACAGTTGCAAAAGTTGAGTCAATAAGATCTGCATTAGCCATTTAAAAACAGAGGAGAGAACTATGTTAAGGAGCAGCAGAAGCAAAAAAGAAAAAGAAAAGAAAAGAAAGAAAGAAAGAAAGAAAGAAAGAAAGAAAGAAAGAAAGAAAGAAAGAAAGAAAGAAAGAAAGAAAGAAAGAAAGAAAGAAAGAAAGAAAGAAAGAAAGAAAATTTCAAAATGGATTTCAATTGTATACTAAACACCAACCAGCAAACAACAACATACCATATGTTGTGATAAATATCACATTAATCAGAGTCAATATTGCAACACTAGTAGAAAAATCCCAAAACAACTGTGGCCATGTTGATTGGGTGAAAGGTGGGATTTATAGCACATTAGTCCAGGAAAAAGAGCCACTGGTCCTGTTTCATTTTGAAAATAGGAATATGAAGTGACATATACCCTGTCTCCCCACTTCCAAATACATTCTGCAGATCCTAGTGATCTTACTCAGATCAGAATCCTACGGCAAGAGAGGGAAGGAGGAGATGTCTTCAACTTTTGATCCTCTCTGTGATCCTGATCTGGATCTTGAGCCCAGTATGTGAACTCTGCATTGAAAAAGCCTTCCATTAGAGCATACTGTATACAGTATATTTCTCGTCCTGTGGAGAAACCTGACAGGTACCTCATAAATATTCAAACAACGAGAACTGAGTAACCAATGGTCCCACGGCTTGGGACCAGAGTACCTGTCAGAGCGTATCTCCCAGAGGTCGACTGGGGCCAGGCCCACTAGAATGGCGCAGGCGCGCTCACTTAGGGTGGCTACACCCAGGGAGGCGTGGAAATCGCTCACGCGTAACCGCGCCTTCTCTGTGGTGGGCCCAACGCTGTGGAATCATCTCCCTAGTGAACTGCACCTAGCACAGCCACTACCCGCCTTTAAAAAGGCTCTGAAAACCTTCCTTTTTAGAGAGGCATATGGCAACCTTATTACTTAGTTGTTGTTGTTTTCTTTGCCGCCCGCGTCATCTCCCCCTTACTTTTGTTTTTTGTTTTCTTCCCTGTTGTTTTTATTGCTGCCATATTTTATTGTAAACCGCCCAGAGTTCCATCTGGAAGATGGGTGGTATACAAATATAACAAATAAATAATAAATAAATAAATAGCCTGTGGGTGGGGCTAAAGCATATAAAAGCATGCACTTGTTAGAATAACACATATAGGGACTTGATGGGGTCTACAGAGGGTTCTGATGATTGGTAGTTTAGAGAAAGGGACTGGTTATGGTTTGGTTAGGGTCTGAAAAGAGAAACTGTTTGGAGTCTTGTAGAAGTGGTATAAGAACAGTGAGAATATATAACAAGGAAAGTTTAAAATACAAATAGATATAAGATGTTCCAACCTGATTTAAAAGAACAAGTTCTCAATGTTTATTCAATTTTCTGTGTGAACTCAATAAACAAATCCTCTTGTTTGAACTATAAACACTTTGTGCCAGACCCCATTCTTAATGCATGAATATTTAAGGTAATTTTATTTATTTACACAACTTATATAACAGTATAGAAAACCCAGGTCCATGACAACAGTGCATGCAGATATTGCTGGCAACTGCTCCGAATTGGTAATACAGCTCAAACATTCTTACCAAACTGCCCAGAGTTCCCTCTGGGAAAATTGGTGCAGTATACAAACAAACAAATAAATAAATAAATAAATACCATATATAGTAATCCCTTGGTTTACAAGCATAATTTGTTATGGAAACATGCTTGTAAACCAAAACACTCAAAGCAAATTTTCCCATAAGAAATCATGGAAACTCAGATGATTCATTCTGGGGTCCCATAGACCACAGATTGTACAGCCAAAATGCCAAAACACACAAAAGGAGTTGACTAGAAGTCCATGTCCACAATATGGTTTAGGTACATGGCTGTGGAATCTGCTGTGCTTGAGACTAACAACTGGATTTTACTATGTGTTCTTAATAAGACAATAATAAAATGCAATTTGTAGCCCTATACACACTTGGCTAGCTGCCCCATGACTAGAAATGGTTTGAAAAAAATAAGAACTTTCCAGGCAATCACTCACAATCCAGCAGGGGGAAGGAAGAACCACCATTGGCTCACTTGTGATAATGGAACATGCTCCAATGCTTGTATATCAAGACATTGCTTGTTGATCAAGGCAACATTTAGAAGAAATATTTGCTTGTCTTGCAAAATGCTCCTAAACCAAGTTACTCTTAAACTAAGGTATTACTGTATATATTGCAACTGAATAGAGTTTTCTTGTTAATATTAAAGATGGGCACGACCAGGAAATTTTTTTTTCGAGTTGTCGTTTTTCGGGATGGGTCCGTTTCGGCTCGTTTCCGTTTTTCGCGAAATTTTTCAAAAATTTGTCGTTTCGTGGTGTCGTTTTTTCATCTGTCATTAGTACTGGTTTAGGGGGGTAGCGGGCTCCTGGAGGCACCTCTGTGGGGTGGGTGCCTCCTCTGGCCCGCTATGAAGGGAAAGCGGGCTCCTGGAGGCACCTCGTGGGTGCCTCCTCTCCTCACCCGCTACAAAATGGCATGCATAGCCAATTGGATATGCATACCAAGTTGAGTGGCAGAGATGCACCTCTTTTGGGTGCCTCTCTGTAGACCACAGGCCCACTGCTGATCTGGCCGCTCTGTGGTTCACTAAGAAGGGAAGTGTACTTGCGTGTATAGTGCAATGCGAGTACACAGGTTTGGCTTAGGGTTAGGGTTAGCGCAGGGGCTAGGCTTAGGGTTACAGGTAAGGTTAGGGTGAGTATTGGGGTGCACCTCTGGGTGCCTCTCTGACCCACTTAGAAGGACAGTGTACTGGCATATGGGTTAGGGTTAGGGTTAGGGTTCGGGCTACGGTTATCGGCTTTTTATGCCCGATTGGCACATCCAAGAAGTCTCTGTGGTCAACCTGGCCAAGTGGCCATGCGATTGGTGGAATGGCTCCAAAAATTTGCATGGTCACTCCCATGGCCAGCCCATCATTGCGCAGGTGTAAAAAATAAATATAAAATAAAATAAAATAAAATAAATGGGGAGGAGGACAGAGGAGACATTTTGTTGCAAGAAAAACCCACTGCTACATGAAAAAATCTGGCAGTTTTAAAATAGCAATTTTCGCATGTTTCTGTGGTGCTTTGGTGTGTTTTTGGACCACGACAATACGATTTCAAAAAAAAGATTGCGGTCGCCCGCCCCATTTTGGATCCCCCGCCCGCACCGCATGGCATCACCAGAGCAGCCCAGAACAGGAGGGGGGGGAGGCCGGGGACCCCCCCCCGAAACCACCCCTCTAGGTGCCCTCACTCAGGCAGGCATATTTCCGCCTGCTTATTTGGCCGGGAATCAGGTTTTTAAAACTTTTTTTCTGTGCCTCTTGAATGGCGGTGGCGAGCCGGCGACGTTGGCGGGACGATGAGGATGCCCGCGGGCCGCCACTCCGCCAGAGCAGCCCAGGAAGGACAGGAGGAGAGGGGAGGCCGGGGACCCCCCCCAGAAACCACCCCTCTGGTAGGTGCCCTCAGGCAGGCATATTTTCGCCTCATTTTTGGCCGGGAATCGGGTTTTTTTATTTTTAAAACTTTTTTCCTGTGCCGCTTGGCATTGCGTGATCGCTGCGATGCCAGGAACGACAACACGACAAATCAGACCCAATTTTTCTTTTTTCGGTTCGAGTTTGAGTTCTGGCAGAGTAATTGTCGTTCTTCATTTCGTTGCGTAACGGAAATGAGGAACGGAAACGGAAACAAGAATTTTGTCGAGTTGTGCCCATGTCTAGTAAATATTATCAAGGGTTTCCAGAAATTTTTAAAATAAAGGACCCCTTTTTAAATTCTAAGTGCATATAACACCATACCTTCTATAGCTGCAGTGTGAAGCAAAATATACTACAAATTATGTGAAAGAGGTGAAAATTTGACAGGAGGCTAAGTCTAAAGCACCTGCAGTCCCGCACTGGATTTCCGGTCGATAGCCTGATAGGAATATGAAGATCCTTCATGTCTGGAGCACTCAGTCTTAAACAGTTATTTTCACTGGTGATAGAAATCAATACAAGTCGAGGTTCTTGCCGAGCTGTCACCATATGTCCATCTTCCTTTACAACAAGCCAGCACCTGGTTTAAAAAAAACAGACCAAATGTTCCTTGAGTGTGAACTACATTTTACAGAACCTGCCTTTGGACAATGTAGCAAAGAAAAAACAACTAGATTTTGATTCAACTTTGCAGTTGTTGTTCCTGTGTCATTACAGTCATGACCGACTCTTCGTGACCCCGTGTCCATGGAGTTTTATTGGCAGGAATACTGGAGTGGTTTGCCAGTTCCTACTCCAGGCGCCTACAGTGCCTGATATTCCCTAGTGGTCGCCCATCCAAGTACTAGCCAGGACCGACCATGCTTAGCTTCTGAAAACCGGCGAGATTGGATGTGCTCAGGGCATCTAGGCAGTAGCTCAACTTTGTTACATATTAATCAAAATCTTACTGGTGACTTCCGGTTTCCGGTTTTGCTGCAGCGAGACGCCTTGATAAGCTCTCCAGTTTAGGCTGAATTTATCCAAACAAACAAGAGCCTAAAAACAGTAAGTCCCCTTGGAGGGGGGGGGGCGAAGAGAGGCAGCATCTGGGGCTGTGAAGATTGTAGCAGTAGACTTCGTAGTTCCAGAAATAGCCCTATCTCTTGTTGGGGAAAGTCCACCTGCCATAACTATGGCAACGGTCTCAAGCTGCTTGTGCCAGAACAAATGTAAATAGCTGTACATTTATATATCATGAAGTTTTATTGCCTTGAGTAAGACAGTTTGTTTCCCCCCATCGCTGTATGAGAGTTACATCTTGGTGATATCTTGGATGTTTTTTCTTCTTCAGTAAGCATTAATACCACCCCTTCCCGAAAATGCAGCTACAATTATGAAGGGAGAATAACTAACTATAATATTACACTATCACAGAAGTGGTTACTCTTAATATTGCACCGCAAATTTATTTCTTTTGGCATTTTTTGGCTGGTAAAACATTTTGAAGAAAAGGGTTTTTTTTTTTTTGTCTCAGTGTATATAAAGACGGTTTGAGTACTGGTGGGAATGAAAGCAGCAATCTCCGATCATGGACAGTATTAATGTTTCCAAAATACTCCTAGATAACAGACTTGGAACTTTTCTCTCTCTCTCTCTCCCTTCTACACCTCTCCCTCCTGGAAGCTCAGCGGAACTAAGTGATTAACCCTTTGAGGTGAACAACAACTGAGCACAATCAGCTGGGAAACAATGACAGATCAGCAGCTTGCAGATCTGCTCCTTAAATTTCAGAATGTGATACAGTAGACTCTTTGCAGACTGAACCTTCTTCTGAACTCGATCTTGAATGGAGCATAGAGCTGGATCAGAACAGTGATCCCAACCCACAAGCCTATAATTCACAAAGCAACATCACAAGAAACATCCAGGAGGGGTGTTTGGAGAGTGTGGAGAGCGTGGAGTCTGGTCTTGCTTGGGAGATTGAGCCTTCGCTTGAACCCAGTGCAGAGGCAGAGGAGAGCCTCAAATTTGGCCTTGTTTGGAACATGGAGCTGGAGCAGAGCACCGAGCCCTTGGAGAGTATGGAATCTAGTTTTACCTGGGATGCTTCTACATCACAGGATAGACTCATGGATAGATAGAGTCTGGAGAAGATTGGAATGGACAGATCTGCACAATTCATGAAGGCAATTGATTTATCAGGAAAGACCAAAACTCAGAATCTGAAACTTTGGTTTAATGAGTCAATTACATAAAAAGCCTATCTCTGATGGTTTTGGCCGATGGTGGTATGCCTTTGAAACTCTGGTTGTCTGATGTGCTGGAGACACACCACCACTGGCTATTAATGGATTGCAATGGATTATAATGATATGGAAAAAGGATAATAAAAATGTGCAAACCAACTTGAAATGGAATATACTGTTAAGATTTGATAGGCTTGCTCAATATTGAAGCTGATCGTTCAAAGCTATTAACTTTTTGTTAGGATTTGGGATAGTGGAAAGGTGGAAAATAGCCTGAAATATTATCTACTAAGCCAGTTTAAAATGATTCTGAGTTGTTTAGCTAATACATTGCTAAGATAAGTTAAGACTATTGCTAAGCTAGCTTAGTATTTGCCAAATCAGATAGGCCAGTCTAGTGCAGAAGTCTGTTCTTTGTATTTGGATCATCTTAAAATATTAACTGAATATTAGGATGGGAAAATGGAAAATGGAAATGAGAATACTAGCTTGAAATGCTAATTTGTTAGATCTTCAAAAGAAATACAGTAGGACCCCAGTATCCACTGGGGATTGGTTCCAGGCCTACCCGTGGATAATGAAATCCGTAGATAACAGAGAATGCCAAAACACCAAAATGGATGTTTTGTGACAGTAGCTTGCTTTCTGACTGCAGTTTTGAGACGGTAGCTTGCTTTCTGGCTGCTGTTTGTGACAGTAGCTTGCTTTACACTGCTATTTTATGACAGCAGTTTGCTTTACAGCTGCTGTCTGTGACTTTGCGGCTGCTGAATTATTTATTTAATTTTTTTCTGCAAACCGTGGATTACTGAATCAGTGGATAATGAATCAGTGGATATGGGGATCCTACTGTATATTAGTTAGGCAAGGACAGAAACTTTTGTATATAATAAAAAATCCAGAGACCAAGATGCTTTTTTTCTTTAGTAGCCCATTAAGCACTAGTTTTACCTATATAAGGTATTTGAAATTTGATAGAATTAGAAGAGTAGATAAAATATATATGATGTTTATTATATACTAAACGCTGTAGATCAGCAGGCTATTTTAAAATTGTAATTTGCTATCTTCATCTTTTGTATTAGATAAAAAAGATGAAAATATATACTTATTATATACTAAGCTAGGCAAGTATATTTTAAGCTGCTTAGTAAAATGAAGAATTAAACCTTAGGATCGATAATATTGTTAAGACTAAATAGGCTAGCTCAACATTGTATTTTGTTATTTTCATTCTTTGTATTAGATGAAAATATGAAAGCAATCTCGCTTAAGATGAAAAGGGAAACATGAAGTACTTGGGCTGAAATATTGGGGAAATTATTGTTTTTGATCTATGTAACACGGCAAATTTGTTTTAATTTGTTAGGTTTAGAAAAAAATAAAATAATGTAAAAAAAGTAAGTAACTGAGAAATGTGATATGTTATGATGATTGAATAATAAAAAACTAACTTAAAAAATAAAAGCTTTCCTCCGCTAATTCCAGCTAATTTATGAGTTGCCAGGTCATGCACCCAACTGCAAAACCCAGATGTGCCTTGTATGCCATTAAGTAGATATAATTAGCTGATGCAAACTATGCTAAGCTTACAGAAACACTAGTAGGATCTTGGCCACCATCCCCAAAGAGAAGTCCCTCTGAAGTGTAACAATGCTCAGACTTCACAAATACATTTGGTTCCTTTATATCCTTCTACAAGATATCCTTCCTTTCTTCTTGAGAATGTTTCTCCTTCCCAGATATATAGTACATTTCTGAATTGTAGGAGTAGAGTGTGTGTCTTAAGGCAGGGCTAGCATCAGTAGCTAAACATTGTACATCTTTAAAATCTTCTAGAATTTATTCATTTAATATTTTGCATTTCATCCATATTTTATATTGTCTCTGTCAAGTCTTGAACAACAATGCTGTTTTATTTATTTATATTTATATTTATATTTGTATACTGCACCAATTTCCCAAGGGGAACTCTGGGTGGTTAACATAAAACAAACATGTGAAAACCAAAGATCAAACTCAAACATTATGTTATGCCGTGTGAAATAAATAAAAATAAGTAGGCAAGTTACTGTTACAGCTCCATATGAAACATGTGGCATAGACTAGTAGGAGACAGAAATAATCTACATAGGATATGCCTTAGGTATACCCTGTTTGGATTAATGCAGAGTGCTCTACATGGGTCTGCCTTTAGAAAGTGCTCTGAAACTTCAGAAGGTCCAAAATGCCACAACTGGTTTGTTAAATGGAACTAGTTACAAGGATCAAGAAGAATGTTGTTACAGTAACTGTCAGTTTGTTTCTAAGATCAAGTCAAAGTGTTGGGTTTGACCTAAAACACCCTTAATGACTTTAGGGCCAAGCTATCTCAAAGACTGCCTCTTTCTATAGGAAGCCACCCAGGGTTAAGAGCACCAGGGAAGGCCTTGGTCCTCCCACGTTCACAGATGTGTCTTGCCACTTCCAGACTTTGGAACTCCCTTCCACAGGAGGTCCGTCCGGCTGGGCCCTCCTGGCTGGCCCTTTGTAAGCAGGCAAAGACCTTTTCTCTTTGGGTTGTTCTTTTCACATCAGCCAGTGGGTGATCAGGGCTGCCACAGACTATAAAGTTTAGTAATCCATTGTGTTCAATGTCTTTACCTATTTCAGCATACAGTATTTACTCACTGAGTTCAGCAGTACTTTTATTCAGCAAGCTTTCACTGGACTTTAATCCAGTCACACACTCCTTTGGAAATAATTTAACCCACACTCCAAAGAAGGTTGGGATTGGGAAACAAGATTCATTGCTCCACAACAACCGTCTTTGATTGCAGCTGGAAAGAAACAACTTTCCAACAGTTCTTCCAGTGAATTACTATCGGCACTGGTAACAAATCCACCTTCCTGTTACTGCTCACAATAAGAGAAACCCTTCACCAAATAAAGAAGCTGACAGAAGAGCTGAAGGGGCCCTTTGACAAGTTACACTAGGAGCCATCCTATGAAAATGGAGGCGTTACATTGAGTACTGCAACCTATACTTGAATCTACAATCAAGTTTAAATATGTTTATGAGTAATCTGTCCTTTCTCACCGGATTCCTCATAAACCTGTTAAAACTCACTTATACATTCAGGGACTGGCTGCAGAAAAAATATATATGACATGTGATAGAATAGAAATCCTTCCCCTAATGATTACCAATTAAGCGGTAAGGTCGCTACTCAACAGGTGAATTTAAAAACACCAGCGTAGCGCGAGGTGAGCAGGATCAGATTGATAAGGCTTCAGTGCTATGTAAACCTGGGAAGGATTAAGCCCGGCGCTGGACAGGCACAAGATTGATCACACTTCCACTGGAAGCAAGTGGGTCTCAAGCCCCAATGAGCTCAGGCGGTTTTACTAAGTTCGGAGTCAACACACACACACACACACACCGTTGCCTTTGTACACAGTGGCTTCCAGGGGCGAGGGAGGCCAGGAGGTGGGAACGCCCTCGTTTCCCGGTCCGATTCGCGTGGGGAGCCCCAAGGGGAGGGAGGGAGCCCACCCGCGCCCACCGCCTACCTGTCGCCTATCTCCCCCCCGCTGCGGAGCCCCAGCTTGGTCACTTCGGCCCGCTCCAAGGCCATCCCGCGGCAGGACTTGATCGGGTAAAGGAAAAGAGCCGACACGCGTCCCACCGGCTCCAGACGAGGCCGGCCGCTCCGACGGCCCCGCCGCCGCGCACGCCAAACCGCGGCGGCCACCCCCAACGTCGCCAACGAAGCCACGGCGACCCCGGCCAAGACCCAGCCGAGCCGCGGCTTGGGGAGCCAGAGGAGGCCGAGCCCGACCATCGCGACGGAGTTTGCTGGGGGGAAGGCGCCGGGCGGGCTATAAGGCGGACGAGTAACTGGGCGGCTCTCTCCAGGGCAGGGGAGGGGAGTTCCCGTCCCATCCGGAGCTTGCCCAGCCTCTCTGGAAGCCCGAGGGCGGAATTTGGAACCCGAGCTCCACTTGCGAGGCGGTAAGGTTGCGCATGTTGTGGTCCTATCCAAGGGACTGGCCACCAAATATCAGGGTGCTGATCCCTGGTGGAAAAGCGTGGTGCAACACGACACAGTTAGGCCGTTACTTGGCGGCTAGCCTTCTTTTCTGTCCCAATCGATCGTTTTAGTCCGCACGCCCCTCCATTTTAGCTTCGGTGCCGCCCCGACCACTCCCCCTTAACCATGCTCCAACCCGGCGAGTGGTGCCCCTGGCTGCTGCCGGGAATCTTTTCCCTTCACATCTTGCTTCGCTCCCAACGTGACCTGTGGTCTCGGTTTTTGGCTTTTATTTCAAGTTTTTTTAAAAAAATATTCAAACAGGGATATCCATGCATCGCTATATCGTTTCATTGCTTTGCGCTGTTACTTCCTCGCTCGAGTAGCGGCGGCGGCGGCGGTGGCGGGAGCAGGAGGAGCCGCTGCCGCCTCGCCCGGCCAGAGCAGGGCACCGGGGACAGGCAGCATGCAAAGGAGGGCGGGCGGCTGTGCCATGCGGGGCTCCCCCCCCCAGTAGCGGCGGCGGGGGGGGGGCTGCCAATGATGCCAGGAAACAGTTGAAATCAGTAGAGCCATTGCAACTGACAGTCCAGCATCAGTGCATTGATACGCTGTCGGTAGGTATTTTTTTAAAGGACGGATGGGAAATAAGGAACCTTGAAAAGTGGCATGCGAATGCGAAGGGAGCACGTGAGGTTGTGCTCGAATCGGTCCTAAAACTGCAGCTCCTGAGTACTGAGAAACAGGAGCGGGAGCGAAGCGAGAACACGTGACCGCCACGTGACCGCCTCCAAATTCAAATCGAAGGCAATATCGCTGCGGAGCGCTGCGCCTCGTGAAGTAAGGGCCCTAGTTACTGAGTCCAAGCCAATACAGGCTAGGGCTGTGGTGGCGAACCATCCGCACTCCAGATGTTTTGGACCACAACTCCCAGAATTCCAAGCCTGTACTGCCAATAACAAAGGACTGTGGGAGCTGTGGTCCAAAACATCTGCATCGCCCACCACTGGGCTAGGGTCTGGCTCTAGAAAAGACAAGCAGAGACCCCAAACAATAGAAATAGCAGACCCTTATACCTTAGCTTGTCAGTTAAATAAATCAGGAGGGGCGTCCTGGTAGCGCGCATGGCAACTAACTGGTTGAAACCAATTCTTTGAGACAAGATGAGGTACCACTGTTTCTTAGCACACTTCCTGTGTTAATTGACTGAATTGCTGGCCAAAAGCTTGTGTCACTGAGAATAATCGGATGAATACCCGGGGTTCCTTATATCACTTAGCAGTAGTTTCTGATTTTCCCATCTGGTCTCTTTGCATTTAATAGCTACCATGATTTACACACAGAGAGAGAGAGAGAGAGAGAGAGAGAGAGAGAGAGAGAGAGAGAGAGAGAGAGAGAGAGACTTCTGTGTCCAACTTAGGCTTTTGAGACAGCTTTAACAGGGGTTGTTTCTACTATTTGGTAGAACAAATCAGTGTCATGAAAGAATAGATAGTTGCTACTGACTTTTCTATAGCTAGAGATGGAGAAATGGTGGAGTTCTCCGGAAATTGAGTTATGGCAACTGGGCTTTTCTTGTGGTATTGAAACGCTGCTTCTTGGTGTCAGGCCTCCAATTTATAGTTCATTGGTGTTTCATGCCACAGACTCATTAGGTGGACAGTGGACATAGTGTTTGGGTACACAGGTGCACCTCCCCCCAAATTAGTATTAGGTGTCCCTGGCTTCTAGTTTGTTGGTTGGTTGCACACAATATATTTGTCTATGAAGTGGCACAGAGGACCCGGAATGTTTACTTCATCCTCTCACACACCCGTCCGGACATTACTTTTCAACTCTTGGAGAGGAGCCAGCCACCTGTGATATCACAAGGCACCACACCGTGATCTCACAAAGACCCACCCCATGGCATTTGGCCCCAGAAGTTCCAGAGGAAGAGTTTCCTACGATAGAAAGGACAACACTTCAAATTATTTCCGAAAACTAAGTTTATTGAGTTTCGATAAAGAGGCTAAAGAGCTTTCCTGGCCTTCCACAGAGACAGCCTCCTTGAATTCCAGCCAGATGCCCGCACGGTGGTCCCTCGCATCACGCTGGGGAGGCGGAGGCTTCTGGACCCTGCAGGAGAAAGAGAAAAAACAACTAAGGGAGAGTTGCTGCCGTCGGCCAGCTTCTGCCCGCTCACATCCATCGACCGCTGATTTGGAACTTCATCCGTAGGTTCCGCCTGCCAACATCCACTGGCTTCCGTCAGGAATATCCGCCCGTTCATCTCTTCCACTCCGCTTCAGAAGCCGGCCTCCGCAAGCTCCCGAATGCTTGGGTAACACACACAACTCCAGCGACATCCCAGTGGAACGCCAGCCGGCCCATGCACTCTCCCAGCCATTCAAACACACACACACACACTCACACAGGCATGCACACAAATGCACACACACAATCACACACATGCACACCCGGGCTTCCATCCACCGATTTCCACCGAGCTTCCGCCAGCGGGGTTTCCGGAGGCCAACTTCCACCGGCTTCCTCCGCCCACTTCGCCATCATCCATCTTGCGACGTCAGTCTGTGGGCAGATTCCACCAGCTTCCGCCTGCCACCATTCACCAGCTTCCCCCTTGTCCGTCACCCACAGCAGTCAGCTTCCGCTTGCAGGTGTCCACCAGCGTCAGGCTGCCCACCCCCCCTTAGCAAACATGCCTTTTAGAGAAGGTGTGTGGCTCCAGCGGGTGCAGTTGCCCTCTGCAGGACTGGCCCCTGACCTCCCCTGGGATCTTCCGCCCTGCAGTCCAGCCCCTTTTATCTGCCAGCCAGAGGTGGGGCCACTGTGAGGTCACAAGAACCTGGGAGCAGGTGGTGAGGTCACAACGCGGCAGCAGCAACAGCAGCCTCTGGATTGGCTGAGTCCTGGAGATGATGTCAACAATCCCTTTTATGTTCTGTACTGGTTTTATTTCCTCATTTTAATTTAATACTGTACTGGTTTAATTGTAATTGAATTATAGGGTTGAAAATTAATCGCCTATGGGGAGAATCCGTACAACATAAAAATGGGATTACTCCATTTTCAATGCATTCCTATGGGGATTTGCATAAAGGAACATTTGCTTAACATAATTTCATTGGGAACAAATTAATTCCTTTATACAAGGTACCACTGTAAATGCAAGTAGATAAATAGGTCCCGCCATAACAAGCAGGAAGGTTAAACAGTGTTCCATGTGCCGAAATGCATTCAGCCATGCCGGCCACATGGCCATGGACTTGCACAACACTGGCTCTTTAGCTTAAAAACAGAGATGGGCACCGCCCCCAGAACTGAACACGACTAGCACCCATGTGATGGGGAGGGGAAGGATTTTACCCTTACCTTAGTGGTTTCCTAATATTTAACTAGTATCTGGGGGAGAGAGGAACAAAGAATGTGTTTATCATCTTGGTTGCTGTTTTTATGAGTTAGAAGGGGTTCCGCATTCTATAGTAGTTTCAGAACGTTGTCCTCAAATGGCAGTTTTGCTGTTCTTGCTCTACTCACAAAATAATGGGATGCCCATTTCACATCCCATCTCAGGAGCATCCTGGACCCTTGGGGAAACCACTAAGGTAAAGGTAAAATCCTTCCCCTCCCCATCACATGGGTGCTAGTCGTGTCCAGTTCGGGGCGGTGCCCATCTCCGTTTTTAACTAAAAAGCCAGTGTTGTGCAAGTCCATGGCCATGTGGCCGGCATGGCTGAATGCATTTCGGCACATGGAACACTGTTTAACCTTCCTGCTTGTTATGGCAGGACCTATTTATCTACTTGCATTTATATCGTTTCAAACTGCTAGGTTGGCAGGAGCTGGTCTTAACAGTGGGAGCTCACTCTGCTCTGTGGACTTCATTCTAACTCATAAAAACAGCAATGTTTTTGGGGGAGTATAAACCAAGATTATAAACACATTATTTGTTCCTCTTTCCCACAGATTTCAGTTAAAAATTAGGAAACCACTAGCTACAAATATTTTATCATTTTGTTAAATGTAATGCTCCTTGCTTTAATTTTCAACCCTATAATTCAATTACAATTAAACCAGTACAGTATTAAATTAAAATGAGGAAATAAAACCAGTACAGAACACATAAAAGGGATTGTTGACATCATCTCCAGGACTCAGCCAATCCAGAGGCTGCTGTTGCTGCTGCCGCGTTGTGACCTCACCACCTGCTCCCAGGTTCTTGTGACCTCACAGTGGCCCCACCTCTGGCTGGCAGATAAAAGGGGCTGGACTGCAGGGCGGAAGATCCCAGGGGAGGTCAGGGGCCAGTCCTGCAGAGGGCAACTGCACCCGCTGGAGCCACACACCTTCTCTAAAAGGCATGTTTGCTAAGGGGGGGTGGGCAGCCTGACGCTGGTGGACACCTGCAAGCGGAAGCTGGCTGCTGTGGGTGACGGACAAGGGGGAAGCTGGTGAATGGTGGCAGGCGGAAGCTGGTGGAATCTGCCCACAGACTGACGTCGCAAGACGGATGATGGCGAAGTGGGCGGAGGAAGCCGGTGGAAGTTGGCCTCCGGAAACCCCGCTGGCGGAAGCTCGGTGGAAATCGGTGGATGGAAGCCCGGGTGTGGATGTGTGTGATTGTGTGTGCGTGTGTGTGTGTGCGTGTGTGTGTGTGTGTTTGAATGGCTGGGAGAGTGCATGGGCCGGCTGGCGTTCCACTGGGATGTCGCTGGAGTTGTGTGTGTTACCCAAGCATTCGGGAGCTTGCGGAGGCCGGCTTCTGAAGCGGAGTGGAAGAGATGAACGGGCGGATATTCCTGACGGAAGCCAGTGGATGTTGGCAGGCGGAACCTACGGATGAAGTTCCAAATCAGCGGTCGATGGATGTGAGCGGGCAGAAGCTGGCCGACGGCAGCAACTCTCCCTTAGTTGTTTTTTCTCTTTCTCCTGCAGGGTCCAGAAGCCTCCACCTCCCCAGGGTGATGCGAGGGACCACCGTGCGGGCATCTGACTGGCATTCAACTAGGCTGTCTCTGTGGAAGGCCAGGAAAGCTCTTTATCGAAACTCAATAAACTTAGTTTTCGGAAATAATTTTGAAGTGTTGTCCTTTCTATCATAGGAAACTCTTCCTCTGGAACTTCTGGGGCCAAATGCCATGGGGTGGGTCTTTGTGAGATCATGGTGTGGGGCCTTGTGATATCACAGGTGGCTGGCTCCTCTCCAAGAGTTGAAAAGTAATGTCCGGACGGGTGTGTGAGAGAATGAAGCAAACACTCTGGGTCCTGTGTACCACTTCATCCAAAAATATATTGTGTGCAACCAACCAACAAACTAGAAGCCAGCAAGACCTAATATTAATTCAGGGGGAGGTGCACCTGTGTACCCAAACACTATGTCCACTGTCCACCTAATGAGTCTGTGGCATGAAACACCGATGAACTATAAATTGGAGGCCTGACACCAAGAAGCAACATTTCAATACCACAAGAAAAGCCCAGTTGCCATAACTCAACTTCCCGGAGAACTTCACCTGTTTGACTGAGACATTTCTCCATCCCTACCTACAGCAAAGTCAGTAGCAACTACCTATTCTTTCATGACACTCATTTGTTCTACCAAATAGTACAAACAACCCCTGTTAAAGCTGTCCTCAAAAGCCTATGTTGGACACAGAAGTCTCTCTCTCTTTCTCTCTCTCTCTCTCTTTATGTGTGTAAATCATGGTAGCTATTAAATGCAAAACAAAGAGACCAGAGAGAAAAAATCAGAAACTACAGCCAAGTGATATTAGGAACCCCAGGGTATTCATCCGATTATTCTCAGTGACACAAGCTTTTGGCCACCAATTCAGTCACTTAAGACAGGAAATGTGCTAAGAAACTTCTTAGTGTTTTCTCACAGGGGAGAAGAGTCCACAGGTGAGATACCAGATGATTAGAAGAGGGCTTTTGCCCTATCTTTAAAAAGGGCAAAAAAGAGGAACCGGGGAATTAAAGGCCACTTAGCCAGTTGTCCACGATAAATACTGGAACTGATTATTAAGCAGTCACTATGGACACACCTAGAAAATAACACAACAATAACTAGAGACCAACACGGATTTGCCAAGAACAAATCCTCCCAGAGTAACCTGATCTCATTTTTGGATCAGGTAACCTCACTGGTGGAGAGAGAGAATGTTGCAGAGGTCATATATACTGTATCTTGACCCCTGCGAAGGTTTTGACAAAGTTCTGCATCATATCCTGATTAGTAGTAAGCTAACTAGGGGTGGGCTAGATAAAACATATGTAAGATAGATACACAACTGGCTACAGAATCGTACCCAGAGGGTGATGGTTAATGGCTCCTTTTCTGAGTGGGAGGAGGGAAGTGACGCGAGGGGTACCCCAAGGCTCAGTCCTGGTTCTGGCGCTCTTCAACATTTGTATTGATGAGTGAGCCAAGGGAGTGCACAGTGTGCTTGTCAAATTCCTGGACAACACAAAAGTGGGTGGAGTAACTAATACAATACAAAATTCAAAATGATCTTCATAAGCTGGAGCTCCGGGCTGAAACCCACCAAATGAAATTTGACAGAAATAAGTGCAAAGTACTGCACCTAGGAAGAGGAAACCAAATGCACAGGTACAAATGGGGGACACCTGGCTCATTAATACTTCAAATGAAGGATCTTGGAATGATGGTAGATTCTAAGGTGAACATGAGCCAACAGTGTGATGTGGTCTCAAACATTTCCAATTCCCATAAGGTTCTTCTTCCCCTGTATTCAGCACTGGTTAGGCCTCACCTAGAGCATTGTGTCCATTTCTGAGCACCACGCTTCAAGAAGGATGCTGACAAATTGGATCAAGATCAGAGGAGGGTGACAAGGATGACCAGGGGGCTGGAAACTAAGACCTATGAGGAAAGGCTGAAAGAACTTGGGCAGGTTTTGTCTGGAGAAGAAAGGCTGAGGGACAATATGAAAGCACCTTTCAAATAGTTGAAGGGATGTCCTACACAGAAGGTGCAGGATCTGTTCTCAATCCTGCCAGAGTGCAGGAGGTTCAGTTGTGGGCTCAAGTTAAGAAAAACCAGCTTTTGGCTGAGTATCAGGAAAAACTTCCAAACTGTTAGAGCAGTCTGGAAATGGAACCAGTAACCTCAAGAGGTCGGAGTGGTCCAACACTTGGAAACTTTCAAGGGAATCTTGGACAGCCACCTGTCAGATATTTGGTTTGGGGTTTTTTGGTGTGTGTGTGTGTGTGTGTGTGTGTGTGTGTGTGTGTGTGTGTGTGTGTGTGTGTGTGTGTGTGTGTGTGTGTGTGTGTTGTACTCTTGCCTGGAGCAGAAGGTTGGACTTGATGGTCTTCTTTGTCCCTTCCAACTTCACAATTCAATGATTCTATGATTAGAGCATGGAAAGGTGATGCTACCTTTGGGACAAAGGTAATGTCCGTGTGCAGCTCCACTTTGTCATGGTGGAACTTGAGAAAGGGAGGATCCACTCTTAGGGCGGCTACTGGGATGGGGCCTTGTGGTATCACAGGAGGCTGGTGCCTCTCCAATAATTGGAAAGCCATGTCTGAGTGGGTTTGTCAAAGAATGAAGTAAACACTCTGGAAAGACTCTCTCTTCCTCTCTCCTACAGGGTATTCTCCATTGGTCAACCACTTGCTCCAAGATATTCTTAGCATCTTGCAATAAGTTCACATTGGATTTGTTTCTACATTTTTGATAATAGCCTCTGTTGAAGTTTTAATTTCCATCCCATACAATGGAACCAAAAATGCACAATTTAACAATTTCATGCAAATTTCAAAAGTCCTGGATATTCTCCACGATTTGGACCACTTCTCTAATATTGTTGCAGGTGTGTTTGTGTAAATCTCTGTATTTAAAGACAACTGTATTTTTGTCCCCTGGATTATAACTGGAATTAAACTGAGCTCTGGGGAAATTTCTCAGTAATGAAAGACCATTTCAGTACCTTTGGTTGACAAGGATATAATCCATGTGGTTTTTGCCCTTGGGGCCATTTTGGTGAGATTTCCTCCTTGGTGATTCAAATGACCAATAAAAGACAGCTGATCCAGTGTCTGTGCTTAACCAGATCCTGGCCAATGAACTTCACTCCCTTTGAGGTTCTGGGCATTTAATGTCTTCATTTCTTGCACTGGATTGTGGATTTTCTCCCTTATCACATGGATACGTCATAGACCCAAGCTTCTCCTCTAGCTTTCAGCTTGGAAATTCCTAACATAAGCCAGCCCTCTAGAGTCTACTTTCCTGTCCAGCCATGATGCATGTAGGGTAGGACCGGGGGATCTGTGTGGATCAGTTCCAAGTCCCCCTACCAATGGTGGAAGGAACAGATATAAACTATTTATTTTTTGTATTATATCTTAACATTCTGTATTAATTTATATTTTTGGTTATTGTTTATTGCTTATAATGTATGTGTTTTATTAATGTTGTAAACCGCCCAGAGTAGTAGCCGTTGGGCTAAATGGTGCATTATAAAATCCAATAAATAAATAAAATGGACCTCCTGACATGGAGAGGAACAACACAACAGGCATAATCCAAAGACTGAGATGGATAATATGTTTATTAAGCTGCCAACACCTCCATCGCCACCCAAGAAAAATGAGCCAGATTCCATAGCAGCCTTTATGAGGCAGGGCATTACAGAAATGACGATGGTGCAGAAGAAAGGCAAAAGTTCCAAGATTCATGGCCAGATGTGGGGGCTGGCCTCCCTTTGTACACACACATGCACGCACAGCTCCAAAATGAGGGCTACAGACCTAGTTCACTGATGCTAAGGTTCAAATTTCATCCCTGGCTTTAGAAGAAGGCCTCCTGCATAATAACCCACCAAGTGTGCCTGAGAAAAAGATCGTCCTTCAAAGACCATAAAATTTGGTGTTCTCTGTGAGGAACAAGGGAGGAGACACCGTGGAATAAATAGGACTTTAGTCTAATTCAGGAGCATTCTTCTTGAGTTCTCATATTTTGAAGCACCTTTTTTTCAAATCAGTCCCAGTCAACTTTGAAATATCCACAGCAGAAGGTGCTCAAGAAACACCTTACAATGCAGAAATGTTAAGCCTTCACAGAATGCTTAAAACAGGGTTGCATAGGTGGGACTTTCACGCAGCCCAGGCCATTGACCACCCAACGCAAACTGTAAATTGGAAGCCTCACGTCAACTTCCCTCAGACTGACCGAGGTACTTGGATGAGTAGTGAAATGTTTTGATCTCACAAGAGAAGACGTCCAGTTGCCAGGACTCCACTTCCAGAGACGTGATAAGTCACACATCTCTTAAACATGCATTTAAATGAGTTTTCAACATGTACTGTGATGAGTTCTACAGTGAAGTGCTACATTGTAACAAGTGAATCTGCCATAATAAACCCTGTTGATAAACTATGTGTCCATTCTTTAGGTTCCTCTACAAATGTACATCGACAATTGTTTTATAGTTCTCGTGGATACAATGTATGTGATGCTAATATTTTAGCCTAATTCATTTGTTTCATCAATGGCCTTTCATTCCCTTGTCTTTGTGAGTGTGATCCTTCTGAACAACATGCCTTTAGGTCTAGTCGTCCTTTTGGATCGCCATGTGGCCTTGATGCCTAGATGCCCTAAGCACATCCGATCTTGCCTGATTTTGGAAGCTAAGCAGGGTCGGGCCTGGTTAGTCCTTGGATGGGCGACCACCAGGGAATGCCAGGTGCTGTCGGCGCCTGGAGTAGGAACTGGCAAACGTCTCCAATTTTCCCGCCAAGAAAACTCCATGGACATGGGGTCACGTAGAGTCGGTCACAACTGTACACAACACACACGCACACACACATGGCCTTGAAGGAACAGGAATGCTGAAAGTTGGAGACCCTGTGTATAAGATAAGCCATTGATGGACATATGAGGGCAGCAAAACTTGCGAAGTTTCTGCAGAAAGAGATCCTGCACATTTTTCTGGGATATCCATTTTGTATTGGGGGCTTAAGAGCACTTCCTATGGAGTCTTGAATTCAACCTTGTAGCATGACCTGGGCAGGGTGAACCTATCTGGACTATAAATGTGCTCTTATTAGTTCAAATCTTAGTTGTTAAATGCTTTCCTGAGCATAAAAGCTATTTATATTGCAATCCAAGTCCTCCAACCCATGCGGCCACCTGGAAAGTATTTCTTTGCAAGCTCAAAAACAAAGAAACAAACAAAAATACCCACTGCCAGTTTGGGGAACAAAACAATCTCTTGTGGTTCCATACCTAGATTGCAATATTGCACTTTGTACCTCCACAGCAAAGTTTTTCTATACAGTACACGTGGGATTCTCACAGGGGGAGGAGGGGAGGTAGACTGCAAAAGCGAAAATATTCCTGGGACACTCTTTCCCTCCTTCATAGGCAAGCATTTCTACTTGGACCCCCTCCCTCCCTCCATACGCCCCCAAAAATATAGATTGTGCAAAATAACTCAGATTTCACTGTAAGAGAAGATTTGACAACTGCTGCTCACTTATTGATGACAACATTTGTGACAAGTTGTTCACTTGGAGAAAATTCTTCTGAGGAATAATCTAGTCCAGTGATAGCGAACCTTTTAGAGACCAAGTGCCCAAACTGCAATTCAAAACCCACTATTTTTTTCCAAAGTGCTAATAGAGTAATTTAACCTGTATACAGGTAGCTATGAAGGGGCAATGTTGGGTGCCCACAGAAAGGGCTCCGAGTGCCACCTTTGGCACCCGTGCCATAGGTCTGCCATCACTGAGCTAGCCCATAAAGAGACCCTAAAGAAGGACCAAGACGTCAGTCAGTTAGAGAGGTTCTCATTCCCAAGGGTCCAGGATGCTCCTGAGCTGGGATGTGAAATGGGCATCCCATTATTTTGTGAGTAGAGCAAGAACGGCAAAACTGCCATTTGAGGACAACGTTCTGAAACTACTATAGAATGCGGAACCCCTTCGAACTCATAAAAACAGCCACCAAGATGATGAACACGTTATTTTTTCCTTTCTCCCCCAGATACTAGTTAAATATTAGGAAACCACTAAGGTAAAGGTAAAATCCTTCCCCTCCCCATCACATGGGTGCTAGTCGTGTCCAGTTCGGGGGGCGGTGCCCATCTCCGTTTTTAAGCTAAAAAGCCAGTGTTGTGCAAGTCCATGGCCATGTGGCCGGCATGGCTGAATGCATTTCGGCACATGGAACACTGTTTAACCTTCCTGCTTGTTATGGCAGGACCTATTTATCTACTTGCATTTATATCGTTTCAAACTGCTAGGTTGGCAGGAGCTGGTCTTAACAGTGGGAGCTCACTCTGCTCTGTGGACTTCATTCTAACTCATAAAAACAGCAATGTTTTTGGGGGAGTATAAACCAAGATTATAAACACATTATTTGTTCCTCTTTCCCACAGATTTCAGTTAAAAATTAGGAAACCACTAGCTACAAATATTTTATCATTTTGTTAAATGTAATGCTCCTTGCTTTAATTTTCAACCCTATAATTCAATTACAATTAAACCAGTACAGTATTAAATTAAAATGAGGAAATAAAACCAGTACAGAACACATAAAAGGGATTGTTGACATCATCTCCAGGACTCAGCCAATCCAGAGGCTGCTGTTGCTGCTGCCGCGTTGTGACCTCACCACCTGCTCCCAGGTTCTTGTGACCTCACAGTGGCCCCACCTCTGGCTGGCAGATAAAAGGGGCTGGACTGCAGGGCGGAAGATCCCAGGGGAGGTCAGGGGCCAGTCCTGCAGAGGGCAACTGCACCCGCTGGAGCCACACACCTTCTCTAAAAGGCATGTTTGCTAAGGGGGGGTGGGCAGCCTGACGCTGGTGGACACCTGCAAGCGGAAGCTGGCTGCTGTGGGTGACGGACAAGGGGGAAGCTGGTGAATGGTGGCAGGCGGAAGCTGGTGGAATCTGCCCACAGACTGACGTCGCAAGACGGATGATGGCGAAGTGGGCGGAGGAAGCCGGTGGAAGTTGGCCTCCGAAACCCCGCTGGCGGAAGCTCGGTGGAAATCGGTGGATGGAAGCCCGGGTGTGGATGTGTGTGATTGTGTGTGCGTGTGTGTGTGTGCGTGTGTGTGTGTGTGTTTGAATGGCTGGGAGAGTGCATGGGCCGGCTGGCGTTCCACTGGGATGTCGCTGGAGTTGTGTGTGTTACCCAAGCATTCGGGAGCTTGCGGAGGCCGGCTTCTGAAGCGGAGTGGAAGAGATGAACGGGCGGATATTCCTGACGGAAGCCAGTGGATGTTGGCAGGCGGAACCTACGGATGAAGTTCCAAATCAGCGGTCGATGGATGTGAGCGGGCAGAAGCTGGCCGACGGCAGCAACTCTCCCTTAGTTGTTTTTTCTCTTTCTCCTGCAGGGTCCAGAAGCCTCCACCTCCCCAGGGTGATGCGAGGGACCACCGTGCGGGCATCTGACTGGCATTCAACTAGGCTGTCTCTGTGGAAGGCCAGGAAAGCTCTTTATCGAAACTCAATAAACTTAGTTTTCGGAAATAATTTTGAAGTGTTGTCCTTTCTATCATAGGAAACTCTTCCTCTGGAACGTCTGGGGCCAAATGCCATGGGGTGGGTCTTTGTGAGATCATGGTGTGGGGCCTTGTGATATCACAGGTGGCTGGCTCCTCTCCAAGAGTTGAAAAGTAATGTCCGGACGGGTGTGTGAGAGAATGAAGCAAACACTCTGGGTCCTGTGTACCACTTCATCCAAAAATATATTGTGTGCAACCAACCAACAAACTAGAAGCCAGTGAGCCCTAGTGCCAATTCGGGGAGAGGTGCACCTGTGTACCCAAACACTATGTCCCTGCTGCAACAATGGAGACTATTCGGGCCACTGTCCACCTAATGAGTCTATTCAGATCCAGGTGGCATGAAACACCGGTGAACTATGAATTGGAGGCCTGACACCAAGAAGCAAAATTTCAATACCTCAAGAAAAGTCCAGTTGCCATGTGCAGAGACATTTCTCCATCCCTAGTTATAACAAAGTCAGTAACAACTACCCATTCTTTCATGACACTGATTTGTTCTGCCAAATGGTAGAAACAACCCATTAAAGCTGCCCTGAAAGGCGTAATTTGGACACAAGTGTGTGTGTGTGTGTGTGTGTGTGTGTGTGTGTGTGTGTGTGTGTGTGTGTGTGTGTGTGTGTGTGTGTGTGTGTGTGTGTGTGTGTGTGTGTGTGTGTAAATAATGGTAACTATTAAATGCAAACAAAGAGGCCAGAGGAAATTTCAGAAATTTAGAATGCTGGTGATTATGAGGTGAATATGAGCCAACAGTGTGGTGTGGTCACAAAAAGGGTGAACGCTATTTCAGGCTGCATTAAGAGAAGGTCTTTGCCTGTTTTGCTCTAGGTCTGCCTGACGTTCTTAGAAGGCAGACTCCAACTATTCTGGCAACCCTTCAGCCTTTGGTTTCCATGGCTTGTGTAACATTTAAATTTGATTGCTGTCTTTTAACAGCATTTGGTTATATTTAAAATTGTAACATTTGCTTTTCTGCATGCTGTGTTACTTGTTTTTATTACAATATCTGTGATTTTTATTAATAAGCTTGTGAGGGTGAAGTAGCATCAGCCAGGATGAGCTCCAGTTCACAGATGGTACATTTGAGTTGTTTTGAAACTGTATGGGGTGTAGGATTCTGGGGGTTAAACTCCGCAAAAGTACCTTTCCATGTTCTGCTCTGATGATGACGTGACGGAGCAGATGAGTACAATTAAGTCTGAACGGAGATAATGGATCGATCAGTAATGCAGTCAACTTGCTTAATTTTCATTTTTCCTCTACCTCCCGTTTTTCTTGTGTAATTTCTTGTGGCTGGTAAGAAAAAGCAAATGATCTTATTTGATACAGCTTTTAATCAGTAGCCTGTTGGGCTGAAGAACACGGTTAAA
The DNA here is from genome assembly GCA_029282475.1 of Phrynocephalus forsythii. Lineage (NCBI taxonomy): Eukaryota > Metazoa > Chordata > Lepidosauria > Squamata > Agamidae > Phrynocephalus > Phrynocephalus forsythii. The sequence goes on from JAPFRF010000002.1 coordinate 111,246,789, forward strand.
TGCTGTTAAGAATGTATAATTTAAATGGTATATCTTATACAGTAGTACCTCATAAGACGAATTTAATTCCTTCTACGAGTCAATTCATCTTATGAAAAATTTGTCTTACAAGGCACAATTACCCATAACAATTCATTGAAAACCAATTAATCTGTTCCAGAGGGTTTTCCATGCATTCCTATGGGCAGCCTAAGGCTGCTCTCCACAGCACCGCCAGATAGCTGACTTTGACAGGTCTGACTTGTCAAAATCATCTCTGGGAGGGATTATGGAGAGCAGCCTTCTTGCTGCATTTGCTTGAGGGAGATCTTTGAGTAGCCTGGGCACCTTGCAAGGGAAGCAATCGATTTTTGCCATCCCACACAGGTAAGTGCTTATGCAGAGGTAAGCACTTCCTTTCCAAGGTACCTGGGATGCCCAAACATCCATCATTCCCTGCTCTGCCCTACAAAGTGTTGGGCAGAAGAGGGACTGATGGATCTTTGCCTAGCCCGGGGTGGGGAGGCTTGGAAGGGAAGTGGCAGCTGTGATCCACTCATTATGGCCAGCGGGCAACTTCCAAAGGGTTTGAGCCAATGACAGCTTGGCTTGAGCACTTTGAAAATTGCCCACCCACCACAGCAAGAAGTGTCATGGCTCGAACACTTTGAAAACCGTCTGCCCGCCACAGCGAGCATATTGAGTTGCTGGCAGTGGCAATTTGGTGGGCAAAACAGGGACCCAGTGATCCTCCTCACCCAGCCTGGGCTGTTCCCTTGCAAACAGCCCAGGCTGGGCGAGGATCAATGGTACCTCGCAAGACTGACTCCCTTGGGCTCCTTTTCATCACAGGGAAGATGTTGGACATTGTGGGATTGGGAGAAGGTGTCCAAACATCACCCTGGAGAGAAAGATTTCAGAAATCAGATGCCTGTAATATAGTGGGTTCGATGGGAAAAGATGCCAGCCTCCAGGTACCATAAAACAACCATTTATTCCAGCATAGCAAAGACTACCTTCCGAGGAGGAACAAACACATATCCTAAAAAAAAAACCAGCCTAAATAAACCTGGAGACAAACATCTACCCCCAGCCAAACTTACTCCCTTTTTCCTGTTAAAGGGACCTCCCCAATTAGGAGGACAAAATAACCCTTAACTCTAGTTTACCTGGCCAATTCCCAACAACGCCTCTCTCATCTCATGCTTCCAATGGTGTCTCCATGATGAAAGGGTCCCAAAGGGGCCTTGGGAAGTTAGTGTGTGTGTGTGTTTGTGTGGATGGGGTGGGGTGGATTTGACAATTTTAATTTCTAAAAAGCCACTGAAGCAGATGAGTCATGGCTATTAGCTTTATGTGACATAAGTTACTGTACAGAATTTCAGCCCATGTCTCAAAAGAGAGAGAGAGACCATACATCACACGTTGTTCCATAACCACTAGTCTGGGCAACCTTATCTTATTACTCCCTGGTCCCAGATCTCATTTAACAAACAAAGATATCTGGAGAATAAAAAAACATTTTCCAGTCAGGCTGTTGTCTAGTTAAATTTGTTTAATTTTTCTTAATACATAATTGTCTTTGGTATTTGAAAAGTACAATGATCTAGTCTTTAACAACTTCTTCTAAAATATATATGTTCATGTAAGGAAGATAAAGGATGAAAGATAAACAGAATCACCTATTACCTAAACAGACGTGTATCCTTTAGAAATATACAAAGGTTGAGGTTTTTTTATTTGTCAGCAAAGAACAACCTAGAACAGTGAGGGTGAACCTTTCAGAGACTTAGTGCCCAAACTGCGCTTCAAAACCCACTAATTTTTTGCAAATTGCTAATACAGCAATTTAACCCGAATACAGGTGGCTGTGAAGGGGCAATGTCGGATCCCCACAGAAAGGGCTCCAAGAGCCTTGGGGCCTGTGCCATAGGTTCAACAACACTGACCTAGACGGCTGATCTACACAGTCCAGCTTCATACTTTTCCCAATGAGCTGTACATGTGACTCCCTCCTTTTGGTGTTCAAGACAGTTCAGGGAGATGAATTTCTATTACATACCAGACTACAAACACCTGTTCTACATACATGAATCATCTGACACATTTGCTTTATTGCAAAAGGGTAAAAGTGAAATGCAAAACACAACTAGTGCAATTTCTGGAACCTGGTAAAAGAGATACAACTTTGAGTGCAACTACATGATGAAATACCGTATTGTGGGATTTGTTCTGCTTATAAAACAGGTGAATTTGAAGTATTGTTTACTGACTGCATGATGAAAAGGCTGATCCGAATTGCTCCCAAAGTAGCTCGTCCTGTTCTGCTGCTTGGGGGCTTATACTTTTTCAAGCTAGAATGATTCAAATAGGCATTTCTCCATGTAGCTAGTTGTGATACATTCCTTTAAAGATGGTGTGTGTGTCAGTGGATGGTGTCTTGGTGATGTAGGCAGAGGTGGATGTTCAGGTCAGAGGGGCTTGCCAAACAAGGCACCATGATATTAACGCAGGAGATTTGGTACTAGTGCTGAATCCTGCCAGGCCATGTGAGAAGGCACTTTTATTGTGAAAAAAATATTTAGTACCATTAAATTGCACTAAACATGGTATGCTGTTGAAATAATCTTCTCCTTCCCATTTATTACTTTCAGAAAATGTAAGGATCCAAACCGCCCCATGATCCATACATGGCACACTCCCTTTTTGTCCTCTGTGCCATCAGAAATAGTCTTGACGGCAATTTCTAAAGAGGTAACTTCTGAAAACAGAAAGGCAAGGAATGTGGGGCAATTTCCTCCACTCCTCAAATTGCTCATTTTCCCCCTTGGCTCCCAAGACTTCTTTGCAAGGGCTACACAATTGCAGCTTTGGTCTCCTAAAGGTTTCCCTTAAACGAACACCCATGGCTAACAGGACTTAGCAGCAGCTCTCTTCAATCACATCATGTGAAGCAAGCATGAAGCTGTAGTCCAGCATATCCGGAGGGCTCCAGTTTGGGAAAGGCAGATCTACTGATGTAAAGCGGGTTTTAATACATTGGTCTTAATCTGTTCTGAAAGAACCTCATACAAATTCTTCTGCTGGACTACCTAGGCTTGTCCATGTGGCTGACCCACATACATATGGTTTTTGGGGGAGCTGTTTGCCTGTCTTCTGGAAGTTTTTATTTCTAACATTTTCCCAGACTCTGTGGCCAGCATCTTCAGAGGGCAAGGAACTCAGGGAGCTAGGAGTACCTATACCCCAGAGCACAGAGAGAATTGTTTCATCCAAACAGCCCAAAAAACCCCACAATAGCCATCAGATCCCAGCTATGAAAGCCTTTGAGAATACACACATAACAGCCACTACTTTCCTATTTTGTGAATTAATTTCCCTTTCCCTTTTGCACATCTCGTCTTAGCTTTGCCTCTTTCTGACAGTGATGCTATGTTTAACATACAATCATTCTACTGATGCAGCCTTTCCTTGAACAGGGATTTGTTGAACACCAAGCCATCAGTCTGCATTTATAAGGCATAGAAGCCTTGTCAGAAAAAAAACCCAAGACAGAAAGTTACTATTTTCTATTTCCTTCATTTCCTTTCTTTTACTTCTCTACTTTCTCCAGTCTTGCCTCTTTCCTCTATCCTCTTCCTCTTCCTCCACAGTGTTTGGGAGTATGTGCCCATGTAGATGTGTAAAAGTTCTTACTATGTTTTCTAAATCTGGCCCACCTAATACAAGTTTTATACCTTTGGCCTCATACTTTTTAAAATATGATTTCCCACAAAGTGCTTAATGAAACAGAAGGAAAGTTGCTCAAACAAGAAAAAACACGTCACCCAAAATGCTCAAACTGATTCATTTGTTCTTATTGCCAAGTAGGGGTTTGCTTCTGAAGACAAAGTGTTATGTGAGCAAAGAAGAATATGCCACGTCCTTCGCTGTCGGCATCTTCATGTCAGAAGTCACAGGCTGCACACCTAACGAAACGCAGTCGATATTGAAACAGCCACTCCAAGTGGCGAAGAGTAGGCATTGGCTAAACCCTGGAGGCCAAGGACCAGGTAACGACAGCCTTTTCGCACTGCTTTGCCCACATTCTGAAAACAAAAGCGGACAAACACAATTAGGGAAAAGGAACAAACCACAGTCTTCAGTTATTTCATCTTGTTGCTCCCTGTTTGCCGGATGGATGGAATCTATCAAAGCTATCCTGATTTTCAATGTGGCATTTTGGGAGTCTCTCAGATTCTTTAGAGAATAATTACCCCTCTTTCCTTCAATTCTTTTTTATTTATTTTACCCTGAATAGTCAGCTGTGAGAGTCTGCAGCTTTAACTTCTCAGTCCTTGGGTATAATGTTATATATTTCTGCACTTTTAAAGTTTCGCAATTACTAAGTTTTTATTTATTCATTTTAGTTGGCTTCCTTCTTGAACCAAGAATTTCTTAGCCTCCTGCCATAGCTGATTTGCAACTATCTCATCAATGCTTTCTACTTTCTGCAACAAATCAGTTGTGCAGGGCTCTATTTTTATATGCCTTCCAAACCTTCAATTTAATTTTCATCGTACTTCTTCTCTAACATGGCTTTCTGCCCCACTCTGTCCTCACAACAACCTTGGGAGGCAGATTAGGCTAAACGCACTAATGCCCCAAAGACACCAAGTGAATTTTGTGGCTCAGCAAGCCCTAGAATCTGGATGTCCTTGGTTCTACCCTAACACTCTAATCATTACACAACAGTGGCAATGTAATAAATGAAGTCTCGAACTCAGATTGGAGAGCCTGAGGTCAAAATGCACCCTCTGGAAAATCACTTTTGAGCAATTTATATCTAGAAAACCCTGCAAAGACTTAAGTCAGAAGCAATTTGGTGGCGTACACTTATTGAATCACCAAGTCAAAAAGTATTGATGGGCTGGCCCTAGGTCTCAGATTTACTGTGAGAATAACATGGAGTGGAGTTTAGCCCTTGTGCTGCTTGGAGAGCGAAGCAGACACATACAATAAACAACCACAACATATGGATTTCACTTTGTTGTGGCTTTGGATTTGACTTAAATGGTCAAAGGTAATGTTTATCTTATTCATACTAGCCTTAAGGAGTAAAAGGAGTTGGAAACAACAACTCGTGCGTGATAAAAAAAACAGATGTTCCAGTCATTCCAATGTGATTCATTCTTTAATGCATCAAAAATCCCAGATACTTGCTTATGCAAGAGCACTATCACTGCAAATCTTCTAAACTGGAGGAGTGTATCTACTTGAAATGACAATCTCTGGAATCTAAGTAATTTCCTTTAGTCTGAGGAGGGCTGACTTTGCACTAGGTTATACAATGCCAATATCCGCCTTGGTTGGCCACAGATGCACAGCCACTGAAGGCTTGGGAAGAAATCACTTGTTGCTCCTTCAGCACATCTGCAAGGGGACTGCAAGAACACATTTGGTATGTTTTTCTTGGAGAAGATAAGATCAAAAGGTATTATTATAGCGGCCTTCAAGGACATGTAGCATTCCATCTTTGATGAACCTGTTACACTTTAGAATCTGACATTTTTGTAATAAAGTGACTTACATTAACTAAAAATGAATATAGGGTTTTAAAGATAACCACCTTGTAATATTTGGAGTGTTATACAACTATGGGTTTTAAGAAAGAAATGGGTGTACCTCGGCACTGGATTGCCCTGTTAAGTAGCTTGTATTGTGGACAAGATGCTACAGTTAGGATGGAATATGGAGAGATAGAATGGTTCCCTGTAAGCAAAATTGTCAGGACAAGAGTTTATTTTATCCCCCTATCTGTTCAATCTGTGTGCAAAACAAATGAAGGAGGAGTAAAAATTAGTGGAAGAAAGAAACATCAATAATTTGAGATAGGCAGATGATACCATCCAACTGGCAGAAAGCAAGAATGATTTCGAACAACTTTTAGTGAAAACTGAAAAAGAAATTGCCAAAGCAGGGCTGCTAAAGAAGTCAAAAATCTTGACTAGAGAATTACATAGCTTTACTGTTGACAATGAAGAAACTGAAATAGTTTGACTTTATACATCTTGGTTCAATCATCAGTCCAAACTGAGAATGCAGTCCAGAAAGGACGTGTCTCCGGAAACCAATAACAAGATCATCCACACTGTTGTATTTCCAACCACTATGTATGGGTGTGAAAACTGAACAGTAAAGAAAGCTGGCGCGGGGGGGGGGGGTTGATTTGTTTGAAATGTAGTGTTGCAGGAGAGCTTTGCAAATTCTCTGAACTGCCGGAATGACAAACAAGTGGGTCCTAGATAAAACTGACCCTGAATTATCTCTGGAGGCAAAAATGCTGAAACTTAGCTTGTCCTGCCTTAGACAACCCAAGCATGACATTCCTTAGAAAAAACAATAATGGTTGTAAAGATGCAAGGCAGCAGGTCAAGAGGAAGACCAAATATGAGATTGATTGACTCCCTAAAGCAGGGGTGCCCAAACTTTTTGTAAGGAGGGTCAGATTTGGTGGCTGAGAATGTGTCAGGGGCCGGTTGCTCCCCGACCCTGCCACCCCACTGCAAGCCCCACCCACTGACCCATAAGCTCCACCCACTGACCCCTTGCAACCCCACCCACAGGAAGGAAGTCGGGGCCCAAGGGAGGGAAGGACGGAGGGAGGTGGAAACCAAGAGAGGAAGGAAGGAAGGTGGGGAACAAGGGAGGGAGGGAGGAAGGAAGGAAGGTGGGGACCAAAAGAAGCACATGGAGCCGTGGCCACAGGTCGCCCCTTGGAAGAGGTGATCTGTGTGACCTTGCACCCCCCCAGGCTCCCCAGCGGTGGCGACGGCTCGCCCGCCAGCCCACCCCAAAGCTCCTTGGCGGTGGCAGAGGCCCGCTGGCCTGCCCACCCCCACACTTTCCCCTGCAGTGCCGGTGGCAGCAGACCGCCCGTCCGCCCAAGCTTCCCAGCGGTGTCAGTGTAACATGGGGCAAAGGAGGGGGAGGGAGGGGTGGGCCAGCCAGCCACGGGCCACTCAGAATTGCCTGACGGGCCGGATTTGGGCGCCCCCAGGCCGGACTTTGGGCAAGCCTGCCCTAAAGAAACCACATACTTGAGTTTACAACAGCTGAGCAGGGCAGTTGAGACAGGTCATTTTGGAGATCACTCATCATAGGATCGCTGTAAGTTGCAGGCAACTTGACAGCATTTAAAAATGTAGAGGATGGCGCAAACTTATCTTCTGCTTGCCAGAGGAAAAGATCCAAACAAATGGATTAAAATTATAAGAACAGACATTTTGACTATATACCAGAGACAACTTTCCAAGGTAACAGCTGTTCAGCAACAGAACTGAGTCCTTTGGAAGTTCTCAAAAGAAATTGGACAACCGTCTGCAAGGGATGTTTTAGCTGAGAATTTCCTTCATTGAATTGTAGAACAGAAGGATCCCTTCTGTTCTACAGTTCAATGACTCAGTGACCACGATTAGATAATAACTACCATTATACCTTCCTTTTCTTGCTGGCTACATAGTGAGATGGCAGAGCTATCCCTTGTGGGATCATTTTAGGCACATGTTGGCATACAGACACCCATCTGTCTGGGATGCTTTACTCTGAATTTATTACATCCAACAAGTAGTTGGAGTGCTTACCTACTTAGGCCACCAATACTGTAACTCTAACACTTTTGTTCTCAGACAAAATTTAACACAACTCTGCAGGCCTACTAGGGGAAAAAATCAAAAGTCACAGAAGGCTAACACTTTGAGCAGGATCAGCTTATCTGCCAACAGAGCTTTTATTTGTCAGAAACATTTTGGGGAATTAGGCTATCATAAACTTAAGTGTAAATCAAAGTGGCAAACTGCCACTAATTAACAATTTACCACTTGCATTCTTTCTCATTTACCAAATCAGATAACAACTCATTAATTAAATGCAATTCCCTGTCATGACTTATGCAATTACATTTACATAAACCCCCAATAGGATCTAGGCTGCTGATTTAAAATCTCTCTTTCTCTCTCTCTTCCTGCCTTTCTGTATCAAAGATAGAGGAAGAGAGAGCTATATAAGCACACAAACTAGGGAGCAGGTTTTTGAGTTCTGTACAATTATTTAGGCTGGAGATATGAAACAGAGAGTTATAAGCCCTGAAAGGTAACACAGTCTTTTAAAATGGCATTGGTTATATAAAGGGCAAGCAAAAAGAAGGACGATGCATTGTGTGTCTTGGGGAAAACCATGTAATAAAGGTAAAGGTTCCCCTGCACATGCGTGCTAGTCGTGTCCAATTCTAGGGGCGGTACTAATCTCCATTTCTAAGCCAAAGTTCCAGTGTTGTGCAAGTCTGTGGCCATGTGGCCAGCATGGCTGAATGCATTTCTGCACACATAACACTGCTTACGTTCGTGCTTTAATAGATGGTTGTAAATATCTGGTGTGCTTTAGGGAAATTCATTCCTTCAAAAGTTGAACCAGGAAAAATGCACAGCTTCGTCTTGTTCTGAATAAACTTTCCACAGCATTAAAAATTCTACTGTTAAAAGGAATGGTCATATCCTTTTCTATGTGACCCCCCAAGAAAACACCTTTCGCTCTTTGTCTCATTATAGCAGCAGCTATGGTTCAACTAGAACAATGGAACCCCGGTTTCCACAAGAAGCCCTGTACTCTCCAGCACAAATAAACAATGCAACTGGTTTCCTTGGTTTTATTTCCTGTAGGCAACGTGATGCTCTTTTCTAGAGGCTGGGTGTAAATATTTTTCTGGGAGTTGTAGGAAGGAGCCAGGGTAACAGATTATGGCTCCAAGACACAAAGCTTTGCTTTGGACGATACAACTGATGCAACATACAATGAAACTATCTGTACTTTCTAGGAAGAATAAGGAAAATCCTGTGTTACCACCCAAGATTACACAAATGTAAGAATAAGTGGCAACTTTTATTTAGAATATGTAGATCGGGGTGTCCAAACTTTTGGCAAGGAGGGCCAGATATGGTGAGGTGAAAATGTGTGTGAGCCGACCATTCAGCTGCAATTGGCCCGCAGGCCGGACTTTGGACAAATCTCTATAACATGCAAGGAGGAAGGGAGGACGCTGCAGCAACGGAACCAGGGGTGGGTAGGCTTGGCAGGTGCCTGGGGGGATGGACAGAGGCAGGGAGGGCAGGCAAACCATAAAACTGCAAGCTAGCATATCCATCCGGTATGGGGAGGAGCCAGCTGGTGGGGATGCGTAACAGGCTGAGCCAGCGGGGAATAGAAGCCACGGGCCTCTCAGAATTTGAAAACGGGCCGCATGGGGGTGGGATGGTGGTGGGGGTGGGCAAGGGAGACTCAGCCAATTTCATTGTTCACATGTTGTACATTGACAATAAAGGTATTTATTATTATTATTATTATTATTATTATTATTATTATTATTATTATTATTATTATTATTATTATTATTATTATTATTATTATTATTATTATTATTATGTCCGTAAGAGGCAGTATCAGTTCTTTTGAGGCTGTAGTCTCAAGCACCCTTGCAGCATGGCAGGAATGTTTACACACACACCCCTTAGGAACAAAAGATTGCCAATTACCCTGTGATTGCCCTCCATATACACAGACATCTTGCCTGCTATAAAACATAAATATTATTTTTTGGTTGTGGTTGGGGGGGGGGAACAACATAAAGACATTGCAGCCTCTACCACAAGTTAGGGGTTATAAATTCGGTTTACTCACCAAGCAGAACCAGCTAGCAGTGATTAAAATCAAATCAATGTTTTGACTTGGTGAGCATAAGGAAATGTATCTCCAGTTTGTAGTTACATTGTATTGCAGGTGGCCATGAGTGCGACAGCTAATGACATTATCTAGTCCTGAAAGAACAAGCTACTTTTTAGTAACTTTAGGAGTGAACCAGCAACAAAGCCCTAATGTTGCTGAAATGCAACTCCCATCATAAAGCTATGCTGGCTAGGGGAGACTGAATCTGCTGTCCAAAAACATGTGGATAGGCACATACTTAGCACACTGTGGGAAATGTTATCTCCCCCCCCTTTCTCTGTTGTTCGCTAGAATGGGAGGGGTAGTATAAAACAAACCTCAGACGTCTTACTAATTGGGAATATTGTCAAAATGAGGATGCCAAGTGAAATGCAACACAAAGAGATGTGAAGCATCTGTCACATGGATAAAACCCTAAAGAATTTTTCCGACTGAAACGACAGATCTCTCTTTTGATCTATTTGAATATCAAATGCTCATAGGATCAGTTTCTTCTGAAGAGAAAAGAAAGAAAAAGGTGGTGGGGTGGAGGTGGGGAGAATCCAGCCTGCTGTTGGATATTCCTATTTGTGCATTCTGCTTCATAGATTATTGACAAGGAAATAAAACCTCATGCAGCTCTTCTGGAATTATTTAAACATTACTGTTTGCATTTCAGGATGTTTTACATAGTTTGATAAGGGGGGGGGGGTAAAGCATTGTCCAGTTCCTGCGTCCTAGGAGCTGTGAATCTAAACCGATGATGGGGGTAATGAAAGGGTGTTTGTGTGCATGTATGAGAGTAAGGCTGGAGAGATGAAGTGGGGCAAATGATAAATGCAACCACTTCATGCACAGGCACCAGGAGGAAATGGTTTACCACAAGGAAGGTTTTAAAAGAGAGTGAAGTGGCACCATGCATAATATGTGTACAGAAGAATCAGAGCTGCGGATACAAAAGTAAATGAAATGAAATATCTAAGGTGACAGATATAACTTGGAATTTCATTGAATGAACAGTAACAACATAACCTTGCAATAACAGTCATAACAGAGATAGCCATTTTTGCAGTGAAGCTTTCTTAAGATTAAAATGTAACAAATAACAAAAATTTACAGTTGTATTTGGAAAGCACACTGTACAATGTCACAGTCTTTGGGTTCTACTGAATAACAAGGGACTGTGGATTTTGACACAAGCAACTGTAAATAATCCAATGTGGATTATTATTATTTGCCCTCAAGATGCTAAATTTTTCTTAGATTGTGAGAGGAAACCTATGAAGATGTGCGAAAATGAGTCAGTAAAGATGGAAAAAATCATAAAAGATACATAATGCAAAACTTATAATACTTTGACAATATAGTAAGAAATGAAAAGCAATGCCTGTCTTGCAACTGTTCATCCAAGATAAAATAAATAAGGAAAGAGGTGTAGAAAGGAGAAAAACCTTGTTGGCTGAAGAACCCTGGAGACTGATTAGGACACACCTCAACATCACTGTTTAGAGCTGCTTTATCCAATATCCAGATAGTCATGCTGACATCCAATCTCCAGTAAGAAGGTGTTTGCAAATCCCTTTTTGCCTTCTTCTTTATTTATTGGATTTATACTCAAATATGGGGCTTGGAAGCTTTTCAGGTATTTTTCCTTTTGTTGTTTTAAAGAACACTGCAGTCCACCAACTTGAGATTGCCTTCCATATTAATTATAAAAAGAAGTGAGTTGTAATAATTGTGATCATTTATTTGGGGACATGGGATGAGGGCTTCCTTGACTCCTTCTAGGTTAACATTGAAGAAAGAGATATAGAACCAAACATTTTATGATGGAATCTTGAAAAAGGAAGGGAGGGAGGGAGGGTGGGAGGATCTGATGAGCTATTTAAAAACTTCACATTGGCAGAACCTCAAACACACTCCATAGTATAAACCCAGGATACAACTGCGTGTCAAGGAGCATCACAGATTTTCACTAGAACATCTCAACAAACTAAAGCTATTTTCCAGTGTTACATTTCAAATGTGTTTCCCTTATTCCTGATTCTCTACTCACAACCATACTTTTTATTTCAAATATTGAATTAAGCCTTTGCTCCAAGCTACCCAATTAATACACAGAGCTTAGAAAAATGCTTTTTAAAATAAACTGTTACTCTCACTCATCATTTTGGGAAAGTTGATTCTGCAGGTTTTTTTAAAGTAACTCGTTGAGTTACTTGTTGCATTGCTCACTGATTTCCTTTGCTTTTTATTTCCTTTTTTAAAAAGAGATCCACCTAAATCAGAAAGAAAATATTCTTAAAAACTGCTTAAAAATATCTCGAAACCATATTTTCAATTTCAAAAACAATAAGTAAATGTTAAGTAAATAAGTAAGTAAGTATGTACGTACTTACAGTAGAACCTCTACTTATGTGTGGCTCGACTTAAGAGCAATTTGACTTAAGAGCAAAAAACAATTGGCATTTTAACTGTAACTTTACAAATTTTTGATGCAGTCTGCTCTACTTACAATTTATTTTATTTTATTTTATTTTATTCATTTATTTATTTTTGCTTTTTTTGACAGGGCTGCTCTACTTAAGAGTTGTTCGACTTAAGAGCATGCATCTGGAACAGATTAAACTCATAAGTAGATGTAGCTCTGTAAGTAAGTAAGTAAGTAAGTAAGTAAGTAAGTAAGTAAGTAAGTAAGTAAAGTAAGTAAGTAAGTAAGTAAGTAAGTAAGTGAATCCTGTTCTTCCAGGATACTGGTGAACAGATTTCAGTTTTCTCACACTGGCTTTGCTTTTTCCAAGAAACTGAAACACCACCTCATAGTCCAGTGATGGCGAACCTTTTAGAGACCAAGCGCCCAAACTGCAATTCAAAACCTACTAATTTTTTGCAAACTGCCAATCGAGTAATTTAACCAGAATGCAGGTGGCTGTGAAGGGGTGATATCGGATGCCCACAGAAAGGGCTCTGAGTGCCACCTTTGGGACCCATGCCATAGATTCGCCAACACTGTCCTAGTCTGATAGACAAGACTTGAAATTAAGAAATTAAAGAATTCCAAACCAATGGATTTGTTTTGAGCATATTCCAAAATGAGCTCACATTCCTTTCAAACAGTTCGCTCTTTATTACCTCTTGACTCTCACATTTCAACACTATACTTTTGTCCTTTCCCTATATCCCTGTAATCTTACATAACCAATGCAAGATGTATATTTAATAACCTGTGCCAGCAAAGAAAAAAATTATCTTTCTTCTCAAACAACTCTTTCAAAGTGCATTCCTCCAGGCCAAGTGATGCCAAGTTGTCTTATCTCTGAATTTTTGGGGTAGACCTTCTCCTCTGCTCTAGTCATAGCGGTCTATAGAACTTCATGTAACCCTATCAAGTACCAAAGGGAGTTGCCCACGACTATCCTCAACTGCAAATTTAATTCATAGCAGCAGGACCCTGCATGGAAATGATGCTGAAAGGCAATTATGCTGCCTCCTCCACACCAAATTCTGCTGATACCTTTATGGTAATAAGTGGTTGTGCTGGTTGAGAGTGCAGAGCAAGAGGTCCATATGCTGCCCCACTTCCTTCAACACAGCAGGCGTATATATCTTTAAGATCCAGTATAACTGGGGGAGTCACAGTCCTTCCCACACCCCTTGAATTCAATTTCATCTCTTTCCCTTCCCTCCACTTTCCAGGTTCAACCAACTATTTAAATGTCTGTTCATCTGCACCCCCTTCCCTCTCACTCTCTTTGCAACATTATTTATTTATTTATTTATTTATTTATTTATTTATTTATTTATTTATTTATTTATATACCTTCTTCCCAGTGGAACTCTGGGCTGTGTACAACAATTACATAACAATTTTTAAAAATCAAACAAATCAACCAATTAATTTTTTTTTTTAAAAATTCTCCTTTCTAAGTCTGTGAAGATTCTCAGTCATCCAGGTGAGTTGATGAAGCTGTTTGGACGAACAGCGAAACGTTTCTATCTCTCAAAAAAGAAGTCCAGTAGCCATGACTCAACTCCCAGATCTCCTTTCTAAGCTTTGTTTAGGCCGTTACTTCAGTGCCTCACTTCGAACCGACCTTGCCTTCGCTGTGAATTCGGTGGCGGTCACGGTCACGTGGTCTCCCTTCGATCCCACCCCTGTTTATCAGTGCTCACGTGCTGCATTTTTACTACCGAATCGATTACTACCTCACGTGCTCCCTTCGCATTAGGACGCCGCTTTGCAACGTTTGCTTGTTCCCATCCTTTAAAAAAAAAAAAAAAAAAACTCGGCGTATCGATGCATCAATACTTGGCTGTCATTTCCGACAGAGCTGGTTATGTGTCTAATCTGGTGGTGGAGAGAAGTGGGCTTGAAACCCCCCTTACGTGGGGAGACTTGAAAGCCAGCAGGGTAAGGGACTCCTGCCCAACCTCTCCCCTTTGGATGCGTCTTTCCTCCCTCCCCATTCCCTTCTCGCTCCCAGAGGGTGTGCGGTATGATTTTCAAGTCCTCCCTCTGATGCAGACCCGACCGGATCGCCCAGCAGAGGAACTCCCTGGGCGTCCCACGAGGGGACGGAGGTGATCGGGCTTGAGGGTGTGTTGCCGAGTCGGAGCGCGCGCGTGTGCAGTTACTGCTTCTCGCCGCATTGAGCATCTTCAGTTTGGAAGCCGAAAGGGTCGTTTGTAGAGTTTGGATATTTAAAAAATAAAAATAAAAAAAACCGAGTCCACATGTCACGTTGGGAGCGAAGCGAGATGCGAGATGCGAAGCGAAAAGATTCCCGGCAACTGGCAGGGGCACCACTCGCCCCGGTTGGAGCACGGTAAAGGGGGCGTGGTCGGGGTGGCATCGCAGCCAAAAAGGAGGGGCGTGCGGACTGAAACGATCGATTTGCACAGAAAGGAGGGGTTGCCGCGAAGCGAGCGGTTCGTGAAGTAACGACCTTAGTTTTACCTCACTTTGACTTAGTGTATCTGCCGTCGAAAATCAACTGCCCCATGATCCCACTTTGGCAGCCAGATCGGGGGTGGGGTGGGTAGGGCTGGAAAGGTTGAGCCTGCGCCAAGTTTGGCCCCATTTCAAGGTTGGAGCCTGGGCGATCCCTAAATGACTGGGCGGGGAGGAAGGAAGATGATGCCGAGGCTCAGAGACACAGCATATGGGTGGGGAGTTTTTATTTGGACTGCAACTCCTCAAATCCGCCGGGGTGGCCAGTCCTAATTAATTAATTAATTGATTGATTGATTGATTGATTGATTGATTGATTAATAATAATAATAATAATAATAATAATAATAATAATAATAATAATAATAATAATAATAATAATAATCTCTCTCTCCCAAACTCGGCTCAGCGATGTCCCGGGTCTCTGGCTCCCTTGCCTCCCCGCCGCCGCCCCGCTTACCTTGCCATATTTCCTGAGTTTCCTCTTGCGCTTCTTGCCCTGGCGCGCCTCTTGCTCGGGCGGCGGCGGCGGCGTCTCCTTCTCTCCAGCCCAGCCGCCGAGAGGTTCATATTTCTCCGAGAGGATGGCAAAGGAGACCTTCTTGGAGGCGCCGGCGGCCCCTTCCTCAGGCGGGAGGCTGCCCGGGGCGCGCGAGTTCTCGCCCTCCTCCTCCTCCTCCTCTTGCTTTTCTTCCTTCTCGAGGATGGCGAGCTTATCCTCCACGGGGGCTCGACGGCGCCGCGAGGATAATTTGGCCTTCAGCGACCCCGCGATGGTCATCGTGCGCCCGCCGGGGTCCAGCCCGGGAAGGCGAGGGTGCAACCTCGCCCCCTTTTCCAGCGGGCAGGGGACGAGGAGCAGCCGGCGAGGGTCCGGCGGGCAGGGAAGCCACAGGTGGAGCGGCCAGCAGCTGGGGCGCGTCCGCAGCGGCTGCCCTCGCCCCCTTTCTGAGGCCGCTTTCCCGTCAGAAAGGGGACGAAGGGAGAGGAGGGCGGGAGGAATGGAGGCCCTCCCTCCCCCTCTCGGACGTCCCTCAGAAGTTCAACGTCCACATCCCTGTTCCACTTCCCTGCGGTTTCCTGTGGCAGGGACAAGTCCCAGCACTTCAGCACACACCGACACACACACACACACACACCACACACATGTCCCTCCAGAGCTGAAGAGTGGGGAGGCCAGGCGGGGAAATAACGCCAGAACTTGGAAAGCGTTTATTTGCCAATCCAGCCCCAATCAAGGAGGCACATTAAGGGATCCAAACCCCAACCTCTCTCGCTTCGCAGTCAGAGACCTGAGCTACTGAAGTAAATTGAAAGCGCTCATGTTATGAGACTTCCTGGGGCTCCCTTTTGCTTTGGGGGAAGCCCTAGGAAGCCTCATGATAGGAAAGGGAAAACTTTTACTATCCAGAAATTGCCACCAGCGGTGCAGCTGCCCCTTGGCATATTCTGGGAAGGATAGTCTGAGAAATACACGTTCCCAAGCAGATTCAATGATGTGGATCTGTGAGGCACAGAGAGGACAGTCTAAGGAGGGATGTTGGCACTGGTGGTAGGAAAAGAACAATCCCACACCTTGGCCTCAGTGGGCCCTTGATCAACACTCCTGTGAAAGGGAAATGCAACCTTTGGACCTAGTTTTCTCACCATGCCCCTGTTCTATTTTGAGACTGGGTGGTGCTGTTTATGGGACTGCTAAAAGTTGTTTAATATTTTACCTAATAGTATTATCCCTTCTTGCCTTTGTGTAATCCTGGGCACCACATGGCCTTTTTCTTTTTCTATTTTGATACTACTGTAATCCAGCAAAGTTAGTTGTGAGTTTTTTGGGCTGTTTGGCTGTGTTCTGGAAGTTTTTCTTCCTGACGTTTCGCCAGACTCTGTGGCGCATCTTCAGAGGGCAAGGAGCTCAGGGAACTAGTTCCAGAACACAGCCAAACAGCCCGGAAAACTCACAACGATCAGATCCCGGTGGTGAAAACCTTTGAGGATACATTAAATCCACAAAGCCCTACCATTTGGCAAATAGTTGTCTGCTTTATAACAGCAGATTCTGGATATCACAAAAGGGTATAGGTGTTTGTGAAGGGTAGCCCATTTCTTCAGATGCATAGTGGTTGAATGGTCACAAAATTTTAGAGATAGATAGATAGATAGATAGATAGATAGATAGATAGATAGATAGATAGATAGATAGATAGATAGATAGATAGATAGATAGATAGATAGATAGATAGCCTTTGAAGTGGCATAAGATTGTTGCAGAAAAGGAAAACAACAGCTAGAATAACATAGCCCCCTCATCAAAAATACTCTTTATTTAGTTTGTTAATACATTTTATTTTTCATGGCAGATGTGGGGAAGGCACTTGCACAGTTTTATATATTAGGTGACAACATAGCTACATTAATATGAGGGCATCATTTGCTGCTCTTTTGCAGACATCAAAATTACAGTACTTGGATTGGCTCTAACATGAGGTTTACATAACAAGGTAGCATGCTTTAGAAATCTGTTACTCACCCCTTCCAGTGCTTGATTTATTCAGACAAGTGATTGCATGGGTGGCATCAAGGCAAATTGATTCTATAGATGGGTATTTGTGTGTATGTCAGACATCTATAGGAGTGATTCTAGATAATAAATCACAAATATTAAATACCTTTCAGATACCTTTCCTAGCTTACTTTGAACTGATAAGGAAGGCAAAATCTGGGGATTGCTTTGTTAGGCTAGCCTCTTCAGTCTGAAGAGATATTAAAAGTTTTCCTTTTCCTTAGATGGGAAAAATTAAAAGCAGCCAGATATATAGGAAGAAAACTAGACTGGATTTCCTTAACCACATGCTTTCAACAATGGCCCTGCAACTCAAGAATTACAGTATGAGAATAGTCTGTTCAATCATGTTGCCTTGGGTGCTTATAATTTATTCACTCTGTAAACTTGTGTGCTTTGTGTAAATTTAAGCATTAATCACATTAGACCAATTCTGAAGAAGTGGGCTCAAGTTTACATAAATATATTCCAATAGAAAAGATGTATGTAAATATATAAAGCAACATTGCATGCTGTTGGATGGCAATTTCCATCGTCCCTGATCTAAGACTCGTGGGACTTGGATTCCCCCAAGACATCTTGAGCTTACTAGGCTGAGGAAGACTGGATGAGACAAAAGAAGCTTGTTGCTATTTGAAAAATCCTTACCACTGTTCCTGATTCTGTTTACCACAGTATGTTATTTATACTTCAATTCTGTATCTTGCTGGCAGGAATTCATTAATAAGATTATCCTTGGTTTCATTGGATATAGCTGTTAAAGTAATCCATCAAGTCATTAAATATTATCCCACGCCTCAATGTTCAAGCACTGCATTAGAACAATTTTTAATTAGCAGGATATTAAGAATTACACACATTTTCCCCAGTGGGAGCTGTCACAAAGGATCTCATCATACTCTCGCTTCTCCCAATATCTTTCATTCTGTTTTCTGAATGTTTTGTTCTCTCTCTCTATGCTCCCCCTTGTGTGTGTGAATACAAATAGACATACTGTACTGAAGTTGAAAACCACCAATGGCTTCATCATATTTTCCTGTGGTTGAATATTTTATTTATTTATTTTGAATATTTTTATCCCACCTTTAACACTAATCAGGCAGATAATCTAGACTGGTCCTTTGCCCTCTACTGCAATATTCTCCTTCCTTGTTTCACTTTGGTATCTTATTCTGCTCCAAAATCATTAATTTCTTGTCAGACCAATTATGTGACAAAACCCTTCTTAAATTCACATAACAACCTCTTGACCACTCCCAGAAACAGCTTAGATCCCTGTGGCGAAAAGGGAAAAACAATTTTGAATATTCATGTCTGTTTTGAATAGCCAATCACCAAGCTGGTGGGAGGGGCTAAGAATGTTATATATGGAAACCTAATGGGTTCAGTTTGAGCTGAGTTGAGTTGAGTTCAGTTAAGAAAGGTGAGAGTTCAGTTATCAGAGAGCCAGGGTGGTTTTGTCAGTTGGTCAGGTGCGATATCCTGCCACTGAAAAGGGTCTGGTTTATAAAAGAAATACATTATTATAAGAATTCATGATTGTTTTAAAACAAGTTAACATCGGTTAAAGCTATCGTAATACTGAATATAAATTTGTAAACTAATAAACGTTTCATATTTTGTTTTAAAACTATAAAACCTGTTGTCTGACTCTTAAATACTGTATATACAAATGTCCAGTTAATCTGGTGGTGGCAGTGAGTGGAGACCCAGTGTGCATAGTGTACATCACAATCCCTAGCTTCAAACCCTTCCTTGCTTGTCCCCACATTTCTTTTCTAGCAGAGTATAAACATTTTTCCAGTAGAATTTGGACCATAACTCCCACTGTCCCCCTTAGCAAGCATGGTGGTGGCTGGTTGGCTGATTCTATGAGGTAAAGTATTTTTCACTGTGCTGACTCCTGGTGCATTGCTAACAGATAAATTTGCCTCTCCAGGTTCATTTCCTTGGCCTTCCATTATCCCCACAAATATTTCCTGCTTCTTCTGAAGATTCTGCCCTTCCTGCCTTGTTCTGTTCCCTATGCTTAAAATAGAAGTTTCCATGTAACACATTAAATGTACCACATAAGTGTTAAAACAATTGCTATTGCATAAAGCAGGAAAAAAGTTTACTTAAAATTGTTTGAAGTAACAACTGTTTAAAATGGTATTTAAATAGCTATTCTTCAGAAGTATTGTCCTCTTAGTACAAAAGTAGTGGTTTTAACATTAATATTTTAAATTAGATGTATTTGTTGCAAGGTGTACTTGAAACTGTCAGGTCACTTGAATTTTACCTTTTATTTCCTTTAAATTCATCTTGATAACCTTTTTTTCCCATGGAGTCTTGGCTCAGTCCCATAGTTCTCATACCTTCTACTGCTAAAACCTGGAAGTGAGCCTCAGCATGTGCAATTAAAACAATTGGAATCTTTTTTATTAATGCCTGTTTGCCTCCTGTGTCAATTTTTTGCCCTTCACAACTTCTCCTTTTCCTAAAGTGTCACCATGCACACTGGAGAAATCCCTAACCCTAACCCCACAACATTTCTGCAAAATATCAAAATTTCAGAAGAAAATTCTCAACCACTTTAGCTAAATGTGAAATGTTGCACGTATCGAGTGTTTAAACATTTCATGGGTGTGCAGAAAGAGCAGGTCTAGGCAATGCACATTGTGTTTTTAAAAATTAGACTTTATTGTTAGTTTACCACAATTGCTGCAAAACAATTAACCAGCTCTCCAGCCAAGCAAGGTCACTGTACCATGACATTCTTGGCAGTTGAGCATGGTTTGCAAATGATAACAAAGTGTAAACAAAGAGAGGATTGAAAGCATGTTGAAATAAGTTAAGTGTATTTATGTTGCAATGTGTCACTATGACTGGAGTACCATTGCAGGTCCTGTAACTTGTATACTCTGTAACTACAGAATTCTGGTGTTACAGTGCCTCACTGAAGCAATTTTTAAAAACCTTACAGGCCTTCTTTCTTCCAGGCTTTGCAAAATTTTAGTCATAATAAGAATGCTTATAGTCATAGTGGCAACCTGCCAGGTTCTGAGTTACAAGAGGTGCAACAACAGCAGATTCCTGTTATAAAATGTTCCTTAGTATGTCAGCCTCTTGTACTTCTAGGTCCAGCAGAAAGGATTGCTGATAGTTGGAAGGGTAAAGTTAAATATCTGAGAAAAATATAATTATGAGAAGGTACACAGTATCATCACCCAACCCATCACCACAGCAAGGCAACCTACCAGATACCAACAATGATGCAGAAGGACAGCAGCAGGCTTCATATCCAGGACACAGTCATCATGGATTTTCTTCCATAGGTTTCAAGTTGAATTGGATGGGCAAGCAGTTAGAATCATTTCGTATTTCTAATATGCTTGAAGGCTAAATAAAGAATTGCACTTATTTCATATTCTTTCTCTGAAGAACTTTTGAAGTATTTTCTACTACTTGTGGTGGCCTTAAAGGCCTTTATTTTTGGATTCAAATATTATTTATTTATTTATTTATTTATTTCAACTATCTAACAAAAAGCTACTCTGGGCAGTTTACAAACATAACCAAAATACAAGAAAACACATTAGACAACTTAAAATAGTAAATAAACAGACTAGTCAATCAAAACCAGCATGACATTAATAATAATAATAATAATAATAATAATAATAATAATAATAATAATAATAATAATAATAATAATAATAAAAAAGGACAAGTAAATGCAAATAAATCAAAACCATTTAGCAAGTCAAAATAAAAAAACAAATAAGAAATGAAAAGCTAATAGAAAATTATCATAAGGCAGAAAGGAAGAGTAGCATCCTAATTATATAAGGAAGTTGAAACAGAATGATCGGGGTAAGGCCATCCTGTAAAGCCAGGTTTTCAGTAATTTCTTAAAGGCTTGTACTGAGGGCGCCAGGTGAATCTCTTGTGGAACCTGGTTCCACAAGTGGGGTGCAACCACTGAGAAGGCCAGGTTCCTCGTCACTTTCTGGGCATCCCTCGGGGTTGGTACCTGCAGATGGTCAGCCTAGCTCGAACAAGTGATCCTGGCAGTTCTTCTTGGGAGGTGCCTGGCAGTTCTTCCCAAGCTGTTTAGGGAGGTGTATCTATCTATCTATCAGATATCTATCTATCTCCCAATCTGTTTCTATCTATCTATCTATCTATCTATCTATCTATCTATCTATCTATCTATCTATCTATCTATGGAATTTCTATACTGCCCATTGGTGCCCACACTATTCTGGTTGGTTTGCATAAGACAATAAGATAAATACATTTTAAAAAATCAACAAAGCATAAAACAGTGCCAAAAACCCCAGTATAACATCAGAAGGAACAAAGACAAAGAGCAGCAGAATAGGGGTGGAAAAGCTGAAAAGATTACCTGATTTCATACTATAATTAACCCTTCATTTGGGATAAATGCCTGCTGAGTTGAACATAGGCTTGTGATTTTACCCCTCAAGATCTGATACAACTCTGTAGGGCTCTTAGGGAGAAGTTCAGGTGTCAGATTGATCTGGCAAAGTCATTACAATTATACATTAACCTAGCATACTGAAAATCCATTGTGAAAAACAACCCCTTGTACCAATTGCTATTAACTTTTAATCAATACAATGATTATTCCTCTTCTGCAGTGCTGAATTTCATTGCCATGTCATATGTTGTCTTGGGTTTCCAGTGCACATTTTATATTGAGAAGATGTTGAGATAGTTGTATAACCCTAGGTACCGGGTGAGTCAGAAAAGCTAGATTTAGAAGTGAAGAATGTGGAGTTCACTGGACAATTCAAGTATTACCTATCACCACAAGGAGCTACAAAAATATCATTTCCCTCCTCTCCTCCCAGCTTTTGTAGAGTTGTGCCATCTTGTATTTGTTTCATTGTGTAATCAACAATGTGTTGGAAGAAAAGCAGCAGCTGTTCATGATCATATGCTTGAGTGGAAGATATCTGACAACAGACTCTAGGTTACTGTTTTTCTGAGAACACAACACAACACAAGGAAGGTGCCAAATTCATTCTCCTAAAATCTTGGGTTTGCAGGTTTCCCTTAACAGCAAGAAAACTGATAAAACCCATTAGATCCCAAATGAACCTGTGAAAGGAGAGTCCAACTGTTAAGGTTTTTTTTTTTTTGCCTTGCTCTGCTTGTCCCGCCACCTTGATTTTTATGTTTATACCGATTTTATTGATTTTATTGTGATGCTGTTTATAATTTTGCTTATGGTCTTTTTTTCTGTTGTAAGCCATCTGCAGTTCCTTCTGGAAGACGGGCGGTATATAAGCTCTAAAAACAAACAAACAAATAAATAAATAAATACCCCTCACATATTTTGGAAGGTTGAAGACAGATCCAGTGGGGTTAGTCGCTTAGGGCTCAGATTTCCACTTAGTCATAAGGCTTACCTTAGGGCGGTCACCATCTCTCCTTCTCTATCTTACCTTATGAGGCTGTTATGATAATAAGGAATATAACTTCCAGAAGGTCACTGTTAGTTGAAGAATATTGTTAGAGAAAAGGCATGAATTTTTCCATGCAGAAATGTTTACCTGGAGTTAAGCGTTCTGTACTCATGGTAACATGCTCTTTTGATGAGAGATCACCTTAGGCATCGAACAACGCCTATTCCTAACTGGGACTGTCTGTCCTATCTGCACTTCCCAGGCAGAATAACTGAGGATGCTCTCTGAGACAGGCCCAGAGACAGAAAACAAGTAATTAGGCCTTCTCAGCAGTTACTCCTCAGCTATGGCATCAACTAGCACCTACCATCCACCTGGCCCCTTCACTGGGGATTTTTAAGAAACAACTAAAAAAATATCCACCATGGAATACTTTTTAAAGCTTTCAGGCCTTTCAAGCCATGTATTCCATGGTGGATATCAAACTTGAAGCCAACAGCCAGTAATGTTATTGAGTATCACCATTTTAAATACTGTACAGTGGTACCTTGAATAAAGGAATTAATTTGTTCCAAATGAAATTATGTTAAACAAATTTTCCTTTATACACATTTCCCAAAGAATGCATTGAAAACAAAATAATCCCTAATCGCGACCATTTTTATGTTGTACGGATTTGCCGCATAGACAATTCTGTTAAGCAAATTTCCCCTATCTCCAGAATTTTTTATGTTTTACAGATTTTATGTTATACAAACCGTTTGTTATACAAGAGTCCACTGTATTTAGATATTTTAGAATGTATTTTATATTTAGAATGTTTTTATACTGTTTCAAATTGCTATACTTTATAATTGTGTTGCATTGTATGATTTTCTTTGTTACTTTTGTGTTGTGAGCAGCCCAGAGTGTCCACAGGCCAGATGGGTGGTATATAAGTTGAACAAATAAACAAAGAAGCAAACTAATTGGGCAGGGTGATCAATTCAGCATTAGTTCCATTTGTTAGTTAAGAACTTACTGCCTCAATAAAAACAGTCATGTGCTACTTTATTGGACCATGGATCACCAAAATATTAACAAGAAAATAGCAAGCTTTCAAGCTCTTCGGAACTCTCCATCAAGCTGGGCATTAAACAACAAATGTGTGTGTGTGTGGGGGAGCAGAAATGTCAAGAATTTATCTGGTTACATGCCACAGAAGCTATTTTTACTTTTAGCCCCCAAAATAGAAGTTGGCAGCTTGCCAAGTTAGGTCGAGATGTGGAGTTTTCAGGTTATATGCGGAGCATGAGAGGAGCCTCCCTGAAGAATGTGAGGAGTATGAACACCTTTGGGCATCCTCTGGCCAACAAAACACTCTGTCAACTTGCCTCTAATATGAATGGGGAGGGGGGGCATCAGTTCCTTTTGGAACTCATTCTTTCCCCTTCTTTGAACCCTGAATTGCTTGGTTCTAATCTCTTTCTTGTCACGCAATACAATAATGAGTAGGCTATTTAATCCTTTCATAGTCTTTGCAAGTTTGTTTCTTTTTAGTTACTGTTTTCCCACTTTGATGCAAATGTATTTAATATCTGATACATGGTTGCTTATTTAAAATACTGTATATGTTATTCCACAACACAGTTCCAGTCCATATTTTGATTCTTACGTTTCTCATAAGCTTCCCTTGAATTGGCTCTGTGTGAAGTGTGAGCTCTGAGAGCAACCCACCTGGATAAACTGTTTCTAATGTTCCTTCCGGTTGTGTATACTTAGGACATGCATGAGTGAAGACATGTGTCTTGAGAGCACAGCTAGCAACATTAGGGGATGATCAAGTGTGTCTTATGAATTTAGCAATCTTTGTTTATGTGTAGTTGCTTATTTATTTGTCTTTTTAAGTGCTACAAACTATTCTTGCCCAGAATCTTAGGAAGTAGGCAGATGATAAGTTAAAACTGACTTAAGAACAAATAAGCCCATGTTCATGTTTGAGATGCATCACAAAAGCCTGAGGTTACGAAAAGTAAACCACAATAAAAACCAGCACCTGGGCTGATTTTATAGTACTGTTATGAAAGAAAATGAAAACACAAATCCAGAATATTCACACTTCTCTATTCTCTATCTCAGCAGTACAAAACCCCTATTCCATTCACTTTTCCCCTCCATTTCTCAAACCATCCAAACTGCACAGCTTTACAAAGCGAAACGACAAAGGGGGTAGTATGAGAACCATTCAAGTAAGTTTTTAATAGAGTGCACCAGTGAATGTGAATTAGGATAACTTGCGTCAAAAAAAATTATTATTTTAAAAAGGAGTATCAGATAAAAAGGGGTACAGTTCTTTCTCGCCATAACACCATCCTTTTTTTCCTAAGGCAACAATACACGTTCATTTCAGAACAGAACTGTTACAGAAGAGAGAGCTACATCACAGTACAGTACAGCATGTCAAGTCCATCTGTCAGAAAGCCATTTTTGAATGGCACATTTAGCTACACTTACAGCCTCCTAACTTCGGGTTACAGAGTTTACCACAGCTTTTTTTTTTTTTTTTTTTTGTTTTTAATAAAGTGACAATTTTGAATGACTTTTCTAATTTTTACAGGAGTGTGCATATGGGGCCCATATGTTGAAGTTACAGTAATTACAACATTAAATAACATTGCACAACCAACTGCTATGATTAATTCAGTACAAAATAACAAATATTAAAATGTACCAAGTACTAGTGGTTTTACAGAATTTATATCACTAATTCTGGAGGATATTTTCTTCTTCCATAGGCAAATGCCTATACACATTTGCACATTACAGGTGTAATGATGTGTAATAAATACAATAAAGTGGGCAAAATATTAAAAACGGACACGATATATGGGAACAAAATTTGTACAAGCACATAAGTAATATTATTATTACAAACAGTTTATGCTTTGCTGTAAAGTATATGAAACTGCATTTACTCTTTGGGGCAAAAATATTCCCAAAACCAGTTAATTCCTGAGGCGGCATTAATTAGCTCTTACAATTGGTCAACATTTCAGAATACCTTGTGCTATGAAATAGTCTCATTATGAAGATATTTTTTCTTAATAAGTGGGATTTGTATCCATTTGAAGGGAGCAAACACTAATATTTCACACCATGATGAATGAAAATAAACTGTACTTCTAATCTGTTGGTACATTTGAGCATAGGTCACAAAAGCAAGACATAGGTTGGCCAATAAAGTGTCTTCTCTTCATTAATATGTTTTTTTCCCAGCAGCCAAAGTCAAAACACATTCAGAACCCCCCTTTTCCTCACTGTAAGTGCCAACACTGTAAACATATTTGCATTTTTTTCAACTAAACACTGTTCTGTAAAGGAGCAAAAGAGTGAAAGGGAACAAGGAAGGATCCTGTGTACCACAAAAGCCAACCTATTTTTTTTACTCATTCGATTAAAATAAATGATTTTTCTTCCAAAATAACTAAAATTGTTCATGCTACAGTTGGGAAAACAATTTTTGTGCATTTCTACTATGGGCGCAATTTTTTTAAAAAAATGCTTGCTAGTGGTAAGAATTATAAAAACCACAAAAATGTAAATAATGAACTGGAAGAATTTTTCAACTCAAAGCAAATACACTTCTGTGCTGAGGTCTAGACAACTATACAAGGTTTGCATTTAAGCCTTCTTATTATACAATTCAATGAACATAAAACAAAAAGAAAGCTCTGTATACTTACCTGTACATGTGGACATAACTTCTTTAGCTACAGCATTTTTTGTCTTTTAAGGTAGGTCATACTGAATTAAATTTTACAATTCAGAATAACTATGTATAACCTTATTGCAAGAGGGGCAATTTCTACATGGGGAGTTCCCAGGCCAATCATGTTAAGTATAACCAGTACATTCAAAATGTTAGTTTGAATCTTCCCTGATCCCAGAAACATCATTGCTCTTTACAGCTTAAGCTCATTTGCTATTTTAGATGCAATGTTTTTAAAGGCAATCGAAGTCCCAGATATTCTTTTGAAGCGGACTCCATTGAGCGACAGGCGTGGCAATTTACACACTTCCATCTCCCACTGGACAAGACTATCCTGTCGTGCATCACCATGAACACAGAACAGCAGGAATCTCTCTTTTTGTTCGTAATCACAGTTGTTAGCGTCTAACACTTTTCGAATCTCTCTCATCATATCGTTTGGGTCCATGGAACTTGTGGTCTTCATACTCCAGGTGAACCTCAATGACCGTGGCTTAGAATCTTTGCCATCCTCTTTTTCTCTGTCTTTTGGTTCCCCAGAAGCACTCCTGAAAAGGGAAGCAACACTGAAGTAGAGGGAAGGCACTTCCGTCAAGAGAGACTTAAAATATATTGTTTAGAAAGTGTGTTGCTAAAAAGAATAGCAAAAATTAAGGATGTCTTGGTTCGGAAGGATTTCAGTATGTAAAATGAAAATTATCCCCAAACTAATTTTTTATTTTATTTTGGATGTTACCCTTAAAATGGGATGAAAGAGCACTTTCTAAGATAGACTTAAAATATATTGTTCAGAAGCTGTGTTGCTAAAAAGAATAGCAAAAAGAGGGTTCTCAGCTATCAACCTATATGCTTCCTGTAGAAGCTCACCATTTGAAATACACACATTTCAGGGTCAACCAAGCAGAAGCTAAGGCCAAAAAAAGGTGGGGTTCAGAGGAAGGGGGGCACCTTGTCATCCCGCAAAAGCATTATATCCACACTTCCCTTTAAAGCCAGAGAGCTGCAAAGCAAGGCATTTGGCAACCTTTTTATTTAATTTATTTAAATTATTTATTTATTTATTTATTTTTTATTGCCGCCCATGCCATCCTTTGTGGAGGGTATTGTACCCCCTATTTTTATTGGTAGTTTGCCTCTGTTCTTCATGTTTGTTTGCTCCTGTTTGCTTTTAATTGTACACCGCCCTGAGTTCCGCTTTGGAAGATGGGGCAGTATATACATGTAATAAATAAATAAAAAATAAATAAATAAATAAATAAATAAATAAATAAATAAATAATCTTGATGGTTGTCTAAAAATCTCTGGCTCCAGACAATAATGTCTCCACCCATACATGTAGTTAGGAATATAAATGCATCTGGCTTATTTATCCTGTGGAATTTAATAAAGAATATTTATCACATTTTAAAAAAAATCTGCACTGCCAGCAAACCTGGGGGGGGGGTATTCTCTTCCCCTATGTACTAACAGACCAAAAAAAAAAAAAAAAAAAAGAATGGCACTTATAGAAATTATGCTATCATACACACATCAATCTGTTTCCTCTCAAAATATGTCACCCCTTCTGTGCAATATAGAACATTTGTATTTGACTTAAATTATTGACAGGGAATACGTTGCTGGTTGCTAAACATTGCTTTATAACTTCATTATTTTATAACTTGGCATTTTGCCAAGACCGCTTTGTATCACTGTGGGAAAGGCAGGGGTTGGGCATTCAGTTCTGCAAAGTCATTTTGTACTCAGCCCCCACTGAGCTTAACAGGGCATCTTTCCATGGAAGCTAACTTATCACTGTAGCTTTAATGAAATAAGTACATCCACAGGGCTCCTTTCAGCCCCGTTGTCACTGTCTGTTGCTTGTTCAGCGCAACCTAGTATGCTTTATATGTCACTGAGCTATCGTGAAATGCTACATACATCTGAATAAATCCACAGCAAAAGGATGGCCACACAATTTACTGTTTATATCATCATTCATTATATCTATGAAGACCAGGGATGGGTCATTGTGGTTCTCCAGCAGAGGTTGAAAGGCAGCTCCCAGAAACTCTAGACAGGACATCATGGGAGTATCAATCTTACAACACTGGAACACCACAATTTCCTCACCCCTTGGTGTAGATCATCTGGCTGTGAGTTTTGTGTGTGTGTGTGTTGTGTCGTTACAGTTGTGACCAACCCTTCATGACTCCATGTCCCCATGGAATTTTCTTGGCAGGAATACTTCCTGGCTGTGAGTTACTAAGGCCCAAACTGAAAAGACACAGAGGATTCCAAGGCGCCTGCTCTGTTGAAAGCAACTCTCTGATACTGCACAACCTCCTCACAAGACAAAAACATCTGAGCAGCATAAATCCAGGGGACACCATTAGGTGAGGAACTGAATATTATATGAAGGGCGACATTCTGAAAAAAACAACCACCACCTAACGTTGTTTCAGATGGGTTTATAGGAATTTGGGGAGCTTTATGGACCCTCCTGTTTATGATGAAGGGCTGAAAAACAAGGTGTCATCTGCATTTAGCTTGCTATCTAGAAAGATGAGTTGACCTCCAAACAATTCAAAAGAGCTCTTTTGCCATTGCTGGTGGATATGTTATCCACACGCACCTGTACTTGAAACTGGGTAGCGCTAATCTTTATCACTTGCAAAGATTAAAACAGGAATGACATATATCAATTGTTTAACATTTTCCCACAAACTAGATGTGAGAACATTTTCCCTGCCCCTTTTCATGTGCTTGGATGCCCAGGATCAGCAGCTGCTTATACATGCTAGAGAGAGATGGCAAGCTTATGGCTGTCCCTGCACATGGGTCATGAAAACCACAGAGCCTGTCAGCTCAATGCTGTGATCAACAATGAGAGATTTGTAGGCTAAATGAGTCAAATCTGTTGTACCAGCAGCAACAGCATTCCTTCAGATCACGGCTGGGTACCTATGGCCTTCCAGATGCTGCTCGACTAGAGTAACCATTCTCCCCAAACAATGGACAAACTAGAGAAGGCTGATGGGAGCAGTAGTCCAGGATAATGTCAATTTATAGGAAAATGAAACAGTGGCTGTGCAGGTTCTAAGAGCAGCTTCATGCACATATCCTTCATGTTCTACATGAGGAGGGACAGAGGAGATAGTTCTGGTGCCCATGCCTACTTTATGCAGAAACAGAACTCGAATCATGCACCTCTGTAGGACAGGGAGCGACAACCTCAAAAAATTAGTCCATGCCCCCGTGCTGTACAGCTGATGGAAGGGTGACAATTTATGATTCTCTCTGGATATGTGCTGTCAACGAAAGCAGCTTGCAAGGAAGGTGTGTGTATGGGCAGATGTTACTCCCACATCTTCACAATGTGCAACCTAAATTGAAGATGCTTCTTGAATGTGATTTTTAAAAGATAATATTGGTCTGCTTTATTTTTTGTACGTATACACTTATGAATAGATATAGGGTTTTTAAAAATGGCAAATCCCATAATTCTTTATGTTGGGAGTGCACGTACTCATATCTAGAAGATACCTAGAGAAAAGGCCTAGCTGAGGAGGCTTGAGATTTAGCACAGGCCTACCTTCAAGTATCAGTGAAGCAATTTCTTTCCTGTACAGGAAGTTAGGGCAAAGCTAGGCCTATGCGAGACCTCTAAAGCCTTCCCAGCTAGGCCTTTTTTCCAGGTAAGACACATTTATCTGTCTGTAGGTGTGTGCTACATGAAGCAAAACTCCCAGAACAGAGATTTATTGGATGTGTAGTTCTGAAAAAATATGAAACTTCCATGACTACTATTAATCCCAAAAGCACTTACTGAAAAATTTTAAAAAATGTTTAATGTTGGGGAAAAAGCAGAAGGAAAACTTTGTGATTTTGATTATTAGTCCTGGTTCTCACAATCATAATACATGTTTTTACCATAGAAACAAAACTAATATTTAAATATTCAACTGTTATAAAGACATTTAAAGCTCTGATTTTGCAAACTCTTTGGAAGGACTTCCCAAAACCAACAACTAATGTCTAAGAACCTGCAAACTCAGAGTGAATTATTGTTGGGTTTTTTCTTACCTTAAATCAGTGATGGCGAACCATTTAGAGACCGAGTGCCCAAACTGTGATTCAAAACCCACTATTTTTTCGCAAAGTTCCAATATAGCAATTTAACCTGAATACAGGTGGCTGTGGAGGGGCGATGTCGGGTGCCCACAGAAAGGGCTCTGAGGGCCACCCGTGCCATAGGTTCGCCAACACTGCCTTAAATAATTAATAATTTTTCAAGGGAAAAACAGAACGTATAACTCATACACAATATTCCTAGAAACACATGTCAAGCAAAGATGCCTCCTTTTTACATAGTAGTTTAAAGGCTTCTAGAATCATGAAATGGCGAACACAAAGGGGACCGAAGAGCGAAGTATTATTAATAGTGGCTCCTCACCTTGAGGTCTCGGTTCTGCCACTGGCTTCGCCTTCACTTGGATCCCTCAAAACAAAGTTAAGGTCAAGATTTTAATAAATGAAGATTTTAAAAAATGAGTCAAGAAAACCTGTTTATCTAGAACAGAATTAAAATTAATGTTCAGCAGATATTCAGCATGACATTGTAATTTATTAAGATTTTGATCAAAGTTTTCATACTACAGTACTTCCTATGAAACCCCAATTTTATTTTTACTCTGGTCAGTCATTTCAGTTCCCCACCCTTCCCTGCTTGCATTATAGCCAGCTGAAATAACCATCTTCTCACGTGCTCTAAATCTAGAATAATGTGCAAATATTCCATTCTCTGTCAGGATGTGAATGGCACCAGTGGAATCAATAATCACCCAACCCACATGGGAATCTCTTTTATAATTAGCAGTTTATTTCAGCATAGGTTTAATTCGGGACTGGCAACTCTGGAGAGTCTAAGGGCTGTTTCCTTGTCAATCTGCTGTGAGCCATGCCAAGTCCTTGTAGGTCATTTCCCACTTTTAAATAATTGTTCTGCTAAAGCAAGGGGTAGAGGCTTGTTTTAGAAGAGAAGCACATCCTGGAAGCTTCCGGAAGTGGAATTCTCCAAATTTTTCCTAAAACATGGGGTATGAAATGAAGGCTGCACAGGCCCGGTGTGACCTCCACAAATGCCTTAAATCATAGTGCCAAAGTGGATCTGACAATTACACATATCTCATTTGTCTGTGAATCCAGGCCTTTAGATGCACTTAAAAATAGCACATTAGCTTTCCCAAATTTGCTAGCTCCTATTCAATGGCCTTAAGATACCAATTATTCATTCACATAATAAGCAACATGGAAAGAAATTGTCTTGGGGTTCAGAAAAGGCAAGCCTAACAATCTGTTGTTAAATATGATCTGATCAACAGTCTGGTTAGGTAGGTGATAAACATTTTCCAAATAATTATGTAACGTTTAAGGGGAGATCCTGTATACTGCATAGTACAGCCACTCCTCAATTAACAACCTGCCTGTTTAAATGACTGCTCAGACCTACAACTAACAGCTGCCCAATTGCTGCCTTAGGAAGAACCTGCTGTTCCAGTCCACAGGGCCTGGGCCAAAACATCCAGCTTGTTTCTGCCTCTGCGTCTGCCCTGTCAGCAGCTCAGAGAGGAGGAAGCAGGGCTACAGCACAACACAGCACCCCGCACCACCACCACGCACACACACCTTCCTCCTTCAGTGCTGCTGACAAGGGACGGGCATTGCTGCAAGCATCACAATGTCTCGGCTGGGGAGAATGGCCTGAGTGGGGTGGAGCACCAGTCACCTCCATCTCTGCTTTTCCCCTCCTTTTTATTCTCTGCTTCTCCCATGGCCTCCCTGCCCTTGCCTGCCTGCAAGAAGGGCAGCCTCAACATACAAGACCTTAAGCTCCTCACTTAACAACCAATTCACTTAATGACCTATTTGTAAAACCAAAACGCTATTGTTAAGTGAGGAGTGCCTGTACCAGGATATTTGTATGCAGCACGGAATTTAAAATACATATCAAATACAGCAAAGACAACATTGATTCAGTAAATTCAGTGGTAGACTGCAACATATCCACGAACCATTTGTATGGAATGATACCTCCCAGTCTCTGCAAGACATTCTTAGACATGGTTCATATAGCCCTTGAAGCATTTATATCCAAAGCTGCAAAGTCTGTGACCAACCAAGCTAGATGCAGATGCTCAATGACAAGTGACCTGTGAACTATACACCAGTCTGGAAATAAGTTCAAGTTTCCAAGGAGACTTCCAGGTCAATTGGGATTTAGAGGGTACCCAGCTGCATGAGCTCTTCCTCTTGAATTATCAATAGCCTACAGAAAATCTATACGGCCTGCGTGTTCAAGACTTGATGATGCAGCAATTTGCTTGACAGTAGCCTTCCTCCTTGCTGCTGCTGTCAGAGCATCAGTGGCAGCCAAATTCGGGTGGACTATTAAGGCAGAGACTTCTGCTGCTCCTGCGACGGAAATCCCAGCTACTGAAGAATATACATATCTCTCTATGTGCATGTGTGTGCACACATTCATGTGCACTTAATTCTACTTGGAATGGTCAATCTTGTGTCAGTATTCTGTGGCCACGCTTGTGAGCATTTGATGCTTGGAAGACTTATATTTCTAAGCACAGGAACAAAAATCATAGCATGACTGTGTGAGAGCCACTGCATTCATCACCTGTAGGGCGGAGGCCATCACATCTCATGGCAACAAATCCATCCGCTCCAGGTTGCTGCTGAAACCAGAATCAGGCTTTATTAGAACTTACCTTAGGCTTTATAGCACTGCAGACGGCTGCTGTTTTGGACGTTAGAGCTTTGGGGCACTTAACCCCTCACCACCACCCTTGGTAATGTCCTGTCAGTCCTGTCCGCAGTTAGACTTACTGAGGTTGCCTGTCTCCCCTGGTCAGGGAAGTAGGATGGGAGCAGTAGTCCAAAAGTCAGTCTCGGTCATTTCAGAGCTGGCTGGTAGAGTCAGCCGAGGGAGTATCTGAAGGAGCTGCCTTGCTCCTCTTGAAGTCTCCACTAACTCTCATGTTGGCATTTGTGTTGCTAGCAATGCTGCGGGTTGGAGTGGCAGTGTTGGCCCAGGGCATTGCGGGCATTAGAGAGAAGCAGGCTGTGGAGGTAACATCAGCAGGGTGAAGAATAAAATTCCCCGGCCACTTCCTTTAGCCACTGGGACCACTACAAGGACTTCTCTCCACAGGTCCTCTACCAGCTGGAACTCCTTTTTCCTTGTTGCACAGGTGTCCAAGTCTCATTTCTTTATGGCTCGTGTTCAGGTTTCTTCCTCCCATGATGCTTCCTTACCTGCTGCTGCCCCTGAAATACACAGAGCCCTCCTCCTGTGTCTTCCTTCCTTGCATCCTCTTATATCCCTTGTGTTCCTCACTCTCAACCTCTCCAGGTGCTCCTCATGCTGTCTCTTGTTACTGGGCTCCCTGGCAGAATCATGTTCTCCCTCTTTTATGTCTTTCTGGGGCCCAGGAGTTGCTGCCTTTGCTCAGCCCTTGAAAGAGACCAGGGTAAGGGCAGACAATCTGCCCTCCTAGACTGTCCCTGGATATTGGTAACTACTTATTTTAATGAAGTAAAAAAAAGTGGGGAGCTGTGTGGCTGAACAAAATATAAATGCAAGACTATTCTACAGGTGATACCTTGATGGGGGGGGAGAGGTATACCTTCATAGAGGGGGAAGGTATGTTCACTTTGTTTGAAGTGGATGTAGCCTTTACAACAGCCCCAATGCTTCCTGCTCCATTTAAGAAAATAGGCTGGCAAACAGCAACATCTTGCCAAGAAGTTTAAGAATGACCTCCTGGCAAATCACATCTTTTGCCATGTCTGGACTTTTGGTACTTGCTTTGAAAAAGAGGGCATGCGCTTGAAAGCTTGCAATGATTTATTATTTTATTAGTGGCTTATAAGGGTATCACCTGTAGAATAGTATTACTTATTTTCAAGTCCTGAACAGGAAGAAAAAAACAGTATTTATTGTGATTTGGATGTTATAGCCTGGTGGGTCTCAAACTAGGCTGACCTGATCTATATCAAATGTTGCAGACAAAACCAGAACATTGAAAAACAATAGAACATTGATTTTATGTGATATGAAACTCATAATCATAGCAGATTGCATGTAACACTGCAATAAGCTTTACTACTGTATTTTTTAAAAGATACTGTACTTCAGATTCCATGCCATGTCTATTCATTGAGAACTTTTCAATAATTAAACAAATACAGTTTTCAATGTTCTATATGTTGGCAGGGCCAGGGGAGAGGGAATCAACTAATGTGGTAACTGTGACCTGGAAAGCATAGATGTACTGTAGTTGTTACATGACATAAAGAAGGTATTTTGCTGTTTCCCAAGTGTCTACATGCAGTATCTCACAGAAGTGAGTACACCCCCTCACATTTCTTTACTATATCTTAAACAGGCAGGTTAAGTGAGGAGTGGCTATACTGTGATATATAGATATATAGTATACTGTATATCTTTTCATGTGATAATACTGAAGAAATGACACTTGGCTACAATGTAAAGTAGTGAGTATACAGCTTGTATAACAGTGTAAATGTGCTGTCCCCTCAAAATAATGCAACACAAGCTGTATACTCACTGCTTTACATTGTAGCCAAGTGCCATTTGTTCAGTGTTGTCACGTGAAAAGATATACTAAAATATTTAAGAACTGTGAGGGGGGGTGTACTCACTCCTGTAATATACTGTATGTGAGACGATTTAGAGAGTCAAGCCTGATAAGCCGGCAAGGGGCTTCTCAAACTGAGCATGAAAAGAATTTCAGAACTGAGAACTGCCTTGTTAGAAATCTATGTCAGACAAGGTGCCTAGGAAAACAAAACCAGTGGCAGAACTCCTACACATCTCCTCTATTCCTGTTAGTTTAAAGAAGAATTACTACCAAAGTACAGTAAATGCTCTTTTACGCAAGTTGCAATGGGTTTTATCAAGCGACTTGGAAGGCTGCTTTTTGAGGCAACAATTCCTGGAATTCCACCACTAGCACTAATACAAAAATTATCAGAGTGGTTCTGCAAGGTACTATTTTTTTAAATCTGGGGAAGTATGAACAGAAGACACTAGTGAAAAAGAATTATCATTACACTCATAAGGCAAGAAGACCTTCTTCAACAATTATGGACAAGGCCTCATATTCTGTGGGTGTCTTGGCAATGTATAGTAATTTATCTTTCTGTTACCTTTATCTTTCAATTTATCTTTTGGAAGTCACTTTTGGTTTGTCTGAAAGCATTTCTGGGGCCTCCGACAGGCCCGGGAAGCCTGTTGGAAGCTCCAGAAGTGGTTTCCAGCGATCTAGAAGGCACTTCCTTTTTTCGGAGGTCACTTCTGGTTTGCTGGAAACCACTTCTGGGGCCTCTGACAGGCCCAGGAAGCCCATCAGAAGCCTGCTCGGGGCAGCGCCAGGCTTGGGGTAAGTACAGGAGGCCTCAAACAGGCCTCCGCAGCTTGACCCAGGGGCCCTTGCCTTCATATCTTGTGGTCCCGCAATATACTGGACTGAAGTATATGAACTGCAAAGTGGTGGGTGACAACTGTATTTTAAAATGTAGGGCTTGCTTCATAAGACCATAGTATCTAACAGTAGCATGGAGTCCATGTGAGACATTGCATCTGTTCTGTCACATTTACAGAGGCAGTTAAGGCTTATTTGGACATATGTTTATACACAAGGAAACCCAGTATAGCAGAAGGCACCTGCAGTTTACATGTCGTAAAACATGATTGCTTTTTTTCACAGAAATGAAATCCATGCTGCAAATTAGCTGTGTTCGAATCAATAGAATCAATAGTACAAGGATGGATATGTCATGGCCAGTGCTAAAGGATGATAAAGAGCTGCGGTCCAACAGCCCTGGGATGTTTATTTTCCATTCCAGCTTCCGAGTTTGGAAGTGCCAGCATGCCTATCAGTAGTTTCATATAGAAGTCTCGAAGTTCTAAGACCTGTCCTGTCTATCTCATGTCACACCAAACATTTCAATTCGTTCAAGAAGTTTATTATTTTCATCATGATGGTGCCAACACCACCAAGCACCATGGTTTTACTTGGTTACACACCATCTTGCAGAGGGTTCTGAAGCAGTTGGTAACCAGGAACGGACCAGAAGCAACAGGTGAGTTTGAACAAGGCAGCCTCTTATTTCACTGTTATCATACTTGGATGTACATTAAACAATGGGGTGGTACTAACCTGCGAACAAATTTGGAAGTTATTTTGCTTATAATGCCGGTTGATGTCCCCCTTCTAGTTTGAGCAAACGTGCCCGTTTCATGCAACGGTGATGCCGGCGGCCCATTGTAAGTGGCATTGCGCCGCTCCCGTAGCTGCTCACCGTGGAAAGTGCTTCGGCTTGAACTCCCCCGAGGAAAACGGGTTCGGTCTGGCGTGGTAGTGCTAATACTGTGAGCAGAAGGGGAAGCCGCAGGTGCTCTTTGAGTTGCACTGCTGGAAAGGCAGAAGGAGGGTTGGTCTGAGACAAAACAGCCTGTCATGATAACGGGTGCTTCTCAAAGTGCCTGCTCTTCCTGGCCCCGTGTTGGGTGTGGTGGTCAGTCTGTGTCACATACTGCATAATCTTACAGCAATGTGGATTCTACACTGCCGAAGTGAGCCACAGAATCCTCTATGTCGAAAACATCCACAGGAAGAACAAGAACTATAGGGTCCCCGCTTTGGGCAGCTTATTTGGGACTCCACCCCCCCCAATAGGAAAGTGAAAAAAGAATCGAGGCAGAAAGGATGAGAAAGCGGAGGGAGGAGAATTAGTGGTATTTGATATTTATGGTTCTGTGTGTGTTTAAAACACATAATGTTAGTTCCATGTGCATGGGGGTATAACATTTTGGGGTGGTTAGTAGGTTGAAAGCCTGGTTTAGTGGTTAGAATATCTTACTAAGATTCCCA
Source organism: Phrynocephalus forsythii (assembly GCA_029282475.1). NCBI lineage: Eukaryota > Metazoa > Chordata > Lepidosauria > Squamata > Agamidae > Phrynocephalus > Phrynocephalus forsythii. The sequence goes on from JAPFRF010000002.1 coordinate 111,284,129, forward strand.
AGTCCAAGCTTCAAATTCCCATCCAGGGATTAAAGTTCCCTAGAGGACGTTTGGCCCCTCATCTATTTTCATCATGATTCATCCTGAAGGTCTGTGAAAATACCACTGGTATTTTCATGCAATAAAATGCATTAAAAGGAACAAAGAAGGAATAGGAATCTTTTTTCCCTCCCCTGTCCTTAACTTACACTCCTCTTCCTCTGCCTACACCCTTCTCTCAGCTTACTTATCTCTGGCTCTCCGTTCTGCCACTTACCTTTCTCAGGGCCTCTTTTCAGAACTCTACTCCTGTCTCTCCAGCCAATACGAACTGTTTATCAGCCAACCCCTTTTTGCTTCACAGAAGATAGGCCACCAAACAATCTGAGAACTTTGTTCTCTGAGCAGCCGGAACATTTGTCAACATTTCAACACTATTACAGTAGCTCAGCCAGTCAGTGTTCTGACACTTGGGCATCTTCCTTAAACTCTATACCCAGACAGACTGTCAGAGCCCAACGGTGTACAAACATTGTGTCCCTTGTACTTAGAAAAGAATCATGCATGTTGGCACAACGTGTAGCCACAACAGAACCATACGAAAATGCTACATGACGAATACCTTGGTCGATAAACTTCGGTGCCATCCTTGATAGTTGGCAGCGTCACTTTTATAGGGTGACCAGAGGCTGACATGGACTTTTGGTGTCGCGGCCGTGTTGATATTGCAGAGCTGACAGCAGAGCCGGCAGAAGAAGTACTGCTTGCAGACATTTCTGTCAAGCTTTTATCGTAAGAAGGAAGGTGACAAAAGGAACATTTTCAGATAAGACAATGCAACAAAATACGTCCAAGGAAAATTTTCAAACCAATTTTAGATAAATTTGTTTTAATATTAAGACAGCATCACAGCCAATGTCCACTGCTGTTTCACACTGCTTGTGTCAGGTTGTGAGCACACACTTTCAGAATGTAAAGATTTTCCATCCACAGAATGAATGTTTTCAATGGCTATCCTCTTCTCGTACTTGTTTAGAAGACAAGGGGAATGTATGACATTTATATATTTAAAAAGGAAAAGAGGTGACAAGAAAACAATGTAAGTGATCCTAAGCCCTGCACTGATAGGTAATTGAACTTCTGACCCATACTTTTTGATCAGTGCAGAGAACGTGGAGTATTTTAGGGGTGTGTGAATAGCCTGGGCTTTCACCCTGACCACCAAAGTTGGAAAGGGCACTGTGCCGACTTGGTATTCCACTTTTGTCCTGTGTTTTCTATATACGTAATAAGCCAGACAGTGGGAGTCGCTAAATGTCTTGCTCATTGTTTTTAATAATGTATTTGTTGTTTTGGTATCAATTTCAGTTTTTTGTTTTTAAATTTCAGATAAAAATCAATAGCACACATTTTCATATTTAGGCAGCATTACCAAGCACAACTAATACCATAAATACTACTACAAATAAGATAAAAGAAAGCTGTAAGCTGACTAGCACAGTGGTACTGAGATGTTTCCTATTCAGGGCATCATTTATTGAAGGGCCAGCCTTGCTGGGGAAAGAAAATACTCCAATCAAGAGTACTAATCTCTCACCAAATCCCATCTATTTGCATTAATGAATTTAAAGCAGCAACTGAGATCTTCTTCTTTGGTCAGCCATGGAAAATGTTTTATACTCATGTACACAGCTAGTCTTGATGAATTAGCACTACCATTATATTCCATTAAGAAAAGCTACTGTTGATATTATAAATGAATTTGGTAGCCATTTCCTAGTATTTTGTGTGTGTGTGTGTGGGGGGAAATCAAGCCAAGCAAAACCTTTCTACTTACTATCATTTTTTAAAAAGGAGAAGATAGTATTTCTCCTTGGCGCTTTGCAGCAAACTTTATAGAATGCCAACATAGTGATTTCCCCTTGCAACATTTAATTACTGGTATTTGCAAAACCTGAGAAACAGTTGAGACTGAGACAGGACAGTGGATACAATTGGAACAGTGGTGTTTTTAAAATTTCAGGTGGCACAGTTTCATTTCGGCTATGCTAGATAGGAAGAATACAGTAACCTAAACAAGATAGAGAACTAAGAGAGTTCAGGCATGTCCAACCTTCTGAAATAATGGAAATCAGGCACCGCTCTATTTAGTTCCGTGTGCTTTTAGTAAGTTCTCTAGCTGTAGGATCTCCTTGAATGAGTTTTGCCTCCAAGGGCTCTAAAATTGTGCAGGATAGGAATGCGAACAAGTATATTCTTACATTTGATGGCATTTCTAAAACTATTGAAGGGTAAATTACACTACCTGTTATCTTTCCCATTCTGAATAGCAGAATAGCGATCTGTAGATCGTTCACAGACGTAAGTGTTTCTTCTTGTCATGCTCGTTCCAGAAAACACATTATTCTACAGAAAATGGGAACATACAGACACATATACATGCCATTCAAAATACATGATGTAGTAATAAAGTATAAATCCATGGCACATTGGCATACACATTTAGTTTCTAATTCAATGTCATTGGTAAAAATGTTACGTTGTTATGAGTTCTAACAAATGTGCTAAAGGTTCACAGCCCTGCTGGGCAGGCCTCTCGTCCTTGTGTACATGACATTACCAGCCTGCATGTGCATGTAAGACCTCACCCCCACCCCCCATGCAGCTTCTGTTGCAATCAATACAAAGCTGATCACTGCAGGGGCATGGGGCAGCAGGGCACACATGCAAACAAAACCATGCACATCCGCATTATTCCCAAAATGCAACTTTTGTACAGATAAACATTCTAGAAAAGGGGAAAAATCTCTTGTTAAAACTACAGCAAATCAGAACAAACTATAGAATGAACAGAGAAATAGTCCATCAAAGTGCATACACCCTTATTTTTCTAAAAGAGAAAAATTCAGAATCTGTTGTGAGTTTTTCGGGCTGTTTGGCTGTGTTCTGGATGTTTTTCTTCCTGACGTTTTGCCAGACTCTGTGGCTGGCATCTTCAGAGGGCAAGGAGCTCAGGGAACTAGGAGTTCTCTCTGTGCTCTGGGGTTTCTCTATGCCCCATCTCTCCACCTATTTTTTATTTTTTTAAAAATCACTCTAAAGTATGGCAATAAAAAAGAGGGGGAAACAGGGTAACAACCGAATTGCTTTTTAAAATCTCCCTACCTCACCCCCATTCATTTTACCCTGCAAGGTGTGTGTGTGTATTGGCCCTATAGTGGTTCCATTCTATATGTCTGTGAAAATTCTCAGTCATCCAGGTGAATTTATCTGGAAGTTGATACATGGCAACTGGACTTCTTTTCTTGAGAAATTGAAACGTTTCACCAGTCTGAATGGAGCTGTCAGTTCCATTCTATATATATTTAGTGTATCATAAGAGTTTAATGTTCTGATAAATTGAGGCAATTGTTTTTCAGGCTCCAGGGCAGTCAATGTTGAGGTTTGTGTGTGTAACCTGACTCCAAGGTCCGGGGCTGGGGGAGCAAAGCTCTTTCAGAGTTACCTATCCTTCCTTGCTTTAAAGCAGGGGTGTCCAAACCTTTTGCAAGCAGGGCCAGATTTGGTGAGGTGAAAATGTGTGGGGGCCAACCATTTAGCTGCATTTGCCCCCCGGGCTGGAGTTGGACAAGTCTCTAGGACATGCAAGGAGGCTGAGAGGATGCTGCAGGGAGCTGGGGGGGGGGTAGGCTGGGCAGGTGGCTGGGGGGGGGGGGACAGACAGAGGCAGGGAGGGCAGGCAAACTGAAAAACTGCATGCTGACATCTGCATCTGGTATGGGGAGCGGCCAGCTGGCAGGGATGTGTGAAAGGCTGAGCCGGTGGGGAGAAGAGGCTGAAGGCCATTCGAAATATAAAAACGGGCCACATTTGGCCCCAGGGCCTGACTTTGGACATGCCTGCTTTAAAGGCTTGGTGGGAAAGCAGAAAAGCTGAAGCCCTTTGCTGGCAGCCAAACCAGCATGCCAGGTTGCTCTAGTCTATGCAACAAGGTGCATAATCATCTTCCCCACAAAGGAGAGGAGCAAATGTGCAGATCACCTACAAATACAGCTAGGGCACACATTATGTGGTGACTGTGGGGAAGATGTGTAAGCATTTCTATCCCCCACCCCCCACCCCACGGAGAGGCTGCTTAGCTGAAGCCAATAGTGAAGTCTTTGTTCTCTCCTCTCCTCTTTTGTTCCTCTTGAAAAGCCTCCCTGCTAGAGAGATACTGTCTAGTGATGTTAAGTCGAGTCTACAAAAATACAGACAGACGAAGAGAGCTCTTATATTTGCTTGCCGAATCAAAGGCTTCAGTATCATATGAGGCAGAATGTGCTTTCATTATTAGGAAATTTCATATCCAAATTGGCAGCTACAATAAGCAGAGTCCTGGAGGGAAATGCAAATTTCTATAGCCTCTGGCAAACAGTTATCCCAATTATCTTCTAATTGCCTTGCATCATCCTTCTGAACAAGGGGGAAATACCAATTTAAAGTTTTGGTATAAGTACATTTAGGAGGAAGTATCTGATCACACCCGCAATTTACAATGAACTGATTTCGCTGACAGATTTTAATAGTTCACTTTCATGGAGCCATTTTAAGAGACCAGTCTCCTGAATGGGACGGATACAATAGATCTCTTCCTCTAGATAGCAGAAGAACAGAACAGGATTGATTGACGACTGGAACAGAATAGACTGGAGACAGCTTCAAACCATTATAAAGCTAACAATATGGGACATGCCTTCATTCTGAGAGGAATTCATAGGCTACATTGAAGGACTGGCCAGTTCTGTCTGCCTCACACAATATGCATTTTAGCTGCTCTATACTCTACTCTCATGATAACCACATGGCTGCTGTTTTCTAACATCAGGCTTCTTTGAACCCTGTTGACACCACAGAAGAGTAACTGAAAAGATACCAACTGCCATATATTCTTCTTTCTTCAAAATAATTAGGTACCCTTTCTTTGAGAAAGAATAAAGCATTTTTGGAATACCTCATCTCAGTTGTCCTTCCAGAAACAGGCAAAGACCCTTCTCTTCAGACAAGCTTTCTCTGAATGATGGACTACCATTATGTGTCATTTATATGAATCTATAGGTTCACATAGACTTTGTGTTTATAACTACTTATAACCTTGTAGTTTTAATGCAATGTTGTCTATTAATGCTTTAAGATGTCCCTCAATTCCTTGTTCTCAAATACTTGAACATGTCTTAATTGTGCTGGAATGTATATTATCCCTCATTACTGTAAGCTGCCTTGGGTCCTTTTCCAAGGAGAAAGGTGGGGTAAAAACACTCTAAAATAAATTAAAAATAAAATAAAGAATGTCACTAGCAATATGAATTATTGCAGTCATGCTCCACAGTTGAATCAGTGAAAAAAATAAATCTCACTCACACTTGGAACAGTCGTTGATTTTTTCCTTTCAGGGCCCACCAGTGGACTTGCAGCCATCTCGCCTTTGGACCCAACAGCAGTGCTGCTCAGCTTACGTGACATGTCTTTGTCCCACTCTTCCTTGTGCTCACTTTCCACACTGTTCGCCTGAGCTCTTTTTGAGTAGGAGACCGCAGGAGGAATGGACGGGCCAACTGTCAAGCAGAGGTAACAAAAATGAACGGATGTTCTCTGCATCACCTTCTGACTTAACAATTCTTTTTACTTGCACCAATAAATAAATAAATAAATAAATAAAATTTAACAAATGAATATCAAGAAGACACAATCTCCTTCAAAAATGACATGTCATCCACAAAGGTTATATTTTTAAAAAGTCACAAGTTATCTCATTGCATAATTTTAAACAGCAGCAGCTTAATATTTGCTATATGTTTCCTATTAATTTATTATTGTGCCAATTATGCATGAGCAATGAGCAACACTCCCTCTAATTGTCTTCCAGCACTGGGAAGGGACCCCACCCTGCATGCGCGTGGTTCTAGTCGCGATCAGAACCAAATGAGGAGTGATACTGACTATGGGTGTATGGCATGAATGCAGTGATGTATGGTCGCGCTACGCAGGCTCATGGGTGACTCCAGGAGCTGTAGCTCACAAGTAGCTTCTCCAAATTCTGTCAAACATATCAGATAACCTTAACTTAGGTTTTATATTTTCATAGCAATTTCCCTTGCATACTGTACTCCATTTTTTAAACTACTAACTCCTGAATAGAGGAAAAGCAGTGAATATGGGGAGCCAATTCAAACCATATCGCCACACACACACACAGAGTGCCAATATGAGAGGGTTCACCAGCATCTCTTTGCCATATTCACCAGCTATTTAGGACATATGGAGAAAAAGGCAAGGTTTCTGGATACTCTTACTCCGCCACAGCAGTTTTTAGCTTCTTACTTTATTGCAGGTTTCTTTGAAGTGGAACTTGTTCCTTCAAATGAAACCCAGCTTAAACCAAACCAGAAGATGCTGCTTTCTACCTCACTATCTGCCTGAAATGTCTACAACCAAGAATATGTAAAAAGAAAAGAACCTGTAAAAGAAAAGGCGACTTTCTAAAAGCACAAGATAACAGGGGAGGACTGGTATGGGACTCTTAGGCTCTAATATAAGTAAAAACTGTACTCTGCAGAGAGTGCCCATGAACAGAAATTGACTTCCCTTTTTACTAACAAGGAACTCTTGAGGAGTCTTAGGGATTTAGAAGGAACATGGATAACATGGACCACATTTTTTCATAAACAATGGAAAAGTACAGCCCAACTATCTGGACGACAGTCAACAGCTTCTGATGTTGCTGATCCTTTGGTCATGCCAGGTGTGGTATTCTAGGAGTTGTGATCCAAAAAGGAGGCAACTGCTCTGAACTCTTGAGTAAACCCACCAATGTTTGGCGCTTCTAAAAATACAGCTGGACTTCAGATTCAGAGTTCATAATTAAAGCAATGATGACAAATAAGGAAACACAACTGCCATTATGCGGAGAGTTAAAATAACTACAGATAGCAGAAGAAATGCAAATGGAAGTTAGCACACCAGTTGAATAACCCACACTATATTTACCATGGAAGGCTCACAAGATAAAAGTGTCAGAGCACAACATGAAGGAGATATGCCATTACACAGAGAAACATGGTGCTCCCAGAAGCATGATGTACAGCTTAAATTTGTATCTAGCTACTTTACTTGGTTGAATGCCATCCCCACCATGTTCACTGAACCGACGTTGTTTCTGATTGGCTGATATACTCCGTTGGACCTTCAGATGAGCAGGAGATTGCATAGAACTGTTGTTGAGGTCACTGCTGGGTCGAGATCTTTGACTCAGATTAGTGCTGGACAGAGATTCACTCCCCTCAAACTACAAGGATAAATATCAGGTTTTAGAATGGAACTTCTCTGTGTTCTCTCTCTCTCCCCCCTCCCTTTCCTTCAGAACACTTGAAACTTATATTTTTCACCCAATTCATTTAAAGGAACATTGCTAATAAGATGATAATAGGTTAGATTAACTGTCAGGAACATGCTTATTAGACCATCAGCCATGACATCGGTGCTGGAACAAACTCAATGGTCACTTAGGACATTGTGTACAACTGTATCTGGGTGGGTGGGTGGGTGGGTGGGTGGTACTGAAAAGCAGACCAGAAGCTGCCTATGAGTAACTGCAGATGAGTGTTTTCCTGAACGGGTTTCCACTCAGTGGAGAGGATACATGTATATCTTCCTGTAGATGGGATAATATAATCAAATATCAGTTTAATTAAAGGCTAAGTAGTTGCTCCCATTTACTTTTCTACACCTGATAAAACTCTCTGAAGTCAATTTCAGTTTTAAAAATAGAAAAAAGAAAAAGAAAAAAGGTCAAAGGAAAAGAAGAGACAACCATATTTCATCAACCTACATTATTAATGATAGGTATTAATCACCCAGTACTCATTTATACTGGGTAATATGTCACATGGAATGAGGTACAAAAGTTCATTTGATTTTTCATTTTCAGGACTGGGAGACATTTGACAGTTTTGTACCCTCAGACTGACAGCTTATGATAGGAAAACCATGTTTTCTTTTTATCATCCCATATGGAGAAAGAAAGGCTCAAAAATAAAAACAGCAATAACATTGTGCCAGAGGCTAAAAGAATTTAAGTTCTGATATATGCAGGCTGATGCGCTTATTTTAGTAGCTACACTTTTGAATGCATTCAAAAAAGCTGTTAATTTGTTGTGAGTGAAAAGTGCTCAGGAGGAACAGTCCACCTCACTGTGAATTGATATAATTGTTAGTGCAACCTCGGTCAAAGATTGGGAAAATATTCTATTATACCACAGCCCATATATGAAGCCAAATTATTGATGTTATCTAATTGATGGCAAAATAATTTCTGAAGTTCTCCTATATTATTGCCAAAATCCTTCTAGACTGCTATGTTTGCTTTAGAGGAACTACAGAAAGAGAAGTTGCTACAACTAACTGACAATATCCCAGGCACAAGCTAGATCAGCCATCTGACTTACCGTGTTTCCCTGAAAATAAGACACTGTCTTATATTTATTTTTTCTCAGAAGACACACTAGGGCTTATTTTCAGGGGATGTCTTATTTTATTAAGTATAATATGCTTGAATGTCAGCCCTGCACATAACCATAGCCATGCCCATCACTAGGTCTTATTATCAGGGTAGGGCTTATATTTAACAAATGCATTGAAATCCTGCTAGGGCTTATTTTGGGGGGAGGTCTTATTTTCGGGGAAACAGGGTACATACGCCTGTGACTTTGTCAGTTAGCTGAGGCTACTTCTACAGTTGTCCCCTGCTATACTGTGGTTCATATACTGCAGTGTTGCTAGATTGTAAGACCACAGTATATGAAGGCAAGGGCTCCTGGGGCAAGCTGTGTGGGCCTGTTTGGGGCCCCTTGTACTTGCCCCAGGCCTGGCGCTGCCCAAGGCAGGCCTCCGACAGGATTCCCGGGCCTGTCGGATGCCCCAGAAGTGGTTTCCAGAGAACCAGAAGTGGCTTCTGAAAAACTGGAAGTTACTTCCGCAAACCGACAGCCCAGAAGTCACTTCCAGTTTGCCAGAAACCATTTCTAGAGCCTCCAACAGGCTTCCCGGGCCTGTTAGGGGCCCCAGAAGTGGTTTCTGGCAATCCGGAAGTGACTTCTGGGCCAGCGGAGCCCACTTCTGGGGCCTTCAACAGGCTCAGGAAGCCCATCGGAGGACCATTTGGGGCAACACCAGGCCTAACGTAAGTGTAGGAGGCCCCAGACAGGGTCCCCAAGTCCTGACCTGACCCAGCATCCGCCTAATGTGGATTTCTCTTTATCGTGGGTCGGGTCGGGTCCCTAACCCCCATGATAAACTTGGGATTACTGTACATTTGGGTTTGAGTTTCTGTTTTTAAAACACAAAACAGGCTGAACACTCCACCTCACCTTAATTATATCAGTCCTACTTCTGTATACACATTAGCAATAGGGCTGATGAATTTGGACATGTGGCCTGAAAGACAGATCAATCCTGCCCTTCACATTCTTGACAACTGTCACTGTGGTGAAATAACCATACATCTGACCAGGTCCTAGTGTTTGCCTCTGTGTATCATGTCCAGAATTTAGGCCAGATACAGGACCATATTGCTTTGGGTCCTTTTCCAATGACAAAGGTGGGGTAAAAATACTAAAAAAATAAAAATAAAATTAAGAAATAAATATTTTAAAATGGTTCACACACACATACTTGGGAATCCAAGTTTTGCTGGATATATAGACTAGCCCTAAACTATTCATGAATCAAGAGTTGTAAAAATTGTTAAGCTGTAAAAGTTCACACACCCCAGCATCCCAAATACACCTGTTTTTCAATAATCTCTATGGGACATTAGGATCCAGCAAAAATCAGATTAGAAGTATCAACAATGTCAAAACTAGGCAACAAAAACAGGAAGGATAAATTACCTCAGGTGGTTTTCTGCCTAGGAGCAGGTAAGTAGCCATTACTTCATCATATTTTTGGTTTACTAAGGAGTCATGAATTTCATCTCTTGCAAAGCCCATAGCAACCATAATATCTATCAAAACAACAACAACACAACTTAATGTTTTGTTTCTTAATGATCTATAGTTAAATGCTGCTAACTTAATATAGTGTAAAACCTCAGGTATCTTTCTGCTTTCTTTTCATTCATAGCAATGCTACCTAAATAATTCTCTCAGATGTAATTATGAAATATTTTTTTAAATTTCAGATCTGGCTATTCAGGTGGATTTTTCAGGGGTGTGAAAATTTAGCACATTACTTGCAAATTATTTTTAAAAAGCTTTCCTGGCTGGTCTGTTTCAATGTGCTTTGCATGTGCTCTACTAACTAGTAGCCACCATTCATGTAATGCCATCAAGGCCTCAATCTTCCACAGAATTAATCTACATAAGAAAGGCAAGAAGAAAGTAGAGGGAAAGGATTGACAACTGTTACTCTCCATGTAACATTTTAACTGTCCAGGGCACTGTTCAATTCAAAATTTTAAAAAATGTTAAGCAGAGCAGGCCCCATCTAAAATTTGTAAGGCAGCAGTTAAAATGGCAACAGTTTTTCACTCTTAAGTCAAGCTGCTCGTAACTAGAGGTATCACTCATTTCTGAGAGTTATGATTATACAGAAAAAGTACAAAACACTATCTCTCACTGCAATCAAATGAGTTTAGTAAAGAACCTGACCCTGATAGATGTTCCTTAGCCTCTCAAACAAGGTCTTTTCACCGGATAGTGGGGATCAGTAGGATTACGGTATGTGATGACAGAAGAAGAACCAAAATGAAGCTAGACAAACCAGGATGTGGTTCTGTGACATGTGTTCAACAACTGGGATAAAACCCCAGTAGAAGAGCCAAGTTACAGAACTAATAAAATAAATTGACAACACCCTCAAATTTCATGAACCCATAAGATGTGAACTGTGAAAAATTTCATAAAGATATAAGAGTACAGATTTATGTATGTGTTAGTCAATGCTATAAATATCCTTACCTATTCTTTTTGTGTCATTAATATCTGGTTCAGGCTCAGTGTATGGCTTCAATTCTTCTTCTTCATGACCAACATTCATCCATCGGTCCTTCATTATTTGCTGCAAATGTAGCCAAAATCATCATCCTCATCCTCATCCTCATCATCTCCAGTATCCAACAAATGAGGAAAACTGTGTATTTATCTTATAAATACTGTGTTAGCAAGTTCAAAGCATCAGGTGGACCACAAATTGAACATGAGTCAGCAGTGTGATGCGGCGGCCAGGAAAGCCAATGCTATTCTGGGTAGCATCAACAGAACCATAGTGTCTAGATCAAGGGAAGTGATAGTACCACTCTATTTTGCTCTGGTCAGACCCCACCTGGAGTACTGTGTCCAGTTCTGTGCACCTCAATTTAAAAAGGATGTTGACAACCTCGAGCGGGTACAGAGGAGAGCAACCAGGATGGTTGAAGGTCTGGAAGAAATGTCTTATGAGGAATGGCTTAGGGAACTGGGAATGTTTAGCCATTCAAAAAGAAGGCTGAGGGGGGATATGATAGCTATGTTTAAAATATTTGAAAGGATGTCATATTGAAGAGGGAACAGGTTTGGTTTCCATGGCTTCAGAGACTAGGACTTGGGGCAATGGTTTCAAACTAGAGGAAAAGAGATTCCATTTGAACATTAGGAAGAACTTCCTGACAGTTAGAGCTGTTCGGCAGTGGAATATGCTGCCATGGAGGGTGGTGGAGTCTCCTTCTTTGGAGGTTTTTAAGCAGAAGCTGGATGGCCATCTGTCGGGAATATTGTGATTGGGGTTCCTGCATGGCAGGGGATTGGACTGGATGGCCCTTGAGGTCTCTTCCAACTATATGATTCTAGGAAACAACCTCAATGGTCATAATACCACTCTAATAGAAGCATGTCCAACTTTTGCTTGAAAAACAAAGTGAGAATACTAGATGAATGGAGATATGGGTTGAGTGGGTTGGGGTGGCTTTTACCAACATCTTGACCAAGAAAGCTCAGTCCCTCACTTCAGCAGTGTAGGAGCACTCTGAGCTCAGCTTCTAAAAAATATGAAGCCTTCCATTTTAATGCTTCCAAACTGTTAAGGGATTTAATAGGTCTTGTTTTCCAAACCAGTCTCAGCTTGGGCACTTACAAGACCTGGCATATGACTGTAAAGGTCAGAAATCATAAAAAAAAAAAAAAAAAAAGGCAGGAAACAATGATATAAAGGTAGAATAAATATTTTGGAATATATTTGATCCCCCTCTTGAAATACGAGAGTCTTTTGTATCTCCTAAAAGCAACTTTGTTTGAAGAGGCGAGTGTTTATTTTCTGACTACTCAAGGAACACTTTCTGTTGCAAAAGGAATTAATGTGAATATCCACTGTTATCAAAAGAAGGGAGAAGTGCTATGACATTTTTCAGACTCCCTTTTCATGGGTATTGCAGGCTGTGTTTGCGCACAGACACTAAAATAACACATAGCCTTTTCAAGCTCTGCAGCACTTTTTCTCTTTCTGTTTTTAGCTAACATATCCATTTTTTCAGTATCTTTTTTGTAAGTCAAAACATCACTGCAAAGCATCAGATTCCAAAAGCATACCTTCCTGTGCTGAAGTATATGAGCCTTGGGAGGAAGAAGCAATGAATACACTGTTCCCAAACTAGATTCTTGAATAAAAAACAATGCTGAAAAATATACTATTGATGATCATATTTTGTATTTTGAAGCATAAGGCAACAGAGGGCTGAACCCGTCAGCCCTGACTTAAGTTGGCCCACTGAATAAATCCATTCTACTTGGATGCAGACAAGTTATCCTAATAATCCAGAACAAAATCTTGCTTTATAAAAAGGCGTCTTAAAAAGGACATCTAGATACCTTAAATACAACCATCTGTCAGATCTACTTTGATCAGGATTCCTGCATTGAGCAGGGCATTGAACATGATGCCCTTATAGGCCCCTTTCAACTCAATTATTCTATGACTCGATGATCCTAAGAAACAACTGCACAGAAGGAGTGAAGAGTGATTTTGGCAACAGCTGACACTAATACTGTAAAGGGTTTCCTGGTGTTTCATACAAAAACAAGCACAGTTTCTGTGTTCTACAGCATTCACAGACTGCTTTGAATGCAGTGTCCTGACAACAGCCCATAAATGATCTAGCAACAGGAAATTCTTTTATTAAAAAGAACTGTCATACTATCACAGCAGTAGAGCAATGGAACCAATTATTTCGGGAGGTGGTGGGTGCTCCAATGCTGGCAGCATTCAAGAGAAAACTGGACAACCATCTGCCGGATATACTTTGATTAGGATTTCTGTATGGTGCAGGGTGGTGGTGGTGGTGGGTTCGATGGCCTTACGGGCCCCTTCCAATTATTCTATGATTATATAAAACTAAGATAGTATTAACCAAGATAGGAAGGAACTGTATACTATTACTAGGCATTAGAAAGATCAAGTTCTTAAAACTGAGCCCATGTGCTTTGTCAAAAAACAGCCACATATTTTTTAAAAAAATGACAAAAAGGAATATACTGTTGAACAGTAAATATAAACTATCCACAATTTTTCAGAAAACGAAAATAGAATCTTTTAATTTTTAGTTCCAAGTGCTAGTAATCTTTAATAAATAGCACAGATTAACCAGCCAGATTTTTGATACCTGTGGCTAAGTACGTATCATACCAAATTTCTCTACTCAGATAAGAAAGAAGCTGGGTTTTGGAACCTGCATATAGCCTTCAAGTTAAGGCATATATCTTCCTTTAGCATACCAGCCATCTAACTATAGCAAAAGGAAAGGCAGACCAACTTCCATTATTCCCTGTGTTATTTCAGCACATCTTTAGATGATCATTTATAACCTTGTGCAGATGTTGCCTCATCTGTATATTTGACATATAAGGAACAGTTGTCTCCTTCCTTGCCTGTCGCCCTCTATGCATGGAGGACAATGATCTCCGTTTTATGAAAGCTCTCAGTAGCATTATTCAAGGCCCCTCTAAAGGAAGTTATATCTAATTGCTTTCCTCTTCTATCATTCTCTTTGTGTGTGTGTGTGTGTGTGTGTGTGTGTGTGTGTGTGTGTGTGTGTGTGTGTGTGTGTGTGTGTGTGTGTGTTGAATCTGGTGTCTGGGTGTCTGAATTTCGTTGTATGTGTATACTGTGTATATACACACAATGACAAATAAAAAAATGTATGTTTATCTTTTGCTGACATTTTCAAGATTTTAATCACTTTCCATAACCTAGAAACTTTTAAGGCAGTTTATAAAAGAGTAGTAACTGAACTGATAATTTCGCAGAGATTATTCTACAACTTGTAGTTACAGAGAAACATGTATGTCCCTGAAGTCTTCCATCTGATTGGTGGAAATCCGATTCATTCTCCCACTCTCGCATCTGGGATTTCATGGAACAATGGTCACACAATGTCAGTCTATCTCCACTTCCATAAAATGTTACATCTGGCTTTCTCAGAATTCTGCATTTCATCCAACTACTGACTCCTCTGCTTACCTACATAGTTAGAAAATATAGCTGGCTTAAATTTAGACTTTATACTATTAGTCAACATAATCTTCTGGAGCCATCCTTTTGAAAACATATGCAAATATGCAAGTCCTTAAATTGACCTTTCAGTGTTGTAATTACTCCACACTATAGACAGAACTCTAACGATAAGTGCTGCACATCAGTGAAGCAGAAACTACTCATGCACGTCTCCAACTGGAAAACAACTAGACAAAGAATTATTCAGCACACAGTCACAGCTGACCAGTGGTAGACATCCTGGCTTGTGTTCAAGTTATCTATGTCAGAAAGTGATTAAATGAGATTAATTTAGTGGAAGACCATCTCCAGCTGCAAATGCAAACCTACAAAGATGAAAGAAAGGTGATGACTCATACACATTGTACTTCTGAAACCGTTTTATCATCTGCTGTACTTTTTGTGGGTATTAACGAGTAGTAAATCTTTCCTGGATGCAAAGCTGACTGAGTACTTCAGCTTGTTGGAGCTACGGTATAACTAAAATATCTCAGCGACCTAAAGGGTGTCCATTGTCAATGTCAAATGGGAGGTAGATCTCCTATGGAAAGAGATTACTTTTGTGCTTGGCAGTCTTTAAAATGAAAGTAATCACTGAAGATATTACTTAAGAATGTTTGGGTTTTGTGAACTCTTTGTCTTACAAACACATTAAACTTATGTTACATTTATGTAATAGTTTTTGCAAAAGCATAACAACGTCCCATTAAAAATTAGATGGACATCAACAAATGACACAAAAGAGTGACATAGCACATTAAGTGTTTCATTGTTTGAAATTTTTAATGTATAGTTTAACATAAAAGTAACACCTGCAACCAATGTTCCCTGCAAGCTGTGCACGCACAACAGAGATCTTCATCTGCGGTTCTCAGCAGAATCCGTAATCAATGTCCGTTTACTTCCTGCTTTCGACTGAAACCCTGCCCAAAGTGTACAGAGGACAAGGCTCCAGTGCAGCACAAAAAGTTAAGAGGGAACGATGCCTGTATTTTACAATATTTTACATGTTTGTTACTTCTGTTGCCTTGTTTGAACCCTGAAAACCTATTTATTTAACCATGTAATTATGATTCATGCTAATTTTATGTTAGATCATTTAAATCACTATACAAGACTAAATACTAATGGCGTCATCATATTAAAGAATTCTTCATGATAATCTACGAGCATGCTAATTAGTGAAAATCTGCATAAATTAGAGTATGAATAAAAAAATAATTCTTATACCACTCACTATCTAAGAAGATAAATCCTTTTGCATGAGGTGGTGCTTGGCTCCCATACTAAGAAGATACCTGTCTTTATTAACCAATAAGATTAGAATAAATGACACTTAAAAGAAAACCTGCTGTTGAGTAATCAGGGGCGGTTCGGATTGCTAAACCAATTTTTCAGCCTTTGATCTAATAAATTGTCAAAAAAATTACACTCTTTTTCAGTAACAAAAGACATTTTGAAATAATTAGCCTCATAAAAAATCTGCTTCATGGCATTATGCAATTTCCACATGGAAGACTATCACTTTGGAATAGGCCACAAAATTTTTGCTCTGCCTATGACAGCTGGCTAATGCTTCATAGAATTATAAATAGTTAGAAACCATATAGTTACACATGACAGTTAGGGAGGTGAAGAATAATTGTTCAATTATTCCTCAGACAAGAGACTTCAGAGAACATATTGCAAGCTCTATATCTGCAATGTGAGATTGCAACAATAGGCCCCCCGATTCAAGGCATCCACACTTTATGAAAAATGTTTCTGGGCAAAATGAGTGCCCCCTTCTTTCTAAGAATCCAAGCAAGCATGGAGCATGAACAGAACAGAAATTCCTCATCCAATAGTTCTAATTCATAACAATTGTGGCAAAAAGATAGCAGTTTTTCTCATGCTGAGCAACTGGACAATTTGTCCCTAATTAAATCTAGGAGCTGGGGGGGGAACCTCTCATGGGCAAAGAAAACAAGGATTCTCATCCCTTTGGCCATGTATACTGAGATGCATTTTGCACAAAGCAGCATCTTCCAAAGGAATAACGTTTAAAAATAAAATTAAGAACTATTTAGGAAAACAAGCAACAAAATGGCGAACATCTGAACAAGATAAACTGTATTAAAGAAAGTTGTGAAGCAATCTTCTGTTGTACATTTAAGAACTGAAATACCAGAAAAAGAAAAAGAAACACATTTTTTTCTATCACAGAATAGTGAAGTTGGAAGGGGCCAATAAGGACATCAAGTCCCACCTCCTGCTCCATGCAGGAATACAAAATCAAAGGATATCTGCCAAGTGGTTGTCCAAATTTGTCTTGAATGCCTCCAGTATATGTCCGAATTATTCCATTGACATTTGCAAAGAAAGAAAAGAAGGCCTGATAACTTACTTCTAAACTTCCTCTCTTGATTGGATTCAAGACAAGCAGTTTTTTCAGTAGATTTTCACAGTCTGTGGACATATAGAATGGTATCCGATACTTTCCCCGCAACACCCGTTCTCTCAGTTCCTTTAGGAAAAACAAATACAAGAAGCAGCTTTTCGTCAACACAGAACATTTGAAGACTTGACTTTGCTCTTTCAAATCTCAAATGTACCTTTAAATTTTGACCATCAAAAGGCAAGGATCCACTGACAAGAGTGTAAAGAATCACTCCAAGACTCCACACATCAACTTCCGGACCATCGTACTTCTTTCCTTGAAAAAGTTCAGGAGCAGCATACGGAGGGCTTCCACAAAAAGTGTCCAATTTGTTCCCAATGGTAAATTCATTGCTAAAACCAAAATCTGCAATTTTAATGTTCATGTCTCCGTCAAGAAGAAGGTTTTCTGCCTAAGGGGATGGGGGAGAGAAAGAGAGGAAAAAATAATTCTGTACAAAATATTAACAGAAAAGCACTCATCTCTTATCTTCTCTCCAGGAAATAGCATGTTCTTCATCATGCCACGAAGAACTGCTGCTGGCAATTCAGAGTCACCAGATATAAAACATGTCTTTTGGCAGCAGGTCCGTCTACCACACTGCTCCTCCACATCCACCGGAGACTGCACCATCCTTTGTTCTCGTGTTGCCAGCCAAGTGTCCTTTGGGAGAATGCACTGTATTTGAAAGCCCAAGCATGATTCTGAGAGTGTGATCTGCTTTGAAAGTAAGATAAAAGCTCCCTTTTATTTAAAGGGAAATCATGAGTGTGGTGGCAGTGACAAAGACACTGCTGAGGCAGCAAATTCAACCGAAAAGATATGGGCCAGGGGTGGCTCTCAAAAATATGTGGGCAGCCAGATGGGACCTGTGTTTTGCCCATCCCTGGTTTTCTAGTACCTTGTATCTAAGCAGGGAGTATTACTGTAACTTTATATCCTGCTGACACTGATGAGATTTCTGAAGGTGGCTAACAGAGACTCTTTTCATTTCTGAGAAATGCATCTTCTTCATCCTTTCATAGCCTAATGAAATAAAAAAAATTTCAAGAAATGCAAGTAATGATTGTTCTCTAGACCGTTTAAGATACTGTAGAGGCAAACAAGCAGCATGATTTGAGGGCCTTATTTCCAGCCCCTTCACATAGACCCCTGAAGTGACTGGATAGTCAAACCTGTTTCCAAAAATAGAAATAGAAATTACACTTACAATGACTGTGTTTTGTTTTGTTTGAACTGGGGACAGGGCACTTTACTCTAGAAGAGAACCACTGCTCCTGGTGGCAACCAGAAGCCACAGCTTTCTCTTCTGAGCAAAAGGATGCAGGATTAATGGCATCTGTGAAGTCAACAAAAACAGCACCGGGAGCTGCATAACTCCACCTAGTTATTGATTCCAATTTAAAATACAGAATTTATTTTAACCCTTTCTGTCTTTTGCCATGTATTTCCCTGTTTTAGCTAACATCAGAAAAATAAAACACAACAGAGAATTTCACTCAACTGCACTTGCTACAAAAATACATTGTAAGATTACTGAGAGTTCTAAAAGTTTGTTTCTCTTCAGGGTATAGGTTTGAACTCATTTGAAAACAGATTTTTAGCTTCTCCCCTGACTGTTTCTATTTCTGAATCGTTCTGATTATATTAGCACTGGATACCATGACTGCTGTCCGAAGATTATGGGCTCACAGGGCAGCAAGCTTTAAAAGGAAGAATTAAAAATTTGAAGCAGATGCTACAGATGACACAGAGGTTGGATGTAGGTTTAAGATTCACACTGAGAGAGGTTTCATGGTCAACGGAAGACAGAAAATGAAATAGAACAGAAGGCCAAGAAGGCAGATCTTACAGAGCACTGCAACGACGTATGAAGAAAGTCAATTTGTACCAGATACCAAAAGCACAAGACAGACTCCGAAGATGCTAAAAGAGATGCAGTGGCTCCCTATTTGCTACCAACCATTTAACAAGGAAACAGCTTCATGAAATGCACACAAGTCCATAACCTGCCCCACACCGTGTCATCAAGAAAAGTCAATTAATTTTTACATTTTTATAGTAACAACATTACTACCTGAAGTCTTTATTAAAATTGAACTTGCAAGATTTGGTAGGCAAAAATACTAATGCAAAAGTGATGTTAATAATTAGCTCCAAGAGGGGATGTTTCAAATGCAAAAAGGATATAAGCAATTACTAGGCAAAAAAAGGAATGGTTGTATCTGACCTAGAACATGAAAATGAACTGAACAAACTGGGGAGCGGGAGTGAAGATAATGTGGGTGGATAGGAGAACTGCAGCTGCAAGGCTCTACCTTACAAAGGCAGCCTGACGCTTGCACTGAGACACAGTTGAGTTTTATTAAAGCTCCCCAGGACTGGGGATTGTGAAGATCTGACCACTACTCCTTGGCCTTAGTACACAGCACACAGTTAAAACTGTGGAATTCACTAGCACAGTAATTTATTTGGATGGTTTTAGAAGGGGGCTTCACAAATTCATGGAAGACAAGCTATGGGTGAATACAAGTCATGATAAATACATATTCGGTTCCACACCACAAGCAGTGTGCTTTTGAATGTAAATTGTTGATAAACAGATACAGGACATTGCTGGTTCCATGCATGTCCTCTTTATGGGTCCTCCACGGATTACTAGGTAAACAGAATGCTGGACTATATAGCCTCCTGGTTAATATAACTCATTATTTCTAAAAAATAAATCTTCCTTAACCCCCACCCCCAGCCTCGAATAAGTTTAAACTATTGATCTCTTTATCCAATTTCTATACCATCTGGCCTTGCTGCCAGATGGGCAGTATAAAAATATAATAAATAAATAAACACCACATTTCATCTAAAATACGGATGCCATAAATACGGTTTGTTATGCTTTTAACAAAATATTACAGTTTTGTCTTGTTTGTAGTTTATTTTGAAGTTGTCTGTATTTTAATTGCTGCAGTTACCTTGACATTTAAAGTTTTGCTTTAGCCTTAGGCTTCTTAGACTTCTTAGAATGCTTTTTTAAATTGGAAAAAAGACATCTAAGAAATCTAATAAAAGTGTAAATCTAAAGAAAAAACTTTGTAACCATCACCACCCTTGCCCAGGGCCAGAGAGGCCAGGTGGCCTCTTCAACCACAGGTTTCATGGACTCTGGACATCACTACCAGATGGGCAGTATAAAAACCCAACAAACAAACAAACAAATTTTCCATCACTAGTCCGTTAGTGTCTGCACTTTGGGGGCTAGGGTTGATTTCACAACAAAGAGGGATGATAATGCTGGGCTGATAGGAGCCCTCTTTCTGCCGCTGCTTGTCCTCTTCCTGAGCCAGTTGCAACAAATGCTGATGATGATGCTTGCACCTCAAACACCTCTACTGGGTTGGGATGGGACTCCAAGGCCACAGTTTGACTGCATACTGGGATTGAGGCCTCGGTGGCCCTGGTGAGGGAAAGATGGATGCTTCCCCTTCCCAGCCCATGCCTAGGGTGGAACTGACCCGTCCCCTGCTCCAAAGATCTTGCAGGAGCAGGGCCCATTTCTTTCCAAAGGCAGAGAAAACAGGGAAACATTCTTCCTAGGCTTCAGACCTGCATCCAGAACCTGACTCTGGTGGCAGTGCTAACAAACCCCCTTCCTTGTACTCCTTTCCCTTTCGACTCCAGTTCCCACAATTTCCAGCGTAGTTATGGAGTCTCCCTCGAGGTGTGGCTCCTTTTTTTCTGCTTTGTTCCCACCTGGGCACCCTGCCTCGTCTTCTGCATCCCTGGGCTGCCCAGCTGCCAGGGGCTCAGCCTAGTTGTTCAGGAAGTGCAGGGACGAGGTGAACTGGGGACCCTGGAGGCATTTCCCTCACAGACGTGAATGCCTCGTATTAATCTCACAACTGGTGTGCAACGAAGGGTGGCTTGAAAAATATAAAACCTCACACTGATGCCTAATTTCAAAAATGTAATACGATGCAGTGTTGTGTCCCATCACGTTGCCAGTTCTGAAAGGAATAGGGAAGCAAAATGAGCCTACCTTGAGATCACGATGAACAATGCACTTCTGATGGCAGTACTGCACAGCAGACACAATCTGGAAAACCATTGCCATGATTAAAGAGGAAAACACATAAGAATAACCCCAGTAATACTACTTGCCATGTTTTTTCATACTTGAGAGCATTCAAGACATATTCATATATAGTACTTTGAAGTAACCCTGACACAATCCAAGAGGATGGTACTGCAAGGAAGGCAAAGATCTCTTTTTAGGCAAGCTTTCCTTGAATGAATGGCTGCCCAGTGGTGTTTTTTTAAATAGTCTTTTGTTCCTTACGGCAATGAATGTGTTTTGGTGTTGCTTATATTTTTTTTCATTGTATTCATCAATCATTTTAGTAATGTATAACCATTGTTACCAATCTGAAATACTGTGTTTTAATTGTTGTTAAGCCACCTTGGGTCATTTTTAAGGAAAAAATAAGTTAAAAGTATTTTAAAATAAAATGAATAAAAATAAATAAATAATTATATTGTTCTACAAGAGGACCATAGATATAAATAATTTATCCAATGCCAGCTAATGGTTTTGCTCAGATCTCAACTTTAAAAACCATCATACTGCCAAATTGGCTGGTTTCACATAAATCATACTGTACTCAACAGTAAGCCACTGTTTTGGTTTTGGACAACATGACAAATCACAATTAATAAAAGCAGAATGCAACAGTTCTGAATGCTACCTTGTGGTTCAACCAGAGCAGCAGTTTCCAATCTTGGGTACGCCAGGTGTTCTTGGACTGCAATTCCCCCAAACCCCAGCCAGGACCATTGGTGGTGAAGGCTTCTAGAAGTTGCAGCCCAAGAGCACCAGGGTTACCCAACTTCTTAACTAGTGTGTCTATGTTGAAGCATATGAACCTAAGGCTCACTTCACATGAACTTTAAGCCCTAGAGCAGTGATGGTGAACCTATGGCACGGGTGCCAAAGATGGCACTCTGAGCCCTTTCTGTGGGCACCCGACATCGCCACTTCATAGCCATCTGTATAAATGTTAAATTACTGTATTGGCACTTTGCAAAAAAATATTAGTGAGTTTTGAATTGCAGTTTGGGCACTCGGTCTCTAAAAGATTCACCATCATTGCCCTAGAGTCTTGAGTAAGGAACCCTGAGTCCTCCAGAGATTTCAGACTTCAATTCCTGTAACCCCTTCTCACTTGGCTGGCTGAGGCTTCTGAGAGTTAGTCTAGAACAGGGGTGGCGAACCTTCGGCACTCCAGATGTTTTGGACTACAACTCCCAGTATTGCCAATGACAAAGGGTTGTGGGAGTTGTGGTCCAAAACATCTGGAGTGCTGAAGGTTCACCACCACTGCTCTACTAGAGTATGGGGAGTGTCAAATGTTCTCCCATTCCAGTTACAAGGTGAAGACTGTGACAGATCATGCTCGGTGACTTCCTGTTTCATAACAGTTCAGTCTCAACAATCACTGTGTTACATTAATCACCACTCACAAGCATTGGCAAGCATATCCTTAATCTTAAACAACTTTAGTGGGGATTTAAATGTACATTTTAAAATATTATGCATGTTAATGATGCAATCTTTCAAATCATAAAACCGATAGCTAAATTATTCTACATTTAAACTGAAGCCCAATAATTACGTTGAAGATTTCTTAATAGTATCTTTTCAACTTATTAGTAACAACAACCAATGGCAATGATGATGGCCTCATAATGGTCAGCCCCCATGGAATACCAAAACTGATAAACCAAAAGTACAATACAATAACAGTAACACAGGCCATCTGGGCTTCTTACCAGAAAACCAGACATGTTAAAAATCAGCACATTTATCTGTTCTCCCAGTCATTCCCCAATAGACACAGAAATCAAATCTAAGAAATAAATTCACAAATTGGGATCATCCCATTAACCATAACTAATGGCAACAGAGCTGATCTTTCTGAATATATCTCAGGGAAACTAGATGCTTATCAGTAAATGAGCTGCCGATATAGCAACTTGAAATATTAACAAGCAACACTAATAAAATAATTTGAAGATTTTTAGGAGACTGGTTCCCAGTTCTTTAACCATTTTATAACAGTGCCAGTACATGTAGCATACAGTTCACAGAAAGAGGGCCCAGTGGCACATGCTATAGCAAACCAGCCAGTCCAAGAGAAAAATGATTCACGTATTCATTTTAAAAGAACTGTACTTTTTACTGATTTATTTTGTTTATTTTAGAGTATTTTTACCTCGCCTTTCTCCTTGGAAAAGGACCCAAGGTGGCTTACAGATATGAGGGATAATATACAGTCCAGTACAATTAAGGCATGCTAAGGTATTGAGAACAGGTAATTGAGGGGTGACTTACAGCATTAATAGACAACATTACATTAAGCATGCCGTCCATACAGGAGACTGCTGTGTGCATGCAAGGACACACACCACTTGGCCTGCAACAGGTTTTATGATGTTGGCTTTGCTACTGTTCATTATTACTGCCTGCGAGGAGAGCTCCCTTTCCCCAAATCCTCCAACAGCAGCGGTGAAGACTCATTTCTTAAGACCCCCCCCCCCCAACACACAAGCAACCCCCATGTTACAGAATCAATAATATGTATTTTAAAGATATTGGCTGAAATCCTGTTGTTTAGCGTAGTAAATTGTACTAGAGTAGGCCCACTGAATCAGTAGGGATTTCATGAGTCAACCTTTCTGTAAGCTCCAACGGGCTAAAATAAGTTGTAACTAGAGCAGGCCTGCTTTGATCAATGGGACGTATAGAGGAGCTGACTCACTGGATGCATAGGCCTTCTCTGGAGCAACTTACTACGGCAAGCAATTTAAAACTACAGTAGTACCTTATGTAAAGGAATTAATTCGTTCCAAATGAAATTATGTTAAGCAAATTTTCCTTTATACAAATTCCCATAGGAATGCATTGAAAACGGAGTACAGTAACCCTCCACCTATCGTGGGGGTTACAGACCCACCCCACCCGCGATGCCTGAAAATACGCAATATGCGGAAGCGGGTGGGGCGGGGCCTGGGGGTGGGGGGCAATCAGATCCCCCTTCCGCCGCCACCCGCACCGGTCCAAGAGGTCTTGGGGCGATGTGCAACGGATTCTGACCTCCCTCCGCCACCCGCCCCGCACCGCCCGAGACTTCTCGTCCGGGGCCATCTACATTGAAATGCATTGGTTCAATGCATTTCAATGGAGAAATTTTCCCCATTGGAAAATATTGGCTCAATGCTTTCCAACAGGGAAAAAATTATCCACTGAAATGCATTGATCCAATACATTTCAATGGAGATACGATCGCGCCGCTCCTTCCCCCGCCCCCTCTGCGTGGCCCCGAGGCTTCTCGGATGAGCGCGGGGGTGGCGCAGGGCGATGCGGTCACCCCCCTGCTGCCCCCCGCACGGCCCCGAGGATTCTCGGAGGAGCATGGGGCGGCGGTGCGGGGCAATGTGATTGCCCCACCACCACACACCCCACGTGGCCCCAAGGCGCAGGTACTGCAATCCCGTGATATAGTGGGACCACAGTACCTGAACCGCGAAATGGTGGGGGGTGACTGTAATCCCATTTTTATGTTTTACGGATTCTCCCCATAGGCAATTATGTTAAGCAAATTTCCCCTATCTCCAGATTTTTTTATGTTATACAGATTTTATGTTATACAAGCTGATACAAGGGTCCACTGTATTATCTATTCAGAGCTTTTCTCCTATCCATGCTGAACGCTGGAAACACATTTTCTGTTGAAGGCACAAAAGTTATAATTCCCTTTATAATATCATTGTCATACCTGTCTAAATTTTGCACGTGCTTCTTTCTCTTTCATTCTTCCATGTGCAACTAAGTAGTCAAAAACCTCTCCTGAAGTAGAATACAACAGTGTTACATTGCATTGTGCTCATCGCAAAGCTCTCGTTCTAGCATTATTCATTTTTTTAAAAAATGTCACAAAGCAGATTAATTTAAGCACATCAGATTACTAGCATTCATTATTTTTCTCATTTCATAATGACTCACACCATTACCCACAAACCTCAAGCAAACCCTGAGGTCTCCCACCACTTTAAGATCTAGGGCTGTAGGTATATTTCGTAGGAGATAAATGAATGTCTTCAGCAATTCATAAATTTGGCATTCAAATTATACTCTCACTATAAAGAAAAGCTGGCTACCTAGGTTTTAATCAATAAACAGAACAATAACTCATTTTTATAACTATGAATGATTGAATGTATTAGGAAACTCGGTCCTGCAACTAAAGAGACAAGAAATCATCTGTCTCAGCTTTCTACAAATGTTGACAAAAATTCCTGGCCTAAAACAATGTTTTACCTAGCCTGCTGGTCCATCAGTACAGTCATAAGTCTCTCACTATACACTGAGTGATTAAAAAGTACAGGAATCAAGTGACTGAAAAAGACTGAACACTGTAAGCGATTGGACAAGAAATTATTTTTAAATACGTTCTGCGAGGATGCCTCCCTATCTTACTGGCAGCTCCTCCAGCAATTTCTCGATCGCTGGCAGAAGACAACTGGACCTGCGTCCAGGTCCTCATCTAGTGTCGTAGATCAGAATTCCCCACAGCATCAACCATCACACATAAGCTGAAGTTCTATCACTACATTGGCCTTGTGATTAACTGCTTTCTTCGACACCAAGTTTTCCTGGACCAAACTTTCTTAACATTTGGTAATTCTTACATCAAACAAATTAAGCAGGCCTCGGTTTTTTCCATGGACTTAGTTTGGAATACACAAGACTGCTTCTTTTGTGGAATGTCAAATTGTATGAGACCATAACTGCAGTCTGAAGGGGTACAATCCTAACTTGGCTTTATCAGCACATAAGCTGTAGAAGAAAAGTAGACTGTTCATTTTTTTCTTTTTTGAGCAACAAAGACATTAAGGAAGCCCATACTGTTTGTTGGTGGGAGAGATGTGTTTTAAAAACGGGGACAGAGATGGAGGGAAACAAGGAACAACTATTTCAATATAAGAGTGGAAAGGGGAGTATAATAAAGTAAAGCAGCTAAGACTTAGGAGAGACAGGAGTACCAAATAATTTTTCCTAGCTTGAGACACCTTGGTGGCAGGCCCCTGGGTTGGTTCTCAAGTGCCAGAGAGGTGAATTGGAACACAGCTATTTAAGAGCTGATGATACCGATATGCATACCAGCCTGGTTTCTATTACACAAACCTGGTAAAATGGGACTACGGGGAATATTGTGCCCCTCAGCTTTCCCTATCTCATTTGGCTGTGCAATAGCAGGCAAGGCCTGGGAGTAGGGAAGCAGAATTGCATTGGTTTATCATTACTCTATTCAGTAAGACCCCTGTATCCACGGGGGATCGGTTCCGGGACTCCCCATGGATACAGAAGTCTGCGGATAAGAGCTAACACTCTTGTCCAGGGTGGCAGTGGTGATGAGGAGGGGAAGTGGAAGGAGGTGGCAGTGGTGGCCAGGGAGGGAGTAAAAGAGAAGCCTTCCCCCCTCTCAGCCAGGCACCCTCTGGAGGGGTGGAGGACATTGGGGTGGTGGCAGAAGAGGTGCCCACGCTTTGCCGCTCTCCCAGAACATCTGGAGATGGTGGCGGAAGAAGCGCCCATGCCATGCCATTCACCTGGAACATCAGGGGCAGTGGCAGAAGAGGCGCACAAGCCGCACCACTCACCTGGAACATCTGGGCAGTGGGGGAAGAAGCGCCTGCACTTCCCGCAGGGATCTGCAGGTCCACCTGGGTGCCTCTTCTGCCACCGCCCCCAATGTTCTGGGTGAGCAGTGTGGCATGGGCGCTTCTTCCACCACCGCTCCTGATGTTCTGGGAAGGTGGCACGGCGTGGGCACCTGCAATGTCCTCCACTCCTGGAGGATGCCTGGCTGGCCCACAGTGGCAGCAAGGAGTAGGGCTTCTCGCAAAATTAAGTTTTATTTTTATTTTCCCCCTCCTTGCTCCCCCCCCCATACCCAACTGCAGATAACTGAATCAGTGGTTAGTGAATCAGCGGATATGGGGGGTCGTTCTGCACTTTCAGTAATGGTACCATCTAAAAGTCACCCTGCTTCCAGTGTGTCTATCTAAGGGCATGTGCTCAACCACCCACTGCTGCAGAGCCTCCCTTTTTGAATGTTGCAGGATGTTTCCTTAGGCTAGTGGTACAGATCTCTCTGGTTTCAACCCACATGCGAGCATCATCCTGCTGGCGATTCAAAATTCTGAGGCCTTTACATGAACCATAGGTTCTGTGCAATATGATTATCTGTTCTCAACCATTTCAATGACCTAGATTTCTGTGTCAATGGCTGCGCCTGCTTCAGTTCAGTCTACCTTGGGCTTGAACCCAGTTCAGAAAAATACATTCTCCTATGTGAGCTCATTTTTAAGATCCTTTTCCCACCCAGTCTCACCAAACCCAGAGGCACACTTGACGGAGACATAAGAGAAGACCTTCCCAGGGGGTCACTACTAGACTGGAAAGTTCCCAGCCAAGATAGGCTAGGTTGGTTTCTCTTCTGTTTTCCTTCTGCCAACAAGATGATGCTTTTCATCAGGCAAGCCTTTGGTGCTCAAACTAGGTTGCCGTTGAACAGAGTTTTAACTAGTTAGGTGCACCATACATTCCATATATTGAAACAGCCGACTTTGCCAGTAGCTTTCTGTTGCTGCTTTTGAAATACTGTTTTTAATTCATCTGTTTACAAATACTTAGAAACTGTGTTCTGTTTCAAGAAATATAAATGCAGGGATGAACAAATGTTACATAGAGAGGACAATGCTACAGTTTTGGCTATGATTACAATGGGGCTGTGTGTCATCCAGTAGATAGCAAAATTGCTGTCATAATTCTAAGGTGTTATCAGTTGCAGCTTGACCCTCAAACTACTACTTTTCAAACAGATATTTCTGAAAATGAGAACTGACCATTTACTTACCCCCACTGGCATATTCCATGACTAAGTATAATGTTTTTTCTGTTTCTATAACTTCAAATAGTTTAACTGCAAGATAAAATAACGACAAGATATCACCTTCATTTAAACAGTAAAGAAAAACAACAAAAGAAGAGACGTTTCATCTCAAGTTAATGCATCCTATCCCAGTTACAAACAAAGAAGAATCCATGTTGAAATAAAGGTGGAGTTCTACAGATGGAATTTGTAAAAACACCACCACCCACGGCTCTGCTACAACCAGCCTGGGTTAAAAGAATTGTGCACATGTTGTTTTCAATCCAAGAGAGAGTATAAATGCCAAGGGAGACAGCAGAACTGTTAAGAACTGGAAGGACACTGGCTGTCAAGGATAGTAAAAAAATGATTGTTGTCATTGCTGAGTTTAAAAATAAGCCAACAAGAGCCAAGCAGGTTGAAAAAGCAGCACACTCAAAGGGTACAAGGAGCAAGAAGGACATACCCTATAGGCAACAATGTGTGTACCTTTATATGCAACAAGCCCTCTGGCCGATTCAGGAACAATAACTGTCTCTGGAACAAAATTGTTCTGCCTTCCTCAGCCAGAAGAATTGTCATCATAAAGTAGGGCTCTAAAGGTCTGGGAGACTAAAGCAGAAAGGGAAAATTGCACACTTTATTATCTGGATTCAGCTTTTCATAACAAACTGGCATTAATTAAACTAAAACCAAATTTCAAAATCCACTTTGATACATCAGCAGCATCACATTATCATGGAATAATACTTAGGATCTTGCATTACACTTTCAGGAATTCATATTAGTTTTCAAACATTACATCACCGCAACCTTTATAATAAAACTGTCTGTTCATACTTCTATTATTATATGCCATTTTAGAGAATACAAGACTGAGGCAGTGAAGATATATACAGTGGTACCTTGTATAAAGGAATTAATTCATTCCAAATGAAATTATGTTAAGCAAATTTTCTTTTATACAAACTTCCCATAGGAATGCTTTGCAAATGGAGTAATCCCATTTTTATGTTGTACGGATTTGCCCCATCGGCGATGCTGTTAAGCAAATTTCCCCTATCTCCAGAATATTTTATGTTGTACAAATGTTATGTTATACAAACTCTTTGCTATAAAAGGGTCCACTGTATATTGTATACCGCAGCTAATTTTTCCAAAGTGAACTCTGGGTGGTTCATATCTTCTCTAAAGTGACTTTCAGAGGTCAAGATGCAGATGGAATTCAAACCAAGAACTAGCTACATCAGCTGGCAATTATAATCTTGATTATGAGAACTCTCATGATGGAAACTGATATGCTAGGAATGGTCTCCGTGTTCTTCACGAAGTCCCAGTGGAAAGCAGAAGACGGGTCTCATAGTCAGTAAGTGCTACCAATGCAGATTGAGACCCCACTTTTTGGCCTCTGGCATTTCTACAGTGGTGTGGCTAGTCGGCCTAATGTCAACAGTTGTAGTTGTAGAAGGGGTAGATGTGCTAGTCTGTGTAAGTATCACAGGTGAAAACAAAACAAAAATGAAATATAAAAAAGACAAAAATGTGGTGGCACCTTAAATGTTTTATATTATTTTAATGTGAGCTTCTGTGGACAAGTCCAATGATGAATTGGCCTTCTCCATGAAAGCTCATATTAAATAAATATAAATGTTTGTTTTTTAAGGTGCCACCACACAAATGTCAAGGGAATGGCAGCTTATGCAAGCCTGAAAATTTATGGACCTCATCATCATCATCATCATCATCGGGATTTCAGGCCCAACATATCTAGTAAATCTTTTTCTAACAAAGGCTGATTTCTGATTGCCCAATGCCTTCTTTGCAGAAATAAAATTCTCTCCTTTGAAGACAACTAAATTATGGTCCATTATGAACTGATCTCATTAAAAAGTGAAAAATTAAGTTGGTTTTATTCTTCAGAGGAGCAATGGGTCCAAATGGAAGCCACAGTTTCCCTGTTCTATTCTTCTGAAATAGTTTCAATTAATTATTTTCTAGACAAAATATAATTTCATTACCTCAAAACTGAAAGAAGAAATTTTTAAAAAAACCTATGATTTTATATGCATTGGGGATGTGCTCGCATGTTATTGATAGGTTGACAGAAAACAGAAAAAGATGCAAACAACAGAAAAATGCTAGATTCATACCAATATTAGGGTGGTTTAATATCTTCATTATTCGCACTTCTCGGAACAGCTGTTTAAAAAAATACAAGAAACCATTGTACTTTTAAGAAGTTATACCAGTACATCCAAACAACCACTGCAAAGCACTTTTTTTTCTATACAACTTATTTCTTATTTTTGTGTTTCATTGCCATTTCAAACAGTTGGCTCCCTAATGCTTTCACCTTCTCTCTCTCTCTCTCTCTCTCTCTCTCTCTCTCTCTCTCTCTCTCTCTCTCTCTCTCTCTCTCTCTCTCTCTCTCTCTCAATGTCCCATTACCAGCACTTGTACCTGGTGGTACATGGAATGTTCCTCTATACTGTAGGCTATGCCCACATGCCTTGTCTTTTCTCAGCCATTTCCCCATGCTGTGGTAACACCAACACACTTGATGCACCACCCACTTATGGCTTTAATGGAGACAGATTTGGAAGGGTTGAAATGAAATGAAATGAAATGACTTCATGACAAACAGGAAATAGATTACTGGATCATTTTGGAGATTCAAAATAGCACAGTGAGGTCATCTTAACTGCTCTCTGGAAGTTGAGTCATGGCAACTGGACTTATTTTCTTGAGCAACTGAAACATTTTGCTACTCATTCAAGCGGCTTCATCAGTCTCCTTGGATGAACAGTGAAACATTTTGATCGCCCAAGAAAAGAAGTCCAGTTGCCATGACTCAACTCCCAGATAATCTCACCTGGATGACTGAGAATCTTCACAGACATCTTAATTGTTTCTGTCCTTGGAGATATAAACTTCCTCTATGGTTCTGCATTATAGTTCTGCTCACAAACTGATCCTTTTCTGTACTTTGCCTGATTCTGAGGATCCAATGCTACCGACTCATGACTGACCTGAAAGAGGTATTCTGTTCTCAGTCGTGGGAAGGCACCCTTTGTAAGGATGGGATTTTTAAAAATTTCCCGGCCTATAAATACCATAATTCTTTACTTGAGGGATCCTATACACCTTGCAGGCACCTTACAAACACCTCAGTGTAACACACCTGGGAGAATGGCCTATAGTAGAAGGCTTTGAGGCTTAGCTAGGCCAGTTTTCCCTCCCGTAAAGAAAGCTGTCAGCTAGCACTGGCAAGAAACTGGAGTATTGCCATAAACACTACCTCCTAGCAACAACAGAACACAGTCCACTGCTAAAAATGCTACTGAAGGGTTGCTATTTCCTATCCCCTGGGGATGTCTCCCAAGTACTGTAAAGGGAAAGAGATAAAAATAATGTCGTGTCTCCCCCCCCCAAAAAAAAGCTGGCTAATGGACTATTGCCAAGGCACTCAATTGATATGATGACATGGGCAACAACTCTGGAAACGACTGGTTCCGAAATGACACGCGGGAGCCCATCTGGTGTTTGGAAGCCTCCAAAACACAATCAGCCAGTCCCTTATCTTGTTCTGTGCCCGCATGGGGCTGAGCTCCGGTGAGGAAGCAGCCTCCAACATTATTGTTCATTCTCCCTGGTGCTGGCCAACCAGACAGGGAGGTGAGATGATGCATTTCCCTGCGCGGCTCCTGATTGGCCAGCACCAGGGAGAAGGAATGATGATGTCGGAGGCTTCTTCCTTGTTGGAGCTCAGCCCCGTGCAGGCACAGAACAAGGTGAGGGATTGGCTGATTGCATTTCAGAGGTTTCTGAAAACCAGCTGGGCTCCTGCATGTTGTTTCGGAACCGGTAGACCAAAATCAGTGCATGACTGAAGTGCCAAGTTCCCCATTAGCAGGAGAACATACTACCAATTCACTGGAGGAATAATGACATAAGAGTTCATGAATGAATAACGGCGAGATGTACCACCTTTATTATGTTCACAGGCAATAGCAACAGCATCCACTGCCATGCTGCAAGGGACAAACTCCACTATTGTGGAGGTCTAGAACATTATTGTAGAATGTCTGTGAAGATTTTCGGTCATCCAGGTGAGGTTATCTGGAAGCTGAATCACAGCAACTGGACTTCTTTTCTTGAGAGATTGAAACGTTTCGCTGCTCATCCAAACAGCTTCGTCAGTCTGACGAAGCTGTTTGAATGAGCAGTGAAACGTTTTTATATCTCAAGAAAAGAAGTCCAGTTGCCATGACTCAACTTCCAGATTATTGTAGGATTTACCAGGAGGAGGTTAGCCTTTCGATGGAGGGACCTGGATAATATGACTCCTCCATAACAATTAATCCACAATAGGCAATTAATCCAATTAATCACCTGTACTGCATACTATTTAAAAAGCTACAACTTAGTCTAGGCTCACTGTACACTATTACAATACACCTGCTCTACTTTTGTATTTGGCTCCTTAACTTGTTTTATTACAATATGGCATACATCATTTAGATCACCCATCCCCAGATGAAACATCCAATTTCAAAATGACAGCCAAGACCCTGATACGACTTTGGTTTGATTCTTCCACAGCTGTTTTCTCAGCAGCCGAGGGCATTTTTTTTTGAAAACTTCCCTAGGAGGCTACATTGGCCTCTTCCAGCCCTTGTTTTGGTAACAAGACCCTTCTCTTTTTAAGGCAGTCTTTTATCAACTAAGTTGGGCAGGAGGCAGAAGTTTTATTGCAGAGTACTGCTCCTTTTCTGGTGCTTTTTTGTGTTTCTGAACTGTTTTTGAACCACTACTTTTTAATATTTATCACATGCTAAATTGGTTTTTAATGATGCAATTTATTGTGCTTCAAGCTACATTTGTTTTAACCATTTGGGGGACATAATGTGTCCCTTCCCTGGCATACGTGACATGAAATGAAATTAAATAAATAGTCCTGTCCCAGAATATACATGGAGCAACTTTCATTACCTACTCCAGTCTTACACCTGGGTTGTAAGGCATCTGACTTTGAATGCAAATTATTTTCCAAGCAATGTAGGTCTCTGGCAGTAACGGCTGAAATCCTGTTGCTTAGCATAGTAAATTGTACTAACGTAGCCCTACAGAATCAGAGGGGATTTAGTGAGTCAGCTTCATTTGTTCTTGTTCCCCTCTCCTCTGTCTTTCCCTTTACTGTCACTCTCCTCAATAGGAAGGTTTCCTGGGAAGTCTGGCATTTCCTCTCCTCTCAGATTCCTCTCTTAAGATCCACCACTTCTACTCCCCAGCCCATGGATTTTCCAATTCTGTCTACTCCCAGCCTTGTGGGAGTATATGCTCAAATTTTCTCTTACTGTCAGACTATCCATCTTTCTCTGCTTCTTGTCTTTCCACCTCTCCTTTCTCTGCCCCTCATCCTTCCACCTTCTGCCTCTTTCCATCCTTCCCCACATCCCCTCCCCCAGCCAGCCCAGGGTTTTAGCTCCTTCTTCTGCTCTTTTTCCTCCACTTCCTGGTTCTGATGGGTGTGTGTCCAGGGCAGAGAGGGCAGCACACAGATGGGGAGTTGCTCTTTCCCACCCCTTTTCTCACCGACACAACTAGAATAGGCCCATTTGGAACTGTGGACCCTACAAAAATCCCACCAAATCCTCACTGATTTAATGGGCCTACGCTAGTGCAACTTAGATCTGAGGATTTAATCTAAAAAGAAAAAATAAAGTTTTTGTTCTCTATCTATATCTATCTATCTATCTATCTATCTATCTATCTATCTATCTATCTAAATTTAAAATGTTATTAACAATCAATCCATAAAAAGTAACTTAAGTGCTCATTTTCCAACACCTTCAGTTTCTGTTCCTTGTTGGCTCAGTCAATACAATTCAATATTTATTCTACAACTCATGCATAATATGCTGGATAATCCATCATTATATTGGTCAGCTGTTTATTAAGCTTATAACAAATTGGGGTGAAATTGTACAATGACTTAATGAGTTATAAAGTTTTTATTCTTTAAATATATGCCACAAGTTATTTTTCTATTAAAAAATTACCTTTTGTAAGCTGGTAGGATTTAGTTGGGTTTTGTCTATTATTTTCACAGCAACCTAAGGATGGAAAGAAAATAAATCACCCTTAAAACCATTTTCCCCAAAGGTACATACGCTAAACCATGATTTGTTGGGTCCACACACTACAACATAGCTATAAGAAGACCAGATTTTTTCTGCTTCCTTATTTTAACTCACCAAAATTCCTCATTATCCTGTTCATCACTGTAGCAGTGAAGCATTAGTTCAAATCTGAATAAACTGTAGTTAGCTTTAACTGTGCCTTACTCAATCAATCAATCAATCAATCAATCTATCTATCTATCTATCTATCACCTCCTGCTTATTTAAATGAATGTTATGCACAGGAGTGGATCGGACCTGCTAACAGTTGACTAATCTGTGCTTTCATCAAAGATACCCGTCCCTTCTCAAAAGAAATGTCAGGCAGGAGAGGCCAACACTTTTAAACATCAGTTGTGAACAGTTCAGCCATGCCAGAGGAGAGGAATGAATGCATTTAATATGCTTACAACCATTGCAAATATAGATACTTTTTCACGTTTTAATATGCAAACAATAGAACACTGACAAATAACAATAGTAAAGAACTCAAGTTAAAGCAAAAAAGCAAAGCAAAGTGTCTACCAGCCCAGCAAAGTGTCTACCAGCCCATAGCTCACAAAGCATTCTATAGGTAGTTTACAATTAAGTATGTAGGCTACACATTGCCTTCACCTCCAGTGAACTGGGTACTCAAATTAACAACCTCAAAAGGATGGAAGGCTGAGTAAACCTTGAGCCTGCTACCTGAAACTGAACTCCAAGTCACAAGCACAATTATAACTGCAGTACAGCAGTTTAACCACTACTCTTAATAGAGATTAAGTTAACTGATAGTAGGAATTTCAGCAAAATGGCTAGCATATGCCCATGTTTAAAAGGTTTCATGGGCTGAAATCCCTTAGCGTAAGCAAAATGGTAGGTTATGGTTCATTCCTCCCCACTAAACAAAATACCATGAGTCATAGCAGCCAAAAATTATGATTTAGTTTTACATTAATCAACAGGATTTTGTCCATGAAACCTTTTAAAGATGTGCATATGCTAGCCATTTTGCTGAAATTCCTACTATCAGTTAACTTACTCTCTATTAAGAGTAGTTCTGTACACAAAAATAATGGTTGCTGACCAAATCTTGTCTCTACACAGATAAACTCCACATTTCCAGAAGGGCACAACTAGTCACAACTTGATCAGGAGTACCCAACCTGATTCCTTCTATTTCTTATATAAAGTTGGATTCAGAATGATTTTAATGACAATATGGACAGAAACGGTAAGTGAACCTGGTTTTTCCTATGTCCATGTTTCCACCTGGAAATATTTTGAGGCATTTCCCCCCCTCTAAGATGGAGATTTCTTCTACATTTCAAGTCCAAAAGGCTCTACTTTTGTCATGACAAAGTTAATTAAAGATCTCAGGGTTAATCCTCCTGCTCTTCTACCTCCACCAACATTCTTACTTTGTTTTGAAAAATACTCCATCCTACCCTCAACCGCCTAGGAGTGTCAAAATAATCTAAATTCTGTTGAAATATCATCCTCTCATACCATCATGTTTCATTTAACTTTTTAAAACCTTGTTAAGTAACATCAGGCATTCTCAACCTTTTTTTTTGCCACCACCATAAACTCAATATGACAGGAATAAAAGCCAAATCAGGGTTTTCTAAACCACATAACAAACCTTATAAGGTGGTGTGTGAAGAATTGTTTCCAGCCTGTGCCCCCTTCAAATGTGCCAGGGCCTGCTGGGAGGCCATATGGCCACTGTGGAGAATGGCTGAGTTACAGTAGAGGATCAGAAAGGTTACTGTAAATAGGCAAGAGAGTATAAGGTGAGATAAAATATAATTATCAAATAAAATAATTGAACAGCTTACCTCTCTACCAGTAAGGACATGTCTAGCCAGCTTCACTTTAGCAAAGTTTCCTTTTCCTATTGTTTTTAGTAAACGGTAATTGCCAATGTGAGGGTGGTCTTCATTTGTAGATGTAATTGAATTCCTGCAGCGGGGCACATTTTGTCTGCTACTTGGTTTTGTGGACTGGACATGAGGCTCAGCGTATCCATCAACAGATGTGTGCTGTAAGATTAAAACAGCAACAAAATTACATTGCTTATCTGTGTAGAATGTGTAAATTACCAAAAAGTAATCAGACAGTACAGTATCTGATAGAAATGAAATTCCCCATAAAGAGTTTGAAACATGAACAGGTCTGAGCCCCCTGCTCAAAGGAAGAAAACCAATGAAACAATGGTCTCCATTGATATTTCGTTTTCTTAGAAACTAACACTTTTGCACTTTCAATTTCAGGTGGGAAGTGAAAACAGCCCATTCTTTTCACTGAAAAACATTTCAACCCTGCCTCACCCCCACAATCATATAACTCAGTGTTGGTGAACCTATGGCACAGTTACCAAAGGTGGCACGCGGAGCCCTTTCTGTGGGCATGCAACATTGCCCCCTCACAGTCATGGCACTTCTCCCTCCACTTGGAGCACGCCACTGTGCTCCTTGCAGAGAGCCAGGCCAAGCGGGTGGGGTTGCAGCTTGTGGGTTCCTCTGTAGCCCCAATTTACTCTGCCCTCCATGTTCTGCACGGGTCCCAATGCACCAATGGCTTCAATATGCCCTTACATTTATTTTTCTTAAAGGGAATGTCTTTTGCACAGTCAATAAACTAAAACACCATTCCCCAACCAAAGAAACAAAAAAATTCCAGATTAAAACAGGAGTGGCAACTTTCAGGAGGACAAAGGCTCCTGATGGAAGGTTACACCTTCCTTGACTTTTTCTGTTTATAAAATAACACTAAATCTTCTCTCTCTCTCTCTCTCTCTCTCTCTCTCTCTCTCTCTCTCTCTCTCTCTCTCTCTCTCTCTCTCTCTCTCTCTCTCTCTCTCTCTCTCTCTCTCTCTCTCTCTCACTCACTCACTCACTCACTGGGACATGGGGAGCTAAGGGCTGTTTGACTTGAAATGACTGTCAAGGAAAGTGAAAGAACGTGCCAAAGCAGGACTGCATTTGAAGGTTAAGAGGACAAAAGCCATGACTACAGAAGAACCAAGCAACTTTAACAAAGGCCGTTACTTCACGAACCGCTCGCTTCGCGGCAAGCCCTCATTTCTGTGCGAATCGATCGTTTCAGTCCGCATGCTCCTCCTTTTTGGCTGCGATGCCACCCCGACCACGCCCCCTTTACTGTGCTCCAAGCGGGGTGAGTGGTTCTCCTGCCAGCGGCCGGGAATCTTTTCGAGATCTCAACGTGACGTGTGGTCTTGGTTTTTGGCTTTTATTTCAAGTTTTTTAAAAATATATTCAAACAGGGATATCGATGCATCGCTATATCGTTTCATCGCTTTGCGCTGTTACTTCCTCGCTCGAGTAGCAGCGGCGGCGGCGGCGGGAGCAGGAGGAGCCGCTGCCGCCTCGCCCGGCCAGAGCAGGGCACCCGGGGCAGGCAGCGTGCAAGCGGCGGAGGACGGGCGGCTGTGCCATGCGGGGCTCCCCCCGAGTAGCGGCGGCGGCGGCGGGGGGCTGCCAATGATGCCAGGAAACAGTTGAAATCAGTAGAACCATTGCAACTGACAGTCCAGCATCAGTGCATCGATACGCCGTTGGTAGGTGTTTTTTTAAAGGACGGATGGGAAATAAGGAACGTTGAAAAGTGGCATGCGAATGCGAAGGGAGCACGTGAGGTTGTGCCCAAAACTGCAGCTCGTGAGTACTGAGAAACAGGGGCGGGAGCGAAGCGAGAACACATGACCGCCAAAATTCATTGGTTCAGAAGAAGTAATGGCCATAGAGAATGAAGAAACTGCAGTTGTTAGAGATTCTGTATCCCTTGGATCAATCAGCCACCCAACCAAAGGCTGCAGCCAAGAAATCAGAAGAATACTGAGACTAGGGACGGCAGCCACGAAGGAATTAGAACATATCAAGTATAAGGATTAATCACTGGAGACCAAGACCTAGACTATCCACACTCTTGTATTTCATATCAACATGTGTGGGTGTGAAAACAGGCAGGGAAAAAATGATTCATCAAAATGTGGTGCTACAGATATCCAGGATGGACAAAAAACAAACAAGTGGGTCCTAGATCAAATCAACCCTGAACCATCGGGTATCCTACTTTTGGTATCTTGTGAGAAGACACACTTCTCGGAGGAGGTGAGGGGACAACAAAAATTATGGGAAAGGTGGAAGGCAGCAGGAAACGAGACACAACAAAGATGAAATTGACTGACTTCCCAAGGAAACCATAGGCTTGAGTCCACAGGAACTGCTGAATGGGGGTATTGCAGACAGGACATTTTGGAGATTGCTCATTAATAGGGTCACCATGAGTCAGAAGTAAAAAGGGGGAGAGCAGTGTGCCCGTTACAAAATACAAATGCAAGACTAGGCTATAGGTGATACTTTTATAGGCCTCTAATGAAATAGCAAAAAAAACAATGCAAGCTTTCAAGGGCAATGCCCTCTTTTTGAAAGCATGTACCCAAAGTCCAAACATGGCAAAAGATGTGGTTTGCCAGGAGATCATTCTTAGATGTAAAGTTCTTGGCAAGATGATATTCGCCAGATGAGGCAGGAAGCAGCAGGTTTGTTGTTGAAGCTGCATCTGAAGTCAAGGTCTGTGTTTCACACCCCAGCCTTTCAAACAAAGGGACATAGGTCATGCACACCCACTCACACCTCCTCTCCATTTGGCTCTTTGAGGCATACAAGTCCCTGTTTGGGGGGGGGTCAGAAGTGACCAGACAGCACGTTAACAACAGCAGGAGATACCAGTGAATCCTTACAGGAATCGATGTGGCCGATAAGCCATGGTCTTTCCATCCTTGCTTTAATGGAATATGTTATGGTCAAAGCTGATATCTTAAAAATAAGAAAAACTATTCAGACCACATAATAATTCTATTACACACATCCTTTCTCAAAACAAGGGCGCACTTGTGCTTCCACCTAGGGCTACCCAAATCAGACTCAGATCCTACCAAACATTTCTGTGCAGATCTCTGAGGAAACCACATCCACTAAAAAGTGAGAATAAATTGTTACAGTAGTTCAGTCTACCTTTTAGCAATCAATGTTCTGAATATCACAAGATGCAAGTCATAAATCTGCTGCCTTCCTGGTTGCTGATGTGCTGCTCAAAATTCTCTGTTTTGAACGTACATCCCAGGATCAGATGCGAAAAGTCCAAGTGAAGTGGAAGAGCATTAGAACATCCAATCCCACCCACAACCCCCAATTTTCATAGTGTATGTTACTCTACATTATTTACTTGGGTAAAGGAAAGGTAGAAATTTTAAGTTTTCTGAATGTGGCAGAACTGAGAGGTAAAACTACAGTATTGATGAATACTAATGGTCGCCACGTGTTCCAATGGAGGAATAACAAAAGCAAATGAACAAACACCTATGGTCAATCTTAACTATACTGTACTATGGCTCAGTGGTTTCCAATCATGGGTAGCCCAGATGTTCCTTGACTGCAGCTCCCAGAAACCCTGGCTAGTACATCTGGTGGTGAAGGTTCTTGGAAACTGCAGTCCAACAACCATTGCTATAGCTAGGAGAACCACCATACGCATAACAAGAATCACCAAAAACTTACTGCAGAGTTTAATCACAAGTGCAAACTTACTAGGATTAGTGTAATGATCTTCATTGACTCATGCAAACCTTTTTGCTTTAGAGAAAGAAGGTGACTGAGACAATGTAAAATATTTGTCCAGGTTTTTTTAACAGATACAATAGCCTGGTTTAAGGGATGGTGAAAGGGACATCTTTGCTTCAGTGTGTTTTCAATGTGAAAGGTATATAAGCTCATAATTGTCACTTAATTGCAATGATATCCACTGCGTACCCACTTTAATCATCCTCCATCTCAGTATACAGTACTTTGATTCCATAAAGTTGATTCTAGCCAAGGAAACCTTTACAGTGTTTTCTAAGTATAAAGTACCCAAAAGTGATTTATCATTCTGTCTTCCGGCAGCACTCCAGAACTATACAATTTGGCCAAGTATAGGCTGGAAAGTCTTTAGGGGGCACAATAGGAAACTCAACACCTACCCTCTGACTCTACAGTCATGTATCCAAATCTACGCTACAAAAATACTTCATAAGACTTGCTTAAAGTACATAACTATGTGCAGTGAAGGTGATTCCAATCCAGATCTGGTACACTATTCCAATCTCATGGAGATACCGTAGGACTCTGTAGATTGCCCAGAGCTATACAGGCTGGTTCTTCAAGCAGGAGGAACAGTGGAGAATCAAAACCTCAACCTCCCAGACACCTAACTCACTGAACTATCTAGCCAGCTGCCCTCCCTTAAAGGTTCTCCCTGCACATGCACGCTAGTCGTGTCTGATCCTCATTTTCAAGCCAAAGAGCCAATGTTGTGCAAGTCCATGGCCATGTGGCCAGCATGGCTTCAAGGAAACACTGTTTCAAATTCCCACTTTTTAATGGCGGTACCTATTTATCTACCTGCTTTTACATGCTTTCAAACTGCTAGGTTGGCAGGAGCTGGGGTGAATGGTGGGAGCTCACTCCGCTGCGTAGCACCTGGGGTTCAAACTGCAGAGCTGCCAACCTTGCAGCTGGCCGTTTCAGCGCTCTAGTACCATTTTAGTGCTCTTGTAACTATATCATGACTAATTAAGAAAAGCAAAATACACAATGAAATGTATGTTTTCATGTGGGGGGCAGTTTGAGTTCCTCAAATTCCAATACCTGAATTTTTCAAAATACAGAAGCATCCCTGTATCTGGTGGGGTTGGTTCCGGGGGTTCCCATGGATACTAGCAAATGCAAAATATATAATATAGTAAATGGGGGACCCCAAAACATTTTAAATGCATTAACAGAATTGGCCATTACAGGGTGCCAGATACCATGCTGTGTATAATATTTTCAGACTGCAGATAAGTGAAACAGTAGATACTGAATCCATAGATTCAGGGTCCTGCTGTATTCTCTCTTGGAAATCATAGCTATTTTCTTCCTTGGACATATCTGAATATCTGCAAAAATTCCTACTTCATAGTTTCTGAAAATAACAACATTGATTTAGCTCTCTCTCTTTCTCTCTCACTCACTCACTCACTCACTCACTCACACACACACACACACACACACACACACACACACACACACACACACACACACACACACACACACACACATTTACACTTTTTGACTTTACTGAGTTTATGGTAGTTTAGTTTACACAGTAGGTAAAGATTGGGAGCGAGTCACTCCCGTCCTGAGTTCTGTAGTGGGGGAAAGAATCAGGGAGGCCTGTTGGATGAGCAGTACCCCACACAATCTTCTCTATATCCAACCAACCATGTAATTTTAAGACAAACCTTAATGGCAAAGGTACACTTAATTTCTGGACACACTCATGAAAGCATCCTTTACCCAAAACAGATCCCAAAACTACAATTTTCATCATCATGGTTATTGCAGATGATGGAAATCAGTACCAAAGCATTTGGAGGAATGCAAGGTGGGTAACGCTAGAATTGCAACATCAACAGAATAATTTCTTGAAGTCTAATTAAAACTATTTACCATGATTATTATGGAATTGTGGTAAATACCCAGATAAGCAGGAATGTGGAACATGGACAGATATGCACAAATAAAGAGCTATTCTTCCTACTTCAAGTCAAAACACACACAACTCGGAGCCTTATGAGGACATGTATATTTTATGAGTGTTTACAAGAAACATTTCACTGATAAAAGCATGTCTTCCTGAAACCAAACTAGGTGAATTCTTAGAAACCCTCCGACCTTCAAGCTCACATCTTCCTTGTGTAGGTATTTGAAAAGAAGAAGTGCCATTGCAGTTATAATGTGATGAGTGCATTGCAAGAGTATAAAATGTCCATTACAGCTTCTTAAACATTTTCAGTCTTTTAAGATTACTCTCTCAGAGGTTATGAGTATGGTAATGTATTATTAACAATGGCTGTATAGTTCAGCAGCAACAAAAAAGATAAAGCACAGTGTCTGAGTATTTCACATTTAAGAAGTCATAGTGCTGTAACTTGCATTTCTAGGGACTCCAAAATACCCCCCCCCAAAAAAACCCCGACTTGTTGATCCCAGACAATTTCGAGATGCATAACTGGAAAAAATCTTTTAACCAACCTTTGGCCCTGGGACCAAACCCAACAGATGACTAGAAGAAGGTCTTAGGGCTCATGTGCTCAAGTCTTAACCAACTTACCCACCCACCCCTTGGTGTAGAAGGAAATGAACAACTGACCTGACACTGGGAGTCTGGGAGGACCAGAAATTGAACATGAGTCAGCAATCTGCAAGTCGAGTCATGGCAACCGGACTCCTTTTCTTCAGAGACTGAAACATTTCGCTGCTCATCCAAACAGCTTCGTCAGTCTGAGGAAAATTAGTTGCAAGTCCTCCATTTTATGGTTCACATTGACCTAATGTCACCCTGGTCTGAAATAGGCTCATAAGATGAACAATGGCCTGAATAGGCTCCTTAGGTGGACAACAGTCTCAATAGGCCATTAGGTGAACAATGGCCTAGTAAGGTGCTGAAACCCATAAAGTATGGGTCGTTAGCTGTGGCCTTGGTGGTGGAGGTGTGAAATTATTTTGAAAAGAAGTCCAGTTGCCACAACTCAACTTCCAGATACACTCACCTGGATGACTGAGAATCTTCACAGACATGAGTCAGCAGTTTGATGCGGCGGCCAAGAAAGCCAATGCGATTCTTGGTTGCATCAACAGAAGCATAATGTCTAGATCAAGGGAGGTGATAGCACCACTCTATTCTGCTCTGGTCAGACCCCACCTGGAGTACTGTGTCCAGTTTTGTGCACCTCAATTTAAAAAGGATGTTGACAACCTTGAACAGATCCAGAGGAGGGAGACTGGGATGGTTAAAGGTCTGGAACATATGTCCTACGAGGAGTGGTTTAGGGAGCTGGGAATGTTTAGCCTTACAAAAAGAAGGCTGAGAGGAGATATGATAGTTATGTTTAAATATCTGAAAGGATGTTCTGCATGGCAAGGGGTTGGACTAGATGGCCCTTGAGGTCTCTTCCAACTCTATGAGTC
This sequence comes from Phrynocephalus forsythii, assembly GCA_029282475.1. Taxonomy (NCBI): domain Eukaryota; kingdom Metazoa; phylum Chordata; class Lepidosauria; order Squamata; family Agamidae; genus Phrynocephalus; species Phrynocephalus forsythii. The sequence continues at coordinate 111,327,315 of JAPFRF010000002.1, forward strand.
AATGATTCTATGACCTAAAAGTCAGGTGAAATATTTACCAGATTGGCGTAACAGACTGTTTGCATCTTGAAATTAAAGATCTTAGAACAATTTACTGGTTGCAGCCTGATATCAGATGCTGCTCTTGAAGGTTGTCCAAAAGCAGCAGCTTGGACAGAATGTCTGAGAGGCAGATTTCTACATCTTAGTATGATGCAATGCTGGGTTCCAGATGGAATCATGGTTAGAAACAAGATGGTCATTGAATCCTTTGAAGATGTAAATGATTTGGACCCAGTATATCTTCAAAGTTTTCTAATTTAGGCCCTTTCCCCCAAATGCATCATATTGAGACGTTTGCAAGGTGGTTGCAAGATAGGCAGAACTCTGAAAATGGAAAATGAATTATATTTGTAGTTGTGACAACACCCTGGATTCAGGAGAAATACATATGTAAATCATCAGCCAATCCCAGCAGGAGGGCGGGGGATTGTATGGTATAAAAAGGGTGGAGCCTGGTCTGTGAGAGAGTTGTTGAGAGTTGAGAGTTGAAAGCTGAGAGAGCACAGCTCTGTTAGAGTTCTGTCAGGCAGGTTAGGTGTGGGGGCTTTACTATTTACTGTTTATTAAAGACAGGGAGGCTTGAAGATTAGATTAAATCTATTCTATGTTTAAGGCAACGCATACCAACTTCAGTCATTGTTGTATTTATTTATTTTCTCAATAAACATCATTATTATTTTTATATTATACATCTGAGTCTGTCCCAGTTCATAAGGCATCGATTTAAAAGGTGGCAGCATTACCAAGAGGCTCCTGTGAAGATTAATAGCTTGATTCCTTACACTTCACATTTTCATCACAATCACACGTTTAAAAGGGAGGTGTCGTCACAGTAGTTCAGCAATCAGAAATCCCATCCCCTACCATTCAGCTAGATAACTGTCTTTGAACAATTTTCTTTGTAATCTGAGGAGAGAAAGATGCCCCCATGTATAAGACGACCCCCGCTTTTCTGACCCAAAATTACACTTTCGCAACAGTAAGGTTCTCTCCTCAGCTTACTTCCATGTATAAGACAACCCCCAATTTTTAGTCTAGTAGAGAAAAATATAGTCTTATACATGGGAAAGTACTGTATTTTTTCAACATTTCTTGCTTCATGCATGTATGCTTTCAATACCCTTTCACAATTAATGTAATCATGTCTGGCATGCATCCCTATTTTCATTCTAGCATCTTTGTGCGTTACAGTATATACTACAGGATAATGTATTAAGATTTTCTCTGTGGGTTGTTGTTATTTCTGTATCATTAGGACATGTATATCAGCTGTATCACCTACCTGGAATGTTCAATGCAGGCAAATAATGTTCAATAAAATGCCAATGCAGATTTAACTGTTATTTAATTCTAAAGAGTTTAAAGGCAATCATGCCTCCCAATTGCCTGAAGTCATAAAAGAGGTACAGTATACACATGACAAAACTAAAAATCAGTTACTATTCCTAATAATTAATACTGTTGATTAATGCACTTGCTGCTAAAACTTCAGAAAACACATTCCAGAGTCTCGATTCTGTTACCAGACTTTCCTTCTGAACCCTGTGTCCTCATTTGCAAGACTTCTGGAGTTATATTTGTTCTGAAGTAGTTACATATGCAAAACCATGTAAACCATTCATTTTTAGCACACTGATTATGGACATGGAGATTATTCAAGTAATAGTTTCCTGGAAGCATATAAATAAGCTTTCTGTTTTATGTAATACATAATTAAGATACGTTTTTCTTCTTTTGAATTATCAGGAAGATAGGGCAACACTGGCCAAGACACATAATACACTATTCACTTCAATCAGTAATTGCATGTCACCTTGAGTTCCTCTGTAGTCCATGGACAAATGTAATACAATGGCAGTGAGAAATTTGACAAGATGGGCATATGGGCATCACTGGATTCATGATGATTTTACAGAATCAAATTTGATAGTGAAAAGAAACCACGCCCATAAAACTGCAACATTCAAATCAGCATAAGCTGATAAAGAAAACCGTCTTGTTACTGCCAATATCTGCTGTGTAGCTATGCAAACAGTGTAATTTGTAGAGGTTAACTGCCCCAAACGATAGATACTATCTGTTGCATGCTGAGTCATACAACTCAGTATATAAATGATAATGTCTACAGTGACTTCTTAACTTGGGACAACATGCCTTCAAAAGTTATGCTGTTTCAACTATGCTAATGTAACTAGGCAAGGGACTAGAGATGGGCACGGAACGAACAGTTTTTCGTTTCCATTATTCGTTTGTCGTTTCGTTGTGATGAAAATGAAATGAAATGAACAGAACCACGAAAATTTTGTTCGTTACGTTTCGTTTCTGTTACTGGCGGCGTGCAATGAAATGAGCTGTTTTAAATGTTAAAAAACGCCCTGGACATCCATAAAAATGCAGCGATAATTATTTATACTGTCTGATAATACCTACCGGGGGGGTTGGGGTCCTTAAAACGTGCATTTATGTCTTTTCTCAGATCGCTGTATTTTTTTTCCTTTAAGGGGAGTTAGGGGACATCAACCCAGAATGGCTCCCAGATGCCTAATATTGATTTCTTGGGTATTAAAACACCCTGGACATCCATAAATATGCAGCGATAATGCGATAATTATTTGAAATTATTACCTACCAAGGGGTAGGGGTCCTTAAAACATTTGTTTTTGTCTTCTCCCATCGTGATGTATTTTTCTTTTCCCTTTATGGATGACAAAATGGATGTCGCCACTCCAGCCACAACATGGAGGCAAGCCATGTGATGGGATCATGTAAATTCTTGGACAACTTCAACCACTAGCATGCCCAGGTTGCAGACCGGGCAGGTCTGGCAGCCACAGAGGGCATAAAAAGCTCTGGCAGCCCCCGTCCTCCTTGCAATCTCCAGTGGGAGTTAGGGTGGGATTGCTGTCTCTGCGACTCTAGCTTCAGTCCTGCAGCCTCCCTGTGTGCGTGTGTGCATACCTCTCGGTGAGTACCCTCCCCTGCCCCGCAGTGCAGTCACTCTGCGGCTGCCTTGCACCCTGGGCAACGCCCGCCGCTGCCTTTGCATCCTCCCTGCGAACCTAGTCTATACTGTGTCTCTGCCAGCATCATTTTTTTTAGTGTTTTCCCTCTGGTCTAGGGCATTGGGGGAAGCCCACGCATGGAAATGCTTTTAAAATCGCGCAAAAAGCGGGTAGAAACGACAAACAAAAAACGAAAAACGGAAACAAAATTTTTCCAAAAAATTTGCGACAAATGGAAACGAAATGAAACGGACCTCTCAATGACAAACAACAAATGAAACACCTTTTTTTTTTATTTGTGCCCATCTTTACAAGGGACTATGGGGCACTATTAACTTTAACCACACAGAACATCAGTATTAAACTGCTGAGAGAAGAGTCAGAGAATAATAACAGGTTATCATCATCTGTTTCCAAATGTTAAAGTTAAAATTCCTGAAGCAAGAACTGGCCCAATAAGTCAGAGAAACTCCATTTATCATCAGTGACTAGGTTAGGAAAAATCTACAGTCAAAGTACAGGTATCCAACATCGTTGACATTCCACTTTTCCGACTTATCTTACTAGCTGTGGATGAAACGATTGCCTGCAAAATAGCTGCTCTTGCAGTGGCATCCAAGCCTGGCCTGTTACCTTCTTTAAAACAAAAGTCAATTTCATTTTCCAAAATTGACATTAAAGTCAATTTTATCTTATAAAAGTCCATGCCAAAACACAGGTTTTTTTTAAATTAATGTGTATTGTTTGAAAGTGGTCCTTTATTAAGGTAATTACATTTAGGACTTTCAACAAAAGAAATTTAAAAAAATCTATAGCATAGGTTAATCAGTATAAAGAGGCTAATAAAGTGATGTTTAACTATGTTTTACCAAAGCAAGGGGGAAATTCAGGAAATTCAAAGAACAGAAAGAAGACAATTTATCAAAAATATATTTACAGAATGCTCTGGGAAGACATGGGATGGTCAGTCGGTTGTGTTGAAGACTCAAACAACAATTATTAAATTTAAAGATCAAATTAGAATTCTGCCAATGTCTTTACAAAAAAAAACCCTAACATTTCTTTTCTACTTAAAAGATAACAAGAAAGTATTAAAAACATTAAGAGAAGACAAGAAGTGATAGCAGAAATACTTCCTTTACTATGAATAACTAGATACGGTACCCATTGCAATGTAGTAGACATAGTGACAGACTAGGAATCAGGAGACCAGGTTTTCAATCCCCAATCAAACTTAGAAACTCGCTGGTGGTGGGTCGTGGGGACAGTACAGGTAAAATGACTCCTTAAACATCTCAGTGGTCTTGAAACTTCCACTACAGTCGGTAGAATTTAAACATGACTTGTTGGCACATAACAACACAGTCAGGTATGATCTAACAAACATACATGTATTAAGGGCACCTATTAAGGAATTCTAGCATGCATATCATTTTAGCCAACGTTCTATAAGGACATGGTACTTTAAGAAGATATCATTTTACATGTAACCTTAAGTTTGATTGTACTTTTTTCATTCCAAAGAAATAAGCAAACCCAAATAAAGAATGCCTTTGTTTTTAAATTGGGAATTCAGGGAAATATTGTCTCCCATGTTACATTTACACAGTGATGTGGCAAGTGGCAATAGTGACTCTACAGTACTTTGAAAATGTGTGAGGCATGAAGTGTCCTATTTTGGAAAAACTTGAGCTTCTTCCCTTGTGTAGGAGGATGGGTGAATAAAATGAGGTACTCTTCGGCAAGCTGCTTTACACTGTAGTACAATATCGGGAGCCCTTATTCATAGGCTTAAATCTACTGTAATTCTATTTTCCAGAAGATTAAAATTCAGCCTTCCACAGCTTTCAAAGAAACAAACTGATTCACAGTTAAATTTTATATTTAATGACAGGCTTGAAGGAACTATACTACATTATTTTGGTGCTATGATTATATCAAGTGTTAAAAGGATCTTCCTCTCCAGAAGAAAAAGCCTCACCAAAAATCTGAGGATAATAAGCCCATTCAAAAAACAGTTTTCCAAGATCTATTGTTGCCACAGCTCAGAACATATTCAAGGAAGTTGTTCAATGAGTTATGTGTCGGCACGCAATAATGTCACACTGAAGAACCCACTTGAAACACTCGACAACTGAAGCGCCGAGGGAGCTTACAAAGCAAGGAGCTGTGGTATACCTTGGTTTATGAGCATAATTTGTTCTGGGAATATGCTTGTAAACCAAAACATTCTTATATCAAAGCAAATTTCCCCATAAGAAATAATGGAAACTCAGATTATTCATTCTGGGGTCCCACAGACCACATACTGTACTGTATAGACAAAACACCAAAACTCACAAAACAAGTTGGCTAGAAGTTCACATCCACACCATGATTTGCATACCTGTAATCTGCTCTGCTTGGGCCTAACAACAGGATTTACTCTGTGTTTTTAATGTGATAATAATAAAATGCAATTTGTAGTAGCCCTATACATACTTGACTAGCTGCCCCATGACTAGAAACTGTTTGAAAAATAAGAAAGAATGTTGAAAACAAATTAAAATATAAACAAAAATAAGACAAACCCCTAACCCGCACTCCCATTTGAAACTTTCCTGGTTGGTCCAAGGAAAGCCTCCATTCATCTCTTCTCTGCTTGCTTTGGAGGCTGCCTGAGACAGAATGTTCCAAACAATCACCCGTAAACCATCCATCCCTGGCTCACTTGTGATTATATGGTCCATTCCAATTACTTGTATTGCAAGACACTGCTTTCTTCTAAATTTTGCCTTCATGAATGTTTGCTTGTCTTGCAAAATGTTCTTAAACCAAGTTAATCTTAAAACGAGGTATTACAGTAGGACTACCGTATCCACGGGGGATCGGTTCTGGAACCATCCTCCTACACAAGAGCAAATACTCTTATCTGTGGATAATAGTGGCAACAGGGGTGGTGGCGTGCCCGGGTGAATGCTTTCAGCCCCCCAATACCCCAAAACATTAGCCGGCAGCAGCAAGGGTGGGGGGAGAAAATGTACCAATGGGCTCGGCAGCAGCAGCGAGGAGGGCTCGGCATTAGTAAGTTTTCTTTTCTTTTTCCCTCCTCGCCACCACCGGCCCGCTGCCCTCTTCACCACCAGGTTCGGTGGCCAGCCAGTGGGGGCAGCGGGGGTGGCAGCAGCGAGGAGGGCTTGGCGTCAGTAAGTTTTCTCTCTCTTCCCCCTCGTTGCCACAGCTGCCCAGCCGCCCTCTTCGCCACCAGGGGCAGCGGCTGGCCTGTGGGGGCAGCGGCAGCAAGGGGGGGAAGTATCAATGTTGAGCCCTCCTCGCTGCGCCAGCCGCCCTCTGGGTGGGGTGGGGTGGGGACTTAAGAGGACCCGCCTGGCCAACTGACCTTTGAACTTCTGAATTGGGTCAGAATTACTCAAGCCCATAATGAGTGTCTTCCCAGGTAGGACGCTGACCTGGTATTTAAAATATTTATTAAGTGACACCAACAAGGGTACCACTGAATCTGTGGCCAAGTTTCTTTTCTTGCCCAAAGAGTACAGAAGACAATCTTGGCCTCTGTTAGCTCTTAATGTAATTATGAATTGCACAATGTTTGTGTAATTCACTTTTAATACCTAAACTGTTTTAACTATCTTAAAATTCTGTAATGGTTTTACTCTTTTATCCTTTCAAAACTTCATGTATGTATTTTTACCTTATTGGTTGGGCCTGTGGCTGCAAATAAAGATTGTTGTTGTTGTTGTTGTTGTTGTTGTTGTTGTTGTTGACTTGGGTCCCAGATGGAGGACTGTAAGTTTTGAACTTCCCTCTTGAGCTCAAACTTCTGGTCCTCTGCCCAGGACCCGAGCGGGAAGTTCAAAGGCCAGTTGGCCAGGTGGGTCCTCCTAAGTCCCCACCCCACCCCTCTGGAGGGCATCCGGTGTGCGGCAGTGGCAGCGAGGAGAGCTCAGTATCAGTAGGTTTTCTCCCACCCACTTTTCCCTCCTGGCTGCCAGGCTGAGAAGTCCCCTTCACCCACTGACCACCAATCATGGATCACTGAATCTGCAGATGGTGAATCAACAGATGAGGGGATCATACTGTACTGTACAGAGGTCCTGCAGCAGAACTCATTATGTAACTCTATCCCAATTTCCATCCTTGCAAGGCCTCTTGTCAGTAGAAACTGAGCTACCCCTATCATGCAGGAGAGACAAGGATCATGGCTCCCTTAAGACACTTAAAATGGTTTCTAGAGCAGGAGGTGTAGCTTCTGAACTCAGTATCAAGTGAAGCCCATTCATTTGATATAATCCAATGTTTCTTTGCTATAAGACAGGCAAATACGAGCAACCTGAAAAGGAAACAAATTAGGTAGAGGCGAATGAATTTCCAGTACTTTGGGGCTCAGCGTCTGTTTAGCCTGGCATAACTATGTCCTAGAATAGGGTCCATTTACAGGACTGCTACTTAAACCACAGAGCCAGTTACTCAGCTGAAATCACCAGAAATTCTCTAGGGTATCTCTTTTGCAGAAGCTGGCCTTGGTATGCTTTTGCTTGGAGGAAGGTCAGTTTCCAATATAAAACAAATATAATGCAAATACTATGAGTATGAAGCACAAAGCCAAAAAAAAAAAGCTTCAAAAACAGAAAAAGTATATCAGAGCCCTTGATTTAAAAAAAAAGTTGTGTCAAAACAAAGAGGAAGAAATGAGACTAAAATTATTGCATAATTGTAGTTGCATGCTATCATAATGCCTCTGAATTATGGTGACCCTAATAGAGTTTTTTATGGAATGATTTACTGTATTTTTGCCTAATAAGACACACTTTTCCCACCCTCAAAAGTAAGGGGAAATGTCTGTGCACCTTATAGAGTGAATACAGCAGTCCCTGCAACATATATATCACTGATTTTCTTTTAGAGATAAGATACCTTCAGGAAGCCTCTCCCATCTCTTGCTGCAGCCAAGATTCCCCAGGCAAAAATCACCTTGTTTGCAAAGAGGTCTCCACGGAGCCTCTGCCCTCCCCTTCTGAAGCCTGGATTCAGCAGCTCCAATTACTGCACCTTGTCTGCAAGCCACCCCTTTTGCAGTTTGGATTCCACAGCTCTAATTACAGTAGACCCTCATATAACAAATGGTTTGTATAACATAAAATCTGTACAACATAAAAAATTCTGGAGATAGGGGAAATTTGCTTAACAGAATTGTCTATGGGGCGAATCCATACAACATAAAAATGGTCGAGATTAGGGATTACTCCGTTTTCAATGCATTCCTATGGGAAATTTGTATAAAGGAAAATTTGGTTAACAGAATTTCATTTGGAATGAATTAATTAGTTTATACAAGGTACCACTGGTACCTGGTTTGCAAGTCTCCCCTTTTGGGGTTTGGATTCCACAACCCCAATTACCTGGACTGCAAACCTCCCCTTTTGCAGATTGGATTCCACAGCTCCAATTACCTGGTTTGCAAGCCTCCCTTTTTGCAGCTTGGATTCCACAGCTCCAATTACCTGGTTTGCAAGCCTCCCCTTCCCCAGCATAAAACCTTAGGCTAAACTTTTTTCTTGTTTTTCTCCTCTAAAAACTATGTGTGTCTTATGGCCCGGTGCGTCTTATAGGGCGAAAAATACGAGTACTACCGCCTCCCTCTCTCCCAGTGTATTTCCATGGGTGAGCAGCAATTTGAAACCAGGCCTCCCAGGACCTAATCAACATTCTACTACACACTTCACCACAATGGCTTGAAGTTGCTGAGTAAGAAGGGTGGAAAAGTTCATACAAAAGCAACTAAGTAAATGCAGAAATTATTTAAGATATTTACTTGTGTATGGCCCATACTTGTGTCTCCCCATCTCTACTGTGAACATTTTCTAAAGCCAAAGAAGCGCTACACATAAAGATTGTTACATCTGTCCATGTAAGCATGATTAGTTATGGCTGCATCCAACTTGACAAAGACACTTTTCTCACCAATCCCAGTTTTGGTGATGTGATAGAGATTTTTCACTATGAAGGGCTTTCTCTTGGGCCATCCCAGTGTTCCCAAAGGCGTCCCCGGGGGCAAAAGGAGGGCATAACGAACCACATACTGTAATATAGTTGCTGTCATACCACACCTTAGCTACCTCAACAATTTCTGCCTATGTTTATTCTCAATATCTACTGTACTTCATTGGCACAGTGCATGGAAAGTAAATATTCAGGGCTGTATATTGTCCCTCATTGTTGTAGGCCACCTTGGATCCTTTTCTAAGGAGAAAGGTGGGGTAAAATATTCTAAATAAATAAATAAATAAATAAATAAATATTCATTCTGCTGTCTTTCAGGCATAGCAGCAACCACACTGCACCAACCCTCACACTTCTCCAGGAAGCACAAACAAACACATTCGTGTCCTAAGGTTCCTCTTTTTTATATACGAGGAGATGTGTATAAAATCTACTTTTCTCTTTTCTTCCTTCATTTTGAAGGAAGCTAAAGGAACAAGGTGCTTAACACTACTGTCATTAATCTGTCACATAATAAAACATCAGTTAGTTCCAAGTATACTTCCTCACTTCAACTTTATAGCAGAATAATGGAGACATGTAGGAGAAGAAAAGCCTCGGTGTCTCTGGAGAGCTGGGAGATGAGGAACAGAGCATGAGGTCATGATGAGGGCAGGGAAAGGGTGCCAGTAATAGAGGTTCAGGGTCTTCTGGGCCTGCGACACCTGGAGAGGGATCAGCCAAAGAGGAGACGCGGTCAATGGCCGAGGACCTGGAGCCCATCCTTTGTGCAACCAAAGAACTGGCGTGGGAACAGGATGATGATCCCTGACAAGACCCAGTAAACAGCTTCCCAGAGCTAGGAGCCAAGGCTGGGGAAGAGGGGTCCCACTGCTCCAGCCCTAGAGAAGGATGCAGCCACACTAGCTCCATGGCACCGGACACACCCAACAGGTCTTGCAGCACCCAACCCTACCCACCTAAATGGCTAGTGGTGCAAACACCAGTGTGAGAGGAGGAGGGCGGGAGGACAACCCATGCTCACTAGCTGCCCTGACCAATCCTTGTTAAAAGGCTCCAAGCTTAGTCCTGGACTAGGATTGTTCATCACCAGAACTTCACTGGGCTCACAGGTGGGAAATAGGGATGGGCAGGAAACAAAAAACCAAATGCTGTTTTGTCGTTTCGTTTCGTTTCGTTACATAACATAACATAACAAAACAAGACAAAACAAGGAAGCAGCATTTTGTTATAGACGAAATGAAACTGTTGTTTTCCCATTGAAACAAACCGTTTTGTTCCATCTTTTCGAGCTCCTGCCAAGCTGTCAATGGCTGGAGCCCTTTAAACCTGGCCCAGCCGGTACCAGACAGCTCGGCAGGAGCCCTCAGAATATGGTGCAGAGGGCAGTTCCGGCAATCGCGCAGCCCTCCGCACCATTTTCTGAGGGCTCCTGCTGCTTTGTCAATGGCTGGTGCCCTTTAAACCTGGCCCAGTTGGTACCAGGGGGACCCCAAGGCTTCTGGTTCCACATGGGACCAAAGGATTCACAAGATGGTGAAGTGATTAGCGCTGAAGTGATTCACAGTCTAATAGATCAGGTGCTTTACCCTTACCTTGTTGTCTTTTACTGAAAGGTGATATAATAGGCCAACATGATGATATACATAGACACATATAATAAGTTCTCCCACAATACAGGGCAATTGACTCATCTGGACTAAAATAATTGATGAAGTACTTATTCATTTATAGGGCAGCCAAAATGGCAAATACTTCAGAACATTTCAGCTTTGTGTGGAACATCATGTTGCATGTTTCATGTGGCAATTAAAATAGCACTGAACCAGGAAGGGGGAGACAGACTTGAAATATATGTGTTGACTGGATCATTATGCTACAAAGTACATTGATTTTTAAAAGCATGCTCAAGTCTGAGATGATAAGATTAAAATTGCCCCTGATATTAAAACCAACAAACGTCTGTTCTGCCACAAAGGCTTCACCCCTCTCGCAACAAAAGGCCTGGACTAATATTTTATTTTAGTACGCCTTTTAAGATGCAAATGGCGTGAGGTAATGTCAGTCTCTGAATTTAACAGTTTCAGTACACTACCATTCTCTCTCTCCTTTTAGTTCATTTTCAAAAAATGAACTAAATGAACCCCCAAATACAAGGGTAATATACCCTTGTATTTGGGGGGGGGAAACCCTCCTTTTCATTCTGATGAGAAGAGCCTTGGATTTCTGCCACAAAGATCTAATGGATGGCACCAGCGGGTGGCATTTCAAAATGGCAAAGGGAAAAAAATAGGACAAGCTCAATAACTATATTTCTTTGTGAAAAAAATTAAGTCAACTGCCATCAAGCTAATTTTAATATGCTATTTACTTATTTTTTATTTATTTTCCACAACAAAGGAAATTTCTATCAGTTATCTCTGTCCCTGAAACCAATTTAAAGTAGAGACAACTAAAAATAGTTATACAAGACCAAAAAAGGTTAATAGTAATATAAGTACTGTCTTTATATATAATCATAGTGTAACCCTATTAGCATATTGATTTTTTAAATTGTTTTATCACGCAGTGCTGAAAAATCAGCCAATGCTCCAAAGCAAATTGTACCCATCTGTCACCAGAACTGCCCAAAAGAGCCCCATTCTCACTCTTCTGAAGGGATTCACGCTCAGTGAAAGGACACAGGACAGATACAACCCCAAAACAGGTTATAAAATCAGAGAATTCAGAAGATCAGCAATTGCATTGATCAGCAATGGAACCAGCTTATATGCCTACATTTTTATATCATTAAACTACCTATTCACATTTAAAACATATAATCACAACATTCTCCATTTAAACATAACATTAACATTCAGTTTTTGCCTCTAATGGAACGTGTGTCCAGCAATGTGAGCCATTTGACTGAAACACTTCTGTGATCATTTAGAACTCATTCTTCAATTTATTTATCCCTATAAAAAGAAGGTTCACTTTCCAGAACATTCAAGGTTTCATTAATCTGTTGCTTCACTAGCAAGTGAAAGTACACTGTTTTTTTTTTTGTTTCAGTTATATACCTCTTCTCTTTTCTTGTTTTAACATCAGCTTTCAGTTTTCTGTCATGCCAATCTGCTAGCGAAGGGGGGGCACTGCTTGGTATACAGAATGGTGATATCCTATTTTTCTTTGACAACAAGAAGCATCAGTAACAGAATCCTCAATCCAGCAAACCTATAGTGTGTGTTTATGTTTAAACCAGTACAGTAGAATGCCCGTACCCTCAATGTCATTTATTTAATCTGAAAATATTAAAATATTAAAATAAAAGAAAATTCATTTATACAGTATTATCCAAACTGACCACTATGAATACTTGAAAGTGAAGGGATAGCATGGTCTCTGCCACCCTCTACTGGCTAATTCTGATAATGCATGTAAAAAAATTCTACATTTCCCCCTTTTATTTGCCAGTCTATCTATATCTACATCTATAAGCAGGGTTGGCCTTGGTTAGTACTTGGATGGGAGACCCCCAGAGAATACCAGGTGCTGTAGGCGCCTGGAGTAGGAACTGGCAAACCACTCCAGTATTCCTGCCAAGAAAACTCCATGGACATGGGGTCACAAAGAGTCGGTCACAATTGTAACGACACAACACACATATCTATATCTTTATCTATTTCTATATCTACATCTAGTGTTCACTTTAATCTGTGATTTTAGTTTCTACAGAGGGCTGCAAACAATCTCCAACAGATATGGGGGCAATATGGATATTTTAACTAGTTCTATGGTTGCTCAAAGATCTCTGATTTTATTTAATGCTATCTTATTTTACTCTGTCCTCACTCCAACTATTTCTCTGCTACTGTACAGATATGTTTGATGATCACAGTTCCCTTCACAACCAATTTTTACAGAAAAAAATCTGAAAATCAAAACTTTTTTCTCGGTTACAAGACCATGAGGAAATCTGTGATTCCACTGCAAATATTTGTTCATATAGTATCTATAAACAGTGGCCACCATAAAAACTCATAAAACCATGCTTAAAATGTGCCTATTTAGAATGGGTCAAATCAGTGCATAGTTCTTCATTCTGAATATACAGCTGCCTACAGTGCCTTGTTAAATCAATATACAGTGGAGCTTCGTATAACAAATGGTTTGTATAACATAAAATCTGCACAACATAACAATTCCAGAGATAGGGGAAATTTGTTTAACAGAATCGTCTATGGGGTGAATCCATAAAACATAAAAACGGTCTTGATTAGGGATTACTCTGTGTTCAATGCATTCCTATGGGAAATTTGTATAAAGGAAAATTTGTTTAACATAATTTCATTTGGAACAAATTAATTTTTTATAGAAGGTACCACTGTATAGTGACACACTCAATTTGCAAGAGCATACATAAGAAAGGGCAGAAAGATTACTCAACCACTCTCAATAAGCCTCAGTTACCCAGAGAAAAATTATTTATTTTGGAGAAACCATTCAGAAAACCCAAACTCATTTTTTAAATGAAAAGATCCTCTATCGATTGCACATGAAACTGGCTAAGATTAATAAAATTAGCTTTTTGTTCATTCCGCAACAAATCAATAACATGCTCGCTTTCATTACTTTCTCTGCTCCCTAGGCAGAGGGTAATTTTTCCAAATTTTAATGTCACAGGGAACTGCTCATAATGGTAGTTCATCAATAATATTCAGCAATCTGTAACAAAGCACATATTAATCCATACAACAGAAACTAGAGATACCTATGATTTAAGAAAGGCTATAAATAAAAGAAAAAAAGACAAGATTTATCAGATACCATTGGAAATCAAGCCTTTAAGTCCTTTGGTACTTTTTCATTACATAAGATACATCATACAAACGACCTACCACAGGCATTCTGAACACTGTTCAAAAAACCTTTTTAAAATAAAAATGGTCCTAAGATGAATCATGGAAGAGAAGGGAAACTGCAAGAAACATAAATGTGGGCTTAAACAACTGTCTACATATAACTGAAAAGATATTATTTTTAGGCACTGGTAATTCCCTACATACCCACACATGCATAGTAGAAACTAGGAAACAGATACCATATGTATAGCAAGTGACATATATAAGTAAAATAAAGGTGATGAACAATTTTGTCCACTGCAAATTCAAATGTGTCTGCCAAAGGAAATAATTATAATAATCAAATGACATCAAATTGATTAGAATTGAGACTTTCCAGAGTCTTCTACATATGGGGGACTTGGATTAAGTATTAAGAAATGTTTCACAATTCCCTTCTTTTGGAAGTCCTCTGAGACTGAGCAACTTGCCAGAGATCACACTGCTGGCGGTCTCTTTTCCAACAAGGCACAGTGGGGAATTGAACCCCTGATTCCTGGCTCTGCAGCCAGGTATTCTAGCTCGCTAAGCTATCTAGCCAGCTGTCAAAAGGAATGGGAGCCCATAAAATCTTTATCCATACTAATAATGCCAACAAGCCCTGAAGCAGTTCAAGATGCAACTGTATGAAAGTCATGAAGAACAAGTTTGGTAAAAACACCCTTGAAAATGCAGATTTTATTCTACTAAATCTACTTTGAGTTCTATGATGCTGCCTCTAAACGCTAAAGTATTACTATTACTCAGGTATTAATTAGAGTGGATAATTTTTTTAAAAAAATCAAGTTTTAATTGATTAAAACAATTGATTTAAATAGAACATGATTTTTATTTAAATTGCTTTTTTGAAAAAATCCAATTTAAAAAATATTAAATCAGATCTATTCTGGTACTAATTCAACAGTTTCCTGTGCACTAACCTTACTCAGGCCTGTGCTTAAAGCAGCAGTATTTTGTGACTGGGAACTTCCACACAGTCCCACTTACTTACTTACTTACTTACTTACTTACTTACTTACTTACTTACTTACTTACTTACTTACTTACTTACTTACTTACTTACACAATTTATATGCTGCCCACTACCCAAAAATCTCTGGGCGGCTTACAATTAAAATGAACAATTAAAACAATTAAAACATTAAAATGCCAATGTAAAATTAAAAACAATAAAACCATTTAAATACAAAACACTAAAATTGCCATCAGGACCCACAATTTATGTTATGTCAGTTAAAAAACTTCTGGAACAGGAAGGTTTTTATTTAGTGCCAAAACATCATCCATGTTGGTGCCAGGTGGATCATATGAAGAGGTAGTGCTGATCTAGAAGTGCACAGGCAAAGTGGCACTCTATGAGACACATAAAAACACAAACACATGCCCTGGGAATGGCAGCTGTAAGCCCAGCATTTACCAACAACCTTTAGCAGAAAAGGGGACTTGTACAGGCATCCTGTTTCTGCTGACCGTTCATTTTGTCACTAAGCAACTACTATTGAATTACATCCTCAGCCATGTACCTGTCATTTAATTCAGTTCAACTTGCCTATTTAACCTTCTGTCTAAGGTCAAAATAGATGTGATGCAAACACATCTCTCATGCATTTAACCGTGTGAATGGTAGCGGTGTAAGGCAGGAAGATGTAGACTGGAACCACCTAGTCAGGGGAAAAAGCTTTCTGGGCTCTTTCTCCAAGGTATGTGTCCCGGGCAATATGCTGGGGGAATACAAAAATGACAAAATATTCATAGCAATGCTAAAGTTAAAATGTGTTAAGTAACTTTTTATTTTATTTATCTACTCCAATGGGGGGGAGGGAGTAGAATCCATGTCTCCCCCCCTGGGGGGGGGCACAGACCCTAGTTGTGGGCCTGCCTTTATCAATCAGTTTCCCACCTGAAAGCTGCCATTTGATTTGATTCACAGAACAGATAGACCATCTTCAGGATGTGTATTTAGTTTTAATTGTAGATATACTGTATAATGGAATGAGGGCTAATATCCTTTCATCTTCCACCTCAACACCTCCAAATCTTAACACTTCTAGGGAGAGATTAATCCAGTGGTGGTGAACCTTCTCCATTCCAGATGTTTTGGACCACAACTCCCAGAATTCCAAGCCTAGACTGCAAATGACAAAGGACTGTGGGAGTTGGGGTCAAAACATCTGGAGTGCCAAAGGTTCGCCACCACTGGCCTAGTCTAAGCCCTCCAGTATTTAGTTTGTTCCTAAAAATGATCCTTCACAGGTTTACTTTTCCAACCCAACTTCCTCAAATTTAAAAATGGCAGTCCTGGTCAAGCCATTCTGTAGAAGTACATTTTGAACAAGCCTGATCCTGCTACTTCCGCACAGAGCTTCTAGTGGAAGTGTCAAACATCTCTTGCCACCCTTAATCACTGCTCAGGATATAACCATTTAGCACAGATCATCGTGCCCCCAATAGAAAACTGACCCAATAAGGGGAGGAATAAATCCCTTCAAATCATACTGATAGGGGTATGGTTTAGGAGCAGCACAATTATTTTCAGACCCAATGGCATCACATAAAAGAAGGTGGTTACCGGGGGAATGATGCAGCAAACAAAGGAAAGGTGAACTACTCTTTTACCAGCTGCACATACAGTAACCCCTGCCCTTTTGTAAATCATATACTGCGGTCCCGCTATATTACAGGACTGCAGTATACGAACAAAAGACCCCTGGGGTAAGCTGGAAAGGCCTGAATTAAATGACAGTTACATGCCCTGGGCTTGGCGCTGCCGTGAGTTTCCGGTCTTTTTAATAAACAAGGAATATTACAAATGTAAACAAAAACCTTAAAGAGGGAGGCATCTGAAATTTTGTCCTTGCCAGTCAAGACCAGGAAAAAACATTTAACTCCTTCCTGTAAAAAAGAGAACACCTTTAGAAGCTCACTCATTTAAGCTGTATAATTGGGGTTTTTTTGGGGGCTTTGTGATTGGTGATGGCCTGCATTTATGTCAGCAGAGCTTGTCCAATTATTCCACCTATCTGGCTACTATATAATTGCTTGGTAATTAAGACAAGACTTCAAAGGTGATATATGTGCCACTTTTGATGTGTGGCGACTACATGAGTTACTGACCTTTTGAATAGTAGTGTGCAGAAGGGGATATCCTGGGGACCATCTTGACTACTGTCATTGATCCTGTCAACCTTCAGGCTACCCTTTGCTACCTAATCCTTGGAATTCTTTTTCCCCCTGCTGGCAACATGGGCACAATTTTGTGTTGGAATATCAGAGCATTCTTGACTTTCTGAATTGTGGATACAGAATGCACTATCCCACATTCATAAACCAGAGACTGGTGTTTTTTTTTTTAAATAACTAAACAAGGACTATGCTCAATTGATATAATATTTCATTGGTAAATCCTTGTTACCTGCCTGAAGAATTTGGGACAGGAGGATGTGCTACAAAGAGAAAATGAGCATATAGATTTCAGAGCCAATGCTGTAGTGGTTAGAGTGTTGCAGTAGGACTTAGCAGTCTGGATTTCAGTAATCAGTGAGCCAGATAATTAATTCACTGAGTGGCCTATGGCCAGTCCTTCTCTTTTTGCCTGACCTACTTTGCAGGTTGTTGCTGGTAGAAGAATAGCCAGGTATGGTGCCCTCAGTTCACCAACAGAAGATATACTGTATGTGTAACTAATAAATAATCAATATCCATTATGTATAACCTGGAAATAAAGTACTAAGTAGTTTCCAACTGCATCACCTATTCCAGAATATATCATTTTAAAAGTGTTTTACCCTATCTACGCTTTTACCACGACATGCAAAAAGCATACAACTCTCTGTTCCTTGGATTCAAAGGATGAGGTCACCACAAAGAAAAGATCAGAGACAAGTTTCATTTGAGATAGGAAAGTAGCATGCCTACACACATCTTTTGACAAAGCAGCAATGACATTTGGGAGATAAAGAGGCAATGCAGAAATCATGTCAGGATTAGAAAAGGTAACACAATACACCTTGCCAGGTTTTACTATTGTCAATCATCAAATGTTCCACAAAAAATAAGAAAGCCCATGTGCATGCAGCAACCTCCCTTTTTATATTTCACGACAATGCCATTTCTTAGCAGAAGCCTCTGTTAAGAGTTCTTTGCCTCCTCCTAGTTATGTAGCAGCCAAGAACAAACCTGGCAGCACAGCCAAGTCCGGTTTCTGTTGGCCACCTGCTGTAACCTGAGGTTGTATGTGTTTCGCTACGAGGTGCCGGGAAACCCACGGTCTCAATGGCCGTTACAGGAACAGAATGCCACCTCAGACATGCCGCTGCTCTGATTCAGGGCAGCTGTTCTTAACAATGGCTACCTGCAAACTAACAGAACGCTGTCAAGGGAAACGAGAAAACATTACTGCCTATAACCAAGATTTAACAGATAATATAACTCTCTCCTCTTCTTTGCTGCCTAAAAAGTGGCAGTTATCTTGGTTTAGGAACCTTAGAAAGACCTGGGCATTCCAGAATAAATTTATAGGACCTGGAGCAGTAAGGTCAAGAGTCATGCTGTTAAGGAGTTCAAGTCTTCACTATGGATCTAGATTCTTAGCATGATTACGCAAAATGGAATGGTCAACACTGAGATTCCAGACTAAGATGAGTCCAACCATTTCAGGAACTAAGATAAGAGTAGTGATCATTCCAATGGTTATTGAGGCAGAGAAATTCTTAAAGGTGGCAACTGGGTAGCAGCAATTTTGGAGGGTGGCGCTGGCATATGGCTCTGAGACTAGTTTTTAATAAAATAAAATTTTTTTTAAAAAAAGGGAAGTAGGGCTGAAAAAAAGAACACTGAACATCTTTACTATCCTAATCCAAGCATGTGAAAACCTTTCCTTCCAGGCAAGCTACCCCTGAGTGAATGACTGTTGGTGGGGACTTTTAAATGGTAGTTGTACCTTGCTACATTCAATGTGTTTTGATTTTGCTTATGTTTTTAGTATTGTATTCATTGTTCCTTTTAGTATTGTATACTCACTGTTACTCTAACTTAAATACTGTCTTTTAATTGTTGTAAGCCACCTTTGGTCCTTTTTAAGGAGATAGTTGGATTTAAAGTAGTTTAAACAAGCAAGCAAGCAAATCATTCATATTAAGTAACATTTCTGATGAACTGAACATCCACTCAAAGTGCTGATTTGCATTAGCAAACCCAGCCATGAACCAGAACTGAGCTTTGAAACTAGGTATATTAGGGAAGAATGCAAAAGACTATTCCTCTGGTTGAAAGAAAAGCCTAGAAGAAGGATGGAAGAAATATTTAAATTGTTAATGACAAAAAATGAGAAACAAAAGCAAAAGGAGATAGAAGCAGGGTCAGAATCCTGAATGCAACTTTTCAGTGACTACAGTGGCACCCTGACTTAAGAGCATTTCGACTTAAGAGTGGAAAACTGTTGGCATTTTAACTGCTGCCTTACAAATTTTAGATATGGTCTGCTCGACTTACATTTTTTCCATTTTTTTAAACTTATTTTTTCAATTTTTTTTAGATAGGTACCCCAATTTAAGAGTAGTTCGACTTAAGACCATGCATTCGGAACGGATTAAATTCATAAATCGAGGTACCATTGTATCTTGTAAAGACAGAGAATTATTACAATGGCCAGAGCAAAGAAATATAAGAGAACAAAAAGAAAACACAATTGCTCTCTTCTATAACATCTACAAAATCAAAGGGAAATACAGATCAATATTACAGATGGTAGCAAATAAGTGATGATGGATCTGGATACAGTAGAGATCATACCACAGTATGGAGCCTCATGGCACAGTGATTAAACTATGCAACTCAAGAGAACTACTTTAAGTTGAAGACTGAATCCATGAAAAGCCTAACAAAATATGTGAATAACATGAGGCAAAATTAAAGACTCGTATACTAGAATCATTCCACATACAGTACCTTATAATCCCAAAGAAAGAAGACACTAAAGATTGTAGCAACTACTGTCCCGCTGAATTAATTGCATTAATCCCCTATGCAAGCAAAGGCATGCTCAAGGTTTTCAAGAAAATCCTGAAAATTATTTGCCATAAACAAAGAGAGGCATGAGAAATCGTACTATACATATATAATAGCTACTGAGGCATACGAAGTACATTTGTGGTTCAAATTCTGTAGTAAATCCCAGTAATGTGTCTACTACAATATTTTACTGCTCTAGACAAGAGACTACAATTAAGATAAAATGTGAAGAAACAGAATGCCATCCACCTGACAATGGTGTCAGACAAGGGTGCAATTTTCCACCCTGTTCAATTCAGTCAATGTAGAGAACATCTCATATGAAAGCTGGATTAGATTCAGGTGGAGAATGAGTAAAAATGGTGGTAAAAACATCAATAACCTAAGATATGCAGATTATACCTTATTACTGACAGAAAATAACTATATCTTAAAATGGCTACCAACACAAGATTAAAAAGAGTGCAAAAGCAGAACTGCAGCAGAATGTTAAGAAGAGAATAATTATGACTGCAGAAGAATTACTGTATATAACTTTAATGCTGGCAAGGAATAAATCAATATTGTCACAGATTTTCTATCCCTTGGCTCAATCACCCATTCACAGGAAAACTAGAAGAAGGCTGTGATTCAAGATAGTTAACTATGAGGAACCAGAGGAAATCCTTAAATATAAGGATGACACTAGAGACCAAGGCTAAAATAATCCGCACAATGTATGGCATTCCCAATTAAAAGCAAAGTGTTCTGCTTATATACCACCCCATACCACTTCAAGTAGTCTCTAGGTGGTTTACAGTTTTTAATTACAGTATGCAGGCTACACATTGCCCCCACCCCCCAAAGCAAGCTGGGTACTCAGTTTACCAACCCTTGGCAGGATGGAAGGCTGAGTCACCCTTGAGCCTGCTACTTGGGATTGAACCCCAGGTCGTGAGCACAGTTTTACCTGCAGTACAGGCATTTAACCACTGCGTCTTGTAAAAATGTGAAAGCTGGAGAGTGAAGGAAGCTAATAGAGAAAATATGATTCATTTAAAATATGGTGTTGGAAAAGAATTTTATGATTACCATGGATTGCAAAGAAGTCAAATAAATGGGCCTAAATCCAGTCAAACTGGACTTTCACTAGAAACCAAAGTTTAAACTAAGGCTACTGCAATTAGGACTTATTGTAAAAAGAGTCAGTGCAAGAGACAATAATGCTAGAAAGTATGAGGCAGAAGGAGCAACCAATAAAGCAAGCCACTGTTGTCATTTTTCAAGACCAGAGTGGTGCTGTTAATTATCAAACTGGAGGTTGTTAATTTTTAGACCTGTCATGAATTAGAAATGACTTGGCAGTATATACCGGTAATAACAGAAAAATCAGCATACACAATTTTACAAAAATAAAAATAATCTGCTTTTGTCCTCTTTCTTTGATGAAAGAACTGACAGCTGATATACCGCAACTTGTGCTAAGACATCATCATTTTAAAGGTATCCATGGAATTAAAATGTAGCTTTGCTACATTTACCTGAGTTCCTTTCCTCAAGTACCTCCACTTGAGACTAGAGGACCAGGAATGTATAGTCAGGAAAAACAACAAGCGTTAAACAACGGAACCTATGTTTGCGCAAAGCAGCACGGAGAGGTAGCCAGCTCTCTGTCACTGCATCACTTTAATCCAGGAGCACAGAGGACACTATTGTAATCAATCCTTCCACTCACTCTCATGATGCAGAAGGGGAAAAGAGCACAGGGCTGATGCAGCAAGAACCAGCCTTGTAGGCAAATGGACAGGGCAGCAATGCTTTCTCCTGCCTTAACAAACCATTGTGGTTCGCAGGTTATCCTCTTGTGATCCCCAGCCCAGGAGAGAGATGATGGGGGAAGAAGTTCAGGAAGCCAGCTAACCCCCGCACCCCACCCCCAACTGTGCCTCTCGCCTGTGCTTTCTACCTGGTTGTTCTAGAACAGGGGTCCTCAACCTAAGGCCCCAGGGCCGGATGCGCCCCCCCCAAGGTCCTGAATCCGGCCCCTGGGACCAACTGCAACCCCCCCACCTACCCCCTGTTTTGTGAGCAAGCCAGCCTCCGCAGCTGCTTTTGGACTGTGATCCGGCCCCCAGTGGTGTCTGGGTGGTGGTGGACCAGCCCGCTGGTTGAAAACTTTGAGGACCCCTGTTCTAGAATCTTTTAAAGAAAAACAGGTGCTGCTATCTCAGGCCAGCTTTCTAAATACAGCGGTACCTCTTAAAGACAAATGCCTTGCAAGACAAAAAACTCATAGGAAGAAAAAAAATTCCGGGAATAGGCATGCTTTGCATGACAAAAAATTCCCTATGGGATGCTTCGCAAGATAAAAAAACCATTCCGTGTGTAGCCGGGGGAAATGGTTATTTTTGTCTTTATTCTAGACTCCAGATTAATCCATTCCCAATGCATTCCTATGGGAAACTGCATTTCGTAAGACAAAATTTTCATAGAGCAAACTGACCCGTAAAATGAGTTAAATTCATTTTAAGAGGTACCACTGTACCTTCTCCCTTAAAGAGGCAAAGGTAATTAAAGGAATCAGATACGGAGACAGTCACATAGAGATACACTATAGTTCAATTTGATCTCTCAATATGTTTCCAGCATCAGTATTTAATTCTTTTAGGTTGTTAGCTATAAGCATGTGTGTGTGTGTGTGTGTGTGTGTGTGTGTGTGTGTGTGTGTGTGTGTGTGTGTGTGTGTGTGTGTGTGTGTGTGTGTGTGTGTGTGTGTGTGTGTGTGTGTGTGTGTGGTTATAGTCATGACCAACTCTTCATGACCCCATGTCCATGGAATTTTCTTGGCAGGAATACTGGAGTGGCTTGCCAGTTCCTACTCCAGGCGCCTACAGCATCTGGTATTCCCTGGTGGTCTCCCATCTAAGTACAGTACTAACCAGGGCCAACCCTGCTTAGATTCCAAAATCAGGCGAGATCAGATGTGCTAAAGGTCAGGCTGGATACTGACCCTTAGGAAGCACCCTTCCTTGTCCTAAAGAATGACCAAAAAACAAACAAGCAAACACCACCACACACACACATACAAACACAGTAATTCCTCGTTTGTACATTTTGTGCTGTTCTAGTGACAGATGGAAAAGAGCCTCTAAGCATGAATGATTCATATTTAAAAATGTTGTTTTCTTTGTGTTCCCTCCTTTGTGTACATTTTGGTGTCCTTTTGACTTTTGTCTGTTCAATTGCCTCTGAAATTTTAATAATGGGAACAGACTGGGAATTCTGAATCTGGATTTTTCATTGGTATAAGGGCCTGGGACCCAGTGAAGACCTCTCTTTGCTTCACTTAAACCTGTACTCTATTGTGCAGCTTTGTCTGTATAACAGAAATCATATCATCTGACTGTTGATGATGAAAGACTTGTCCAGTTCTGTGATGTTCACAACTTAAGAGGAAATGAGACGAAGTTGCACAAATTGTGAAATTAAAAAGAAGTAAGTCTTCAATCAGCAGCAATCTGCTATCAGCTATGATGTCATTATTGTTGCATAAGTGGAGCTACCCAACAAGATACTAGCCAGACCTGCCTAATGCTATTATACAGAACCTCTGCCCCTACTAAATTTCTTTGACTTTTTTTCTAAGAAGCTCAAGGTGACTTACAATTAAAGATCTATCTTGAATGATCTGCTTATGACATTCCATTGCAATTTCTACTTTGCAGAAAATGTCATTATATCTTTGTGCCTACACAATAGCATAAATGATTCAGACTCAGTCTAACGGAGAGTGAAAAAAACAATTGGCTTCATTTTCACCTCTTCAATAATGCTTTGTTCACAAACTGTGAAAAAAGCCACAAACCATGAAAAAAAGCTTTTTAATTTGTCAAGCTTTATAGAAGGGGCCTGAGGTTACAGTGCCTGGAAATATACCTATTTTTAGTACTTCAGCTACTCTCAGGCAACAGCTCCTCCTAGATATAAGAATACAGTGGTACCTCTGATAATGAATTTAATTTGTTCTCAGAGGCAATTTGTTATCTGAAAAAATTGTTATCCGAAATGAAGTTTCCAATTGAAATGAATGGGAAACCGATTAATCTGTTCCAGAGGTCTGGAAAAAGGCCAAAAAATCTTGGGGGGGGGGGCAGACCTCTTTATGAAATGCACTTTAAAGGCTTGCACTGCTGGAACGCCCTCCAGAACATTCCCCTGCAGTGCAATGCAAACATGGACAAGATAAACCAGCAAGACTACCCCAGCCTGTTCCCACCCAAAGTGCAATGGGCAAAAAATGCAAACAAACAAACATAAGCAGGAAAAAAATCCAGCCCATTTTTGCCTGTAGAGCAATGAAAAAATACTGCAAACATGGAGAAATGAAGCCAGCAAGACTACCACAGCCTTTTCCAGCCAAACATGCAAAGAAAAGCAGTGCAAAGATTAATAAACGCTAGACCCCTGCCTTTCCAAGTTCGAAAGGTCCAAATCCCTCAGCAAAACATGTCCAGAATGGCTCCAAAACACCATAAAATGCTCTAACTCCTTCCACCCCTCCACAAACTATGCATCCTGCAATGCATGCAGGGTACACATTTTTTGCAAGGCATATGAACATTTGTTATCCGAGGCAGCCCATAGGGAACATTCGCTATCCAAGGCAGCCCTATACCTGGATATTTCCATTTGTTATCCGAAAAATTTGTTATCCGAGGTATTTTTTATTTGAGGTATTACTGTCTAAGAATACTGTACTGTAAAATCACACCACAGTGAGCAATGGAAAGGAAGCTGTCCTATTTCGCAAACAACAAAAAAATGTTCTATCACCAACCATTCATTCCAAAACAACCCATGCATCATCACAATTAAGAATGTTTCTATTAAACAAAATGCTACATGTTCATAATGAAGCAGATTTTAAGCTGTATTGGTGCCTCAATTTGAAATGCATTTATTAGAGAACAGGGAAGGGAGGGAGGGAGGGAGGTGGGGACCAAGGGAGGGAGAAAGAAGGAAGGTGGGGACCAAAAGAAGCACAGGGAGCCGTGGCCACAGGTCGCCCCTTGGAAGAGGCGATCTGTGTGACCTTGCACCCCCCCCAAGCTCCCCAGCAGTGGCGACGGCTCGCCCGCCTGCCCACCCCAAAGTTCCTTGGCGGTGGCAGAGGCCTGCTGGCCTGCCCACCCCCACACATTCCCCTGCGGTGCTGGTGGCAGCAGACCGCCCAGCCGCCCAGCCGCCCAAGCTTCCCAGCGGTGCTGGTGGCACAGCCTGCCCGATCACTGCCCCACGCCTGCACCCAACCTCACAAGGTTCCCAGTGGTGGCAGTGGCGGCGGCCCGCAAGCGCGCCTAGCTTCACAAGCTCCCCGGTGGCTCATGGCGAACCCCTGTGAAATTGTTGTTTGTCCCCCAAAGGGGTCCCGACCCCCAGGTTGGGAACCACTGAGTTAGCTTGAGGATTGAATTTAACAGATCAATCATTCTTGAATGCATAATTTCATTCTGAGTTCATTCCAACAAGCTTTAATATCTCTCTAATTCAAAGACTATGAGCTATATTGAATTATCAACCAATTTATATTATTTTTACATGAAAGTTCTACAAGACTTAGTAAAAAAAATCCACTTCTGTGTGTGCTCAAATGTTCACTGATAAAAATAAAGCACATATAATAATAACAAACTGCTGAAAGGCACTTAATGCAGCATCACATTCCAATATGAAGGAAAATACCACCATACAGTAATCCCCCGCCTATTGTGGGGGTTAGGCACCCGACCCGACCCACGATAATGGAAAATCCATGATATGCAGATGCTGGGTTGAGTCAGGACTGGGGGGCCTATATGGGGCCTCCTACACTTACCTGAGGCCTGGCGCTGCCCCATACGGGCCTCCACCGGGCTTCCCAGATCTCTCGAAGGCCCCAGAAGTGGTTTCCAGTGATTCAAAAGTCACTTCTGGTTAACCAGAAACCACTTCTGGGGCCTCTGACAGTCCCGGGAAGCCCGTTGGAGGCCCATTTGGGGCAATGCCAGGCCTCAGGTAGGTGTAGGAGGCCTCAAACAGGACCAAGCAGATTACTCCGGGGGCCTTGCCTTCCATATACTGCAGTCCCGCGATATACTGGGACCACAGTACAGTGGACCCTTGTATAACAAACAGCTTGTATAACATAAAATGTGCACAACATAAAAAATCTGGAGGTAGAGGAAATTTGCTTAACATAATATGGGGAGAATCAGTACAACATAAAAATGGGATCACTCTGTTTTCAATGCATTCCTATGGGAATCTGCATAAAGGAAAATTTGCTTAACATAATTTCATTTGGAACGAATTAATTCCTTTATACAAGGTTCCACTGTATATGAACCACTGTATTATACATTCCAAATTCCTATAGTGCACTTTGGTGAAAATGTTTTGAAAACAATACAAAAACTTGTAAGAATTTTCATTTAAACATATAACATTAGATTTCTAACTGCATGAGCAAGTTATAAAACATAACCAGGTCCTTGCTATAAAGTTGCAAAGAGCAACAGAGTCCAACAGTTTAGTAGTAGTACCTGCTGAAATACAAATATTTAGTCCAGGTACAAAACTCAGCTAGCAACTGCTGCCAACCAGAAAGCATGAAGAAAGAGAAGCAACAACTATAACCCAGCTTCCCTGGTACTTGATTCATGTTGAAAATCTCACTGTCATTAGACTTCCACAAAAGAGCAGCTAACATTATCAAGGGACTACAGGAGCTCTTGTATGAAGAAAGGTTTTCCTCTTGTGAATCTACAGCTTAAGAAACAATGATGCAACAAGGTTTTCAGTATATCTGTGAAGATTCTCAGTCATCCAGGTGAGTTTATCCAGAAGCTGAGTCATGGGAACTGGACTTTTCTTGAAATATTGAACCAAACACAAAAGGAGCAATATAGTATATGCGGTCCAATGCAGTGAGGAGTGTGCAGACCCCTACACTGGAGTAACTAAACAGACATTAAACAGGAGGACGGTCCAACAGAGGAGGAGCAACAGCTCAGGACCAGAATCAGCAGTATACCTCCACTTGAAGGACAAAGCACACTCATTCACAGATGAGCATGTACACATATTAGACAAAGAAGATAGGTGGCTTGAAAGAGGGGTCAGGGAAGCCATTCATGTGAGCATTGAAAACTCCTCTCTCAACAGAGGTGGGGGGCTCAGA
Source organism: Phrynocephalus forsythii (assembly GCA_029282475.1). Taxonomy (NCBI): domain Eukaryota; kingdom Metazoa; phylum Chordata; class Lepidosauria; order Squamata; family Agamidae; genus Phrynocephalus; species Phrynocephalus forsythii. The sequence goes on from JAPFRF010000002.1 coordinate 111,354,449, forward strand.
CACAATTTGTCTGCTACTTATCAAGTGTCCATTTCAACAATTCCCAGACAAATCAAGAATATTTCACATCACCACTAACAAGGCCATGGCTAAGGACTCATACATTATGGGTGTTGGGAAGGTTGTAAACGTGGGCCACTGTCCACCTAATGAGCCTACTGTCCACCTAACAAGCCTATTCAGGCCATTGTTTCTCTTATGAGCCTATTTCAGACCAGGGTGACATGAGGTCAAAATGAACTATAAAATGGAGGACTCGCAACTAGCTTTCCTCAGACTGATGAAGCTGTTTGGATAAGCAGTGAAACATTTCAATCTCTCCAGAAAAAAAAGCCCAGTTGCCATGACTCAACTTCTAGATAAGGTTTTCAATAGTACAGTATAGTACAGTATATACCAGCATTTGGAGCCACCAAATAAAACAAACTGTTGGAAGATTCAGGAGGACAGAAACAAGAGTTATGTTTTTACAACACATGTAACTAATCCTCTGTATCCACTACCACAAGGTGTAGTGATGGCCAACAACAAAGATGGCTTTATAAGGGGATAACACAAAATTATGGAAGGTCAATATTATCAGGCTACACATCACCTCCAGAATTAAGAGTAAGAATGCCTCTGAAAACCAGGTACTGAATAAAACAGCAGGATAATATTACCTGTGGGTTTAAGGTGTAGGCCACCAATAAAAAAAGTGAGGGGATAAGTTCTCCACCCTTCCCTCTTCCATTCCAAGGACCACCACTGCCCCAGCAAAATTCTGGGTCTGCTAACCCACTGTCTCAGCCGAGCGGGACAGTCTCCTGCTCCCCCCGCTGGCCAGATGACTGGCATGCCACTGTCTCGTGACCAGCTGAGATGCTGGCGCAGAGGGGAGGGAGGGGAGGGGAGGGGACAGGTATAGGTGGGGTCACGAGCGCACCCACCTCCTTTGCGCAGTGGCATCTCTCCTCATCTTCTGCCCTAGTGAATTCCTTCCTTCCGCCGTTCTTCCCTCCTCCTCCTCCTCCTCCTCCTCCTCTCACCCCCATGGCCGCCTCACAGAGACCATGACCAGCCACCGCCGCTGCTCCTCCTGCTCCCCTTCTAAGCCATTCCCTCCTCCTTCCGCCGTGGTCATGTGATTGCCCCACTGCTGGCTCGGCTTGCCCCAGCTGCATGGTGAACATGGCGGAGGTGAGTGAGAGCCGTGGGCAGCAGTGACGGCAGCAGCGAGAAGGCTGGAAGGAGAATGGGGGAAAGAGGAGGAGGAGAAGGCCGAAGGGGGAGGAGAGTTGAATCGTGCCCTGCAGGGCTGTGGAGTCAGTAGATAAATGTTCCGACTCCGACTCCTAAGATTTTTTTACTTCCAACTCCGACTCCGACTCCCCGACTCTTCTGTATTAATATGCAAATTTATTTACTATTTAATTATTTACATAAAGTAAATATTTACATATTTACTTAATCCCTTATCAGTGAGAGGCTAGGTTACCCATGGGTGCTGCGTAACAGCAGAACACAACACTATGGAAAGTATAAGTATTGCCGCTCCTAAATGTGCGTTGCGTGCCATATAGTGAAGCACATGAAAAGCATGCTTCTTCACGGTCACGTAACATGTTCATTTTGTGGTTACGTGAGGCATTGCATGCATTGGTCTTTATTCTTACAGTAGAGAACTCATTAATTATAACTTTTTGTGACTTGGGACATTTAAACTTGCTTTTTTAAAAATTCCAATCTAAATTTAGTAGCAGTAGGAGTCAGAGTCGGAGTCGGTGCATTGTTTGCCGACTCCGACTCCGACTCCAGGTACCCAAAATTTCCTCCGACTCCGACTCCTCGACTCCGACTCCACAGCCCTGGTGCCCTGGGCGGGTTGGGAGAAAAAGCGCACCTTTAAAAAAGTCTTCCAGTAGCCTGGGCAAGCGGCAGTGGCGGATCCACCACCACTGCTTGCCCAGGCTGCTCACAAGCATGCACACGCCTCCCTTGTACCTGCTCAAACCGGGTGCAAGGGAGGCGTGTGCATGGTTGTGTGGGTTGCCCCTTGGAAGGGATGATCTGCAGAAGCATACATGGGCCTCCCTTTTACCTGCCTGCACCGGCTCAAGTGGGTGCAAGGGAAGTGTGTGCATGGTCAGCCTTCCCATAGGAATGCAATGAAATCCATCCCCTCCTGAAAGGATTAATTGATTTTCAATGCATTCCTATGGGAAACTGCTTGCTCTACTTACAAAATTTTTAACTTACAAACATGTGCTTAGAATGGATAAATTTCATAAGTAGAGGTATTAGTGTAATAGCCTTCAGGCACTTTGGGCCAGAAAAAGTAGACCTAGGCCTGTTCAAAGTTGGACAGTCCTGATATATAGCAAAGAACATTTAAGACATTTAAGTAAGCACTTGGACAGTATTACTCAGCCTGCTGTGTAGATGCTTGTGTTTTTGGGGGGGGGGGGATTTTGGTGGATCGGAGAGTGTTTGGAGATTGTGTGTGTGTGTGTGTTTTGAGGGGATATTAAATGTGTGAGAGTGTGTTCAGGGATTTGTGTGTGTGTGTGTGTGTGTGTGTGTGTGTGTGTGTGTGTGTGTGTGTGTGTGTGTGTGTGTGTGTGTGTGTGTGTGTGTGTGTGTGTGTGTGTGTGTCTGTGTGTCTCTGTGTCTGTGTGTCTGTGAGTGTGTGTTGAATCTGGTCTCTGGCTGTCTGAATTCTGTTGTATGTGTATACTGTGTATATATACACAATGACAATAAATTATTATTATTAAATTAAGAACAGGGAATTAAAAGGTAATAATAAAGCTACAAAGAGCATGCCAAAAGAAAAAAATCCATTACGAGGGGTGGAAAGTAAACATGGAAACACTGGTGTTCTTATGAAATCAATCAATGCACTCATGTACAGTAATCCATATAAAAGTCACATAGGAGGTAGTCCCTCATTCAGGGAAAGCTTGCCTGAAGAGGAAGGACTTTGCCTGCCTCCGGAAAGACAGCAGAGATGGAGCAGTCCTTGCTTCTAGTGGGAGGGAGTTCCAAAGTCTGGGAGGAGCAACAGAGAAGGCCCTTTCATGTGTTCTTTCATGTAAACCTTTAGTAGGGGTGCCAACTGAACATCCCACATACCTACCTCCTAGGGTCACCATAATTTGGAAGCAACTTAAGGGTAAACAACAGCAACACATTCCCAGTCCCTGTATTTGTGTCAGAAGCACAAACATCCCCATTGAGAAAATGCAACTCACACAATTCAAAAATAAAACAACCCATCATAGTTTTACTGTAAATTTGTCAGAATGAGAACAGGCATATTTCTAGAAATTTCAGTTATGCCAGAATCTGGTTGATTATAGCCACCCTAGATGATCTGTTTACTGTAAGATTAAAATATGTAGAAGTTTATTTCTAGCAAGGCATGGGGTACAGAAGCTAAACTGCATGAGAAACTGATTGAGACAAAATAAAAGTGAAACACCTAGTTCTCCAGCAACCCATTAGACTTGATGTACAGTATTTTCCCATGTATAAGACTATTTTTGTCTAAAACTGTTAAACTAAAAATTGAGTGTTGTCTTATACATGGAAGTAAGCTGAGGAGAGAACTATGCAGTTGTAAAACTGTAATTTTGGGTTGTAAAAGTGGGTGGTCGTCTTATACATGGGACATCTTACAGACAGAAAAATATGGTACATTTTGTATACTTGCTCTAGTAAATTCCAAATATTTTTATTTCTCAAAAGTAAACATCTCTCACACTCAAGTGGCCCAATAAAACCACAGGAAACATTTGAGAGTATACATATGGTCATTATAGCACTCACTAACAGCAAACTGTTATCAATACAATCAAACCTGACAAGGTTATTTCCCCACTCCCAAATCCCATCAGAAAACAAAGTATTTCCCAGTGTGGTACCTATCATGTCTAGTAGCTCAACTCATAAGGCCAATGTCTGGTTTATTTTACACAACTGAATTTGCTGCCAGAATCCCATTACTCTGCCCAAAGTTTGAAGTTCACATTAAACTGAAAATAAAAGAAATACAGGAAAAGATAAAACAGCTAGGACTAGATTTAGGTTTCCATTAAATTCAACCTTATACAAGAAAAAAAGTATAACTGCCAGGTGAGGGCCTAATAAAGGCAGGTCTGGCAGCAAATATCCAGCATTTTTTTCACATAAATGAGGTGGAGGGAGACATGTTGTCACTCCCCATCACCAAACCCTCCCCCATCTGGCAGGGGGACAGCAGGGGACCTGGTACTTTCTACCTGGAATGCTTTGAAAATGCACCATATATTGCTAAAGACACTAACATACTCCCTTCCCCCACCTCTCTCTGTGTGTGGTTACAGTCGTGACCGACTCTTCATGGCTCCATGTCCATGGAACGTTCAGTATTATCTCCCAAAACCACTTTCCTTTGTTTTGATCCCTATTTCTTACACATGAGTAAAGACAGGTTTATTGCCTTGCCTCCCACATATACTTCAGCCCAAAAGATGTCATGGCATAACCTAGGTACTAAACCTCACTTAAAGGCAACCTCTAGCCTTCCTATGATAAAAACCATATTCAAAAATCATGAAATTATCTTCTCAGCAATTACTAAAGATTGATATGTCATCCATGTATACAAAAGAAAAGCCAGTTAACTCTTAAAAGAACCCATCCACTGATCTCTGGAAGGTATCAGGGATGTTCTGCAGATCAAATGATGCCTGGTAAATCATAATACTGTAGATCTTTCTCTTGTTTGCTTGAAAATACCCACTCTCCAGAGGGTTAAACATCTTATGTCAATTCCACTGCTCACTTGCTAAATAAGACACAGTGGTACCTTGTATAAAGGAATTAATTCATTCCAAATGAAATTATATTAAGCAAATTTTCCTTTATACAAATTTTCCATAGGAATGCATTGAAAACAGAGTAATCCCTAATCATGACCATTTTTATGTTGTACAGATTTGGCCCACAGGCGATTCTGTTAAGCAAATTTCCCCTATCTCCAGAATTTTTTATGTTGTACAGATTTTATGTTATACAAACTGTTTGTTATACGAGGGTCCACTGTATTCACAAGGTCACCAAGCAGGGATGGCCATATTGGCACATTTTTTCCCCAAACATATACCAAAGTGATATATTTATTAGGCTAACCAAAAACACCCAACAAGTATGCAAAGGTACAAACAGCTGCACAAGCTTCCAAAACATTTTTTTCACCAGAATATTGGCCAGAAAACATTCTCTTCATCAGAATAATAATCTATTCCTTCCTTGTGGCTCTATACTTGCTAGTCCAAACATGATTGCTTCAAAGAAACAAGAGAAATCACACCAGATGTAGTACAAGGGGTTGTTGTCCATGCATAAGAACATAAGAAGAGCCATGCTGGATCAGGCCAAAGGCCCATCTAAAAATCCAGCAATTTCCGAAACAAAAGCAGACCTATATGCAGATGTACAAAAAGAAGCTGTGGAATGCTTGAAATAACCAGTTTATTTGTCTCCTGAAACCAAACTTTGCATTAAAGTCATGAAGTACCCTGGTTTAAAGCCAACAGATTTTAGCATCTCCATCAATGCAATTTACTAAAGCATATGGATCTTTTCTGAGCAATTGTCCAATCCTACTTTGAAGTTTTCCAAAGGCCAGATTCCATCACCACATCCATCTTTTATTTATATATTTTGAATAATTTTACAACCTTTCTCCTTGGGGACCCAAAGATATTTTCTTTTGTCAGTTCTTCTGCAGATGGCCCAGCACTCTCTTTGAGTGTATGTCCCCAGTTCTGAAATTTTTACCCAGGGAAAGAGCTTCCCTGACTATCCACTTTACTCAAGAACAAAGCATTATTTTGTATGTCTGTCAATCAAATCCCCCAAAAGCGCTCTTTTTCCAGACTGAAAGACCCATCTTTCCATTAAGAAACCAATCAGCCCAAATTCTGAATCCCCAGCCCATAAATTTCATTTTATTTCAAGATGTGATCCTGCACCTTTTCCAGTTCCAAGTACAGACATGTATTTTCTTGAGACCTTTTACTTACTTACTTACTTACTTACTTACTTACTTACTTACTTACTTACTTACTTACTTACTCACTCACTCACTCACTCACTCACTCACTTACTTACTTGTTGACCGCCCAACTTTCCCTCGGGAACTCTGGGCAGTGTACAACAAATTGCAAGTTAACAACTTATCCAAAGAAAACAAACCCTAACAAAATAAATCTAAATAAAACAAAAATAACAGAACAACCACAGCCATACAACAAACATAAGATCCGGCAAGAGAGGGCTGGGACAAACAATACAAACCAACAGACAACATACTATCATGCACTCAGCAATCACCAAAACTTTCCCGAAAGAGCCAGGTCCTCAATACCCTCCTAAAGACCAGCAGGAACACCACCAGCCTAATCTGTGTCGGCAGTTTTTTCCAAAGTGCCAGGGCAGCCACTGAGCAGGCCCAATTCCGGGTACAGACCCTGCGGGCCTTCCTTGGAGTGGCCACCCGGAGCAAAAAGGAGAGCAAGGCTCTGGTTGGTCGGGACGAAGCTGACCTCTGAGAGATCCGCTCCACCAGATAATCAGGTCCCAGGCCATAGAAGGTTTTGTAAACCAAAACCAATACATTGAATCTTATTCGGGAGGCAATGGTAGCCAAAGCAGGCGGGCCAGGATGGGGGTGATGCAGTCAAGGGTTGAATGGAGAAACTGCTGGCTGGCAATGAGCCAGTGCCCTGGAGGGTCCAAACTCCACAAATCGGGGAGACTGAGCAGGTGCGGCCCGTGTGATTCTCAGGGATAGACTAGCAGAACCGGAATCCAGATCGGCCTGGATAGCCGCTATTTTGGATTTTAAATGGGCTGCAAAAGACTCACTAGTGAAATCACTAGGTGTTGGTCTCCGCTAACCAGGATTGGAGAGGTCTCAAACCACCCTGAACAATTCAGCCTGGCAGTCTGAGGCCTCACTAATTCTCAGGAAGGCATGAGATCTTTTAGCCTCCCTAATCACCCTGACACAGCGCCTGGTCAGCAGTTTCACAGCAGCCCTATTACTTTCCGTCTGATCCTTCCTCCATCTGCTTTTAGCCTCCTCCTTTCTTGCTTCATCTCCTGCAACTCTGCCATAAACCACAGTGAAGTGGTGGGCTTGGCAGAGGGTGAGGTGCTTGGAGGCGATCCGGTCAATAGCCCCAGTGGCATCTCAATACCATCTATCCACCAAGGTGTCAACTGAATCGTTGACCAGACCATCCAAAAAGCCCTTGAAGGCCTCTGAGAACCAAACCAGGTCCAGAAGCCCAACCCTCAGATTATAATCCGCAGATGTGGGGGGAAATACCAGGGCCAGGGAATGCCAGGTTGGGGATGATGACATGCTGGGAGAGGTTTATGGATGCCATGAAATCCACAGCTGCTCCAGACAGCCCATCCCCTGCATTCACGTTAAAGTCACCCACCGCCAGAAGGCGGAGGGACCTTAACAGTGCCGCTGAGATGAACTTGGGGAGCTCTGGGAGGGATGATGCTGGGTTACAGGGAGCATGGTACACCAGCACAATCTCAAACCTCTCCCTTTGTCTCACCAATAGGTGCAGGCATTCCAACCCTGGACACACCAACGTCATGACTTTGCTGACAAAAAAAGGACTCCCTGTAGACAATGGCCACTCCTCCTCCTCCTTTTCCTTCCAATCTGCCCGTGTGCTGGTAACAAAACCTGGGAGGGCAAAGCTGGGCGAGAGAAGCCCCACCCTCCTCACCCACCCAGGTCTCAGTAATACTAGCCAGGTATTAAATCGTGGATGACTGGGGTCTTATAATGAGCTGACCTGGCATTCACCAGCAAGCAGGACAGATCAGAGGCACAGACAGAATGGACCCCCGCTATGTGGTAGAGGGCCATTGGGTCAGAACTGGGAACAGGCATCACCTGCCTGACCCTAGTTCCTCTAACCCAGTGTTTTTCAACCACTGTTCCGCGGCACACTAGTGTGCCGCGAGATGTTGCCTGGTGTGCCGTTGGAAAAGCTGAAGAATATCAGCTTTGTGTTCAGCCAAACAGGCCCAGGTTGCACACTGAATAAAGTACTTTATAATTGTTCATATTTCTGTTTACTTACTATTTCATAATAAAGTAATTATAAAATACTTTCTTTGTGTTTATTTGATTCCTATTCAAGCAAATTACTTTATATATAGTCAATATAGGCACAGAGTTAAATTTTTTAACATTTTCTAATGGTGGTGTGCCTCGTGATGTTTTTCATGAAACAAGTGTGCCTTTGCCCAAAAAAGGTTGAAAAACACTGCTCTAACCTGACCAACCCCATGGCCCAGAGTGTATCTTCCACGTCCCGACACATCAAGAATAGGCTCCACCGGCCCAGATCCAAAATAGGCTCCACCGGCTCAGTACTCCAAAAGGGGGAGACAAAAGACATACTACCCACACAAACAAAAACAAGAGGGAAACTTAAGCAACAAACAAACTAACTGAAAAAACTGCAGCAATCCCACCCAACAAACCCCAATCACAAATCCCCCCACATACAAGCACAAACCCCAACAAAAAAATCTTAAATTAAGTGAATAACAATATCAACTAATAAATTTAAGAACTAATAACAAAGTAAAAGATCTAACATAAAATATAATATGCCAGTCCCACAGCCAACTAGACTCAAGATGGTAAAAAGTCATACTGGGGCAGACACCTCCTTCCGATGTTAATAGTCCAACCCAATCCTGGCAATGAGATGTTAGCCAGGTAGCATCCCCAACCAAGCCAGTGTCCCCAGTTAACAGTTTGTTCAGTTAGTTTGTTTGTTGCTTAAGTTTAACAGTGTCCCAAGGAACATAACCCCCATGGCCTCCCCCATGGCCCTCTACCACATAGCGGGGGTCCATTCTGTCTGTGCCGCTGATCTGTCCTGCTTGCTGGTGAATGCCAGGTCAGGATGCCCGCAGGCCACAAACAGGGACACAGTCACAATATCTTCCAGGACCCAAGTCATGCCAGCAAACAGGATGGAAAGACAGGCAGCAGACAGGATGAAATAACAAACAGCTCCACCAGGCTCTGCCAGGCTCAGCTCTTCTTGGCAGGGCGGCGTGGATGCTGCCACCACCGCAGCCACCCTCGTGGCCAATGCCTCGCCATCCTCAATCCACCAAGGACCCCGGAAAGAGCTGCCTTGCTCCTGCTGCCTCCCTGTTGCCAGAGCCTCCCAGACACTACCACTACTGCTGCTGCCATTTCCTCTCCAGTAGTGGTACCTCTAGATATGAAATTAATTCGTTCCTCAACACTCTTCTTAACTTGGAAATTTTCATATCATGGATCCAAATGTGGTGCGATGCACCCTGAGAAATGAAGTCTTCCAAAAATTTTCATATCTCAAGTTTTCCCATAGAGAATTTTCGTATCGTGAGTTTTTTGGAAGATTTTTTTTGGATGGAAGTCCATTTTTTCAGATTGACTTCCTTTCGTGTCATGATTATTTTCGTTTCTAGAGATGATTATATCTAGAGGCACCACTGTAATTCTGTACCAATGTGATCATCAATGGGAAAATTGCATAAAATGATGATCCCAGGCACACATATTCCACATATAGTATATTGTCTTGAGCAAGTCACTCTGTTTTGCTTTGGTCAGACCCCATCTGTAATATTGTTTCTAGTTTTCAGCATGACAATTTAAGGAAGATTTAAGAGGAGGGCAACTCAGATCTTAAAGGGACTGAAAGCCAAACCTTCAATTGAGTGTGCCAGCTATGTTTACCTTGGGAAACACTGAGAAGTGATAGTATAGCTATTACCCAATATTTGAAGAGTTGTCACATGGAGGGCAGTGAAAGCTTGTTTTCTGTGGCTTCAAATTAAAATTAGAAAGTTTTCTCCTATCATTAGAAGCTAGTTCCAATAGGTTTCACTTTGAAGTCCATTTGCACACTCTCCCTGTTCAGCCTGTTGTGAGATACCTTCAGCCTTGTTTGTTCCAACAAGCACAGTAAAAGGGAGAGGTAAGATCTCCTGGTTGTTCACTACAACTCATTTCCACGCCATTAAAAAGATATGTAAGGCCTAGCATTCAATGATCCCCCTCCAGAGTTTGGAATGGCTGCAGAAAACACCACCACCACCACCACACAGCACGTGTGTGTGTGTGTGTGTGTGTGTGTGTGTGTGTGTGTGTGTGTGTGTGTGTGTGTGTGTGTGTGTGTGTGTGTGTGTGTGTGTGTGTGTGTGTTGCATCGTTACAGTCGTGACTGACCCTTCGTGACCCCATGTCCATGGAGTTTTCTTGGCAGGAACACTGGAGTGGCTTGCCAGTTCCTACTCCAGGCGCCTACAGCACCTGGTATTCCCTGATGGTCTCCCATCCAAGTACTAACCAGGGCCGACCCTGCTTAGCTTCCGAAATCAGGCGAGATTGGATGTTCTTAGGGCATCTAGGCAGCTATCACACAGCACATACTTCTATCAATTCTACACACTTTTACACACTTTTATTAAGTCTATCTGCTAGCCTCTTGAGTTCTTAGAGAATATTTCAGAAGTCACAAATGACCATTAATCAATGCTCTTCAACCAATCTGGCAGTAGTATAGACAACTTTGTCTTGATTGTCGTTTGAAACACTTCTAAATTATTCAAAACCATAAACAATTCCCCACAATGTTGTCAACAAACACAAATGTTGCTTCTCTTGGCAAGTAATTTCGGCAAAATAATTACAAGCAAAAGTAAAGCCATTATCCTAGATACAAATTGTAAGAAATTATTCCATGTGCCATAATTATTCCATGGGTCATAACTTCTCTTCCCAAATTAAAGAGTTACAAAAGTTATGGGATGTGAACTCTTTATACCATAGAAGAAAGTTTACATTTGAAAGCATCATCTAATCTCAGACAGAAAGGTCACACCATAACCAGGATCACCAGATATTAACAGCCCTAAATACAACTTCTTTGGATAATATTCTGATTAAGGCATCCTGGCATTCTTTGCATGAATCTCTATGTGAACCTCAGAAACCAACATTCTTTTTAAATTGTATATTCCTCTTCCTCTGAATTTTGCTGTCACATACTTACACATTCACTGCAACTCTCCAAATCAGAGTTTGCATATGCTGCTTAATAGTGCATTGACACAGAGTTCACAGGCAAAGAATAAACACTGGTTATGTTTTCATTCAAAAAGAAGGACTGTCAGGAATGCCAGCAAAGTCAATGGGCCTGCTCATATTGTATCACATTTCACATCAGTTTAGTAAAAGGCGGGTTTGATTCAACTTCTGCTAGATTAATGTCTTGGGGACATGCCTTCTTCCTCTCCATTGGCCATGCCCCTCTACCAGAAACAGCACATACAGACATGCAGTGAGATTTTATATCACCTGAAGCTTCACCCTTTGTTTTACCTTGCAAATAATTCTCAGCAATATCCCATCTACAGAGCTAGTACCTCCTTCCATTCTGAGTACTGTATATCTCTGTTTACCCAGCAGTCACACTACAGAAACATTTTTTTAAGAAGTGTATGTATAAAATCCTGATTGTGCATAGCTTTCCATGCTCATTTTCCCCGACTGTACTTGTTCCTACAACAGCCTTCCAGGGCTGAACAATTATTGATTGCTCAATAATCACCCCCTTTTATTTCTGCTGCTGTCATTTGGAACCTTTTTTCCAAAGGTTTCCAAACAGAGGGAAGTTCCCTGGAATGCTGCACTGGATGGGGGAAAGGAGGCACTGATGGGCCAGCCAAGGGGCTTCCTGCACCCTACTGAACACCAGGAGGAAGAAGTTAGAAGATCAATCATGGGGCAAAGGGAGAAAAAAAAGAAGAGAGAGAGAGAGAGAGAGAGAGAGAGAGAGAGAGAGAGAGAGACCCTCCTGTGGCTGGGCACTAGATTGACAGAACAGTTGCCTGCCTCTCCTCCCCACCCTTTGGAGGTCACAATGAACACAAGCCTGCAGGCCTGGCCCTCAAGGATGTTGGGCAAGTCTGGTGAGCACAGGGCCAGATCTGCTTTCGAGAAGGCACCATGTCCTCCTTAAAGATGGGTAGTCAAGAAGGAGGGAGGGCCTGAGAGAGAGAGAGAGAGAGAGAGAGAGAGAGAGAGAGAGAGAGAGAGAGAGAGAGATTTGTATTGTCATTGACCTATACCAGTGGTGGCGAACATATGGCACGGGTGCCAAAGGTGGCACTCGGAGCCCTTTCTGTGGGCATGTGACATCACCCCTTCACAGCCACCAGTATTCAGGTTAAATTGTTGTATTGGCACTTTGCGAAAAATTAGTGGATTTTGAATCACAGTTGGGCACTCGGTCTCTAAAAGGCTTGCCATCACTGACGTATACAGAACAAGGAAACTGAAAGAATCTACACCAGCTCAAAAACGTCCATGCAAAACGGATACCACAACATACCCCACCCCACCTGGGTGAGGAAAGTTTACCTGAAAGGAAAAAGCCTTGGCCTCAACTAATAAGGCTGGCCTGGCCAAGCGCAGGCAGGCAGGCCAGACCCAGTCCGGGGGCTAAGACTTAGCAGGGGCTGGTTTGGTGTGGGGAGGTGGGGTGGAGGGGGGCGTCCAGATGAGGGCCGAAGGCAGGGTCAGGGCAAGGCAGGGCAGGCAAGCAGGCAGCCCCCCCCCTCAGGACGACGAGCCCCGGGGGGGGGCCTCGGGTGTGGTGAGGGGAGGAGAGGGCGCATCCCACCGAGGCGTGGCTGCGGCGCAGGGCTGCCCGGCAGAGGCCTGGCGAGAGGAGGCTTCGAGGAACGCCAGCCGGGGGGCGGAGGGGGGGGAATCTAGCGAGGGGGGGAGGGGGACCTCCGCCGCGGGTCCGCCCCGGAGGCGAGCCGAGAGGGTTCGAGGCCGCCCCTCGAGCCCGGCATCCTGAGCCGCCCTTCCCCGCGAACCCCGCCCCGGCGTGGCCGAGCCCCCAAGCCCTTCCAGCGGGTGCGCCAGCCCCGCTTGCTTGGGCTGGAGAGCCCACGGGGAGGGGGGGGGGGACGACACTCACGTTCTCGGTGTCCCGCTCGTTGACGGTGGGCAGCGGCGTGCGGGTGGACATCTTGCGCGGCCAGAAGCAACACTAGCAGCAGCAGCAGCAGCGCCGCCGCCGAACAAACACGCAAGCCTGGACGCAAGCGGGGAGAAGGGGCCGAGCCTCGGTGCGCCCGCTCGCCTGCTCACTGCCTGCCTGCCTGGCCGGCGGCTGCCTCTCCCGCCCTGGACTCCCAGGCCTGTGCGGTGCACCGGGTGCTGGCGCTCCTCGTCAGGCGAAGGCAAGCGGGCGGGCCCCGCTTAGGCTCCCGGAGACCTTGCCATGTTCCCTGGGCCGCCCTCGCCGCCGACCCCTCTCCCCTGGGCCGGGATCCGGGCGGCGGCGGCGGCGGCGGCGGCGGCGGCGGCTGCTCCTCCTCCCGCCGAGGCGGCCCCTGCGCGCTCAGGTGAGCGCCCGGCAGCGCAGCGCAAAAGAGCCGGAGCGGGTGCCTCGCCGCATCCGGCGGCAGCGGCGGCTCCTCCTCCTCCTCCCCGGTCTCCGCCTCCTCCGGGCTGGGCTGGGCTGGGCTGGGCCCGGGCCGGCCGAAAGAGTCGAAGGGACGCGGGGCTCACCCTCCCTGTTGGCGGCGAGAGCGCCCGTCCGAGCCGGCGGCCCCTTCCGGCGCGGAGACGACGCTAGGGGCGCTTTGGAGAGGCTCCGCGGAGAGGCCACCGCCGCCGCCACCGGCAAGCCCCTCCCGCCCTCCACGAGCCCCGCTCGCCCCCCCCCTCCTCCTCCTCTTTTCACACGCGACGGACGTTCACCGCGGGGAGAAAGCGCGTCGGGAGGGCGGCGGCGGCGCGCCAAACACGTGTCGAGATGCCGGGAGAGGCTCTCGGCACGTTTTCGTGGATCAAAACGGGGCCGGCGGCGGAACGTTTTTCTTTTCTCTTTGTTTTTCTCCCAAGGCTTCTGGCTTGTGGGCCGCCGACCGACCGCCTTCCTTCCCCCGCTGTGTGTGTGTGGAATGGAAAACGACCCAGACCCTTTTGTTGAATTAAAGCCCGCTTCGTCCGAGGCGCCGGGAGCTGCGCGCAATTTTGGGTGTTGATAAAGTTAACACTTTTTTAGAATTGAGAGTAGTGAGGCCAATGAAATATAAACATACTGGCCGGGACCAGTATGATTTTCATCCGACTGCCGATGATAACAAGCATCCTAGCGTTGAGTAAGCCGATAAGACGTGTATATAGTGATTTCTTTTTTAAAAGAACATTTTGGCGCAAACTTCCAATAGATAGACCAAAATTTCCTAATGAATTACAGTTAAGCATTCCCCGTTTCTTTGAAGTTTCTTGGCTCTGCACAGGATGCTTTAAGGTCAGCAACAGAACGTCATGGAAGGAGCAACTATCCTATTTACCTCTCGTTTCCCCTCCTTGACTTTCTGTACTTGATTTGCAGAAGAATTGATCTGTTTGTCCAGCCGATACTGAAGAAAGACACTGCTGTCAGAAGATACTCATTCCTTCATTCATTTGACTTTTGTACCACCCATCCATCAAGATAGCACGGAAGGGAAGAGTGGGTGTCAGACTGGAATTTAGGAGATCAGGTTTTTATCCCCTTTGAGTCATGAAGGTCACTGGTGATGGTGGTCTGCTCCCTCTCTCAGTCTGACCTTCTCCATGGGAAGGAGGTGTGCCCTGTAGGCTGCCTTCAGCTCATGGAAGAAAAGATACAGTCAGGATCAGACTGACCCCCTCCCCCAAGTCATGTCTGACATTGCTGGGCCCACTAGTGGTGTTGCCACAGTAGTTAGGAGTGCAAAGATGACACCAAAGCTTGTATCTGGTTCTGTTGCATGTATATATATATCTTTGCAGTGAAGCCTTTGATTAGCAAGGGAGTTGTTGTTCAAGCCTGAAGTGGTAGCAAAGGCACAACCTGTGAAAAGTCAGGGTCACTAATGGCTAATAATCCGCCTGAGTGGTTTCAGATGGAAACAGTAAATGACATTTTATCATTTTCCCCTTCAACATATTTTATTTAATTATTATTTATTTACAAGATTTTTAGCCTCCCCACTACCATATGTTGTTCCGTAATAAATTATCCCATTGTCTTTGACTGCTATGTGTTGTAGATTATACCGTATATTATATTCCTGCAATTATATAAAAACACAAAAATGACTGCATTGTTATTATGAAAAAGTAAGCACTGTTTGTAAAACATACTTATCCTGTAGCACCTAATTAAACTTTTTATAACTCTAGCCCTACAAGGAAAGATGGGAAGAACTGTCAACCTCTTTTGACTTTATGATTCTGTGACATTCTCGGTCACAAAACAGTCTAGCATCCATGCCTACCCTTCTTCAATGTTCAGAGAGCCACTCTAGCCAGCCTCATATTTCATTTCTTCTTTCCTCATGTATTCCTGCCTTGAGAAGAAGGTTGGACTCAATAGTTTTATAAGCAATTTATTACTGTGTGAAGTACAGTATGCTAGTTTGCAGGTGGAAATGCTAAAAAAATGTAAGAACAGTGTTCAGTGTTTGGGGCAGGATGGCCAAAATCCTGATGCTTAGTGTTGTGAATTGACTAGAGGAGGCCCATGGAATCAGTGGTGATTTGGTGAGTCAACTCCTGCTTAAGTAGTAGGGGAAGGGGTGCTCCTGTCAAAGGGGCAATAAAACCATCAAACACCGGACGTCCCGCCCCCCTTACCGGAAGTCCCGCCCCTTACCGGAAGTCCCGCCCCCCTTACCGGAAGTCCCGCCCCTTACCGGAAGTCCCGCCCCCCTTACCGGAAGTCCCTACCTTCCGCCCCGCCCCCTTACCCGGAACCGGAACCTTCCTGGGCCCTTTGACCTGGAAGTGACGTCCTCTTCCGCCTGACCCGGATGGGGAGCCTTGGCCCCTCCCCCCGACACGTCACGGGGTCCCCCTACCCCACCCTCAGGCATGCCCGGGCATGCCTTCCCCTAGGGCGCTGCCGCTGGCTATGTGTTGCCTGGGCCTGGCTTGCTGCGTGTGCGCATGCCTGAGAGGCCTTATAAGAAGAGGGAGTGTTCTGCGGTGCCCGCCGCCGCCTTTCCCGCTGTTCCTGAAACCGACTGGCTCATGGTCCCCGCCGTCCCGTTTATGTGGAGAAAGATGGACTCTTCAAGCAAGATCGGGTTTTCCTCCAGCTTACCGAAGGACACCCCGGACTCACCGCCGAAAGCAGAGAGCGTGGACTCCTCCGAAGCCCGAGAGCCCGGACTCCCCGCCAAAATCCTGGACCCCGAAGATAGAGAGGCAGCGGTTGAAACCGAAAAGGCGTCTGCACCCCCACATGCACCACGGGCCTACGGGATTTTCCATGCCCCTCTGCCCCCTAAACACCCCATCGCGGAAGCCCAGCTCTGCGCCCAAAAGCCGCCCAAGTCTGCCCTTCACACTGAGGAGACCCTGTTTTGGTCCGATCTTGAGTGTGATTGTCCTCATGGAGTAAGAGCAGGATGGCAGAAACCAAAAGAGAAATCGGGGAGTGAATGCTCAGATGGTTCCGAACCTGGGCCTCTAGAGGAGCCACAAGAGGATATTTGGACTTCTGCCGATGAGGGTTATGAGAGCGGTTCAGCGGCCGAGGTGAGTTTTTTCATTAAATTGTTTATAACTCTCGTTCGGGTTTGGGGGCGGGTGCTGCAAAATTTAAAACTAAGAGGCTGTTTAATGCTCTCTCAACAGGACACTCTGCTGGAGAAAAAGAATCTGCCGAGAAGTCATAGCGTGTGAAAAAAAAAAAAATTCTAGCGCTTCAAGTGGTTTCAACATATACTCTGAGAATATAACAGCTTATTCAATAATGTCTGTCTTTATGTTTAAAATTAGAAAATAGCCTTTTCCGTCCTATTATTTGCAAATATTAAACACATTATAAGTCTGGTAAAGCCTTGAAATCTTAAAATGCTCCAGCCTTATTCTCTTGTGAATAAAGTTTATTTTACCCCTTAATCTGTGTTCATATGTCTGTGGGCTGCTAAGATGCCTGACCACGGGATGTTCTAAAAAATATATATTATACACCAGATTCTGTAGGAAGTTTTGGAGGTGTGAACCCTCTATTTAGTGAGGCAAAAAGCGTATCAAATCATTAAGGGTCAAGGATGTTTCTCGATGGCTTTCTGATCAGGATGCCTATACACTCCATAAGCCCGCCCGAATACATTTTAAAAGAAACAAGACTATTGTCTCTGGAGTCGATGCACAATGGCAGGCGGATTTGGTAGATATGCAGCAATTTTCAGAGTACAACAGGGGCTACAAGTACATATTAACATGCATTGATATTTTATCTAAATATGCCTGGGCTGTGGCTCTCAAAGACAAGACGGGGCGGGCGGTGTCCAAAGCTTTAGCGGACGTTTTCAAACAAAACCATAGACGTCCAGAGAAGCTTCAAACAGATCGAGGTTTAGAGTTCCTAAATAAGCCTGTAAGGCTGCTGTTAAAGAAACATGGGATACACCACTTTGTCACCAATAATGAGGTCAAGGCTGGTGTTGTGGAAAGGTTTAACAGAACTTTAAAAACAAAAATGTGGCGGTATTTCACAGCCAATAATACGTACAAATATATGGATGTATTACCTCAGCTCCTAAGAAGCTATAATCACAGCATGCACAGAACTATCAAGGCTAGGCCTGTAGATGTGACCCCTCACAACTCTTTGGCCATCTGGAAAACAATCTATGGGACCTCTGCTAAAACGAAAGAGGAGAGGCCACTGTTCAGAAAAGGAGACCATGTCAGGGTTTCAATGCCCCTCTGCCCCCTAAACACCCCATCGCGGAAGCCCAGCTCTGCGCCCAAAAAGCCGCCCAAGTCTGCCCTTCACACTGAGGAGACCCTGTTTTGGTCCGATTCAGATGATGGTTATGACCATGGAAGTCCACCACCGAAGAGAAGGGCCTTAAGGCGTTATGTTAGCTCAGATTCTGACAGCGACCTTACAAGCGGCTCTAACAAGGAGAATGCTGCCCTTGATACAGAGGAATTTCTAAACACGGTAAGGCCCTGTTTTAAATCTAAGTTCATATTGTGATTCTGTGTCTTGTGGCAAGGCTGCAGGTGTTGGGCGGTTTTAGAGTTTGGGGTGTGCTAGGTATCTATTTACGTTGAAGTTTCCTTTTATAATTAAAACCAGCCAATATTTATGTTTTACAGGCCAAAGATGTGCCCCCAAAGGTAGCCCCGAAATCCCCGCGACGCAAGAGAAGGTCTTTAAGGCGTTATGTTAGCTCAGATTCTGACAGCGACCTTGCATGTGGCTCTAACAAGGACAATGCTGCCCCTGAGTCAGAAAAATCTTCAAACACGGTAAGGAGCTGGCTGGTGGTGTTTTAGAGGCTGGGTGTATGTTAGGCATTTCATTACTTTGATAATTAATTTTTATTTGCTATTTGCAGGAATTACCCCATAAAATATTGAGCAGATTGCTCCATATAGACCTGCCAGAAATTAAGGGGAGAAAGAAGCAATATATGAAGAACATTGTGCATACAACAGTTGCTGTGATTATTAAATATTATATATCAGCATATCAGAAACAATCTTGCGATGGGTGTCAAAATAATTTGGAAAACCAGGAATCGCACTCGTGTATAACCTCATCCGTTGCGTCCATATCAAGACTACTTCGTTCTCTTTGTGCCAAAATATGTTACAAGACTGTCATCCATACCGTCATCTTAATTGCATATTGTTGCAATAGCCTGATATTGACAGCTGAAAATATTAATGAGATATTGACTCTTGTATCTAAAATTTCCAAGGCAGAAAAACCATATTCATTCCTCAAAAAAATGTTAAGACAGACTGACCCCTTGCTATTTCAAAATATTTACTCTGTGGTCACTGCTAGAAATGTCAGTGAGTTTATTAAATAAAATGCTCTTACACATATTATTTTCTTTCGTTTTTTATTGCATTGCTTTTAAAAAGTTAGCCATGCGGGTTCTTTGACAAGCTCTCTGGATGGTGTCGACGGTGAGGATACCACGTGCAGCCAGGCTGGTCTCTTGAATTGTTTCTTGCGTGCAGCATCAGACCCTGGAATAGCAGGGTGTTTAGAGGTCTCTGTTTGTAGTGGGCTGACTTTCAGTTTTTCTAACTGCTCTCTAACAGATGAATTACCCACAACAGATGTGGGCACGTTTAGTTCTGCCAATGCTTTAAGAAATACATCCCAACCTTTTGGGCGCTTCTTCTCAGAAATAATATTAGATTGGGTGGCCCCTTTAATCAGGTCGAGAATGTGAGACCCTGGTAAGGCGTTCCCGTGATACACAAAGGTGCCTCGCTGATCCCAGCTAGAAATATCCTGATGCTGCTTTATCTTGTTCAGCAAAATTTCAGCATTTTTCTGAAACCTTCTGGGGATCCCTTCTAAAACTTCTGGAACAATTGTATCACTCTCAGGCTGTGGGGATGTGGAGGGGACAGGTTGTGAGGTTGGGGTTTGGGGGGGTGCAGACATTTTTTCCACATCATCATCTTGTTTGTTTAGTGCTAAGTAGCGCTGTAGAACCCCTGTGTAGAGTTTTATTTTTTCATACTCTGACAGGTCAGTCCTTAAGAGAATCTCCCTCATCTCGCTGTCAAGACGTCTCATGGTTGTGATTCTAATATTTTCTGGGACACCCCGAAGCTCCTCTAGCTGAGCGCTGGGCACTAGATATAATTTTTCAGCATATTCCATTACTTGTTAGTTAAAAGACCCGTTATTAGGGGACCGCGATGCTTAGCAGGGGACCCAGAAAACCGCCGTTTTGCTTGACAATGTATTTTCTCCTTTTCAGGGAGAGCCTCTTGTTACCTAGGCTTTTAATCAGAGCACGTTTTTTCCTTAAGACCCCCACCTGCTTGGGTGTTAGGCAAGATTACCCTTTAAAGTATTCAGAGCAATTTCTGAAATGGCTGTTACCAAATCATCTGAGGCACCACATAAAATGGCTTTTCTCTCTGGCGCAGGGGCGCCTTTAATAAGGATTTTTAAGAGGGAAGATTTCGCCGTATACATGCTGACATGTTGGTGGGGAGAGGCGCTGTGACCAATAAATAAAAAAGAATCATCGGTAACCCTTTTTGTTCTTTTTCACTGTATACACAGCAGGCCAGTCAGGTGGGAATAGACCCGTTCTCAGTCTGCAAGACTCAGGGGTATTTGGGTTTAAATCCACCAGCAGATAGCCATGGGGTTTTGGTAGCATCTGCAAAAGCCTCCATGAAAAACGGAACATTTTGGGGGTACATTTGCCGTGCTAAAGTAGCAATTTGTAATTTATCTCTTGGGTTTTTAAAAGCACCATATATTTAGCATTTAAGCTGATGGTTCTGTTGCTTTTACCACGGCAGAAAATATTCTGTGTAAGAAAAAATACACTCACATTTCTGTGGTGCACATATTGCGTGAAGAGTTTTTCAACCTCCTTATTATCAGCAGCACAATTCATCAAATCGTCTATAATTAAGAAGTTTATTTTATCGGGGTAACAAGACATTATCAGCAAAGTTTTCAGGCAATCCTTCTACAAACTTAATAAAGGAATATTTACACAATAGGTCTTTATACAGAGGCTGCCAGCAACTGTAACACCATACAACATTCTCAGGCATTTCAGAAAATACATAACGCGCATTCTCCAACATGTTTTTTTACAAAGAAGGTTTTCCCACAACCACTGGGTCCCGCGAGAATGGCTGAAAAAGGATGGTTCCACAGAGTGCTCCTCTTAGTATCCATAAGGGACCGTTTTAAATCCGTCCGTAATCACTCTTTTGTCATACACTACTTTTTGTGTTTTTCTTAAAGTTTTAGTGTGGATGAGCCACTGTCGTTTATCTCTCACAATGCCCGGCTGTTCTACAACTATTTCACGAGGAGGGTTATCTTTCTTGTCTGAAACATAGGCAAACACGAGGTCTTGAAGAGTGTCAAAATTAATTTTCTCACTGTTTGCCACATTCAGTGTGATTCCTTTGACTTTCACACAGGCACTGCCCCCCGACAATGTGTAAGCGTAGCTCTTAGGGCCTGTTGAAACAAAACGAGTAATGTGCTCCCCCTCTGGTATCTCGCTGGTTAGGTCACCCAGATAATCCCCAGAGGGGGATTCCAATCGCCCTCTCTGTGAACAAAAATAACAGAGTCTGTATCATGGTACAGGACCCTGTCCTGCAGCCGGTCCAACAGTTTATAAAGTTCCAAACGGGCATATGCAGTTGTGAAACAGGCTATGAAGGGATTTTTTCATACCTGAGGTTGTCATTCTGTCTGTGTTATGCTTCCAGGTTACACAGGCCGCATCATCATCAAGAAACTCACACATGGAAACTGAAAATGTTTCTGAGAACAAGAGATTGAAAACCTGTCTGGGTCCCTTACTACCTCTGTGTTAGGGAGGTTTGTCCTCTGGCCAAATTTTCCCCACAGTGAGTTTAAAAACAACTTAGCAATCTGTCTCTTTGCAGGATTCGGCTCTATTTTTTTGCGGCGTAGCAACACCCCTTCTTTTCGAGGTAATCTGCTATATATTTATCTTTATCAGCCTCTGTGACACACCAGTGGGGAAAACCTGACGCCTCCTGTTTCTGCCGCAGGTGTGTCTTCATATAATCAGAAAACAAATCACCCGATCTCTGAAAAAATGCCACACTTCAAAGATTTTTCCAACCCTGTACCCCTTCTCTATAGCAACATTCATCTCTATAGTGCACCAGGTCCCTGTTAAAGCCCGCTCATCATCTGAATGATTGCATGGTTCTAGCTGGCGGAGTTCTGCACATGTAGAGCACAGCACGAACATGAGCTTTCCACCTACCCTTGACGGTAACACTGGGAAGAAGAGACCTCTTGGTGGGTAAACTTTGGCTTTTATCAACCCAAAGTAATCTGTAGGAGAATCAAAGTTCTCATGGACTATTATCGGATGTCCAAGGGGTACTCCTGTTTTTTTGTACATGGGGATAAAGGGACGTGAAATCATAATAACGAATCTCCTCACCCTTCGCCGGCTTGTAGTACAAACACACTGCATTTGTACGTCCACCAAAGAGGGCATCCTCAGTTCTAAGGGCTCTGGAAACTGTGCGGTGGCAAGGAAGTTTTGGACTTCTTTGTCAGTTTTTATCATGTTTTTCCACTCATGCTCCCAAATTGATCTCACTTCATAACCCATGCTTTTGAGGATTGCTGTCCGCTCCTCAGTAGCATTATGAAGCTGCCTGTAAGTTTTACCAACCAAGGGGTTCCAGTCCTCTGCAGGGTAGCAGAGGGGGCACCCGTGATAAAAACAACCCAGAAATTCCAGACAGACTGGCTGACCATTTACTACAGCATAGCCATCAACAAAATATTGACCCACCTGAACCTCACCACCATTTAAGGCATGCTGGATCTCTAGGTTTTCTTTATGTTTAAGGTACAGCAACCATTGGATGGCAGGTGTTGAGTATCTTTTGACCTGGTGGTGGTAATTATCTGCAGGTGGTATCGCTATGGAATCTTCAGGCATAAATTTGAACCTGTACATGGCTAGGCTCACGCTGGCTAGAGTTAGGTATTGAGGGGGTCTATGGCATAATATTCAGTTTCTTTTTTTTCACAATCTTTTTTAAGGTCAGCGTCATGATTTCGTGGCGATATTTTGTACAAGCCTGCACCAGGATATGTACGTCCTGCTTGCAATAATGTGCTAGCTCATTTTTCATGTTGAATGTCTGCATTTTATTCTCTTCATACCAATCTAAAAAAGCTTTCTGCTCAGCAGGCATCATGTACTGCACCCCGTAGTCTTCTGGCGGGGCAAAGGCCCTACATAATTACTATTTTCAGGCCTGTTAAAATAGTGTGGGAAATATCCTTTGCACCCCGAAAATCCGAGCGCTTTCGGAAGCTTAGAGAGCCCGATGGGCAAATGGCTGAGTGAATCCATGAATTTTATGCCTAGGCCTTTAACGGTGACACAGAGGAGTTTCCCACCTTGAGCTATGATATCTACATCCAGTTTTTCTTTAACCAGCTGGTTAAGCATGAAATAACAGTCATAACCTTTGGAATTATGGGCTATGAAAGTAGTGCCGCTAAAACGATTATCTTTAGTGAATGTCAGTATAAAGTCTGCTATGCATGACTCTCCTTTGAACTCCCAAGTCCGACCATAAGGCCAACGTCTCACCTTTTTCTTAGCACTCCTTACACCAAGGATCTTCTCCTCCTCCACCTCCTCCTCCTCATCCGTCTCAATCTCCTCCACCTCACCAGTAGCAGCATTTTTTTCAGGGAGCACATTCATTTCATCCTGAAAACATTCCACAGAGTTTCCCCACCAAAAGCCTCAGCAAAGCAGTAATTAGCTACATGTACGCCTGTGTCTTGTTGTGCCTCGATGTCATAAAATATATATTGCGTTGAAATTTCAGGGTATTTAACAGGTTGCATAATGCATAGATGTTTTTCATCATCCTCTTTTAAGATATCCCAACATATTGTGCATTGACGCCCTCGGCAACTGGCTGTGTTATGATCATACTTTTGATAATGCCTACATTGTTTACAATATATCTTAAGCACACAGGGCACTTTACCTTCTGAGGCCAGTTTGTCATGAGCTTTTAAACAGTCAGCTGATTGGCAGAGCAGTTTGCAACATCCACATCTCTGCTGTTCATCTATTTTAGGGGTACAATCCTCTTTCAAACACATCCTACAGAAAAATAGGCAGCGATGTGTATGTTGATAGAGGGTGTTACAATAGGAGCAGTAATTTTTGAACCAAAAGCCCCTTTACATTAAGAACACCATAGTAATGACTATCATACAGGAAGAGGGTATGTGTTTGGGCATAGCGTTGAGTCCCGACTTAAATAAGCCCCAGCCATCTTTATTATAAAGAGCAATTTGGATATTCCGCTGTAGATGGTGTTCAAAAAGACCAATGTCATTCAAAGACACCTGTTTCTGCTCAGGCCACCCAACCTCCTGACAGAGCTGTTTAGCAGCTTGCACCAGCTCAGAGTCTGTAGGTATTGCACCACAATCAGCATGAGCTATGACAGCAGACAAACTTCCTGCGAAACAGAGCATGCCATCCACACTCTTAAAATCTACCAGGTGTTGCCTCTTTTTAGCAATGATGTTGCTGTATGGTATAGTTTTCAAGCGTCTGTTTGGCCTACCGCCTCCTCTTGGCGGTTTAACAATTGTAACAACTAAACGTAAAGCACCCTCTGTACAAAGTTCCATGTTGCTCTGTAACAAATTACTCATGTTTGTTAGGAATGCCTCGGGGTCCAAGGCTTCTTTTGACTGTTTTACTGAATATAAAGCATCTCTCATGTTACCACCCTCAAGCCGCATCTGAACAAAATCTTCAGGGTCAATGTTCTGGTTGATATCATTAAGCACCTGCTGTATTGCATTATAAAGTGCTGACATTGCATCAGCATAGGAACCAATATGCTCCAGATTAACAAAGCGGAAAATGATACCCCTACGCATAGCATTATACTGTTCCTGCACCCAGGTCCATGTTCTCAAAATTTCAGCATAAACAGGGGAGCTTGCTGACCAGATGATGCATTGTCATTTACAGAATCTGGAGATTCACCATCCTCAACCTCTGGGTGCTGTGAGGTCTCTAGAGAACAGGGCTGTGAAGATTCACCAACATTTACCTCTGGGTGCTGTGAGGTCTCTAGAGAACAGGGCTGTGAAGATTCACCAACATTTACCTCTGGGTGCTGTGAGGTCTCTAGAGAACAGGGCTGTGGAGATTCACCCACATTTACCTCTGGGTACTGTGAGGTCTCTAGAGAACAGGGCTGTGGAGATTCACCCACATTTACCTCTGGGTACTGTGAGGTCTCTAGAGAACAGGGCTGTGTAGATTCACCAACATTTACCTCTGGGTGCTGTGAGGTCTCTAGAGAACAGGGCTGTGGAGATTCACCCACATTTACCTCTGGGTACTGTGAGGTCTCTAGAGAATAGGGCTGTGGAGATTCACCCACATTTACCTCTGGGTACTGTGAGGTCTCTAGAGAACAGGGCTGTGAAGATTCACCAACATTTACCTCTGGGTGCTGTGAGGTCTCTAGAGAACAGGGCTGCTGAACATTTGTGGGGTTATGGTGTGTAGCAGGCCTGGAACGCTTTTTGCGACGTGAAAGAAACTTTTTAGCATTTCTCAGCAGTTTGCTAGCTATAACCCTACAAGACTGATCCCCTCTGGCCAAGACTTTTTTCTTTTTCAGGGTTCTTTTCTTAAAATAGCTATAACCCCTCCCTCTTTGATAATACATGCATATAGATTCAACATGATAACCTTCCATGGTTTTAATAGAATCACAATCATTTATGCCTGCCATGCGTTGTTCAAGACTTCTAGCATATCGTGTAAGCTCCATGAGAGAATATGAAGTGTATTTAACAAAGCCAAGCATACTTTCTAAAACCTTATAATGGTTTTTGGTTTTTGTTGAATCAGTGTCATGGCTGCTGTTAGCTGGATGAAATGGTGCAGCCATCGTAGAGCTGCCTGGAGAGTTGCTCCTTTCCACAGGGACATCCGGTATTGGTGGCTCAGGAAAATGGGATTTGCATGCCCTTTTGTATGCTGGTTCTTTTATACTTCCTAAAATAAATGATACAACAGCAATAATCAATATCTCTAGTTTTCTCAACCCACTAACTGCTTCTGAGACTCTTTACACACACACACACACACACACACACACACACACACACACACACACACACACACACACACACACACACACACACACACACACACACACACACCTGAACTTTTCCGTTTCATGCTGCCTGGGTTCTCCACCGCAGGGTGAGGATGAACAGTTTCATTGTTGTCTGAAATATACCAATGAAATTTATTGTTGTAGTCTGAAGTATAACAAAGGATTTTGTGCCCTCTTGTATTTACTGCCATACCAGAATATTAAAAGGGGGAACTACACACCTTTGAGGACATTGTCAAGGGCTGAGGCGAGGGCATTTTCCTAAAATCTTCTTTTGTTGAGCTCGAATGGGGATCATTGCCTGAAATATTACAAATAATTTTACAGGGGTGTGTCAGAAATACCCACACCCACCCTAAGCTTATTGCCAAAGCAGAATTTATAAGGAAGGTTGTGAAATAGTACCTTTTTTTTTGAGGATACCTTCATTGGAGAGGCATCAACAAAGTCATCTGCTAAATATTTATCTAAATCATAAAAATATGCCACTAAAAATCACAGGTCCCATTTAATATGCCATACCAGAATATTAAATGGGGAACTACACACCTTTTGAGGACATTGCCAAGGGCTGTGGTGAGGGCATTTTCCTAAAATCTTCTTTTGTTGAGCTTGAATGGGGATCATTGCCTGAAATATTACAAATAATTTTACAGGGGTGTGTCAGAAATACCCCCCCACACACACCCTAAGCTTATTGCCAAAGCAGAATTTATAAGGAGGTTGTGAAATAGTACCTTTTTTTGAGGATACCTTCATTGGAGAGGCATCAACAAAGTCATCCGCTAAATATTTATCTAAAACATAAAAGTATGCCACTAAAAATCACAGGGCCCATTTAATATGCAAACAACACATGACCCCCAAATATATTGCATTGACATTTTCTTTAAAACCATTTTTGTGAGAGGCATAACTGACCTAAATCTTTTCCAGGGGGTGGTGCGAGGCCCAATTTTAGGGGTTTCATTGGCAGAACAGGCGGGGGGGGGCGCGATCTGAAAAAGGTTTGCAAGTTACAACATGTCTGTGCACACGCTTAAGACACAGGATGGCAGGCATCACCCATTCTGTACTCAGCAAATATCTAATGCATGCTTGTTGTAGCTATTTATCAGAAAATGAGAAACAGACACCCCATCATCAAATGCATCCGCTGACCGAAAGCCTGAATAATATTTTAGAAAGAATTGTTGCCTCTATACAGCCCAACTTTGAATGCAAGATTCACAGTTATTTGCAGGAGTTACAGCTGTGCAATATTAGTGAAACATGCAGCCTGTTTATGAAGACTGCTGCAGTCACAGTTTCTGATAATCAGATGAATTGGGGGCGCATACTTTGCATTAGAGGTAAGAAGCGCTTCACTGTGCCCTAGACGCACACCGGGGGATACTTTCACTCTTTTAACAAACAAAGCTGCATTTAAAATATGTACTGTATAATTTGCATTGTCATCTCCACTCATCAAACAGAACGCATCCTTGCTGCGTGTGAGTTTGATCTTCACATCTACACCATTCAGCAGCATTTTGTCCTGGAAAAATATATCGCTGTGTAATGGGCCCATCAAATCCCAGGTCCGGCTACCCGCTGTCTGATGTGCTCTAGATTTAAAGCCCCAGTTTCCCTCACCAGCGGCTAGGCTTGTAGATTCCATCGCTTGATAGGCATCTTTATAAAACCACCTGCTGCAAATTGTGTACTCAAGGCATCGGTGCTGTAGTTCAGAAGCAGTTCTAAAATGGCTCTGTAGGGATAGCAGTTGTGACTCTGGCTAATCAGCCTATCGCCGAGGGTAACATCCAGCTGGCTAAACAGCGAGGCAATGGTGTAATTGACCAACCCCGTTTTGGCGGCATCAGCCATGTTTGAACCATCTGCTTTTGTTATTTTGCAACATAGAAAAAGAAGCGAATGACTGAGGTCTAAATAAAATTCACTCGCCCCTGTTATATAAAATTCCACAGGTGCATTAGGGCTTAGGGCTGACAGAGGCGGGACTTCAACGTACATACTGCTTTCCACGCAGGTTTGTGTTGGTGATATTTGAAAAGATCCAACTCGGATTTGGTACATTCTTCAGAGGAGTTATGAATGAATGCCATTTTAAAATATGTCTCTTCTGCTGTGATTTAGTATCTTTGTCTTGCGGCCTCCACTCCTCTTCCTGACCTGCAGCTTCTGATTTTTTTCTACCACGGATACCCCTTCTTTTTAGGGGCTGAGGTGCTCCAATATGTTGGTGAGATGCTTTTCGTTTAACTCCTCCCCTTCTTTTTAGGTACATGAGACCCGAGCCTTCTTGGGTTCTCACCTTTTCATAACATGACTCACTACGTCTCCAGCTATGTTGTGCATGGCTGTCTTAACATGAGGTTTAATCATTTGAAACCCACTCCTCAAAAGAGGAACAGCCCTTCTGAAAAGTCCACGAAAAATGCCCCCCAGACCTGCTCCATACATGTTTACAGCTCCATGGAAACCAGGTAGACCACGGCCTGCCTGGGCTTTGTAGTAGGCCCTATAGGCATCTACATTTCCATAATCTTTAACGACAACCATTTTTGGCTCATGCAGCTCTCTTTTGCACGCTCTAAAAATAACCTCTTCTGGGTCGAACGTGTAACCTCAATGACAACTTTCCCCCAGTTGAATGGCACGTGTTGGTTCTGGTCGGTCTTTATTTCAATGCTTATTGTGTTGATGTGGCTCTTGCTCATTAACATATAATGCGGCTTATCGTAAGTTATGGTGACACATTCATAAGTTTCTCCTCTGACGGGTATGCACCGTAACAGGGTACAGAGCTGTCTCCTACAATTTGGTGCTCTATGATATCCGTATACAGGTACAAGGCGCTGACCCTCCGGTAATGTCTGCAGCGTGGTCTATTTTATGGACAGGAACATCGGGTGGTAGGCCCAATATGTGGGCTAACCCCCAGAGGCCGAGAATTTGTATGTGTTTTCCCCTATGAATCTAACTTTACCCTTTACAGGGTCGTAGACAAAACGTATTTTAGGCGGATCTATGGCTACTTTTATATTGTCATTCATTTCATCCAAAACAGATTGAATGCTCTTGTAATAACCTCTGTGTAGTAAAAGCCCCATTTAGTTGCATCCTGATAAATGTAAAACATGGCATTTTTAGTCAGTGTGTACCAGCTGCGGGGGTACTGAATTTCAGCCAGACCAACTTCCCATGCACCGCTCAGATCTAAGGGTTGTGGTAGCAGTGTTGTAAAATTAGCATTTGTATTTTGAGGAAATATTTCCTTGCATGCATTGCTGGGGAGTGTGATGTAAAATCCGTTATCTCCCATTTCCAACTCTTCTATACAGGGTCGCAAATTTCAGAGGCAGCCACCCAACTGTTGAACTTACTGGGCCAACCCTTCCATTTCACTAAGTGAAGTTTTCTTGAGCCACGGCCTTTTGTGGCCAATACCTTTTCAATTCTATACACCCGGTCTTCTCGGGGGTTCACTTTCTGTAGTTCTTCGGGATAGAATGTCCCCACAATAGCATCACCATGGTAATCTGTTAACAGGTATACGGGTCTCTTTGCTTTTTTGATAACCTGATCCACTATAAATATCTCTGTAGTGAAATTCTGTTCATAACCCTTATCGAACACCCCCTTTATTTTTGAAACCCTGACATGGTCTCCTTTTCTGAACAGTGGCCTCTCCTCTTTCGTTTTAGCAGAGGGCGGGCGGTGTCCAAAGCTTTAGCGGACGTTTTCAAACAAAACCATAGACGTCCAGAGAAGCTTCAAACAGATCGAGGTTTAGAGTTCCTAAATAAGCCTGTAAGGCTGCTGTTAAAGAAACATGGGATACACCACTTTGTCACCAATAATGAGGTCAAGGCTGGTGTTGTGGAAAGGTTTAACAGAACTTTAAAAACAAAAATGTGGCGGTATTTCACAGCCAATAATACGTACAAATATATGGATGTATTACCTCAGCTCCTAAGAAGCTATAATCACAGCATGCACAGAACTATCAAGGCTAGGCCTGTAGATGTGACCCCTCACAACTCTTTGGCCATCTGGAAAACAATCTATGGGACCTCTGCTAAAACGAAGAGGAGAGGCCACTGTTCAGAAAAGGAGACCATGTCAGGTTTCAATGCCCCTCTGCCCCCTAAACACCCCATCGCGGAAGCCCAGCTCTGCGCCCAAAAAGCCGCCCAAGTCTGCCCTTCACACTGAGGAGACCCTGTTTTGGTCCGATTCAGATGATGGTTATGACCATGGAAGTCCACCACCGAAGAGAAGGGCCTTAAGGCGTTATGTTAGCTCAGATTCTGACAGCGACCTTACAAGCGGCTCTAACAAGGAGAATGCTGCCCTTGATACAGAGGAATTTCTAAACACGGTAAGGCCCTGTTTTAAATCTAAGTTCATATTGTGATTCTGTGTCTTGTGGCAAGGCTGCAGGTGTTGGGCGGTTTTAGAGTTTGGGGTGTGCTAGGTATCTATTTACGTTGAAGTTTCCTTTTATAATTAAAACCAGCCAATATTTATGTTTTACAGGCCAAAGATGTGCCCCCAAAGGTAGCCCCGAAATCCCCGCGACGCAAGAGAAGGTCTTTAAGGCGTTATGTTAGCTCAGATTCTGACAGCGACCTTGCATGTGGCTCTAACAAGGACAATGCTGCCCCTGAGTCAGAAAAATCTTCAAACACGGTAAGGAGCTGGCTGGTGGTGTTTTAGAGGCTGGGTGTATGTTAGGCATTTCATTACTTTGATAATTAATTTTTATTTGCTATTTGCAGGAATTACCCCATAAAATATTGAGCAGATTGCTCCATATAGACCTGCCAGAAATTAAGGGGAGAAAGAAGCAATATATGAAGAACATTGTGCATACAACAGTTGCTGTGATTATTAAATATTATATATCAGCATATCAGAAACAATCTTGCGATGGGTGTCAAAATAATTTGGAAAACCAGGAATCGCACTTTCGTGTATAACCTCATCCGTTGCGTCCATATCAAGACTACTTCGTTCTCTTTGTGCCAAAATATGTTACAAGACTGTCATCCATACCGTCATCTTAATTGCGCATATTGTTGCAATAGCCTGATATTGACAGCTGAAAATATTAATGAGATATTGACTCTTGTATCTAAAATTTCCAAGGCAGAAAAACCATATTCATTCCTCAAAAAATGTTAAGACAGACTGACCCCTTGCTATTTCAAAATATTTACTCTGTGGTCACTGCTAGAAATGTCAGTGAGTTTATTAAATAAAATGCTCTTACACATATTATTTTCTTTCGTTTTTTTATTGCATTGCTTTTAAAAAGTTAGCCATGCGGGTTCTTTGACAAGCTCTCTGGATGGTGTCGACGGTGAGGATTCCACATGCAGCCAGGCTGGTCTCTTGAATTGTTTCTTGCGTGCAGCATCAGACCCTGGAATAGCAGGGTGTTTAGAGTCTCTGTTTGTAGTGGGCTGACTTTCAGTTTTTCTAACTGCTCTCTAACAGATGAATTACCCACAACAGATGTGGGCACGTTTAGTTCTGCCAATGCTTTAAGAAATACATCCCAACCTTTTGGGCGCTTCTTCTCAGAAATAATATTAGATTGGGTGGCCCCTTTAATCAGGTCGAGAATGTGAGACCCTGGTAAGGCGTTCCGTGATACACAAAGGTGCCTCGCTGATCCCAGCTAGAAATATCCTGATGCTGCTTTATCTTGTTCAGCAAAATTTCAGCATTTTTCTGAAACCTTCTGGGGATCCCTTCTAAAACTTCTGGAACAATTGTATCACTCTCAGGCTGTGGGGATGTGGAGGGGACAGGTTGTGAGGTTGGGGTTTGGGGGTGCAGACATTTTTTCCACATCATCATCTTGTTTGTTTAGTGCTAAGTAGCGCTGTAGAACCCCTGTGTAGAGTTTTATTTTTCATACTCTGACAGGTCAGTCCTTAAGAGAATCTCCCTCATCTCGCTGTCAAGGCGTCTCATGGTTGTGATTCTAATATTTTCTGGGACACCCCGAAGCTCCTCTAGCTGAGCGCTGGGCACTAGATATAATTTTTCAGCATATTCCATTACTTGTTAGTTAAAAGACCCGTTATTAGGGGGACCGCGATGTAGCAGGGGACCCAGAAAACCGCCGTTTGCTTGACAATGTATTTTCTCCTTTTCAGGAGAGCCTCTTGTTACCTAGGCTTTTAATCAGAGCACGTTTTTCCTTAAGACCCCCACCTGCTTGGGTGTTAGGGCAAGATTACCCTTTAAAGTATTCAGAGCAATTTCTGAAATGGCTGTTACCAAATCATCTGAGGCACCACATAAAATGGCTTTTCTCTGGCGCAGGGCGCCTTAATAAGGATTTTTAAGAGGGGAAGATTTCGCCGTATACATGCTGACATGTTGGTGGGGAGAGGCGCTGTGACCAATAAATAAAAAGAATCATCGGTAACCCTTTTTGTTCTTTTTCACTGTATACACAGCAGGCCAGTCAGGTGGGAATAGACCCGTTCTCAGTCTGCAAGACTCAGGGGTATTTGGGTTTAAATCCACCAGCAGATAGCCATGGGGTTTTTTGGTAGCATCTGCAAAAGCCTCCATGAAAAACGGAACATTTTGGGGGTACATTTGCCGTGCTAAAGTAGCAATTTGTAATTTATCTCTTGGGTTTTTAAAAAGCACCATATATTTAGCATTTAAGCTGATGGTTCTGTTGCTTTTACCACGGCAGAAAATATTCTGTGTAAGAAAAAATACACTCACATTTCTGTGGTGCACATATTGCGTGAAGAGTTTTCAACCTCCTTATTATCAGCAGCACAATTCATCAAATCGTCTATAATTAAGAAGTTTATTTTATCGGGGTAACAAGACATTATCAGCAAAGTTTTCAGGCAATCCTTCTACAAACTTAATAAAGGAATATTTACACAATAGGTCTTTATACAGAGGCTGCCAGCAACTGTAACACCATACAACATTCTCAGGCATTTCAGAAAATACATAACGCGCATTCTCCAACATGTTTTTACAAAGAAGGTTTTCCCACAACCACTGGGTCCCGCGAGAATGGCTGAAAAAGGATGGTTCCACAGAGTGCTCCTCTTAGTATCCATAAGGGACCGTTTTAAATCCGTCCGTAATCACTCTTTTGTCATACACTACTTTTTGTGTTTTTCTTAAAGTTTTAGTGTGGATGAGCCACTGTCGTTTATCTCTCACAATGCCCGGCTGTTCTACAACTATTTCACGAGGAGGGTTATCTTTCTTGTCTGAAACATAGGCAAACACGAGGTCTTGAAGAGTGTCAAAATTAATTTTCTCACTGTTTGCCACATTCAGTGTGATTCCTTTGACTTTCACACAGGCACTGCCCCGACAATGTGTAAGCGTAGCTCTTAGGGCCTGTTGAAACAAAACGAGTAATGTGCTCCCCCTCTGGTATCTCGCTGGTTAGGTCACCCAGATAATCCCCCAGAGGGATTCAATCGCCCTCTCTGTGAACAAAAATAACAGAGTCTGTATCATGGTACAGGACCCTGTCCTGCAGCCGGTCCAACAGTTTATAAAGTTCCAAACGGGCATATGCAGTTGTGAAACAGGCTATGAAGGGATTTTTCATACCTGAGGTTGTCATTCTGTCTGTGTTATGCTTCCAGGTTACACAGGCCGCATCATCATCAAGAAACTCACACATGGAAACTGAAAATGTTTCTGAGAACAAGAGATTGAAAAACCTGTCTGGGTCCCTTACTACCTCTGTGTTAGGGAGGTTTGTCCTCTGGCCAAATTTTCCCCACAGTGAGTTTAAAAACAACTTAGCAATCTGTCTCTTTGCAGGATTCGGCTCTATTTTTTTGCGGCGTAGCAACACCCCTTCTTTTCGAGGTAATCTGCTATATATTTATCTTTATCAGCCTCTGTGACACACCAGTGGGAAAACCTGACGCCTCCTGTTTCTGCCGCAGGTGTGTCTTCATATAATCAGAAAACAAATCACCCGATCTCTGAAAAAAATGCCACACTTCAAAGATTTTCCAACCCTGTACCCCTTCTCTATAGCAACATTCATCTCTATAGTGCACCAGGTCCCTGTTAAAGCCCGCTCATCATCTGAATGATTGCATGGTTCTAGCTGGCGGAGTTCTGCACATGTAGAGCACAGCACGAACATGAGCTTTCCACCTACCCTTGACGGTAACACTGGGAAGAAGAGACCTCTTGGTGGGTAAACTTTGGCTTTTATCAACCCAAAGTAATCTGTAGGAGAATCAAAGTTCTCATGGACTATTATCGGATGTCCAAGGGGTACTCCCTGTTTTTGTACATGGGGATAAAGGGACGTGAAATCATAATAACGAATCTCCTCACCCTTTCGCCGGCTTGTAGTACAAACACACTGCATTTGTCGTCCACCAAAGAGCATCCCTCAGTTCTAAGGGCTCTGGAAACTGTGCGGTGGCAAGGAAGTTTTGGACTTCTTTGTCAGTTTTTATCATGTTTTTCCACTCATGCTCCCAAATTGATCTCACTTCATAACCCATGCTTTTGAGGATTGCTGTCCGCTCCTCAGTAGCATTATGAAGCTGCCTGTAAGTTTTACCAACCAAGGGTTCCAGTCCTCTGCAGGGTAGCAGAGGGGGCACCCGTGATAAAAACAACCCAGAAATTCCAGACAGACTGGCTGACCATTTACTACAGCATAGCCATCAACAAAATATTGACCCACCTGAACCTCACCACCATTTAAGGCATGCTGGATCTCTAGGTTTTCTTTATGTTTAAGGTACAGCAACCATTGGATGGCAGGTGTTGAGTATCTTTTGACCTGGTGGTGGTAATTATCTGCAGGTGGTATCGCTATGGAATCTTCAGGCATAAATTTGAACCTGTACATGGCTAGGCTCACGCTGGCTAGAGTTAGGTATTGGAGGGTCTATGGCATAATATTCAGTTTCTTTTTTTTTCACAATCTTTTTTAAGGTCAGCGTCATGATTTCGTGGCGATATTTTGTACAAGCCTGCACCAGGATATGTACGTCCTGCTTGCAATAATGTGCTAGCTCATTTTCATGTTGAATGTCTGCATTTTATTCTCTTCATACCAATCTAAAAAAGCTTTCTGCTCAGCAGGCATCATGTACTGCACCCCGTAGTCTTCTGGCGGGGCAAAGGCCCTACATAATTACTATTTTCAGGCCTGTTAAAATAGTGTGGGAAATATCCTTTGCACCCCGAAAATCCGAGCGCTTTCGGAAGCTTAGAGCCCGATGGGCAAATGGCTGAGTGAATCCATGAATTTTATGCCTAGGCCTTTAACGGTGACACAGAGGAGTTTCCCACCTTGAGCTATGATATCTACATCCAGTTTTCTTTAACCAGCTGGTTAAGCATGAAATAACAGTCATAACCTTTGGAATTATGGGCTATGAAAGTAGTGCCGCTAAAACGATTATCTTTAGTGAATGTCAGTATAAAGTCTGCTATGCATGACTCTCCTTTGAACTCCCAAGTCCGACCATAAGGCCAACGTCTCACCTTTTTCTTAGCACTCCTTACACCAAGGATCTTCTCCTCCTCCACCTCCTCCTCCTCATCCGTCTCAATCTCCTCCACCTCACCAGTAGCAGCATTTTTTCAGGAGCACATTCATTTCATCCTGAAAACATTCCACAGTTTCCCCACCAAAAGCCTCAGCAAAGCAGTAATTAGCTACATGTACGCCTGTGTCTTGTTGTGCCTCGATGTCATAAAATATATATTGCGTTGAAATTTCAGGGTATTTAACAGGTTGCATAATGCATAGATGTTTTCATCATCCTCTTTTAAGATATCCCAACATATTGTGCATTGACGCCCTCGGCAACTGGCTGTGTTATGATCATACTTTTGATAATGCCTACATTGTTTACAATATATCTTAAGCACACAGGGCACTTTACCTTCTGAGGCCAGTTTGTCATGAGCTTTTAAACAGTCAGCTGATTGGCAGAGCAGTTTGCAACATCCACATCTCTGCTGTTCATCTATTTTAGGGGTACAATCCTCTTTCAAACACATCCTACAGAAAAATAGGCAGCGATGTGTATGTTGATAGAGGGTGTTACAATAGGAGCAGTAATTTTTGAACCAAAAAGCCCCTTTACATTAAGAACACCATAGTAATGACTATCATACAGGAAGAGGGTATGTGTTTGGGCATAGCGTTGAGTCCCGACTTAAATAAGCCCCAGCCATCTTTATTATAAAGAGCAATTTGGATATTCCGCTGTAGATGGTGTTCAAAAAGACCAATGTCATTCAAAGACACCTGTTTCTGCTCAGGCCACCCAACCTCCTGACAGAGCTGTTTAGCAGCTTGCACCAGCTCAGAGTCTGTAGGTATTGCACCACAATCAGCATGAGCTATGACAGCAGACAAACTTCCTGCGAAACAGAGCATGCCATCCACACTCTTAAAATCTACCAGGTGTTGCCTCTTTTTAGCAATGATGTTGCTGTATGGTATAGTTTTCAAGCGTCTGTTTGGCCTACCGCCTCCTCTTGGCGGTTTAACAATTGTAACAACTAAACGTAAAGCACCCTCTGTACAAAGTTCCATGTTGCTCTGTAACAAATTACTCATGTTTGTTAGGAATGCCTCGGGGTCCAAGGCTTCTTTTGACTGTTTTACTGAATATAAAGCATCTCTCATGTTACCACCCTCAAGCCGCATCTGAACAAAATCTTCAGGGTCAATGTTCTGGTTGATATCATTAAGCACCTGCTGTATTGCATTATAAAGTGCTGACATTGCATCAGCATAGGAACCAATATGCTCCAGATTAACAAAGCGGAAAATGATACCCCTACGCATAGCATTATACTGTTCCTGCACCCAGGTCCATGTTCTCAAAATTTCAGCATAAACAGGGGGAGCTTGCTGACCAGATGATGCATTGTCATTTACAGAATCTGGAGATTCACCATCCTCAACCTCTGGGTGCTGTGAGGTCTCTAGAGAACAGGGCTGTGAAGATTCACCAACATTTACCTCTGGGTGCTGTGAGGTCTCTAGAGAACAGGGCTGTGAAGATTCACCAACATTTACCTCTGGGTGCTGTGAGGTCTCTAGAGAACAGGGCTGTGGAGATTCACCCACATTTACCTCTGGGTACTGTGAGGTCTCTAGAGAACAGGGCTGTGGAGATTCACCCACATTTACCTCTGGGTACTGTGAGGTCTCTAGAGAACAGGGCTGTGTAGATTCACCAACATTTACCTCTGGGTGCTGTGAGGTCTCTAGAGAACAGGGCTGTGGAGATTCACCCACATTTACCTCTGGGTACTGTGAGGTCTCTAGAGAATAGGGCTGTGGAGATTCACCCACATTTACCTCTGGGTACTGTGAGGTCTCTAGAGAACAGGGCTGTGAAGATTCACCAACATTTACCTCTGGGTGCTGTGAGGTCTCTAGAGAACAGGGCTGCTGAACATTTGTGGGGTTATGGTGTGTAGCAGGCCTGGAACGCTTTTTGCGACGTGAAAGAAACTTTTTAGCATTTCTCAGCAGTTTGCTAGCTATAACCCTACAAGACTGATCCCCTCTGGCCAAGACTTTTTCTTTTTTCAGGGTTCTTTTCTTAAAATAGCTATAACCCCTCCCTCTTTGATAATACATGCATATAGATTCAACATGATAACCTTCCATGGTTTTAATAGAATCACAATCATTTATGCCTGCCATGCGTTGTTCAAGACTTCTAGCATATCGTGTAAGCTCCATGAGAGAATATGAAGTGTATTTAACAAAGCCAAGCATACTTTCTAAAACCTTATAATGGTTTTGGTTTTGTTGAATCAGTGTCATGGCTGCTGTTAGCTGGATGAAATGGTGCAGCCATCGTAGAGCTGCCTGGAGAGTTGCTCCTTTCCACAGGGACATCCGGTATTGGTGGCTCAGGAAAATGGGATTTGCATGCCCTTTTGTATGCTGGTTCTTTTATACTTCCTAAAATAAATGATACAACAGCAATAATCAATATCTCTAGTTTTCTCAACCCACTAACTGCTTCTGAGACTCTTTACACACACACACACACACACACACACACACACACACACACACACACACACACACACACACACACACACACACTCACCTGAACTTTTCCGTTTCATGCTGCCTGGGTTCTCCACCGCAGGGTGAGGATGAACAGTTTCATTGTTGTCTGAAATATACCAATGAAATTTATTGTTGTAGTCTGAAGTATAACAAAGGATTTTGTGCCCTCTTGTATTTACTGCCATACCAGAATATTAAAAGGGGGAACTACACACCTTTTGAGGACATTGTCAAGGGCTGAGGCGAGGCATTTTCCTAAAATCTTCTTTTGTTGAGCTCGAATGGGGATCATTGCCTGAAATATTACAAATAATTTTACAGGGGTGTGTCAGAAATACCCACACCCACCCTAAGCTTATTGCCAAAGCAGAATTTATAAGGAAGGTTGTGAAATAGTACCTTTTTTTGAGGATACCTTCATTGGAGAGGCATCAACAAAGTCATCTGCTAAATATTTATCTAAATCATAAAAATATGCCACTAAAAATCACAGGTCCCATTTAATATGCCATACCAGAATATTAAATGGGGAACTACACACCTTTTGAGGACATTGCCAAGGGCTGTGGTGAGGGCATTTTCCTAAAATCTTCTTTTGTTGAGCTTGAATGGGGATCATTGCCTGAAATATTACAAATAATTTTACAGGGGTGTGTCAGAAATACCCCCCCACACACACCCTAAGCTTATTGCCAAAGCAGAATTTATAAGGAGGTTGTGAAATAGTACCTTTTTTTGAGGATACCTTCATTGGAGAGGCATCAACAAAGTCATCCGCTAAATATTTATCTAAAACATAAAAGTATGCCACTAAAAATCACAGGGCCCATTTAATATGCAAACAACACATGACCCCCCCCCCAAATATATTGCATTGACATTTTCTTTAAAACCATTTTTGTGAGAGGCATAACTGACCTAAATCTTTTCCAGGGGTGGTGCGAGGCCCAATTTTAGGGGTTTCATTGGCAGAACAGGCGGGGGGGGGCGCGATCTGAAAAAGGTTTGCAAGTTACAACATGTCTGTGCACACGCTTAAGACACAGGATGGCAGGCATCACCCATTCTGTACTCAGCAAATATCTAATGCATGCTTGTTGTAGCTATTTATCAGAAAATGAGAAACAGACACCCCATCATCAAATGCATCCGCTGACCGAAAGCCTGAATAATATTTTAGAAAGAATTGTTGCCTCTATACAGCCCAACTTTGAATGCAAGATTCACAGTTATTTGCAGGAGTTACAGCTGTGCAATATTAGTGAAACATGCAGCCTGTTTATGAAGACTGCTGCAGTCACAGTTTCTGATAATCAGATGAATTGGGGGCGCATACTTTGCATTAGAGGTAAGAAGCGCTTCACTGTGCCCTAGACGCACACCGGGGGATACTTTCACTCTTTTAACAAACAAAGCTGCATTTAAAATATGTACTGTATAATTTGCATTGTCATCTCCACTCATCAAACAGAACGCATCCTTGCTGCGTGTGAGTTTGATCTTCACATCTACACCATTCAGCAGCATTTTGTCCTGGAAAAATATATCGCTGTGTAATGGGCCCATCAAATCCCAGGTCCGGCTACCCGCTGTCTGATGTGCTCTAGATTTAAAGCCCCAGTTTCCCTCACCAGCGGCTAGGCTTGTAGATTCCATCGCTTGATAGGCATCTTTATAAAAACCACCTGCTGCAAATTGTGTACTCAAGGCATCGGTGCTGTAGTTCAGAAGCAGTTCTAAAATGGCTCTGTAGGGATAGCAGTTGTGACTCTGGCTAATCAGCCTATCGCCGAGGGTAACATCCAGCTGGCTAAACAGCGAGGCAATGGTGTAATTGACCAACCCCGTTTTGGCGGCATCAGCCATGTTTGAACCATCTGCTTTTGTTATTTTGCAACATAGAAAAAGAAGCGAATGACTGAGGTCTAAATAAAATTCACTCGCCCCTGTTATATAAAATTCCACAGGTGCATTAGGGCTTAGGGCTGACAGAGGCGGGACTTCAACGTACATACTGCTTTCCACGCAGGTTTGTGTTGGTGATATTTGAAAAAGATCCAACTCGGATTTGGTACATTCTTCAGAGGAGTTATGAATGAATGCCATTTTAAAATATGTCTCTTCTGCTGTGATTTAGTATCTTTGTCTTGCGGCCTCCACTCCTCTTCCTGACCTGCAGCTTCTGATTTTTTTCTACCACGGATACCCCTTCTTTTTAGGGGCTGAGGTGCTCCAATATGTTGGTGAGATGCTTTTCGTTTAACTCCTCCCCTTCTTTTTAGGTACATGAGACCCGAGCCTTCTTGGGTTCTCACCTTTTTCATAACATGACTCACTACGTCTCCAGCTATGTTGTGCATGGCTGTCTTAACATGAGGTTTAATCATTTGAAACCCACTCCTCAAAAGAGGAACAGCCCTTCTGAAAAGTCCACGAAAAATGCCCCCCAGACCTGCTCCATACATGTTTACAGCTCCATGGAAACCAGGTAGACCACGGCCTGCCTGGGCTTTGTAGTAGGCCCTATAGGCATCTACATTTCCATAATCTTTAACGACAACCATTTTTGGCTCATGCAGCTCTCTTTTGCACGCTCTAAAAATAACCTCTTCTGGGTCGAACGTGTAACCTCACGACAACTTTCCCCCAGTTGAATGGCACGTGTTGGTTCTGGTCGGTCTTTATTTCAATGCTTATTGTGTTGATGTGGCTCTTGCTCATTAACATATAATGCGGCTTATCGTAAGTTATGGTGACACATTCATAAGTTTCTCCTCTGACGGGTATGCACCGTAACAGGGGTACAGAGCTGTCTCCTACAATTTGGTGCTCTATGATATCCGTATACAGGTACAAGGCGCTGACCCCTCCGGTAATGTCTGCAGCGTGGTCTATTTTATGGACAGGAACATCGGGTGGTAGGCCCAATATGTGGGCTAACCCCCAGAGGCCGAGAATTTGTATGTGTTTTTTCCCTATGAATCTAACTTTACCCTTTACAGGGTCGTAGACAAAACGTATTTTAGGCGGATCTATGGCTACTTTTATATTGTCATTCATTTCATCCAAAACAGATTGAATGCTCTTGTAATAACCTCTGTGTAGTAGAAAGCCCCATTTAGTTGCATCCTGATAAATGTAAAACATGGCATTTTTAGTCAGTGTGTACCAGCTGCGGGGTACTGAATTTCAGCCAGACCAACTTCCCATGCACCGCTCAGATCTAAGGGTTGTGGTAGCAGTGTTGTAAAATTAGCATTTGTATTTTGAGGAAATATTTCCTTGCATGCATTGCTGGGGAGTGTGATGTAAAATCCGTTATCTCCCATTTCCAACTCTTCTATACAGGGTCGCAAATTTCAGAGGCAGCCACCCAACTGTTGAACTTACTGGGCCAACCCTTCCATTTCACTAAGTGAAGTTTTCTTGAGCCACGGCCTTTTGTGGCCAATACCTTTTCAATTCTATACACCCGGTCTTCTCGGGGGTTCACTTTCTGTAGTTCTTCGGGATAGAATGTCCCCACAATAGCATCACCATGGTAATCTGTTAACAGGTATACGGGTCTCTTTGCTTTTTGATAACCTGATCCACTATAAATATCTCTGTAGTGAAATTCTGTTCATAACCCTTATCGAACACCCCCTTTATTTTTGAAACCCTGACATGGTCTCCTTTTCTGAACAGTGGCCTCTCCTCTTTCGTTTTAGCAGAGGGCGGGCGGTGTCCAAAGCTTTAGCGGACGTTTTCAAACAAAACCATAGACGTCCAGAGAAGCTTCAAACAGATCGAGGTTTAGAGTTCCTAAATAAGCCTGTAAGGCTGCTGTTAAAGAAACATGGGATACACCACTTTGTCACCAATAATGAGGTCAAGGCTGGTGTTGTGGAAAGGTTTAACAGAACTTTAAAAACAAAAATGTGGCGGTATTTCACAGCCAATAATACGTACAAATATATGGATGTATTACCTCAGCTCCTAAGAAGCTATAATCACAGCATGCACAGAACTATCAAGGCTAGGCCTGTAGATGTGACCCCTCACAACTCTTTGGCCATCTGGAAAACAATCTATGGGACCTCTGCTAAAACGAAAGAGGAGAGGCCACTGTTCAGAAAAGGAGACCATGTCAGGGTTTCAATGCCCCTCTGCCCCCTAAACACCCCATCGCGGAAGCCCAGCTCTGCGCCCAAAAAGCCGCCCAAGTCTTGTGCAGGCTTATGGAGTGTATAGGCATCCTGATCAGAAAGCCATCGAGAAACATCCTTGACCCTTAATGATTTGATACGCTTTTTTGCCTCACTAAATAGAGGGTTCACACCTCCAAAACTTCCTACAGAATCTGGTGTATAATATATATTTTTTAGAACATCCCCGTGGTCAGGCATCTTAGCAGCCCACAGACATATGAACACAGATTAAGGGGTAAAATAAACTTTATTCACAAGAGAATAAGGCTGGAGCATTTTAAGATTTCAAGGCTTTACCAGACTTATAATGTGTTTAATATTTGCAAATAATAGGACGGAAAAGGCTATTTTCTAATTTTAAACATAAAGACAGACATTATTGAATAAGCTGTTATATTCTCAGAGTATATGTTGAAACCACTTGAAGCGCTAGAATTTTTTTTTTTCACACGCTATGACTTCTCGGCAGATTCTTTTCTCCAGCAGAGTGTCCTGTTGAGAGAGCATTAAACAGCCTCTTAGTTTTAAATTTTGCAGCACCCGCCCCAAACCCGAACGAGAGTTATAAACAATTTAATGAAAAAACTCACCTCGGCCGCTGAACCGCTCTCATAACCCTCATCGGCAGAAGTCCAAATATCCTCTTGTGGCTCCTCTAGAGGCCCAGGTTCGGAACCATCTGA
Organism: Phrynocephalus forsythii; assembly: GCA_029282475.1. Lineage (NCBI taxonomy): Eukaryota > Metazoa > Chordata > Lepidosauria > Squamata > Agamidae > Phrynocephalus > Phrynocephalus forsythii. The sequence goes on from JAPFRF010000002.1 coordinate 111,397,259, forward strand.
GCATTCACTCCCCGATTTCTCTTTTGGTTTCTGCCATCCTGCTCTTACTCCATGAGGACAATCACACTCAAGATCGGACCAAAACAGGGTCTCCTCAGTGTGAAGGGCAGACTTGGGCGGCTTTTTGGGCGCAGAGCTGGGCTTCCGCGATGGGGTGTTTAGGGGGCAGAGGGGCATGGAAAATCCCGTAGGCCCGTGGTGCATGTGGGGGTGCAGACGCCTTTTCGGTTTCAACCGCTGCCTCTCTATCTTCGGGGTCCAGGATTTTGGCGGGAGTCCGGGCTCGGGCTTCGGAGGGGAGTCCACGCTCTCTGCTTTCGGCGGTGAGTCCGGGTGTCCTTCGGTAAGCTGGAGGAAAACCCGATCTTGCTTGAAGAGTCCATCTTTCTCCACATAAACGGGACGGCGGGGACCATGAGCCAGTCGGTTTCAGGAACAGCGGGAAAGGCGGCGGCGGGCACCGCAGAACACTCCCCTCTTCTTATAAGGCCTCTCAGGCATGCGCACACGCAGCAAGCCAGGCCCAGGCAACACATAGCCAGCGGCAGCGCCCTAGGGGAAGGCATGCCCGGGCATGCCTGAGGGTGGGGTAGGGGGACCCCGTGACGTGTCGGGGGGAGGGGCCAAGGCTCCCCATCCGGGTCAGGCGGAAGAGGACGTCACTTCCAGGTCAAAGGGCCCAGGAAGGTTCCGGTTCCGGGTAAGGGGGCGGGGCGGAAGGTAGGGACTTCCGGTAAGGGGGGCGGGACTTCCGGTAAGGGGCGGGACTTCCGGTAAGGGGGGCGGGACTTCCGGTGTTTGTATTTTGTAAATTGCCCCTTTGTATTTTGTAAATTGCCCCTTTGTATTTTGTAAATTGCCCCTTTGTGTTAATTGCCCCTTTGACAGGAGCACCCCTTCCCCTACTACTTGCTTAAGTTCCATCAATTCAAATGCACCTACTCTAACTGACTTCCTCTGCTAAAGTAAGTTGCAGTTTGAGTAGGCCCGTTTGAATCAACAGAACTTATGAAGGAACTGACTCATCAAATATACATTGATAATAGGCATACTCTGATATGCTTTACTACATTAAGTAACAGGATTTGGGCCACTGTGTTAACTGCAGGCATGTTGCATTTATTTAGAAATGTGTGGCAGTGGAATTAGCACTGGTTTCACCGGAAGAAGCCTGCCATTTAATAGTTTCTTCACATTTACAATACCACAGGTGAAGGGAGACATGGACTGCATAACAATTCCATATGCAGGAGATTCAGGAGGTTCACCATTTACGTTGATTGGGTGTGTGAAATGGAATGAATTAGGCGCAAAACTGTGACCAACATTTAGTGTTATGGTTTGTCCAGTTATCCATTCCTTCAGAATTGTGAACTAAGAATGCAGACTGTGTGTGTGTGTGTGTGTGTGTGTGTGTGTGTGTGTGTGTGTGTTGTTACAGTCGTGACCGACTCTTTGTGACCCCATGTCCATGGAGTTTTCTTGGCAGGAATACTGGAGTGGCTTGCCAGTTCCTACTCCAGGCGCCTACAGCACCTGGTGTTCCCTGGTGGTCTCCCATCCAAGTACTAACCAGAGCTGACCCTGCTTAGCTTCCTAAATCAGGCGAGATAGGACGTGCTTAGGACAGTGTAAGGCACATATAAATGAGTCAGATTGGCTTAAGGCAAGGTGAGAAATGAGACCTGACTAAGACAAGGCTGAAAAGAGAATTCCCTTCTTTGCTTCTGGGAGATGGTCACTGGGATAGGGCAGAAGCTGCTAAGGCTGAATGAGACTCTCTGCTGGTAGAGCCAGGGTTACAGCACCCATGATCACCATCCCAACCAATCTACCTTCTGTGTTTCAGACACCTTTGTAAACAAGACCCTTAAATCATTGTTGTGTGTACTGTAATTCCAGTGTTGGCTCACTGGTGTTTTGAAAACAAAGAGCTCATCCTTCTAGCAGCAGTAGCAATCGCTGGAAACGGGGCAAGTGCTACTTGAACAGAACAGTTGTAGACTTAGAGAAAACTCATTGTCCTTTATGGGGAAATGAAGACCACAATTCCTACTTCATGGTGCTAGAGCTGGTATAGTATTTGCAAAACAACAACAATAGTAATACCAAATATCTTGTTATTGTCTGTGAAGATTCTCAGTCATCCAGGTGAGTTTATCTGGAAGCTGAGTCATGGCAACTGGACTTCTTTTCTTGATAGACTGAAACGTTTCACTGCTCACTCAAACAGCTTCGTCAGTTAACTTCCAGACAGCTTGTTATTGCAAAGCAGCTTTTGCAAGCCAGCCTCCAATGGAACCCAAGAGTTACAGAGATAATGAAAGCCTACCGTAGTATGCTTGATGCAGTGGTTATACTGAGAGACTGCAGTTAATACTCTATGCACAACCTAAGTTTGATCCTGATCGACTTAAGTAGCTGAGTCAAGACTGAATCAGCCTTCTGTCCTACTGGGGACCCTAAATTGAGTACCCAGCTTGCTGCTGGTGATGTTGGGCAAAATGCAGCCTGCTTAAATAAATCATAAATTGCCCAGATAGTACTTTGAGCATCAGGGAGTAGTAGAGAGAGGGAGAGAGAGGGAGAGAGAGAGATAAGATAACCTTTATTGGCATTTTTTTAAAAAAGACATAGAGGTTTCACAACATGCATTGAGATCCCCTTGGTTTGCCATTAGTATGAGATAAAACAGCGGTTTGCTTCTTAACAATTACACTTAAAAAGGCAGCTACTCTTTCAATCGTGTCCACCAATGTAGAGGAGAACACTAACCAAACTTTATCCGAGTCAGATCTTCCATTTACCTTTAATAAAACTGGCTCAAGAATTTTTTTCTGTATCTCCTTTTGCAGGGGGCAATACAGAATAATGCTTGAGATTACAAACAACCAGGGAGTCGTATATAACCAACACACTTTGCTTTTGTTTTTAACATGGCCATAGGAATTAATGGAGAAGTTAGATGATAGGCTCTGGACAATTTGCAGAATGATATAAAAACCATCCTTCCTATATCACATGCAACTGATCAAATTTTTATTCTCAGACAAGTTACATTTGTGCACCATGCACAGTGCTGTATGTACAGTATGCTAACAATCCCTGATTTTAATTTGTGAAAATGTATATTTCAGGCCCTCATATACAAAGATAAATTTGTTAAATTGTTGGAAAAGAAGGAAAAACTGGTCTGTGAAAGAGGATTAGGTTACTGTATTTGTGTTTCAGCCATAATAATTTTTTGATTCAAGTTTCACATACTTGATCGTAGAAAATTCCAAATTACACCACTACAAAGTTAGAATAACTGGTCTACTTATTGTAATGTGGCACCAGACATGTTTCTTACAAAGCTGTTTAGATTAGGATCAATACATTTAGCTATACTTTATGTAAAGTTTGCTCGATCCAGATATTCTTTGAAGATGTTCTTTACTACTCAAAATGCCGATGTCTAGTTTAGAAGAACATCACTGTAAAATGAAGGTGCTGATTGACCTCATCTTTGACAAATCATGGGAACTCATCTGTATTAAAGCTGAGTCCAATACATTCTCCCTATTTATCAGTTAAAAATCACTTCCTGTGGAATTGAGAGGAGTAGTAACTAACATTTGTTAGGTTGCATATACCACCTTTCATATCATTTATTTTATGTTATACATTATAAATTGTGTTAATGTGATTTGCCATGTTGTGAACTGCCAAGAGTCTTTGCACTAACGGAGTGGGATACAAGTTGAAATAATAAAAAAACGAATAGATGGACGGATTAGAGTCAGATACTACTTGTGGCTGAAGATTTGTGGTATCCCACAGGGTCAGAAAAATGTTACTTACAATGGACCCTCGTATAACAAATGGTTTGTATAACATAACATCTGTACAACATAAAAAATTCCGGAGATAGGGGAAATTTGCTTAACAGAATCGCCTATGGGGCGAATCCGTACAACATAAAAATGGTTGTGATTAGGGATTACTCCGTTTTCAATTCATTCCTATGGGAAATGTGTATAAAGGAAAATTTGCTTAACAATTTCATTTGGAACAAATTAATTCCTTTATACAAAGTACCACTGTATTTGCTTTTTTACATCTGTCTTTTTTTACTGAATTTTTGAGGAGAGGTCCACATCAAATTTTGTACCAATATAGTTGGACCAACCTTGGGTATTTATGCAATTTGATTTGGAGGGCTTCAACACTGTTGCTTTCCCCAGACAGCAAACTGCCTTGGCTACTGCAGTGGGTTTATATTCTAAGCATCTTCAGGGTAGGAGTCTTTCTTTTAAATATTAGATGGGCTTCTCTGGCCCTAGCAGTTGATGGCTGCATCTTGGGATAAAATTCCCTGAGAACAATAGTGTGTCCCAGCCTTAAAGTTTTGTGTCATAGAAGTGAGTTATATTTGGAGTTTAGATCTTCATTTTCTTGTTCCATTTTCCAACTCTCGGATAATAGAAATTCAAACATAAATGTGAAATTTAGAAAATCTAGTTTTCAGTCTCCTATCAAAGCACCAAAAATGACCTATTAAAGGGTTAAACTGCTTTCTCAATGCTGGCATGTATGTAAAAAATAAAGCAAACAAACAACTCTCCGCACCCCCACCCCCACACACAATTGTTTGAAGTCAGAATTTTGCAGAGATTCATTCAAAGCCAGAATGATTTGTGCTTCTCAGAAGTATCAAAATGAATTTCTTCATGGAGTTGTGACTGTAGGAGAAGGCAGCTTAACCTAAAGCCTGTATAAATATATTCAGTGTCACTGCTGAGTCCGGAAAGAGTTGCTGACTTCCTGTAAGAACATTTAAGCATGAGCTGAATAGTAATATCCTCTATATGGTCACCCTCATTCTTAGGGCTGTGTTATACATCTCGTCCCAAAAACGGTACTTCTCTCAGTGCTCACATTTTCTCAGTATTATTGTCTGCTACCGTAATGCTAACTCAGCTTTCAGAATCCCAGCAATCTTGGAAGACAGAATCAGGTCTGTTTCAACTGTAAAGTGATAGAGAACGGTTGGATTGGGATGTGCAGAAACGTACTGGGAGATGACATTTGCCGCAACAATGTTCTGTTACTGGAGTCCCCTTTCCTATCTCTGCATTAGTATATTAGCATACATTCACCTCCAGTATTCCTGCCAAGAAAACTCCATGGACATGGAGTCACAAAGAGTCAGTCATGACTGTAACGACACAACACACACACACCTAATAGGCTTTGTAGCAATGTGTTTTTGGCCATCAGGACAGTTGTTTATGATAAGTTACTGACATTAGGAGGCAATTGTGTTGATTTTAAAGAAGCTTGCTCAAGTCATACATGCAAATCCACTGCTATTGGTAGATTCCATACCACTTTTCTGTAATTTCAGGGAACTGAGAACAGACAAATTGAATGTTCAGTTGAGGACCCCAAAGTAATGACAGCTGATTGACAGAAACTGATGGCATCCCAACTTATCTTCTTAGCCCTTTAAATAGTCTCAGGATAATTTCGCCCCTAAAAAAACAAAGAAAAACAAAGAAAAAGCCCTAAATGCTAAAGATACCCCACCTGAAATGGTTAATGGAATAAATAATAAGCCAAGGCAAAAATGAGTTTGCCTGATGATGGGTCACCAAGTCCAAATGGATTAAGAGAGGGAGAACAAGAGAAAGGCCCAATGGTAAGCCAACAAAACTAGCTTGCAACAAAAGTGATTTATTTTTCCATGTGGTTGCTTAGACTCCTTGGAGGGTTGCAGTGACTGCCTGCTATATATGTACGTACAGTATCGTATTATGTATGCAGTGCTTTTTTTTTTAATGTTTTTTTATTAAATTTTAAACTACATACAACGACATAAAAAATGAAAGTAAAAAAAAACTACAACAAACAATATAAGTGCACCCCCATCCCACGGGTCCGTCCATACATTCTTATTCGTTGCTCCATCTTCTATTCTTCTAGTAGTCTTCTTAAAGTTCTCTTCTCCAGAATTGTTGTGAGATATTCGTGGACTCTTTCCCTTTTCCTTCGACTAGTACATAATCTAAAAATTTACCCCAGATATCGTAGAAAATGTCTTTTTTCATTTCTCCTCGTTTAACCTTTAAACTGCAGGAGAGTTTATCGTTTATAGCTATATCCCAAAGTTCATTATACCAATCTTCCATCTTGAATTCTAGTTTTGACTTCCAATTTTTTGCTATAATTAATCTAGCAGCTGTCATAAAATTTGCTATTAGTTCCTTTGTTGTAACAACATAATCTTTACTTGTTAACAATGATAATAATGCTATCTCTGGATTACAATCTATATCCATCTTAATCATATTACTTAGCTCTAAAAACACTTTTTCCAGAACCTTTGGACTATTTCACATTCCCACCAAAGATGCAAGTAAGTACCAAGCTCTTTTCACATTTCCAACATATCTTAGAGTGAGCAGGATTCATTCTATTTAGTCTTACTGGGGTTAAATACCATCTGGAAACCAATTTAAAGTAGTTTTCTTTTATCCTGACTGACAATGATCTCAAAATTCTCATATTCCAAATTTTTTTCCAGTCTTCTTTCTCTATCTGTACATTAAGGTCTTGGTTCCAAACTTCTCTCAAGGTGTTTAACTCCTTCATTTCTGATAATTCCCCTAGTATTTTATATATTTTACGTGTTATTCCTTTCTCTGAATTTTCCTGTTCAGACTCAAGCGATAGTAGGAAATGTTCAAATTTTGTGCATTCTCTAATTTGATTATTTCTCTTCCCCAGTCCTTTATCCATTTTCCTAGTTGAATATAATTTAACCATGTTAAATCACTGGGTTGCAAAATATTTTTATATCCTGAATTGTTTTAATCTTGAGCATCCAATCCTTTAGTCTAGCTATTTTCTTAATTTTAAATAACTCCAAATAATGCTTCAAGTTGTCTGGAAAGCTTTCCAAGTCAGTAACTAAAGCCAGTGGGGATCCCTTCGGAGACAAGATTTTCCTATATGTTCTCCATGTAGCAATTAAACTATTCAATAGGGGGTTGTCAATCTTTACTTTGTTTTTAACTTCCGTGAATAAAAATGTGTTTATTTCCCCCTTTATATCCAAAGACTCTTGCTCCCACCATATTAACTTCTGTGGTTTAAAAAGAATTTCCCCCAAAGAACTAAGTTGATTGGCTATATAATAATTTTTATATTGGGTATACCTATTCCTCCTTCTTTCTGAGATCTATACCATAGACTTTTATTTATTCTTGATTTTTTCCCTGCATTACAATACCTATTTATCATGTCTTGGAGAGTTTTAATTTCCTTTTCTAAAAACTGAACCGGTAACATTTTAAAAATAAAGTTAATTTTTGGAAGTATTTTCATTTTTATCAATGCAATTCTGCCAAACCACGATAATTTTAGTTTAGAGTAGGATATTAATTTGTTTTTCATCTCCTCTTCTAATTTCGAAATATTTCTTTCTTTAGTTTTAGTAAATTCTTTATGGAGTTCTAATCCTAGATATTTAATGCTTTTTCCCGGTTTAAGTCCAGATTTTTCAATCATCTTTAAGTCATGTTTTCCATAATTGAAGAATAAAATGTGGTAAAAGATTCAGAAGGTAGATATATAATATTGCAAGTTCTAATGGGGAAAGATCATTATACTTTGGTTAATCTGTATGCACCAAACGTTAACCAAGGCCGCTTTTACAATCTCCTTTGGGATCAGATTGAATTGGTTAAAAAGGGGTATTTAATAATGGCAGGGGATTTCAATATGGTCTTAGATAAAATTAAAGATAAATCGGTATGTAAAAAGGAAGAGTGGAGGACAAGACATACAACTCTAGCAAAGTTTATAAATACAACAGGATTGAAGGATGTCTGGAGAGAACTGAAAGGAGATGAAATAAAATACACCTTCTACTCACCAGTGCACAAAACCTATTCTAGGATAGATTTTGTGTTTGTTTCACAAAGCCTAATACCCAAGATAAATAATACCGAAATTGAGATCATAAAAACATCTGATCATGCTTTAATGTCGATTGATTTAGCAACAAATAAAAATTATAGAGAAGCTAAAAGGTGGAGAATGAATTTAAAAATATTTCAATATCCAGAAGTGCTGGAAAAGGTCAAAAAGATTGGTTGGAAACTTGGGATATAAACGAAAAGGCAGGTAGCCAAACGCCAATCATATGGGACACCCTGAAAGCGGTAGCTAGAGGCCTTATCATAAAAGAAAATATTAAAACTAAAAAACAGGAAGAACTCAATAAAAGAAAATTAGAAAAACTAATAGCAGATTTAGAATCCCAATTTTTTTCTTACTAAGGATAATAAGATATTGAGGTTGATTGAAGCAAGGAAAAAGAGTTAGAAGATCTAGATTTACAACAAACACAAAGGAATCTTCTGTACCTAAAAAGAAATTTTTTGAATACAGCAACAAGAACTCAAAACTTTTAGCCAGATTAGCACAGAAAAGACAAGACAAGAATACAATAGGGATTATAAAAGACTCCTCAGGTAAGACATGCACACAAATGAAGGAAAAGTTGTCAGCTATACAACAGTTTTATCAGTTGTTATATACTACAAAAAATAAACCTAAGGAGGATATAGAAAGGTATATCACTAAGAATTTAAAGAGGGTCTTGGAACAGGAAGATATGCTGGAAATGGAAAAGCCTATTACAGATCAAGAGATAAGCGAGGTAATAGACAAATTAAAGAATAATAAAACGCCCAGTGGACGCTCTGGGACCTGAATTTTACAAACTTTTTAAAGCAGTATTAATACCTAAATTAAAGAAGCTATATAATGAAATTTTGAATGGAGAACAAATTCCGAGATCTTGGACCCATTCTTTAACTATTTTAATTCCAAAACCTAATAAAAATTTAATGGATATTGGGTCATACAGACCAATATCCTTATTAAATCAAGATGCTAAGATTTTCACAGCAATTTTGGCTAAAAGAATGAATAAATTTATAGCTAAATATATTAAAGAGGATCAATGTGGTTTTATCAAAGGTAGACAAATGGCAAATATTATTAGAAGGAATTTGAATGTTCTTTATGAAATGAGTAAGAGTACTACTAAAGCTGGGATGTTATCTCTAGATCTTTATAAAGCTTTTGATTGTGTTCAATGGCCCACATTAAAAATATTGTTAAAAAAAATGGGATTTGGGAAATCCTTTTTGGGAGTAATAAATCAACTATATTCAACGGGCACTTCCTCAATAATAGTTAATGATGGATTGACTGAACAAATCACCCTAGGCCGAGGAACTAGACAAGGATGTCCTCTTTCTCCAGTCCTTTTTTGTATTGTTATAGAGCTCCTGGCAAATGCCATAAGGGACGACAAATTTATTAAAGGTATGTATGCAGTGCTTCCTTGCTATTTCCCCCTCTTGTCCCTCTCTTTTGCATCATCTTAGGATACTTCGTTTGTTTACATTGTGACTCATGATTTCCAAATGCTTGGGACCAAATGTGAGATTGTGCAGGATAGGTTTGAAGAAGCAGTCCTGACTGCTGATTCTTAGACTTAGCATTTTGGCCACATATTGTCCCCTCCTACTACCACCTTGAGTTGTATCTCATCCCTCCTACATGCTAAGAGTTTGAAAAGGGAGGTACAGCAGCCTTCCCCAAACCCAGGCAGGCATTACCCATGTGTAATCCAAAGGAAAACCAAACAAAACAACAGAGCTGAGATGAAGAATTTGTTTGGATTCACCAGAGGCTCGACCTGCCTCCACCAGCTAACACACGCCTTCCTGCCTGCCTGCCTTCCCTGCCTGTGTTGGACTCCTGACAGTGTTGTGACTTTGCATGCTATATGGGTAAACCACTGTGTGAGAGGGTGGGGGAAAGAAAATGAGAGAATGAATGTGTGAAGGAGACAACTTCTCTTTGAAACCACTTACATAGGGATAACACAGGCAAGAACATTCCTAATTTGGGGATTTATTTATTTGTCTGTTTAAATTATTTATGTGTTGCTTTTCTCCCCACAGAGGATCTCAGGTGGCTTGCAAAAGATGAAGCAACTGATTTAAAAATCTGATATCAATATATTTTAAAAAGAATTAAACATATATAAAGATTAAAAATCAGGTTAAAAGCAATTCAAAAATTCTTAAAAACCTGTTATTCCTAAGATAAGGTAAAGTCCCCCACACACATGTATGCTAGTCGTGTTCGACTCTAGGGGCGGTGCTCATCTCCATTTCCAAACCAAAGAGCCAGTGTTGTGCAAGTCCGTGGCCATGTGGCCGGCACGGCTGAAGCATTTCTGCACACGGAACACTGTTTTACCTTCCTGCCTTTTACGGCGGTACCTGTTTATCTACTTGCATTTACACACTTTTGAACTGCTAGGTTGGCAGGAGCTGGCGTTAACAGAAGGAGCTCACTCGGCTGCATGGCACCCAGGATTCGAACCACTGAGCTGCCGACTTTAGAGCCAACAGTGTTCAGTGCTGTAGCCCGCTGAGCCACCACACCCCTTATTCCTCAGATAGCTATATTTAAAAGCCTTCCTGAAGGAGGAAAGTCTTTCCTGTTGATTTGAATGATCTTCAGCTCTGTTTTTGAATGTGTATTTGCTTGCTTATTTGAATACTCGTGTGTGTGTGTGTGTGTGTGTGTGTGTGTGTGTGTGTGTGTGTACACATGTATGCACACACATGTATATGAACACTCACTTTTGCCTGCCTGTGTCTGTTCATCCCTGGATCTACACACCATTGCCTACTGTGCCGTCTGCCCAACCAACTACAATGGGCACCAGACATCATTGCCTTGACAATTTTCAGCACTGACATCTTGCATCTTAAGATGCCTAAAAACAAACACAATTCTGCAGTGTAAATAAGACAGCTTGTATAGTATTTGCAGTGACATTGCTTTATCGCAGCAGCACCAATTAGCATCTCATTTTCCAACAATGACAGCTTTAGAAGCATTGTTTACTTTGTAAGACTGGGTATCCATGGTTTTTTTTTTTTTTTTTAGAAAAAACAGTGTTTATTCTCTTAGATTAGCATGTCTATATATTGATGGACTCACAGGGTAATGGAAATATTTAATGTGCCAAACTCAGAAATACAGCCAAAGATACTGTATATCTATAAATGCAAAAATAAGTGATACCTTTATAGACCAGTAAAACAATTGTACAATAAACAAGCTTTCATGGTTTAAAACCACTTTATCAGGTTTGTATCACTGGAAAGAACTTGAAGTCCAAAACGTAAAGTCCAAATGTACATGACAACATGGATATTTCCCGGCAAGTTGCTCTTAGGTGTTAAATCCAGCAGTTCTTGTCATGATGGGTTTTGCGAGGCAGACTGATGGTCTCTTAGATACATGTATAGGATACTATATTATCATATGTGCTTCTTCCTCCATCGCAACTGGACTCAGCATAACTTCCCTTTCCCTTAATGTAGAGATTTTCAAAATTGCCTTTTAGTAAAAGTTTCCAAGGCAGCCAGCATAAACATTTTGATTATGAAGAGAGAACTGTGGATGCAACTCGTAGATCGATTAGAATGGCAGTGGGGAACATGTGACCTTCAATATACTTTCTGACTGTTATTTCCAACATGCCTTGTCAAATATTAGTTAGTGAAACTATGTATTAGAGAGGTGTATAAATAAATGGACTGTATGTATTTAACTGATTTCTAAGATGGAGTCTGCAATTGTCAAAGTCACAGTGATTCAGTCTAATGGACTTAAATGGGTTTGGCTGATGCAAAGTGCTGCAATAACCATGATGCAATGTGCTACCTGATTGGACAGAAAAATATATACAAGTGGTCTGTTAATCAGTGTTTAATGGGTCTTTGTGTGTAAGGCTACCGTTCTTGTCTCTCTATGCTATCTGCTAATTATGTATGCCATGTATGATGAGATGACATGATGCTGCTGATTTGTCTCCATGTAAATTATCTGTGTATATATGTAATATAGCTGTTTTTGTTTTGTTTTAAGTAAGCTCTGACTTTGTCTGCTTCTGCCTCTGTCTATGTAATTGTTCAATAAGTATTTGCTTCCGCTGGCAGAACAAATTGCAAAATTATCTGACATGCGCCCCCCCCCCCGACTATGTTATCTATGGCCACTAGGACTGCCATTCAGGAGAGCCACACATTCTTCATCCTTACTCTTCATGCACAGTCAAAGAAACTTTTCTTCACAAATCTAGTAGGTACCCGCTAAATACCTTGATGGAGAGTATTCCACCTGCTCTGTACCAGGACAAAAATGGTACTCCCTCTATTTATAACCTGCTTCTGTTCTTTAAGGCTGTAACATTTGACGCAAGGCCTCTGATCCAGATTTTAAAGAATGGTCAGGCTCATGGAGATTCTCTCCTGACTGTGTTGACCTTGCGATCCCCTTTGTATCCAGTAGTGGGGGAAAGATGATTCTGTTGCACCACTGGCTTATTTATACCCATGAGATATTGCCCAGTGGATTTCTGTGTGCTGGTTCCCTGGGAAAATGAACCTGCACTGAGAAAAGCAAGTGATCCAAAGATCCCAGGTAGACAGCGAGAGCAAGGTGCTACCAGGCAGAAATTGTAGCAGTTGAACAGTTCATCAAAGGAGGTCACAGAAGCAGGAAAGTCAACCCTTCAGAACCATGGACAGATCAGGCAGAGGGAGGGGTAGAGCCTTTTTTCCTAACAAGGGCTAGAACCAACGTTATTGTTCTGATTGTGGAAAATAAATTATATAGAGATTTTGTGGGATATAACAGAGAGGAAGAAAGGGGTTCTATGACTGACAAATCTTTTAACCCTTGGGCATGTTTTATGAGGGTTATTTACGAGGGTTGTGTAATTCCTATGCCGGGAGAAGGAATTCTAACCATGACAATTGTTTCTTATTTCTTCCTCACACTATTTTTTTTTTGCTTATTTTTGAAAACCTTAACTGTCCCATGCATCTATTCTTCTTGGTGGGAAACACACCTGTATAACTGCAGACATTAGTATAACAGTAGTTATACTACAGTCATGTAATATTGTAGACTGCAATAACAGTAGTGTAATACTGTAGACTGCAATATTCTGCAGCCAAAATGGTATGTATAATTTTAAAGCAGCACAAACCAAAATGGGCAGAATAACCCTATGTTTTACTTTCAGTTGGGGTATATGTGAAGGGCAAAAAACAACATGTTTTTGATAATCTGTATGTTGATATGTATTAAGGACCTGCAGGTAAAGGCAGAATAATAGCTGGAAAATAGTAGGCATGCAATGCCCCTGGGATCTATGCCAGTGCCTTACAACAACTGCTATAAAACTGGACTGGGGACAAAGGTCACATGTTTTCTGCACATGAGGAAAGACAATCTGCAGAAATTCTACCTGGGTTTGCATTGTTTCCAGATCCACAACATGCAAAAAGGAAGAACCGAAAAATCTGCTAGCCCAAAAGGTCTGCATTTTAATGGTAGGATTTGCCTTTTACAGAATTATGATCCTTATATGTGATGCCTACAAAACAAACAAACAAACCACTGCAGTTGAAGTGAAGACCAACTGCAGTCACATAAAATGTAGCTACATTGAACAACATACATTGGTGCTTTGGATTACGAAGTTAATCCATTCCTCGTGACGCTTCGTATCTTGAAATTTTCGTAATTCAAAATCGAATGGGGCACAATGCACCCTAGGGATGGAATTCTTCTGCAAAATTGTCATGTCTTGAGGCATCCCATATGAAATTGTTTTGTATCTCGAGGTTTTCACAGAAGACTTATTGCACCCCAGATGGATTTCCCTTTGTATTTTTTTTTTTTTTTTGCAACTTGGAGCATTCATAATTCGAGGCACCACTGTATTTATATTAGGCCATGCCTAATGTAACAAGAACAGAAAACTATGTTTTCATTGTTAGTTTCCATCACTCATAACTTTTACATGGGAATTTTACTCTTTTTAACTGCTGGTGTTCTCTTGTAGCTTTAATGTAATGTTGTCTTTTAATGCTGTTAGATGTCCCTCAGTTCCCCGGTCTCAATACCTGAACATGTCTTAATTGTACTGGACTGTATATTGCCCCTCATTACTGTTAAGCCACCTTGGGTCCTTTTCCAAGAAGAAAGGTGGGGTAAAAATACTCTTAAATAAATAAATAAATAAATAAATTTTCATCCAGCTTTTTAAAATAAGCATGGTCATGTATTTGAAGGAGGCAGAAGAACCACCACCTTCAAAACCATGCTTGGTGTTTACATACAAGACTAAGCCATCTATCATGAATAATAAATGGCACATAAACAGAGTCACATATTAAAAAAACCCAGTTTGCATAATTCATCAGTGTGCCGTGCACAGAAAGATAACACATTTGATCCCGCCAAGCTAAAGTGTGCCTCCGTTTCTGTTCTGTTTCTCCCAGTGGAAGGTTTCATGATTCTTCATAACAATGTAGCAGTTTATTTTTATATGTCATGCTGTCACTAAGATGAAAATAGCCCATTTAGGGCTCCTCATTAATCATGAGATAATCCTCCTTGGCTTTTGTAGCCACAGGACAGAGCCAAGCATTGCCCAGTCCCCACAGGGCATGTGCTATCTCACAGCAACATGCATACACACAGCTTTGTTGAGTGATGGCGTGCCTTGGTGAAGAGACGAACTCTTCTTTGGCCTTCAGCACTTGCCTGTCTTAAAAGGCTACATACTTTTATTTCCAGAGAATGAGAATATTACCTGTTTGGACTGCAACTCCCAGATGTGTTGATATGACCATTGCGATGCAGGACATGACATGCCTAAATAACTAAGCTCCCAATGTCTGATTTGTCATGGTGAATTGCCATGCAATAGTTTTCACAGTAGATTAAGAATGAAGCAGAATAAGGAGAGGGTATGTGAGACTATCTATCCCAAAAGAAATCAACCCTGGATGCTCAGTGGAAGGACAGATTTTGAAGCCAAGGCTCCAATACTTTGGCCACCTCATGAGGAGAGAGGAGTCCTTGGAAAAGTCCCTGATGTTGGGAAAGATTGAAGGCAAAAGGAAAAGGGGACAGCAGAGAATGAGATGGTTGGACAGTGTCATTGATGCAACCAACATGGATTTGACCAAACTCTGGGAGGCAGTGGAAGACAGGAGGGCCTGGTGAGCTCTGGTCCATGGGGTCACGAAGAGTCAGACACAACTTAACGACTGAACAACAACAAATGTGAGGCCATCTAGGTGTTGTGGGACCGTAGCTCAGCATCCTTTCCTTCTGAGTATGTTTGCTGGTATTTATAAGAATTGCAATTTGACAAAAAAAAAAAAAACCTTCCTTCTTCCTCTAATATTGAACTAAGGGAGCCTGTATCACCAGCACTGGTCTCAAAACACAGAAAAGGGGGAAGTACTGGCATGCTCTGGGGAGTGTTGACATTTGCAGAGGGTTGCTTGGTGGTTTGAAACCTTTAAAAGGCAACCCTATCAGAACACAGTCCAACAGCTGTGGACTATGACCAAAAGCCATGTAAGTTTCTATATCAGTTGGGGAAAAGAAAGGAAAACAGTTGATGCAAGGAATGCTGTTGACTACCCTATAGGGAGGAATGGCTGACTGGTTTGAATTCTTGGAATTAAAAATAAAGAAGAGACAGATGTGTCATTTTTAGGATCTTTTCTAGACTGTTTATATCTGAGATGTGTTTTTCCCCCTTAACTAAAATTAGAGGCATGTGTCTGTCTGCACTTGTTGAACTATCACTGCGGATCTATTGGGGAGGAAGCAATGCAAGATCAATGCTGTGGAAGGACTCCTTGTTCTCTGAGTCAACCAGGGGATGCAACAAAGACTGAACCTGCTACTGGATTAGATGGAGTGACCCAGTGCCTTTAGGCTGCAGAAGGTAGTGACAGACATCACAGGGACAGCTATGGCAGCCACACTGTGATCCTGGCCTGTTGCCCGCACGCATAGCGGGGATGCACTTCAGCTGCCAGGGATAAGATAGAATTGTGCTGCAAGTCATTCTAGCTCAATACACAGAAGGTCTTCTGCTGACCCTGGATATACTAACCAATATGTCTCATTTTCCAAAGCAACTTTAAGGTGCCAGAAATGGGAACCCATTGGAATTTTGGGCATGCAACTCCAACAGGTCAGTAGCCAGTATGGCCTGTGGGCCTTAGGATACTGGTTCGAGATTGGCGCAAACTTGGGTTTGGAGGTTTGTGCCAGTTTGTACAGGCATGCCCTTCTCCCATCTCCTTAGGCCAGTGTTTTTCAACCTTTTTTGGGCAAAGGCACACTTGTTTCATGAAAAAAATCACGAGGCACACCACCATTAGAAAATGTTAAAAAAATTAACTCTGTGTCTATATTGACTATATATAAAGTAATTTTTCAATTTTTCCCACGCACACCAGGCAACATCCTGTCCACTATCTCCACTGCCTTAGGCAATGACCCACTCACCACTTGGAGTGTGCTCTTCTCCCCCTCCTCTTTGGCTGTTCAACCAGTCCCTGGCAGGAGCACAAATTTTTGTGTGTGTGTGTGTGTGTGTGTTGTGTTGCTACAGTCGTGACTGACTCTACGTGACCCCATGTCCAAGGAGTTTTCTTGGCAGGAATACTGGAATGATTTGCCAGTCCCTACTCCAGGCGCTTACAACACCTGGTATTCCCTGGTGGTCTCCCATCCAAGTACTAACCAGGGCTGACCCTGCTTAGATTCCGAAATCAGGCGAGATCGGATGTGCTTAGGGCATCTAGGCAGCTTACTGAGAACTGTATATAGCACTAATTCTGAAAAAAGAATAATGGAGTTGGAAGGGGTCTGTAACTCAGTGCAGGAACCTAAATCAAAGCATAACAGACAGATGGTTGCCTAATTTTCTCTTGAATGCTTCCAGAGCTGGAGTGCTCAGTACCTCCCAAGATAATTGTTTCCATTGTTGTACTGCTCTAATTGGAATTTTTCCTTCATAATCAGCTGGAATCTGGGTTCCTTAAACTTGACCCCACTATTACAGGTCCTGTGTGGGATAAATGAGAATAGATCCTGCCCCTTCTCTGTGTGACTTTCTTTCAAATACAGCAATACCTTGGTTTACGAGCATTATTCGTTTTGGAAACATGTTTGTAAACCAAAACACTCTTATATCAAAGCACATTTCCCCATAAGAAATAATGGATACTCAGATTATTTGTTCTGGGGTTCCATAGACCACAAACTACACACAAAATGTCAAAACTCACAAAAGAAGTTGGCTAGAAATCCATGTCCTCACCATGGTTTAGGTACCTGGCTGTGGAATCTGCTTGGCTTGAGACTAACAACTGGATTTTACTGTGTTTTTAATGTGAGAATAATAAAGTTCAATTTGTATCCCTATATATGCTTGACTAGCTGCCCCATGACTAGAAAAAAATAAGAAAGAATGTTGAAAACAAATTAAAGAAAAATATAAATATAAAGAAAAATAAAACCGTAACCAAGATGTTCCTGGCTGGTGCAAGAGAAACTTCTCTCCTCTCTCTGCTTTGGAGGCTGCCTCAGATGGAATGTTCCAGACAATCACCCACAATCCAGCAGGGGGCGGGAGGGAGAGCCACCATTGGCTCACTTGTGATCATGTGGCCTGCTTCAGTACTTTTATATCAAGACATTGTTTGTTGATAAAGGCAAAATTCAGAAGAAATGTTTGCTTGTCATGTAAAACGCTCTTAAACCAAGTTGCTCTTAAACCAAGGTATTCCTGTATTTGAAAAGTGCTATCAAATCTCCCTTTGTCAGTTGGTTCTAAAAAGAGCTGTTGTTTTTAGTTTGTGTTCATGTTGATTCTTCTTGCTGAAAAATCCTTATGAGGTCCAGCAGCTGAAAAGGGTAGACAATTTAGCCATGACAAGTCACATTGCCCTGAGGGGCACCACAAGAAGACTAGTCTACATTGCACTTCTAATGTTTTGCATTTTATGCATATCTTATGTTGTCTTTACAAAGTTTTACATAAGTGTGCTGTATTCTGTTATGCCATACAAAATAAATACCCCCCTCAGTCTTTTTCTCTGCTCAAGTCATTTCTCACAGGACTTTGTTTTCAGTCCCCTGATCATCCTTTATAATTGCAGTCCAGATCACCAAATGCTTCCCATCGTGACCCAAAACATATCCTATACACCAGTGGTTTTCAACCCTTACCCACCCGATCTTTTGGACCTCAATTCTTGGAACACCTGACTGCTGGCCTTGGTGAATGAGAAGCAACATGCGAAACAATCTGGAAGGCCAGGGGTTGAGAAGGCCTGGCGAGCTCTGGTCCATGGGGTCACGAAGAGTCGGACACGACTGAACGAATGAACAACAACAACACAAGTGCAAGATCTATTCCTTAGAGCAAGGAGTGTTAGTTGACAAAATGCCAGCAGGCATTAGATGAGATCTGAATTTAGCAGTAATGCACCCACTGAAATCAATGAGACCAATTTTGTTCTTGATTAATGGTTTCCACCTGGTAATTGGAACTAAATTTGGATTTCACCCTTTGTATTCTTTAAATTCAGAAAGCTTCCTAAGTACAAATGACAAGTATACAAATCTAGAAAAGGCCTCCCAACAACATAACAGCTGAAGGACAGCGTTTGTTGCTACAAATCGTACCTGTTACAAAATGAGTAAGTGGGTTTTGTCCCTGATTCATTTTGTTTGCTTTCAGTCAGAAAGTTTCATGTTATGAGACTCCCTGGGGCTCCCTTTTGCTTGGGGGAAGCCTTTGGAAACCTTATGATAGGAAAGGGAAAACTTTTACTATCCAAAAATTTGCCACCAGATTGGTGGGGGCAGTGATCCTGCAGTGATTTTTGGGTGTTAAATCCAAAGGCTTCCTTAGGGCAAAAGGCACGATCCATCTTAATTCTGGGTAAGTGGTTACAGGATTGCAGTTTGCTTATACCAGTTCCAGCAGCGTTTAGGTCCCAGATAATCTGTGACCATTAACAAAACAGGGCGTCACGCTGACATTTTTCTTTGTTTCTGGCAAATGTAAATGGAGGTCCCATTAGGCAGAATGCAAATACTGTTTGTGTGCTGTGGTATGATAAGCAAGGCGCAGTGTTGTTTTGAATCCTTGGCTCCACAATACGACTCTCCAAGGAAAACTTACTCCTTCCCATGATCTTGTTCCAGGTAAAGCATCATGTTTTAGACAAGGCTTAGCTGTTGCTCCTTATAATAACAGGCTAATCTCGGCCACTCACACTCAAGTGTCTCACGCTCCCCGCAGAACACTGTGGGCGCTTTCTGAAAAGCTGACGTCTTGAAATGGCGGCTTTTGTTTCAGAAGTGATGCCGGTTGGAGTTTAATTACCGGTGTGGTACTTGAATTTGGCAGGGACGGACCACACTTGCTTGGGAAAAGTCGCTGGCTTGAAAAGGAAGGGAATGAATTAAAAAAAAGGCTTTCCCCTAAGGAAAGATGGCCACTGAGCGCCTTGGTTTTTTCTGGTGAAGGGCCAGTTGGTATCAGGGACGGTGTTTACTTTCTCTGAGCTGGAGATGAAAAGTGCCCCAGCAACACACCTCTCTCTGTTTTCCTCAAGGGGAACATATCTAAACTAGGCCAGATCACTGATTCTGCACATTCAAAAGCTCTTACAATGTTTGCCAGTTTAGTGGCAGCTGAAAACCATTATTTTTTTTCTGAAGAAATACTGCAGACAGACCTCATTTTTTAACATTTTAGTTCTAAATCTTTGTGTGTAGGTTGAGTGGACTCACTGGCCCTATAGGTACTATTTTAAGTTGCCTTGGGTCCATTTAAAGAATGAAGTGGGATAAAAATATTTTCTGGTCCATGAATTTGTATTTGCATAAACATGTTTCTTCAGAGACACTCAAAATTCTTTCCCCTACCAGCCAGTTTTTAGCAAAATCCACTGACTTTCAAATTGCGACACAACTTGACTAATAGGTCTAAATTCTGTGCTGTTTCAGAGTTTTGAATTTGTTTTGGGTTGAATTCTTCTAGCCCCACAGTAGAAGTCCTGGAGATTGCAGACTAAAAGAAGTTCAAGTTTCGCATATTAGTCCACTCCTTTTCCCCATCAACTGGCACGTACAGTCTCAGTAGCTCACTCTGAGAAAGAAAAAGGGTTCATTGTGTACAATTGAACAGATCAAACTGTCAAACATGAGTGCTTTCAGCAAACAGACTTTAACAGACTGTGGAGAGGGGGAAAGAGCTCTTGGGAGAGTCTCTCTTTGAAATCAGAAGTTGGTAAGGAACAAATGGTTAGTGTTAGAAAGATTGACAGTCACCCCAGTCCAGAAAAGGTCACTGAGCCAAACCTGCTAAAAGCAGCATGCAAGGCTGTAAAACATAAAACTCCAACAGTTGTATTGATAAGACATGAATCACCTAACACCACTTTCTGTGTTCTTTGATGCAGGAAGGACTGGAGCCACTTTAATGCAGTGGCCCCAATTCCCATTTCAGAGAGAGGAGTCAGGAGGATGCCATGGTCTATAGTGTCAAAAGCAGCTGAGAGGTCTAGTAAAAACAAAAGGGACACTGATCCCCTATCCATTTCCCTGCGTAAGTAATCTACCAATGTCACCAGTGATGTCCCAGTCCCATAGCCAGGCCTGAAGCCAGACTGAAATGGATTCAGGTAGTTTATCTCATCCAGAAACCTCTGGAGCTGCAAGGCCACAACCAGCTTGAACACTTTCCCCAAGAACTGGATATTTTATACTGGTTGGTAATTGTTCAGTATCATTAGATCTAAGGAGGGCTTTTTAAAGAGTGGTTTTACTATTGCCTCTAAAAGCCCCAGCTGGTAGGTGGGGGGGGAGGGGCAACATGGCAGAAGGGAGCAGGCAGCTGTAAACAAAACTGCTCCCTTCTTCCTATTGCCCCTCCCCCTCCTCCCATGTGGATTTTTTTTGGCAGGTCGGGGTGCGGAGAGGGGGCTGCCCTCCCTCCTCACACCCCAACCTGTCAAAAAGCCCCAGCTACGAGGTGGGGGGAGGGAGACACGGCAGAAGAGACCAAGGTTTTTTTACTGCTGCCTGCTCCCTCCCCCTGCCTCCCACATTTTGTTTTGGACAGGTTGAGGTGTGGGAAGGTAGGGCGCCAACCCTCTCCACACCCCAACCTGTCAAAAAAAAAAACCCAAACAACAACCCCCCCCCACACACAAAGGGAAAAACGCAGCAGTCTGAGAAGCCAAGCGCTGACATCAGCAGTCGCCTTCTTAGATCTCTGTTGTGTGTGGAAGCCCAGAGAATCTCCTGGGCTTCTGACACAGCAGCAGCAGCCTGAGAAGGTGAGCACTGATGTTGGCAGTCACCTTCTCAGACCCCTGCTGTGTGGGGATTCCCTGGGCTTCTGACACAGCAGCAGTCCGAGAGACCTGCTGTGAACCAGAAAGCAGAGTAGGGAGGCTTTTGGGGCAGGAAAAGCCTCCGCTATCTGGTTCTCCCCATCACCACCCAGCTGGTTTTGAAAGCCTGAGCTGTTAAAACCAGCTGGGTGGCAATGGCGAGAACCGAGCAGGGAAACAGCCACTGGATCTCACTGCAGTCCCTTGCCTGAAGCAAGATCTGGCTGCAGCTCCGCGGTTCAGTTCCTCCGAACCAAAAACATCATTTCATTTTGATTCTTGAGGACATGCTGTCTGCCGTTTCATTTCAAAACCTTTCAAAACCTTACGAAACGGTGAGACAGTGTGTTGTTTTTCATATGGTGCCCATCCCTAGTCTAGATAAACTTTTGGATCTCCCCACTTTGTCCCTCTTTTGATTAATGATGCTCTCCTTTCCACCCCTTCCCTTCCTTTTCCTGTGGGTGTCATTCATTGGGCCATGGCAACTTTCCGTTTTGTGTGTGTGTTCAATAAAGTGACATAGTGAGACAGCAGTGCATCTACCTAGCATTGTATACATAATACCAACATATCTCATTTATCTTGAGTAGCACCATTCCAATAGGGATGTATATGGTTTTCTGCCATCATTCTCAATGCCACAGCTACCAAATATAACACAGAGTTGTCACATAAGGTTACATGACTCAGTCACAGCTCTATTTGGGTACAGACAAACCATCTACATGGGCTAATGTTTCAGTGTTCTGAATCACGGAACAAACAAATTCTGTAGCCAGAAAGGAGTGGGAAGGCTGTAAGAAGATGCAGAATAGGTCACTTTAAGTCAAAATACCTGTACATGTGGACACAGAACACCAAATGGCCCTAAGAGAGATCCAAACAGTGAGCTACTAGTATTATGCCAGTGCAGACACGGACTAGGATTATTCTAGCTATTGAACATCTATTAATTGGCATTGGCTCCCCGTGGTCCTCCGGATAAGGTTCAAGGTCTTGGTTTTGACTTTCAAAGCCCTCCACGGCTTGGGACCAGAGTACCTGTTGGAGCATATCTCTCAGAGATAAACTGGGACCAGGCCCACGAGAATGGCGCAGGCGCGCTCACTGAGGGTGGCCACACTCAGAGAGGCGCGGAAATCATGTATGCGTGACCGCGCCTTCTCTGTGGTGGGCCCCATGCTGTGGAATCATCTCCCCAGTGAGCTCCGCCTAGCAGAGTCCCTGCCCGCCTTCAAAACGGCTTTCAGAACTCACCTTTTCTAAGGAGGCATTTGGCAACCTTTCTACTTAAGTGGTTTTTTTTTTTCTTCCCTCCTTGTTTGCCGCCTGTGAGTCATCTCCTCTGGAGGGTATTGTTTCCCCTCCTTTTATTGGAATTTGTTGTTTGGTTTTCTCTTGTCTTGTTTTATTGTTAGCCGCCCAGAGTTCTGATCCGGAAGATGGGCGGGATACAAGTGTAATAAATAAATAAATAATAATAAGTAACATTTTTTCCGTATTTCCTCCCATTGCCTCTTTCGATTATATTGTCCTCTTTTTAAACAGCGATGGCAGTCAGTGGCATCCTGAGGCACCTTGCATTTTTGTGTCTTCTCTGGAATTAATTTGAGGTTAGTAAATAAAGTGAAAGGCAAACTGAGCATGACTAAGAAGAAGAAAGAAATTAATACCACAATCATCAGAAGCATTATTGCTGTTAACAGCAGTACAGTATTTTGTCCTCTGTAATCTGTAATTTATGGATGATTTAAAGGGCAAGAAGAAATATATACTGGAAAAACACAGAAGTAAAGAAATATTGATTCAGACGGATACTATATTGATTGACACATCATTGTTGGCAGGAAGCAAAATCCTTGTGGCATGACATGCAGAACGCTTCTGTTGTAAGAACACAACAGAAGTGACGGCTCACAGGACAGGCACTCTTCTTTACCAGGTGCAGACTCGCATCATTTCAGGATCACCACTGAAACCAACAAGGGAGGAGGGCAATCACCTTGATGTCCCCTCCTTGGAGGGTTTTAACTTCTAACAGATCAGGGAAGGGAAACATATTTCAGTAGGAACAGCCCTGACTTTCTAGCTCCCTAAACTTGGTCATGGGGTACACTTGGTGTTTCCTGGGAGAACTTGCTCCCTACAGAATTGCTTACATATGTTCTGGTTATCAGGCATAAGGCAAGGGAGTCCATTTCTTAGTTCAAGGGCAGAGAATCTGCATGAGAAATCCACATTGCTGAGGTTCCTTAGAAACATAATTGGAACAGACATTTCCCAAGGGCAGGGGACGAATAGGAGCCAAGTTACTGTGTTGCAGCAAAAACAACAACCTCTTCTGGTACTTTAAAGATGACCAAGAGTTTGGAGGATTTTTTGGTTCAGTTCTTTTCCCCCACCTCTTCAGATACATGGATTATTGTGTAAACAACTGGACATTTATACACACATGAAAAAGGGATAGGCATTCAATGGATACTTAATGCAGCAATGATCTCAACAGAGATCATTTTTTGTTCTTATTGTTCTTATTTTTTGTTTATGCTAATTTATTGTTGTTCACTGCCTTGAGATGCTTTTGCAAGTGGGCAGTATACAAATCATAACTAAACTAAACTAAACTAAACAGGCTCTTAAAAGGACTGGTCTTCACTACACATGCATTAAACTCTTTATCCCTGCCGGGATATCATTTCCATTTCCCAGCTATTGTTTAATGAATCTTAACAACCACTATTAAAGCCATACTTTCTTTATTTTTATTTATTCATTACAACTATTGCCAGAATAGTAATAGGAAGTCACTACTCTGGGCGGCCACAAGGAACTAAAGTAAGATCCGGAAGAAAAAAAAAAAAGAAAAGAAATTCAAAACAAGAGACAAATAAAGCAAAAACTAACATCAAAACCCCATTTATTTATCTATCAATCATCACATAACTCCCAAGATAGTGGAAGAAGGGGCCACTAAGTGGAAAGGAATACACAAAGGGCTGTTACATATTAATGACCTAATAATTAAATGAAAAAGGAATAGGCCTTTTAAAGGCCTGGGTGAAAAGTCATGTTTTCATTGGCATTCTAAAGCTTAGGATGGTGGGGGCCTGACACACCTCCAGGGGGTGGGAGTCCCACAGTGAGGTGATCACTATTTAGAAGGCTTTGTCACAGCTTGACAATTTATAGGCCTCTATTGGAGTGACCACCCACAATATCATGGTCTGGGAGGAGCAGGTGAGATCAAAGGCCAACGTGAGGGAGAGGCTTTCTGTCAGGTAGCCAAGTCCTGAACTGTACAGGGATTTATGAGTTACTATTAGCATCCTTAATTTGGCCCAGAAGGATACGTGACAGCCAGTGCAAATAGGCTAGGACCAGCAAAAAGTACCATTATGCTGGTACCTTTTACATTCCTCATGTTCATACCCCTGCATGTGTATTTATGCCTTTTTGGAAGGCTATGCTCCATGCATCTGACGGTGTTGACTCCAATCCATGAAAGGCTGTGCCAAATAATTCTTAAGGTGCCTTGAGATAGTTTGCTCTTATTGAAAGAGGCTTCCACGCTGTTGGTTTACTATGTGAAGAGAGATTTGTGCGTGTGTGAAAAGCAGTACATAAACATTTGATTAAAAGGGGAGGAAGGCTAAACGTTTCAAGTTTTTGGGCAGTGGACATAGGCGGCAAGTCTGCTTTATTTCTGAGACTGTTATCCTCCATAATTATCTGCTCAGTAAAGAACTTCTGAAATGCCTCCTAGAAATCCTAGAGCTGTTCTTCCTCCCACTATCAGAAAGAAACAGCCAGAGGTCATAACATCTATCAGGCCCAGCTGTGAGAAGCTGTGGAAAATCTGTACCATAATAACTAGTCATTTCTATGCCTGTGACAGATACTTCTATCCTAGTTGTAACAATGAACCCCTGCCTAGTATGAAAAATAAGCATTCCCAAGTGGTTATATGATTCCAGTCAGTCAAATTAGTCTATATGGATTTATTGTCTTTCTTACTTCAGCCATAATGCAGTGAAAGCCAGGCAGGCAGCACTGAGGCTGGAAATAAATAGTTGCAAATACTGTGGCTAAATGTGACTAGTGAATTTTTTGGGCAAAGAAAGTGTAACTAATTTACATTTCAAGAACAAATGTAATGAATTACAAAATTATTTTTTGTGTACCAAGCAGCACTCTTGAGGTACCTTCAGAACTTTCTTCTAAAGGCCATTTTAAGGGTATTTTGATAGGAATGCTTTCCGTTTCAGGCCCTCTTTTATCGAGCAGAAATTAGTTGACAAGGGAGGTATTGTTTTGTTGAGCCTGATATTTGCTTTAGTTTTTATTTGATGCACAAAATTGGGATTATCAACTAGAAAGAATGAGAAACTGTTTCTTCATATGCTTCTGTCCTGCTCATAATAACAAGAGATGCAAGACAGCTAATGACATTTGGAATTGGGGCACATATAATGACAAAGATAGCTTGACTGCCTCAAAGTAATGGGTAAAAAGTTTGTTTTTAACAAAACATCTCAGTCCCTTGTGCTCCGGTTCGCCACCCCCTGGGAGGCTTGTAAAACCTCCACCAGGAATTGCGCTTTCTCTGTGGTGGGTCCCACACTGTGGAACCACCTTCTGAGTGAAATTAGGACTGCGGAGTCCCTCCCAGCATTTAAGAAGCTGTTAAAACTTGGCTTTATACGGCCACGTTTGGCAATCAAGGAGGTTGATTTATTTTTATATGTAGGTGTTATGAGTTTGTTTGTCTGCCCGTTTTTTGCCATCTTGCCTTATTAATATTTTGTATTTTTAGCATTTTAAATTTTTGGTTCTACTGATTGTTGTTGGGTTTATTTTTGTTCTTTATGTCATATTGTGGAACCGATTATTATTTTTCTCAGTATATTGTTGTACACTATTCCTTGTTAACCGCCCTGAATTCCCATCTGGGAAAATCTGGTGGTATATACATAAATAAATAAATAAATAAATTCCAAACTGTGATAGAAACTCTCTCTCTCTCTTAAAAATATGTTATTATTTCTGTTGCAACAGACTAACACCCAGCCTTCTGAAAAGATGCAAATTGAACTGGTAATCTTTTCTTTTAACAATGCAGTTCATTTATAAGATACTACTCTGGTACCACAGAGTAAAGCTTTGCTTTCCTCTGTTATCCCTAGTGCACATAGAACGCCTACAATCTCCTTGCTGTCTACAAAGTTACAGGTTGAGGAAATATTAGATATAAACATGCCACTGCAGGCACAAGGATGATGGACCTATGGCCAAATCTGTCCAGTACTTTCCAAATCAACAATAAAATCCCAACAGTTTCCCCCAAAAAATGTATGCCAGAAGTCTTAAGACAAAGTATTACTCAGAGAGCCTCATGGCACAGTGGTTAAACTGCTGTATTGTACCTATAACTGTGCTCACAACCTGGGGTTCAATTCCAGGTAGCAAGCTCAAGGTTCACTCAGCCTTCCATCCTTTTGAGGTCAGTAAAATGAGTACCCAGCTTGCTGGGGGCAGGGGCAATCTGTAGCCTGCATAAATAAATTGTAAACTGCCCAGAACTGCTTTAAGCACTGTGGGATGGTATGTAAGCAGAACAAGTTGCTTCTTCTTAGCCGTTGACAGTATTATCAACATTGCCCCCCCAGGTCGGAATAATAGGCGAGACAAGGAGCTGGGTTGCCACTGCGGGCCACGCTTTATTCAAGTCCTACTACACTTAATAATCCATGTGGGGGCTGCATCTGTGCGGGGAACCCTTGGCCCTGGGGTAATGAACTTGACCCCGCCCAAGGGCATTATCAGATATGGGCGAGCCCCCCGGTCCCCGGGGGTTCCGTTCAAATGCGGCTCCCCCCGGGCCGACCAAGCTACCCTTCCCCACGGGAGCAGGGTGCCGTCTTCTGGCGGCCCCTGCTCTGCTTGGGTTCGAAATGCCCCTTCGCTCCAGTCGCTGTGATCTCAGGGTCGGCAGCGCCTGGGGGTCAGAGGCCTGTTGGTCAGCATTTGGGGCTCACCTAATGCCAAGTTCCCCGCACTACCCGCCACGGCCATGGCCAAGCTCAGCTATGGCCAAGCCTCCCCAGGCCCTTCGAGGGCTGCAGGTGCCAAAAACAGCTGCATGCCCATCTCGGAGAGATGTAGGAGCTCCGGATATCCGGGTGGCCTATGACCCCACCTCGGCCCTTGCGAATGGCCCTGGCGACCTCCTGGTTCACGCCCCGACGCGCTCGATTGCCCGACACCCAGGCCCTCCTGGGTATGATAGTAGACCACAAGACCCGCACAGCTGGGAACCGCTGGTGCCACAACTGCAAATCAGCAAGGATGGCCAGGATGAGATCCTTGCCTGGCCTGCGACCTGGGTCGTTTCCCTCCAGCATGGATGACGAGGATATCCGGAGGGCGCCCCCTGCGCCAACTGCACAGCGGTTGGCAACACCTGGCTCCACCGCATGCCACGATATCCCCCTCCACTCCAGTGCAGCGACCTCGCTCAGTCCTAAATGCTGCCCCCAGCTGGACTGAGCCGCGTGCTTTGCTGCCCAATATATGAAGCTGTGACCCACGATCATCACTCTGGCTCTGCTGCGCGGGAACCAGTGCCTGCATAAAGGGAACACACAGAAAACAAAGCGGAAGACAGGAGGGAGGAAGGCAAGGGGAAGGGGTGCGGCAGCCCAAGTTTGTGGCCTTAGCACTTGTGCAGTGGGCGAACGTCTAGCGCCCCGACGCCCAGCGGCCAATACGCTTGATGTCATCTGGTTGATAACCCAGGTCGGCAGCCGTCGAGGCTGCCCCTATGCGGAAAGAGTGAGTACCAAAGCGTAAATGGCCCACCCCTGCCCTGTCCAGCGCCAGGGAAGTCACTTTCCAAAACTGATATTTCGTCAGGGGGACCCATCCTGGTGGCGGAATAGGAAGCCCCCATCCCGCCCCGCATCTGCATGTACTGACGCACGGCCCTGACTGGGCATATTGCGCTGAGTGAACAGGGACGTAGGGTAATGCGTACTCCCCTGCCCGCCTGGTCCATCTTGGATCGCCTGATACGCAGCACCAGCGAATCCTCCTCCCAAGCCAGATCGAAGGCTCGACAGAGTACTGGATGCCACCAACTCCGATATCCGGAGGGCGGCGAAAAAAGGCCACTAAGGCCGCTGTACGGGAAATAGATGGGCCTCATAGTTATCATGGCACACCTGAGCCCACACAGAATCTAGGCGTAGGAGAAGGTTGGGTGACAATGGTGCCCTGTTGTCAGGCCCAGCTCCGCGCTCCCTGGCCCAGCCCTCGACCATCTTCCTCACTCTGGGATCGCGGGTGGAGTCTAGACACCCCTGGGTTTTGGCGTGGAAGGACAGGGCCGCCAATTTATTCTGGAGAGAGCTGGGAGCCAGCCCCTTTCTGTATTGCATGACCAGGAACTGCTGAATGTGTTCCACCGGTACCGGCCACAAGGGTGGTAGGCCCGCCCCACCCTAAAAGTATTGAATCCCTTAATATCGGACAGGTAACTCTTCCTGGTGCGTGCCGACAGAGAGAGGCCTATGGCGCGCTCGGCTTCACCTCTCCAATCGTCCACATGTCCTCTGGCAGCTTCACCGGGTACTTGGCAGCCCCAGGGGCTAGCTCCCTGAATCGCTCGATCTGTTGGCGGGAAAGGGCGTCGGCTAAGGCATTGTCCGTGGATGCAACATACTTGGCATGCACCAGGATGTTGTACTTAAATATTACTAAGACAAATGCCCTGACCAGGTTCATAACCCTTGCAGTCCTGGCTGTGAGCGTGTTTATGATGTGTACGACAGCTTGATTGTCACACCAGAACCTTACAGTGGAATTCAAGACCCAGCCCAGAGGCGCAATGCCCCCAATATGGGAAATAGCTCCAAAAAGGTAAGATCGCGGGTTACTCCTGTTTATGCCATGCCTCAGGCCACTGTCCACAGCACCACTGGCCCCTAAAGTAAATTCCGTATCCCTGTGAGCCAGCTGCATCCGTCTCGACCTGAAAGTCGGCTCCCAAAGCGCAGCTCGGTGCGCCAGAATGAGACCCCATTAAAGTCGTCCAGAAAGTGCCGCCACAGTTGTATGTCAGCACGCATGCCTGCCGTCACTCTGGCCCTGTGGAAGGGGCGGGTTAGGCCCTGGGTGGCTGCACAAAGGCGCCGCAAAATGCCCTCCCTGGTGCCACCACCTTGCATGCGAAATTCAAATGGCCGATTATGACCTGAAGCTCCCTGAGTGTTACCTTCCTCGGCCTGCCAAAGCCTTCAGGCGGGCCCGCAAGTCGTTCAGCTTGTCAGATGGAAGCCGAGATGCCTGCTTCCAAGTATCCAGTTCCACCCCCAGATATGTGAGGACAGTTGTAGGACCCTCCGTCTTGTCCTCTGCTAAGGGCAGCCCCAATTCCGCGCCAGGGCCTGGAAGGTGTCCAGCAGGCGCCGGCACTGCCCAGACTGGCGGGGCCCGCAAAATATGAAGTCATCTAAATAATGGGCTGTTGCGTGCGACACTGACCTAAGCTTCCACTCCATGAATGTGCTGAACCTCTCAAAGGCTGCACAGGATATTGAGCAGCCAACGGCAGGGCCCGTCGACATAATAGGCGCCTTCAAAGTGGAATCCCAGGAGATCAAAGTCCTCTGGGTGCACGGGAAGGAGGCGGAAGGCTGACTTGATGTCGCATTTGGCCATCTCAGCCCCTGCCCCGCAGGCTCTGACAGTGCGCACAGCAGCATCAAATGACGTGTAGTGAACCGTGCAGAGCTCACGGGGATGGCATCATTAACTGAGTGTCCCTCTGGGAAGGACAGGTGATGAATGAGGCGGTATTCTCCCGGTGTCTTTTTAGGGACCAATCCCAGTGGGGACACTCTGAGATTAGGTAAAGGCGGGGATCGAAAGGGCCCCAGGACTCTCCCAGCGGCAACCTCTTTACCAATTTGTGCCCTGGCAACCGCCTGGCCCAATGATGGATTTCAGATTGCGGGCCATCATGGCCTGCCGGATCCCCTGAGTGGGGATCCTAAACCCCTCAGCGGAAGCCATCCAACAAAATCCTGGCTGCCTCTCTGTCCGGGTATTGCTGCAGCCACCGGGAGAGGACCTGCAATTTAATTGGGCTGGGTCCCCTTGGGAGGGGCGGATGGGGAGGCACCTTGTTTCCTTCCAATGCCTGCGTCCCTTCCCCCCCCTCTTTGCCCCTTGCCCTTGTTGCAGGTGCTGGATCCGTGGGGGCCTGCGCATAAGGCGCACTCATGCTTGTACTTGCAGGCCCGCCTGGTGCAGGAGGACTGGTTGAAGTCCCAGCAAGTTGCGCGGGGTTGAACCGCCTGGCCCGCATTGCTGCGGGCGCTAGCAACCTGTGGAGTCCGCCGAATGAGGAGGCCACTATCAAAGCGTTCTCCTTGTATGGGGCGAGCAGGACACATGGTGTCTAGCCATAAAGAGGGAAGGGGTTCATCCCACCTGAGCTGCGGATTATTGGCCGCTTTTTTTCTGAACTGATCATCATACTGAAGCCAAATTGACCCTGGGTAGTCAGTGTAAGCTTTGTATATCAGGAAAAGGTAGTGGGCCAACTCGGGCCCCCTATGGGGCTGCTCCTTCATTATCACATACATGTAAATCACATATCCCGGTAGCCAGTGGGCCCATGTGCGATCTGGCCTGCGCCGGCGTCTCCTCTCCCTGTCTAGTTCATCCTCCTTCTCCCCCTCCCGCAGCTCCACCTCGGTGTTGTGGAGTGAAAAAATGTCCACAAAATCCCCTCGCAAAATGCGTTCTCTAGTGGAAGGAGCCAGGTAATCGCCCAGAGGAGAGGCGGGGTCGCTATAGGGTATCGCATGCAGGGGGACCCGCTGGGTGCCAGCCGGAGCCGCCGTTGGCGGCGTGCTGCTGCTGAATCCCCTAGCCATGCCCAAGGTGGTAGCTGAGGGCTGTCCAGAGGTAGTAGCTGAGGCCTGGCCCGAGGTGGTAGCCGTGGGCTGGCCAGAGTTAGGAGCATCCTTCCCCCTGACTGCTGGAGAGTCCTTCGCAGGTTCCCCCGGAGGGCCGGCCGGCTGGCCCCACGGGGGGTGGGCGCCCCACCCGAACAGAGGGGGAGGGAGCTGCCACGGGTGCCAGGGGCCCCAGCCAGGGGAGGATGTGTGTGCCATCGAGGCGTCCGGCTCTCTAGATGTCCCCACCCAAGGCCAGTGACCTAAAGGCTGGGGCTGGGCTAGTGCTGGGGCCGCTGCTGGTGTGTTAGTAGGCCAGGGCCAGACCACCCTTGGTGCAGTTGCATCTGGTGCAGGAGTGGGCTCACCTGTGATCTGTGTAGAGGGGCCAGGCTCCCCCGGGTCGAAGCCGTGGTCGACGGCGGCCTCAGCTGTGCGCTGGTCCACCTGGGCCTCGGCTGTGCCCTGGCCTTCCTGGTTCTGGGGAGCGGGCTCCTCCTGGCTGCGGTGAGGGTTCCTCTGGGTGGCGACCTGGTCATCCCGCTCAGCCTGCCGCTGCTGTTCCTGGTGTTGAGGCTGAGCGGCCACCGATTCACGAAGCTGGTTCTGGTGCCGCGACTGGGCCTCCAACTGTTCCTGAAGCTTGGAATAACGAACCAAGAGATCAGCTGCAAGGTCCCTAATCCTAGCGCGCTTACGAGCTCGCGAGGGATGCTGGGCTGGGCTGGGGGCCGTGGCCGCCTGCGCGGGAGCCGGCTCGGCAGTGCCCATGTGGGCAGGACCCACTATCCCCCCAACAATGTTCTCTAGGCTGCCCGCACCGGAGGCTAGCTGCTCGATAATTTGTTCCGCCTCGTCCTCCGACCCCGACCCCCTGGGGGATAAGGCTCCCTGGCGCCGCTTGTTGGACTTAGCTGTGGCCTTCCTGGGAGTCATTGCAAGACAATGTTGTGCACCCGGCTAGTGCTAGGAATAATATAGAGATGTAGGCACCGTACAGCGTTTTATTCGTTTGTTGGTTTGGTTTTTTTTTTTTTTTTTTACTATTTTATTTTATATTTTATTTTTTTTAATTTATATTTTCGATTAATTGTTGTTTATTTGTTTGTTTGTTTGCTTGCTTGCCTTAGCAATCCGTAATAAGTCTGCTGTCTTGCCAGTGTTGTTTGACTTAAATGAATGAATACCAGCCTTGGTGCGATATTGCTGCACAGCGCCACCTGGTGGCCAGAGGGGACCCGATGCCAGGGTGCCTCTCCGCCAGGAGCAGCTCACCCCCTCCCCTCCCCTCCCCCTGTAAGGCCGTGCCAGGGCAATATCCGGCGGAGGCGTTGGGCGCGAGGCGAAGGCTGGGGGGGGGTGGAAGTTGCCGTGGGCCAGGAATCGGCAGCTGGCCCTAAGGGGGAGGGGTGTTCTCTCACACCACGAGGACCCTTAACTCAGGGAAGCACTCGGGAAACAGCTGGCGCGATAGCTTCTGCCCAGAAAGGTTAGGGCAAGGAACCGCCCCTTGGTAGCGAGCGGGCGAGCGGGCGAGGAATGCAGGAAGCAAGGGTAGGGGCGGGCGCGGCAGGCAACAACAAAGATCTCCTGGGAAGCAAAATGGGTGGGGGAGGGAACCGCTTTGTTGGGAAGCCTCAAGACCGGCTGGGAAGCAGAATGAGTAGGGGAGGGAACCGCCTTGTTGGGAAGCCACCAGGACCGTCTGGGAAGCAGAATGAGTGGGGAGGGAACCGCCTTGTTGGGAAGCCGCCAGGTATCAAGCAAGCATCCCCCCGCCTAGCTGGATTTCCTGCCCCTAACCCCAGCCAATGGGCGACCTGCAGCCCCGGGAGCTTAGATGTACCCACCGCTCCTGCCCCCACCCCCGAAAATGGGTGGAAGGATGCTGGATGGGTAGGAAAGGATGATGGTTGGGTAGGGCGCTATTAGGGAAATAATTCGATAGCTAGGTAAATGCTGGCTGCCCTCCCTCCCCGGGGCCCGTCCCCAAACCGTGCGGGGCGCTGATGCGCTCCGCCCGAGGCTCCTCTCGATGAGACCTGGACGCCACGTGGCCGGGGCCTCCAACAGCGCTTTTGCTGGGCGAAGGTCCGGCTGCTTTGCTGTCCAGGTGAGAAGAGGCTGAGGAAGGGGAGGGGCTGGGTATAAAAGGGGGCACCCTGGGCCCAGCCCCCTCCCCATCTCGCGATGCCACGTTGGTCTCGCCCCATCCTCCGGGGGTGGGCAATGCAGCCCCGGGCCGGACGAGCCGTTGCCGGGGCAACCTCTATACTCTGAGCAATGTTCATGCCATAATAGCGGACTGCAGTGGAACTTGCTTTCCTTCCCTCTTTTTTGCACCCTTGCGTTCTCCTCCAAATGTTTCTTAGAGGGTCCCCAAAACTGTGCCAACTCTGCTATTAGGCAGATTGTGATAACTGGCAGCAGATGTGGGGAGCAGCAGTGGCAGCACCCCAGATGCTTTTTCTGGGCTTCTTGGACATTTCCCTGCTTTCGAGGACACCTTCATGTACTACAAGTAGAGTTGTAGTACACCAGCCAAAGTGTCAGGAGATGATTCTGCTTTTCTAGGCAATGTACATGGGATTCCAGTCAAGTGATGCTTGAAGTGGAGATAGACTTGGGAAGTTGCTATGGGTCATTTGCTCCCCACTCTCAACGGACACTACAATACAGCTCCAAAACATTTCTTTGGGGACTCATCTATCCTTTCAGTTGTGTCTGGCTCTGGATCACTTTGTGGATCAATGTTTTACATGCCTTTCTGTTCTATCTTTGTGGACTACAGCTCCCATAATTCTCCCCCCAGGCATGCAAGCTGGAGGGTTCTGGAGCTACAGTCTAAATATTTCTAAGTCCAATCAAGATGCTAGTACAGTACAGTATGTGTATGTTGCCCTGGTGCAGCAGGCTAGAGGAGAGGGCTGTGAAAGGGGACTAGAAGCAGAGAACTTGTGGGTACTGTACAGTATATGCATTTGGATGGAAAATGAGTTGAGTGTCAGCACACCTGCAGCCCCTTCTTGTTACATGAGCTCAGCAGCTGTGGGAGGGCATTCAGCAAAATGTGCAGTGGTGGCATTTCTTAATGTGATGTGTGGCTGCATTTTGTAGCTTCAGAGTTCTCTGCCAGTGAATAGGTTTGGCAAATTAATTAGTGTCACTAATGAAAAGCTGCAATGCTGGTTAAAATAAGCAGTTCCAACCTAACTACCTTCACATGATGTAAGATAGAAAACTTTTCTCCATATGTATGTGTGTGCACTCTTGGGAACCTAAAGTGAGTAGAATCATAGAATCATAGAGTTGGAAGGGCCATCCAGTCCAGCCCCCTACCATACAGGAACCCCCATCAAAGTACGCCCAACAGATGGCCATCCAGCCTCTGCTGGATTGAACTGTAGTAATTCTACAGAGTAGAACTGTATTGGTAATATTTCTGGTCACCTTGATGTTGCACATAAGCTTGTGGGGGATTGAAGTGGGAAAGCAATGTTTGTCTGCCTCACACATACCTATGTATTATTTTGTAATTATTGTTTGTTTGTTTGTTTGTTTTTGTTTTTGTTTTTATTTTAGAGAGTTTTCCCCCCGACCTTTCTCCTTAGAAAAGGACCCAAGGTGATTTACAGTAGTAAACATACAGTAAAAGCATCACACATCATTAGAGAACATTCAGTTAGATGGTCCAGTTCCATGAACCCATTAACTCCTGCAATCTATGTCACTAAAACACTATGGCTGCTAGTTCTATTTTGCTTTTATATTTTTTTGCTGACATTTTAGCATGTGATTTTAGGTATTTGCAATTTTTGCTGTTTGTGTGAGTTGTAATATTTGCAAAGAGTACAGAAAGGCCTTTCTCAGTAAAAGCAAAGCAAAGCAAAGCAAAGTGTTCTGCTTATGTACCGCACCATACCACTACAAGTAGTCTCTGGGCGGTTTACAATTTTAATTACATTGTGCAGGCTACACATTGCCTCCCCCCCAGCAAGATGAGTACTCATTTTACCGACCTCGGAAGGATGGAAGGCTGAGTGAACCTTGAGCCTGCTACCAGGGATTGAACCCAGGTCGTGAGCACAGTTTTAGCTGCAGTAAACAGCACAAAGTCTTGTTTGGGCGTGAAATATTAGGAGAATAGGAAGATGCTCTTGTAGCTAAACAAGCAGAAAGCAGTAAAAGAGAGTGAGTCACCATATAGAAGCATCAAAATACACATAGAAATGTTTTTAAAATGTCTGTGTTTAAACTTAAGTTTATTTTGGTTAAGCATGTAAACAAACAGCTTGCTGTGGAAAAATCAGAATGGCTACAGCAAAGTCCTCCCTCACTGAGTGTTTAAGAGTTCTTTTACAGCACAACCTTCTGTATTGTTAGAAAGTAACTCTTCAGTGGCGCTTATATCTTCAGCCTGAAAGTGTGGTGTCATATATATTTATTCATAAACCACACGGAGCTTACTACAAGGGAAATGGATCTAATATTTCAGTTTTAGAAAACCACATGGGGCTTACTACTAGGGAAATGGATCTAATATTTCAGTTTTAGACTGTCAGCAAGCACTCCCATTAAATGTCCAGTGTGTAGCGCCTTTCCCTTCACTCCGTATCAATGTGAGGAAAAGACCATTTTCCTAATCCATTAATAGGGTCAGTTTACCTCACACAAGAAATTCTTTTTTGCAACAGTAAATCTTTGACAGCCACATTTATACATAAAGTAATAGTGTTCTGGACTGCTGCCAATGGTGGGTTTGTTTATCTTTGGGTAGTGACCATTGTCTGTGCCTTCATCTCATATGGAAAGGCTTGTAAAGAGTACGGTTAAGTTCTGTAATGTCCTACTTGAAGTCTGATGTGCGTGTAGAATTTACTAAAGCACTTGATACTATACAATGCATTAATGCAATAAATAATTCAGTAAATAAAATGTTCCTTTTAGAGAGAGAGAGAGAGAGAGAGAGAGAGAACTGAACTTCAGTAGATGTTACCTAACGGCTTGATACTTGAAAAGTTCAGTTAATCTTATGGCCACATTCTGAACACCATTACAATTAAAATTTCTTTCTACACAGGGAGCTAGGTCAATGCCAGGTTTTGGAGTCTTCCCAGCTAGGCCTTTTATCTAGAAGATCCACCTTTAGATGTCTGTAGACGTGGGTCTGTCAGGTAAAACACACGGAATGGAGAACTATGGGATTTGTGGTCAAAAAAATCCCGTGCCTATTATATAGCTGGGCAAATCACCAGGAAATATTGGGCTCTCCAGCTAGGCCTAGGAAAGAACCATGCTTGATATCTTGGAGACCTGCTGACCATGAAGGCTCAGAGTAGCCACCATTTGAGGCACTGTTGCAGGCTCTTCATCAGTTTTTATCCAAAAATCTGGCCTAGAGATGGATGCAATTGCTTTCTGTCAATTCCAATTCATGGTGAGCCTTTCCAGAGTTTTCTAGATAGGGAATATACAGAAATGGTTTACCACCCCCTTCTTCTGGGTGCTCCCTGCAACTGTGCAGCTTGCCATTGGCTACTCAGGCTGGCTGTTTTCCAAGGAGGCAGAGTGGAGAACTGAACTCTAATATTCCTCTGGCTCCTCAGAAACCACTGGACACCCACTCACTAAATCTATGCTTTCCTTTAAAATCATTTCCCAGGACCTCCATCTTGGCCATTAAACGCCTGTTCCTGGTGGCTATCTCTAGTGTCTGTGTTTTGCTTCATGGTCTATCGGCCAGCATTACACATCCTATTACATATGTATGTATGTATGTATGTATGTATGTATGTATGTATGTATGTATGTATGTATGTATGTATGTATGTATGTATTTATTTATTTATTTATTTATTTATTTATTTCTATACCACCCATCTTCCCAAAAGAACTTCGGGCGGTTAACAATGAGGGCAAAACAAACCCAGTGAGAGAATAATGCAACAATCAACACAGTTATATTATTTATTTATTTATTTATTTATTTATTTATTTATTTATTTATTTATTTATTTATTTATTTATTTATTGCATTTTTATACCACCCATCTTCCAGAAGGAACTCTGGGCGTTATGCACTCATTGTTTAGTTTACCCCATTCACTTTCAGACAATCAGAAACATTTTCATTACATTAATATGTGATATTTAAAAAGACTCAAAGTTCACCATAGAAAGGCAATTTTTTTCCCTTTTCAAACATTGTGTCTTTTCCAAATGTTTTATGCAATTTTAAGACCTAGAGGGGATTGATTTGTCTTCCCCTGTCACCTTTCAAGGCCAGATTTTCATGCTTGCCTGACTGTATAAGAGACCTGCTGTTGCCAAGCAACTAGAGCCCAACATGACAAGCAGTTTCCTCAAATGAGAAATTCACTAAAGCTAAATGAAATTTAGCTAGTTCTTAAACTAAAACAAAACAAAACAGTAGATCTAGTTACTGCCCATTTTGGGGAGGAGTAAAGTGGCTTAAAGGATTCATCTTGTATTTCTCTTGATTGTCTAATATGCTCAAATCTATGAGAGCACTTAGACATACAGAGTCATGTAAAGCTGACGATGAACTCAATGTCTGAAAGTTCAAGCAGCAAATACAGGTGGTTCTAATCTGTGTAGGAAATCTTCCCTGCTCCCAAAGTTCAGAGCTTTCCATTCTAAGCGAGTGCTAACACAGAAGTGGGGCGCTTTTGATCCTCTGAAAATTTGGGGTTACAGCAGCTATAATCCCTATCTTTAGTTATTCTGACTGAGATTTCTGGATGTTGAAATCCTTATCTTTGCTCTGGTGAATTCTACCCAACAAACATGGTTGGGTAACTGTTTATTCGACTCTATAGTATTGTTGAAATAACAGTTTCTTTGACTTATAGTATAGTATTGTTGGTGTGTGATAACAAACTTCAGCCAAAGCAGTGGTGGTGGTGGGGAGAGCACCATCTACAATGGAGATTTAAAATGGATGAAATGTGTATGTTCAGAATTTTGTAGATTTTGTTGTGCCAATACATGTATAATGGGAGATGGGGGTGAAGAAATCTGCTTCAGGGGTCACCATGAGATAGAATAGAGGAAGGATTTTGTGCCTGAATAGTGTTGCAAATCCTTTCGAAAAGGCATTCCCTGGCTGATTTTTCAGTCTGGGCTTTGCTTCAGACAGCAAATAGTCTCAGGATGGCACTAGAATCCTCCTCTTTTTCTTAGTGTCTCTATCCCACTTGGTGGCATGGGCTGCTAGGCTAGAGAGTACGCCCTAGGAGTACACAGATCCATTATTTGATACAACTTTGGTTTACTCGGCCAACCTGTTGCAAGGACCTGTCACCAAAGAACTGGTACTAGAATATGTTGGTGGGGGAAAATCATCAGGCTAATCCTACCAAAACACAACCCCACCCACCCTTCTTGATAAAGCTGAGCATTTCCCTCAACCAACTGTTGACAGTTATTAATAAATTTGTTTGTTCGCTGCATGTAAAATGACACGAAGGAAGCTTATGTGTTAAAAAGGATCAGAGGAACCATAACACTGGCTGAACTCCCAAGGTGTTTAGTTTGCTTCCACCTTGCTTCTGATTTCAACACGTGGAAGCCTATGTATGTTGGTTTGAGATAATATAACCAGGGTTCTCCAGTTCAGATATCTACAATTAACAGGTAAACTGGAACCATTGAATGTTATCTAATCATGGTACAGGGTCACCAGAACCTTTTCTTCACATAGACATCTGTCATGTAAATAATCCATGTTGTTGTTGTTGCTGCTGCTCCTGTTACCCCACCTTTCTCCTACAAAAAGGACCCAAGGTGACTTACAATTTTGAAATACAATATTTCAGAACAAAATACTGAGTATACAAAGGTGGCATACATAATTAAAAGGCACTATTTAAAGCTAAAAACGCTAAGTATAGAAATGTTAAAGGGAATGAACAAATACCACTGTGAGAAATAAGAAACTCGTGCAAATTACTAAAGAACGCACTCAAAGCGGTCAGTTGCAGAGGGAAAGCTTGCAGGAAGATAAAGATCTGCATCTGCTTTTGCTGTTCAAGCCTCTTGTGGCAGGGAGTTCCAGAGTCTGGGAGCAGCAACAGAGAAGGCCCTGTCCCTTATCTCCGTCAAAGTGCATCTATGAAGGTGGTGTGACCTAGAGAAAGACTCCCTTCATTATATTAACACCCAAGGAGGTTCATAAATCAAATGAATGAATGAATGATGGAAGACACAGTCTTTGAGGAAGCTTGGGCCCGTGCTGGTGAAACCTTTATAGGTTAAAATCAGCACTTTGAATTGTGCCCAGAAACAGATTGGCGGCCAGTGGAACTGTTGCAATGGGGGCGGGGGGTTATGTGATCCCTGTAACCAGCCCTAGTCAGCAGTCTGGCTGCTGCGTTTTGGAATTGCTGAAGTTTCTGACACTTTCCACCGCTTGTCCCACATAGAGCACATTACAGTAATCCAACCAGGATGTAACTAAAGCATCTATAACTATATTTATAGTTTTCTGTTATTCTTTTCTCAATCGGCTTATAATTGTTTTTACCTGGTCCAAGAAGGCCTGTCATAGGTTAATAACTTAGCCAACATTGGCAAATGGACGTGCCACCAGAATTAACACTACTGTGTACTGTAAATATGGAAACATAGGCCAGGAACTGAATAGCTCATGCATGTATCCTGTGGAAAATCCCCAGGTATTGCAGAAAATCCCCAGGTATTGCAGAAATGGGTGGAAATGTGTTCTTGTCCTCCACTTTTGCCCAGGGGAGTAAAACCATCAGAGTACAGTAATACCTTGGATAACAAATGCACCTGATAATGAATTTTTTTGGATAACGAATCGCAATTTCCAGGTATAGGGTTGCCTCGGATAATGAATTTTCCCTACGGGCTGCCTCAGATAATGAATCACAATTTCTAGGTATAGGTCTGCCTCGGATAACGAATTTTCCATATGGGCTGCCTCCGATAACAAATTTCCAGCATCCATTGGTAAAAAAGAGTTATCCCAGGCTGCATCACATCTGTACCTTTAAAGTGCACTTTATAAAGAGTTTTGAGCAAAAAAAAAAACAACAACCAGGTGTCTGTGTCATTTTTCTAGGCTCTGGAATGGATTAATTGGTTTCCCATTCATTCCTATTGGAAACCGTATTTCGGATGATGAATTTTTCCGGATAACAAATTGCCTCGGAGAATGAATGAAATTCATTATCCAAGGTACCACTGTAGTCACAAGAAGTATATCCTAGGAAGACCTCCAGCAAAAAGACCCCAACTTTATATTGGCGTCTGTTTGTGTTTCATCACTTGGTTTGGCTTTCTTAAATCTTATTAGCTTTTTCTTTGCACTATGTTTCTCTTACATACCTTGTTGTCGTAAGCATGATCTTGTATTTTATTTGAGAACTGCTTGGTAGAGCGATGCTTGTCTGAAAAGTAGCAGCAGGAGGAATAGGGATTAAAAGTACAAAAAGTGAATGGAAATGATTCCAGGAGCTGCAATGAAATTCTGTGATGGGGACCGTTTATTGTTTACTGTTTCAGCTGGTACAGTGTGCCCTTTTTGAGGATACTGTAGTCCAGCCTTCTGCAGCCTCTGGAAGTATTGGAGTGCTATACCTATTATCCCACACTGGCCAGGGAGTTTCAGAGTTGGGATCCAAACAACTAACTTTTCCAAGCAGTGTTTTAAAAACTCAAAAATATATCACATGAGGATATGATGCAGCCAGTTCCAAAATTATTTGGTGCCTGTTGATGGGTATAGCAATAGAATACAGTTGTTATTATTGAATCATTTTAGCAATAGACTGTATACTGCAGAGCAATTGGGGCCTTTTAACAGAGTGAAGACTGCAACTCCCATAATCCCGCACCATAAACTGAGTTGTTGAGATTTGCTGGGAGTTGTAGGTTAGGTACATTCAGAGGACCACAGTTGTCCGCTCCTATTTTAATGGGTGCTCCCGAATTTGTTACCTGAGAGTGTGTCTGGACTCAAATGCAGACAGAACTCCTTTTATTTATTTATTTATTTGACTTTTATACCGCCCATCTAGACCAAGGGCTACTCTGGGCGGTTTACAACATGTAGCAACAAACAAAGGAATACATTTTAAAAACCAAAATACAATGTACAAAATAAAAATATATACATAAATCAACAACAAAAACTAAAATGAAGCTAAACTTTAATAGCTATGTAGCAGAGGAAATTTTGAGTAGGTACAGTATATCATCCAGCCATTGTATTCCTAAGGCAGGCTACAATGCCTTGTGGTACGTCTGTTTGACAGGGCCATCCACTCAAGTGGATATTGTTTTGAAATGTACAAGAAACAATTCCCCCTCCAAGGATTAAAAATTTATCTCATCCATGGGCTTTCAGCAACTGTGTCTCACAATTCCCATGATGAATAGTACTTAAAAGCGTTAGTCCTTCTGTACTTTTATGTTATCATTCAAAGCAGGGCTGACACATCCATCCACCGTACTGCTACCATCTTGTTAGGAAACCATCATCCAAACAAAAATATTCATTTGCTGTATTTGAAGTGCAACTTTTCAGTGTCTGTATTCATTAGAGCAAGACTTTGATGTCCCAGATCTGAAAGAAGCAGCAGGGATGTGATCAGGAGGTGGAAGAGCTAGGGAGAGGGAGATGACACCCACGGTGTCTGTGGCCTTTAATGAGAGGAACACTAGATGTCAAGAAAGCACATTTAACCATTCTGAGAATGAGTTTAGAATGCTGTGTAGGGGGACTTGTACTAAGAATCAGGCAGAAGGACCAGGGAGATTTAGCCCTCCAACATGGATATATAGGCAAATGTGCTGCACAGTAAAATAGGTTGCAACATTTCTCATACATAATTAACTTGGCCTACTTTCCAGCTTGCAAACAATCCCTGAGTGGTGTAGTGTTCACTCCTGAGAAATGTGTTGAATATTGTGTCAGAAAATGCTTTCCAAAGCCCTCACAACTTAGTTACTTCTGCTCATCCTGATAGGTGGTTTGGTGGTTTGGTGGTTTAAGAAAACTGGGGGAGGGGGAGGAGTATGATCTGAATTGCATAAAATGGATCCACAGTTAGCTTGGGTCCATGTTTCAAGGACAAGGACCTTCTCTGTACCTGATTAGGTTATAGGTGGACATAGTTCACCTGTGTGGTGATTCTCTAGAAAGCCTTCTCATTGTCCGTCAACTCAGCTGTTCCCATCATCTGATGCCATCCTTGGTTTATAAGATTTTCTGAATCTGGTTTGGAAATGCTGATATTGAAGTATCATTCTTGTTAGGAAACTGTTTACACTACCATTAAGTATCTGCATAGTACATAGAGGCCATAATCAAGTTGTGTAGCATAAAATGTGCATGTTTCAGCCTGTTCCTTGTTGGTAAATCAAGGGTGTCTACTGGTGTTCTTAAGGACATGAGTGCACACACACCAACCTGCCATACTCTTCCCCCCAAAAATGGTGGGGACTCTTTAGTTACGGAAGACGAATGGACCAAAATTGACAAAGTTCCTTATGCTACACAACAGGATTTTGGCGACACAGTGTTTTTGGTATCACTTATGGGTTGACTGGGAAAAATTGGACTCAGGTGGCACTAGTAGGGTACTAATTATTGGAATACAGTGGACCCTCATATAACAAACAGTTTGTATAACATAAAATCTGTACAACAGAAAAAATTCCGGAGATAGGGGAAATTTGCTTAACACAATCACCTATGGGGCAAATCCGTATAATATAAAAATGGTCACGATTAGGAATTACTCTGTTTTCAATGCATTCCTATGAGAAATTTGTATAAAGGTAAATTTGCTTAACAGAATTGCATTTGGAACGAATTAATTCCTTTATACAAGGTGCCACTGTAATTAAATTGTCTTTGGCTAGGAAAGGTACAGATACAGCTACTAGGTGTAAGCCAAGCATGAATTATTTAAAATTTTAGCACTGCCAGCTCGTTTGATTTTTGACAGGTCAAGCAACCTGCTACATGATTATCTGGTATCATTAGCAGTGCATGCTGGATTTCTAAAACTGGAACAGGACTGTTGGGGTAGAAAATGATATTAAAAACTGGAGAAATTAGCAGTGTTTTAGTTTGTAAATGGCGCAAGCGCTGTAAGAAACCAGGATTGTTAGGAGCTACCGATAACAGATAAGGGAGCTGCTCAGCCAACCAGCAAAGGACTAATTGAGCTTGTAGAATTTTATAAAATGGAAGAAAGATTTTTAAAATGTATTTACGGTCAATGACCAAAAAGAAAAAAAAGAATGTAAACCATCCTAAGCATCGTCGAGTATAATTGGGAACTAATGGGGGAGTGGACAGGCAATAGGAATGCAATTGTAGTACACTATTTAGATATTTCACAGATCTAAAAAAATCATTTAAGGTTTGCCATCGTTAGGGAGGAATTTTGCCGCACATAGCAGTAACTATATTAAGTCTGGCTATCAGCTAAGACATTTCTTGCCTCTTTGTATGATGATGGCTGCCGTCATTCCTATTCCACTCACCAATCCCATAGATAGAAAGTGGTCTGATAAGAACCTGTAAGAGAAATGCAAAGGCGAGAAATATATCCGGTGTGAAAAATTCAGAGGGGAGGGGGAACATTTGGAGGGGAGGAGAACACTGAAAAAATTCATGAGTGATACCATACCCTTTCTGATTAAACACACTTTGTTCCTCTTAGAAAACAAGTTCAGCTTTAAGCTGTCTTATTGCTTACTGAAAATTGACTGAAACAGGACAGTTGTTTCCCAACCAGTGTCTGTGAAGATTCTCAGTTGTCCAGGTGAGGTTATCCAAAAGTTGAATCATGGCAGGTTAATTATAAATTGGAAGCCTCACACCAACTTTCCTCAGACTGATAATGCTATTTGGATGAGTAGTGAAATGTTTCAATCTAACAAGAGAAGAAGTCCAGTTGCCATAACCCAACTCCCAGATTCCCAACTAGTGGTACTTGTACTGCTTGTAGAATACCACCACCCCTGTATTTTTCCAGGTAAAAGATGCCCTCATGTATAAGAGGACACCCCCACACACACTTTACTAACCCATAATTACAGTTTTACAACCATGCAGTTCTCTCCTCAGCTTACATCAGTGTACAAAATGACCCTCA
Organism: Phrynocephalus forsythii; assembly: GCA_029282475.1. NCBI lineage: Eukaryota > Metazoa > Chordata > Lepidosauria > Squamata > Agamidae > Phrynocephalus > Phrynocephalus forsythii. Next base: position 111,441,767 of record JAPFRF010000002.1, read on the forward strand.
ATTTTGAGTCTAACATTTTTAGACAAAAATATAGTCTGATACAGAGAAAAATATGATATATTTCCCTCAATCTAAAAATTAAGAATACCAAGGAGTAAGTCTCCTCTGGTCCCCATATCCTTCTGTGAGGGTGATAAGCTGCCTCCAAATAAATCTCCCTGTCATGAATTATCCATCTGTGATCTTTTGGTACTCAAGCAATAACTTTGGTTATTCAGTGTTTTTCCACTGCCCTTGTTTCCCCCACTTACTAACTCACCATCCATTAGAATTATAATATCATAGTACAGTACCTATAAAGCTTTTCTATATCTGAAAACTAGCATTATTAACTCCTGTTAGAAGCTTTATTCTGACATGCTTCTCTGGCATATACTGTATTTTCAACTGACTCAAGCTGTTTGTCCTTTTATTTTCTTTATTTAAGTGAAAGCAACTCATTTCTATGACAACCAAAGTAATTCTATTACTATTTTATTCTATCTATAGCTTAATATGTGTTGCAGTCTATGTAAATCTACCAATTTACTGCTCTGATCTCTTTGTCCTTATGAAAGCTTGTTAGATTTAAATATTTGGGCGGGGGGGGGGGGGGGAACACTTCCAGTATCTCAGCAGCTTAGTCCTATAATGCAAACTCAAGAGTTCCGTTCCAATGCCTTTAATGAGATATACTTCCAGGAAAACTGTGCGTATAATTGCACCCTTAAAAACAAAAGCTCCAAACTGTATTTGCTAGTGACGCCTAACATATAATGAAAACAAAATCTATAGAGAAAAGAGTGCAGAAATACACACACACCACCACCACCGTTAGGAGATAAGGCAAGCAAATTGGCTTTCCCTCATCTGTCCCCCTCTAGATAAGTTGGCTGCAACTGCCATCATCCCCAACCGACATAGTCAGTGACCAGTAACTGAGCACGATAAAAACCATACTGCAAGATGCTGCATTGGGGCAAGCTGGCTTATATTTTTGGCATCATCCTTGTCAAATGGGCTGTGGGAGTTCCCAGTGGGACTAATTATTTCCTCACATCTATCAGAAATGTCTCTAACCTTGTCACTGACAGGCACATTGTCCCTGTACTTTAGGGTCTGTTAAATGTTACAGAGAGAAGAATATACACGGAGTAAAAGCAGTAATTTTATTTATTTATTTAGAATATTTTTACCTCACCTTTCTTCTTGGAAAAGGACCCAAGGTGGCTTACATTAATGAGGGACAATATACAGCCCAGGACATTTATGACAATTTACCATAAGTTGCAAATAGGGAATTAGAAGAGGCGTCTTAGAACATTAAAAGGTAACATCAAAGCCACAAAGAGCACTAAAAAAGTTCCATTATGAGGGATGGAGACTAAGATGGAAAACACTGGTGGTCTTATGAAATCAGTCAATGAAATCATGCATGGTAATCCACATAAAAGTCACATAGTAGGTAGTCCCTCATCCAAGGAAAGCTTCCCTGAAGAGGAAGGTCTTTGCCTGCTTCCAGAAAGACATCAGAGATGGGGCAGTCCTGGCCTCCAGTGGGAGGGAGTTCCAGAGTTTGGGAGCAGCAACTGAGAAGGCTCTTTCATGTGTTCTTATGAGATGCACCTGTGAAGGTCACGGGACTGAAGAAAGGCCTCTCCTGCTGTCCTTAGCACCCAAGCCAGTTCATACTGCAAGATTCAACCTTTGAGGTAGCTTGGACCTAGGCCACTTTGTGCTTTGTAGGTTAAGGTCAGCACTTTGAATTGTGCCTGACAGCTGATTGGCAGCCAGTGGAGCTGCTTTAGTATGGGTGTAATGTGATCTCTGCAACCCGTCCCAGTCAGCAATCTGGCTGCTGCATTTTGGACCCATTGAAGCTTCCTGAGACTTTCCATCGGTAGCCCCACATAGAGTGCATTGCAGTAGTCCAACTGGGACGTCACTAGGGCATGTGTCACAGTGGCTGGAGCAGGTTTCTCAAGAAACGGGCGTAACTAGCATACTAGCTTTAATGGTGCAAATTTGCTCCTGGCCACAGCTGTGACTTGGGCATCTAGGCTCAAGGATGAGTCCAGGAGCACCCCCAAGTTGCATACCTTTTTTTTTCAGTTGGGGGTAATCCAATCCAGTACAGGTTGCATCCCTATCCCTTGATCTCCCTTTCGACTGACCAGAAGCATCTCTGTCTTGTCTGGATTTAGTTTCAGTTTGTTCCTCCACATCCAGTTCATTACTGAAGCTAAGCGCAAAGAGTGCGAATCTAACCCTGGATTCTCAGGTGTCAAAATCGGCTTTTACCATCTAAGGCTTATCAGATTCGCCCGTACCTCGAAGGGCTCCTTGAGGACAGTGGTACAGGCGCTGGTTGTGTCGAGGCTGGACTAGTCTCTACATGGGGCTCCCCTTGAACCTTGTTCGGCGATCAGCGGGTCCAGAATATCCCAGGCTGGTGGTTGGTGCGCGTCGTTATGACCGCGCCACCCCTCATCCTTTTACCCGTTGCCTCCCGAATAAGGTTCAAGGTGTTGGTTTTGGTTTACAAAACCCTCCATGGCTTGGCCCCGGCTTATTTGGCGGAGCGTCTTCCCAGACAATTAGACCTGGCCCGACCCACCCGTGCCTCGGTGGCCCTTCCCTGCGGACGGTCCCCCCCGAGGGAAGCCGACTGCGTACTCGCAGTCCAGCTTTCTCTGGCAATTTGGAACAAACTCCCAGGTGAACTGGCTGGCCCCCTCGTTGGCGGCGTTTAAGAAGAGCCTCAAGACCATGCTCTTCCGAGAGGCCTTGTTGCTCTATTTTTTTTTCTCCCGCCTATTTAATCTTGGATCTAATTGTTTTAGCAAATTTGTTGTCTATTGTTGTGTCCGATTTTATCTGTTTTCTATTTTTATGCTGTTAACTGCCCTGAGTCCCCATTGTGGGAATAGGGCACTTAAAAATAAATAAAATAAATAAAATAATAAATAAGCACTGATCTAAAGTCAAAATAGCTTTCTTGGAATCCAGAAGTGATGAGAGGTAAAGTTGAGTGTCATCGGCATACTGGTGACACAACCCCAAAACTCTGAATAATTTCTCTGAATAATTACCCCCAATGGTTTCATATAAATGTAATTATATTTATATGTATAAATGTATAAATGTATTCCTATAAATGTATTCCTATAAATGTATGACGTTCAAAATCATTTATTACCTTTCTCCAAAAAAAAAAAACAAATATCCATTTGAAAAAACCACATTAATTCACTCCAGTGATGTGAAAGTCAAATAATGTACAAACAACTTGATGTAAATGAGATCTCTCTCTGCATGGGTGCTTAGAGAGCAACAGATTGATGGGCTGGAAAAGATCATAAGAATTCAAGATATTCCTTAATAAATAGAAATCTTGAGTAACTTTTTAAAAAAACTATTAACTATTACTATTAACTTGGAACAATTCTCAAAGAAAGTAGACATTCTTAAAGTCAAACTAGACACAATACCAGGACATTTTTTACAATTTAACTAGTATTGCTTTTTAAAAAATGCAACTTTAGGTGAATTGGCATCAAATATAACAACATGGTATTATTGCATTGCACTTATATCTCAGCATTGCTAATGTTCAAGTCTAAAAATGAGAAACCAAGTCCTAAAAAACTGTGGGTGAGATGACATGTTAGAAAAATCACTCATTTTGGGATCCCAGTAAGCAAATTATCAGCTATGGACAAATGCTTTTAGTTGACAAACAAAGCTTTTGGAATGAATCCAGTAGCTGAAATTATTATTATTTTATTTATTTATTACATTTATATACCGCCCCATCTTCCGAAGCAGAACTCTGGGTGGTGTACACTTAAAACAGACAGCAGAAAACAAACATGAGAATCAGAGGCAAACTACCAATAAAAATAGGGGGGGGGGTAACAATACCCTCCACAAAGGATGGCGTGGGCAGCAACAAAACAAAAAATTAAATAGAAAGGTCTCCAAATGCCTCCTTGAAGAGATGTGTTTTCAAGGCTTTTTTAAAGGCAGACAGGGACGCTGCTAGGCGCAAGTCACTAGGGACCTGATTCTACAGCGTAGGGCCCACCACAGAGAAGGCGCGGTTGCGCGTAAGCGATTTCCGCGCCTCCCTGGGTGTGGCCACCCTAAGTGAGCGCACCTGCGCCATCCTCGTGGGCCTGGTCCCAGATGACCTCTGAGAGATACGCTCCGACAGGTACTCTGGTCCCAAGCTGTGGAGGGTTTTGAAAATCATAACCACTACCTTGAACCTTATCCGGAGGACAACGGGCAGCCAATGCAGGTGTGCCAGAACTGGGGTGATGTGCTCGAATCTGCGAGCACCCACCACCAGTCTGGCCGCCGCATTCTGCACTCGTTGGAGTCTCCGGACAAGGGTCAAGGGCAACCCCACGTAATCAATCCTCAAGATCACAAGAGCCTGCATGACTGCCCTCAGGGATGACTCATCGAGGTACGGTCAGCTCTGGGCGATCCTGCGGAGATGGAAAAAAGCGGTCTTAGAGACCGCCGTCACCTGGGCTTCCAGGGAGAGGGCTGAATCCAGGACAACGCCCAGATTCCTGGCCCTGTCCGTAGGCTGGAGGGAAACACCCCCCAGTTTAGGGAGGGGGCCATTGTACCCAGACGAGGGCGCCCCGAAGAGCAGAACCTCCATCTTCTCCAGGTTCAGCTTGAGCAGGTTGGTCCTGGTCCATTCCAAGACAGCCTCCAGGCACAGGTCAAGGGAGCGTACTGCCTCCTTTGCAGAAGAAGAAAAGGAGAGAGAGAGCTGTGTGTCATCAGCGTACTGATGACAGCAAACTCCAAATCTCTTGATGACCTCCACCAGCGGCCTTATATAAACATTGAACAGCATGGGTGAGATTGCCGACCCCTGGGGCACCCCACATGGGAGAGTCCAAGGGGACGACAAGTCATCATCCAGCTGAACCCACTGAGACCGGCCGCCAAGAAAGGAAGGGAGCCAAGACAATGCAAGGCCCCCAATTCCTGCCTCAGCAAGCTGGACCAGCAGGTTACCGTGGTCAATGGTATCAAAGGCAGCGGACAGATCAAGGAGTACCAACAGGGAGGAACACCCCTTGTCAGCCTCCCTGAGGAGGTCATCCTGCAGAGCGACCAGGGCAGTATAGGAGGGAAGGATGTTGCTTCCATAATCTTTTAATTTCTTGCCTTAATGTATGATGCAATGCATTTTTTTACTTTCTGTACTTTTGAGGCTGCTTGTTGATGGCACTCCAATTAGGTTTGTTTTGGTTGTTTATCCATAAATACAATATTCAGGGATAATAGTATTTGTCGTGTTTGCATTTGATGTTCTAAAACTGGAGGAGGGTAGAAATGATAATATGGGGGAAATGATATGAGTAATCCAAAAGATTTAGCCAACTGCTGACAAATTATTTTTGCAATTCCGGAAAACAATCCAGAAAAAAAAAACTATTTTCATGTGTACTACCAGGTCTGGCGGTTAGAGGGAGACAGAGGCCATGCTGTGAATTCTTATTGAAGAATACCTATAGCACTGTTTTGGTAAAAACATGTGAAAATATTTTTTCTTTTTTTTCCTTTCCCCCCTTTTTCTTTTACCATCATATACAGTACATATAATTTGCTATTATCTACTATTTCAGTATCTACGTGTGGAACCAAACCCTAGCAGATACATATGGGTGTCCTAATCTACTGTACTATAATCTGTCACTGCTAGTTCAGGGCATCCAGATATGACATGATGAATTGTTGCTTTGGGTCTGTAACAGACCCTAGAAATATACTTTGCTTCATATTTCTTTCCTGACAATTCCTAGTGCAAATAACTTTCTTTTGAACTATGCACACAAATCCTTCTTTTCAGCCTGAAAGTGCCCAAATTTAAGCCACAGGCTCAATTGTTGTCTATTGACCTTATCATCCAGGAGATAACTGATGATATTTATTTTTATTATATTTTGCTTCTTCTTTCTCAGCATTGCTGGTGCTTGGGGGCAGACCAAAGGGGCAAGGTTTAAACTACAGTATTAGGAATTTATTCATTAACATTTGCAGGTGAGATGATATGTTTGCAAAAACAAATGGATTTTTAGGTTTTGACAAGGAAATTAAAAGCTGTTGGCAACAGTGGCTATTAAATTTCATTTATAGTCTGCTTTTCCTTCACTGAGCACAAGCCCCTAAACATTCATCTCTGAGCCAACATGTATGCTTTCTCCTTACAACAACCCTATGAGGTCAGGTTGAGAAACTGTGATTGGCCCAAGGTGAGTTTCATATCAGTGTGGGCATTTGAGCCCAGGTCTCCCAGACAAAGAGACAACAGGGGAACCCTTTTGCTAAAGCAACTCTGTCTTAGAACAGCCACCAACAGAGTGAGCATATTCTTCAATTGATACTCATTGGGATGCCGTGGGTTTGCTCTCTATAGTTCACGAAAGATGACTTCAGTCCATGAGAGTTTAATACATCTGCTAAACTTTCATTCCATCAGAGGATCATTTCAGCTACAAATGGGAAGGATTTAGTGTAAGCAAGATAATAAACTGCTCAAACAGCACCTCCTATGAAGCAAGAAAAGAAGAAAAGTTCACATACAACTCTGCCAGGAACACAGCTTTTCCTAATCAACATATTCCAGTATTGCATCCAAATGCTTACTCATTTTCTGCTATGTTTATTATAATGCTTTTCTGGAACAGTCTGGCTGTATACCTACAATAATTCCCTTTCTCCTTAACTATCTTGATTTTGGACTACTGTTCATGCAGCTACTGGTAGATTAAGGGCAACAGATCAAGTGAGTTTGTTGTCTAGTTGTAGGGGTTGGACTGTATGCAGTATGCAACACATGATAGCAAACGTTTCGTTAGCACAATGGATTCTGTTGCTTGATGGACAACCCTGGGCTGTATTCACACATGCACCCCCATCAAGAAAACAAGCAGTGCTGAGGGAAAGGATTGTTTCTCTCACCTTGAATCCCTTCTACACTCCTAAGAACTAATCACATTAAGTGGAACAATACTGAATACTCTACTTCTACTTGAACACTTAGGTAGCAAACAGACACTATATTCTTACAAACGAAAACCAGGAGCCAAGGAAGACGAATCACAATGATCACTAACCAGGGCCACTCTTTCCGATCAAAGCCTTTTTGTATGGAATCAAAGAAAGCAAATATCGAGGGCTTCCCGCGCGGACAAATTAAAAGCACGCCTCGCCATCACTCTGAGCCAAGGCCACTTCCCCAAGCGGCATAGAGAGGATGGAACGGTCCTCCCAAGGCTGGGTGGAATTGCACCTGGCTACCTGTCTTTCACGGGGCATGGTGGCTCAGCGGACTAAGGCTCCGAAAACTGTTGGCTGCAAAGCCGGCAGTTCAGCAGTTCGAATCTCGGGTGCCACGTAGCAGAGTGAATTCCTGCTGTTAACCCCAGCTCCTGCCGACCTAGCAGTTCGAAATCATGTAAATAGAAGTCGATAAATAGGTACCGCCTTAAAAAGCGGGAAGGTAAAAACAGGGTTTCCTTGCAGCCATGCCGGCCACGTGGCCAAGGGCTTGCACAACACCGGCTCTTTCGGCTTGACTACGGAGATGAGCACTGCCCCTAGAGTCGGACACGACTAGCACACTACTCGGGTTAATCATCGTATAATAAAATTTGATTGATTGATTTGATTTGACTAGCAGGCATGTTCCCTTTCCCTGCCTTTCAAACCCGATAGCCGACCCGCGATTTGACGCCGATTTCCCCGATAGCCGCCGTACCCGATCAAGCAGCACGTACTCTGCCACCATTCACACAATAATAGGCTTCCTTTCCCCCTCCATGCCCCCGCGCCCCACCCCCCCTCCTGGAGCCACGTGACGAGAGCCGACGTGTGAGGGCTGGCTGGCCTCTCCTCCCTTTTTCCGGGTTGCCTCTTGCGCGCCTGCGCCGGAGCGTCAGCGGAGGGAGGTGGCGACGGCGGCGGCGGCGGCGGCGGCTTCCGGGTGCGGGGGGGGAAGAGGTGGTTTGGTCCGTCCCGTGGGCGAGCCGAGCTCCGGCCCGAGTGGGGGAGCGGAGTCCCGCGGCGGGGGGAGGGAGGGGGCCGCCATGGCTTGCGCCCTCGTGCCTTTTGGCAGCTTCCAGGACCTGGACTCGGCGCGGGATTTCCTGTGCCCCCACCTCCGCCAGGGCGGCGTCGGGGGCCCCGCGGGAGGCCCCAAGGAAAAGGGCGGTGAGTAGTCAAGCCCTCCTGCCTCCTAACACCCCCACCCCACTCCAATACCTTTCCAGCCCATTGGGTCGGGAGGCGGGGTCGTTTATTGGGGGAGGAGGAAGGCAGCCACGCAGGTAACTTAAGGGCCCGTGGAGGGCACCTGCGGCTGCAGGGAGTAGCCCCCTACGGAAGAAAGATTGACCCACCCACTCCCCACATCCACGGAAGGCACCCCATAATAAGGGGAGTGTGGGGCGCCGCGGTACTGCTAGCAGAATGCCAGGGTCTTAGGGGGACGGGCTGTGGGGGTGGGTTGAGTCCCCTCCTTTTCGCTCACCTGCGGGGCTTCAGAAAAGCCTGGATGTCAAACAGCATTTTTCGCGGGATGAATTTTTTTTTTGGGGGGGGGGCGTTCCTGATGGATCCTCTTTTTGAAGATGTTACAAGGGCAGCTTTTTTGGCCGCATCCTGTTGTGACCTGTGTTGTTTGCATGGTGAGAGAGGTTTCTGAGGAAGAGCCAGGTCAAGCCAAACTGAGGTTATATCATCTGCAGGTCACCCCTGCTTTTAGAGATGTCCCTTGGCCATCCTGACAAGACCCAGTGCTTCGTGTGTTTTGTGTGTGATGGATTGTGGAGGTCCTAAATATTGCTGGTAACACAGGGCTGCAGACTGTGCTCCTGAGCACATTGGGGACTAAGGTGGGTTGGAATCAAGAGAATCTCTAGAGTCATGGCGAGGCGGAGGCGTGCGAGTTGCACTTTTAGGTGGTCGCCTTAAACCGGTGATCTTAATAAGATTTACTTTTGAGTAAATAGAAAGGTTATTAGAGCAGAAAAAAATGAAACTGGAATGGTGTGTTTTTGTGTGCTTTTGCTTGAAATCTCTAGGGCAAAATTTGTGCTTTGTGCTGTTATATGGATTAATCATGTAATTTACTTGGTGAGTCAAGCTGATTCTGAACTGTATCAGTTGAAAGCATCTTAAACTATTTATTTATTTATTTACTTATTACTTATTTACTTACAATATTTTTACCCCACCTTTCTCCTTGGAAAAGGACCCAAGACAGCTTACAAAAATGAGGGACAATATACAGCCCAAAACATTTAAGACATATTCAAGTTAAGAACAGGGAATTAAAAAAGGCATCTTAGAACATTAAAAGGCAACAGTAGAACTACAAAGAGCACACAAAAAGAAAAGAAAAATCCATTATGAGGAGTGGGAAAGTACCATGGAAAACACTGGAGTTCTTATGAAATCAGTTGATGCAATCATGTATGGTAATCCATATGAAGTCACACAGTAGGTGTTTGCACACAGTAGGTGTAGGCAAGAAAGCTTGCCTGAAGAGGAAGGTCTTTGCCTGCTTCCAGAAAGACAGCAGAGATGGAGCAGTCCAGCGGGAGGGAGTTCCAAAGTTTAGAACCAGCAACAGAGAAGGTCCTTTCATGTCTACTTCTGAGGCGCACCTGTGAAAGTGGCAGGATGGAGAGAAAGGCCTCTCCTGATGATCTTAGTACCTGAGCCGGTTCATACTGCAAGATTCGATCTTTGAGGTAGCTTGAACTCAGGCCATTTTGTGCTTTGTAGGTTAAGGTCAGCACCTTGAATTGTGCCCGGTAGGTGTTTGCCAGCCAGTGGAGCTGCTTTAGTAGGGGTATAATGTGATCTCTGTAACCCACCCCAGTCAGCAATCTGCTGCTGCATTCTGGACCCGTTGAAGTTTCCTGAGACTTTCCATTGGTTAGCCCCACATAGAGTACATTGCAGTAGTCCAGCCGAGAGGTCACTAGGGATTGTGTCACTGTGGCCAAAGCAGATTTATCAAGAAATGGGCGTAACTGACGTACCAGTTTCAATTTTGCAAATGCACTTCTGGCCACAGCTGTGACCTGGGCATCTAAGCTCAAGGATGAATCCAGGAGCAGCCCAAAGCTATGGACCTCTTTTTTCAATGGGGGGGAGGGGATAATCCCATCTAATACAGGTTGCATCCCTATCCCTTGATCTCCTTTTTAACTGACCAGACACACCTCTCTCTGTCTTGTCTGGATCAGTTTGTTTTTCCTCATCCAGTTCATTACCGAAGCTAAGCACTGATCTAAAGTCGAAATAGCTTCCTTGGAATCCGGAGATGATGGGAGGTAGAGTTGAGTGTCATCAGCATACTGGTGACACCTAACCCCAAAACTCCGAATAATTTCTCCCAATGGTTTCATATAAATGTTAAATGACATAGGAGACAGAACAGAACCCTGAGATACCCCACAGGTCAGTGGCCATGGTGTTGAACATGAGTCCCCTTACATCACTTTTAGCATTCTCTCCTGTAGGAAGGACTGAAGCCACTGTGAGACAGTGCCACCAAGTCCCATTTCAGAGAGACGAGTCCGGAGGATACTGTGGTTGATAGTGTCGAAAGAGGTAACATTCTAATCAAAGATACACATATAAAGCAAATCCACAAGATGAGATTTTGTCGTCATTATTAGGCTCTCTAAAGCGGGATGAATTGCCAAATTTTAACTTAGTTAGATTGGAGTGCAACTGCTGAGAAGACCCTCTCCTATGTTTGCACATGTTATTACTCCCAGCAATGGGGCATATTCTCTCTGAGTCCCCTTAGCAGATCTCAATTCTTTGACAAGTACATGTAAAGAGAGACACTCCTTCGGCCTTCAAAATCCCAAGAAGTTGACAGCTTTGAATATTACAATATTGCTAAGAACCTGAACTTAGATTGGGAATTTATTGGCAGTCAGTACAGTATTTTTTGAAGTCCGTGCTTTCTGTAGGATCTGTACAATGTTAGCTATCATATTTTACAGTTTTCTGTATCCTCATTGTAGCAGCCCCCACATGGAGTGCATTGCAGTCATCTAAACAAGAAGATGCTAATGAGTGAACTGCTGTGAGCATTTTGTTCCACTCCAGGAACAAATTGGTATGCCAGCTTCCCAAAATCATTCCATGGCACTGAGGCTGTGTGAGTTTCCAGTGACAATCATCACTAAGCGAGTACAACTCTAACCAGACCAGACTGCCAGTTATTTGGTTATTGTACTTGGAAGTTACCAGATCAGAGAGCTTTAACTTCATGTATTGATCTTTAATACACTGTACAACATCTATGCACCCTCACTTGACTTCAGTGGCAAGGAGAGATAGAGAGAATATTGATTATATTGATCTAAAATCCCTGATGACCTTGTCTGGTGGTTTCATGCAGGTGTCAAGTAACAAATGTGGACTGATGGAGCCCTATGGTACTCTTCAGATCAATACCCATGGGGCTGAACAACATTGCTTAATTTAGCTCCGTGTAGAAAGCAGGTGAAAGAGAAACCACTGTGACTCTCACTATTGCTCTTCAGAGTTGGTCCAGTAGGACACCATGCTCAATGGTATTGAATGTTGTTAAATCTTTGAGGACTGATTCCATTCTCTGAAGAACACAGATAAAGCCAAGCTTCTGTTAGATTTAGTACTTTGACTCAAATAGCCATGTTAGTCTACTAGTGAACATCCAGGGGCTTAGATACTGAGATAGTTAACAGCATCAAGAACCTGGATGTTCACTTAAATAATAAACTGGACTGGACTCATAACACTGATGCCCTATACAAGAAGGGTCAAAGCCGCCTCCATCTCCTGAGGAGACTGAGGTCCTTCGGAGTGTGTAGGCCTATGTTACGGATTTTTTGTGACTCTGTGGTAGCTTCAGCTCTTTTCTACACTGTAGTCTGCTGGAGTTCAGGTAGTACTGAATGGGATAAGAACAGACTGAACAAGCTGGTCAGGAGGGCTAGCTCTGTCTTGGAATGCTCTCTGGATTCTGTGGAGGAGATGGGTAAGAGAAGGATGCTGGCCAAGCTGACATCCATTATGAACAATACTTCTCACCCACTGCACCAGACAGTGGAGGCTCTGCGTAGCTCCTTCAGTGGAAGACTCAGACATCTCCGGTGTGGGAAGGAGCGCTACCGCTGGTCCTTTATTCCCACTGCTGTGAGACTCTTCAACTCTACAGTTTAACATATTCATATGGGGTATACTGTAGCTTCTCTTTATATATATTTATTTTTATATGCTGATTTTTAGTGTAATATTTGTATAATGGGTTTCTTATTTTATTTAATCTCTATTAGCTATTTTTTTCTCTCTCACACTTTACACTTTTTTTGTGCACCTAGCCATCTTTACTTGGTTTTTATATTGGGAGCTGTGTAAGAAGTAAATTTCCCCAGATTTATCTTATCTTACTTTATCTTAGTACAGTATGAATAGCAAACACTTCTTATGGTAAACTTTGTTTCAGCATAAGCATCTGGTGAAATAGACACCAGTCCATGAAACCCTAATGCTGTAACAATTTTCTGAATTCCTGTGAAACATCTTGTCCTGAAAGTTTTTTTCTCAGACCAATTTTTGAAAAATCAGTTGAAACTTCTCTATTTAAGCCCTAGTGGAGCAAAGATAAACATGAGTGGCTATTGGAGTGTTATGGTATGAGGCAAATTAACGGAAGAAAGAGGAGGGGAGGTAACACTGGCTCCTGACATGCTAGCTGAAGAAATGGACTGGCCCTCTTGCCTGTGAAGAATAGAAGTAGTTTAATCCCCCTTCTTCCTAATCCCAGGAAGCAGTGTGAGAAATCAGTTCTGTCTTTTAACTCATCAAATACTGAGTCATCCTTTGTATGCCAGCCCATGCAGCTGTATGGCTATTTGTAACTTTAAAGGAACATAGGACTATATTTAAAAGCAAGAGTGAGCTCCAGTTGTTGTTGAACTGTAGCCCCAGCATCCCCCACCATGTTGGCTAGGACCAATATGATTCTCAGTTCAACTGAAAGGTCACAGTTGCCCATCCTTGTTGTAATGTTTGCACCTCTTGTAAACTACAGGCAGTTATTGCTGTGCCAATGCATGGGTTAAACGGTACTGCATTTTGTTAATGAATAAGAGTAAAAATGGGTTGAAAGATAAAAGTGCTCCCTTAAGTTTTTGGACTAAGTGGAAAGGAGATCGAGCTTTGCAACCAGAATGGTTTTTATTCTCCATAGGAAGAGGAGCCAGTCCATTCATTTAGCTGGCATGTAAGGAGCTGACAAGGGAAGTGATCTCTTTCCATGCAGATTGTTTAGGTACATATTATGAATGTGGGGACTGGTTCTCAAAACTTTTTAATTAGGGTATCCACAAGAGTCTATTTCAGACCACGATAATCTGTTGCAGCAATAACAACAGTCTTGTGGCACCTTCAAGTCATTAGTTTTATTTGTATAATTTTGTAGTCTGTAGCCCTTTGGATAGATGTGCATATGCAGAAGTGGACTACTATCACTCAACACTTAAACAAAATAAAACCTGCTATTCTTCAAGGTGCTGTGTGTGTGTTGCGTTGTTACAGTCGTGACTGACTCTTCGTGACCCCATGTCCATGGAGTTTTCTTGGCAGGAATACTGGAGTGGTTTGCCAATTCCTACTCCAGGTGCCTACAGCACCTGGTATTCCCTAGTGGTCTCCCATCCAAGTACTAACCAGGGCCGACCCTGCTTAGCTTCCAAAAACAGGTGAGATCGGATGTGCTTAGGCCATCTAGGCAGATTGTCTATTCTCATTGCTGCTGCCTTTCGTAGCTGAACCTCTCAAAAGTAGCTAGAAGATGACTAATCACGGGGATGGATGAGTCCTTTTGGGGATCAGGACATGGGACCTGAGAAGCAGGTCTTTTTCTGTTACTTGAAAGTAGACTATCTGAAATAGTCCATGGTTACCTCTGATGTTGTGAGTTTGCCATTGTAGCAATTTAAAACTGTAATAAAGAGTTAGCAACTTAATGTAAATTTGGCTATTAAATTAACTCTTTGATAGTTCTATTTATGCAGCAGAAACTTCAGTGCTGTTTCTGCAACAGATTTCATGGTACTGTAGTTATAACAAAAGCATACCTGTAGGGGTTACTACCATAACAAAGCCTTGGGAAGTCATTATTGTTAAGACTGTGTGGACAGTTGAATTGTCTCACCTGCTGGCTGAAATCCTGTTGCTTAGTAGAGAGAGGTAACTTGGATGAATCAGATGAACTAGTAGGTAATGCAAAGCTTCCTTATGCCTTCTGTTTTTATTTTCATAGTTGAAAATTAATGGTCTTTTCAGCTGTAAGGGAGTATATAGTTTTTCTAGGCACCAGTAGAATAAGTGCGAAGAGGTGAATAAACATCTTTAGAAGACTTACTTTGCAACAATGTTTGGCTTAATGTTGATAATCATAGGTAGCATGTTATTTAAAATATTTTTAAAAAGTAATGATTAAATATTTTTGTTTGTTTCCATTTAAATAAGAGCCTTGTGGTATGGTGGTTAAACTGCCACACTGCAGCCATAACTGTGTTCACAACTGGGTTCAATTCCAGGTAGCAGACTCAAGGTTCACTCAGCCTTCCATCCTTTCTAGGTCGGCAAAATGAGTACCCAGCTTGCGGGGCAGGCGGGCAATATGTAGTCTGCATACTTACTTGTAAACCACCCAGAGAGTGTTTGAAGCACTCTTTGCTTTGCTTTGTTTTTGCTAAATTTATTTCCCTGTACAAAAGAATGAAGCAAATCTGTCACAGCATCTTCCTAGTTCTGCTTTATTAAGTTATGTGTGAACTAGAATGCTTCTAAATTTAAGTCATAAGTGAAAATGAGAAATTGATCCTTGTAAACATGGTGTCTATGAAGTGTCTGAAATAACTGCATAATGAAGTTTATTCTGGTGATTATGTACAAAGGATGAGTGACTCACTTCCCACAGACTGTGGAAACCTCTTCATTTCAATAAATAGCTTTTATATGGCAGTTTTGTGGCTAAGAAATACATGTGTACAATGGCTTCTTTTAGGTGCAATGTTTGCTCCAAAAATATCTCAGTCACTGTACAGTACCTGCTTGGAACACTGGGAAAATGGCAGAATAGTTTAAGTGAGGCCCAGCTTGTTGTCAGGTTGCATGTGCCTAGGTCAGTGGTGGCAAACATTTGGCACTCCAGATGTTTTGGACCACAACTCCCAGAATTCCAAGCCTAGATTGCCAATGGCAAAGGACTGTGGGAGTTGTGGCTCAAACATCTGGTGT
Source organism: Phrynocephalus forsythii (assembly GCA_029282475.1). Classification (NCBI taxonomy): domain Eukaryota; kingdom Metazoa; phylum Chordata; class Lepidosauria; order Squamata; family Agamidae; genus Phrynocephalus; species Phrynocephalus forsythii. Next base: position 111,457,100 of record JAPFRF010000002.1, read on the forward strand.
GCCAGAGGTTCGCCACCACTGACCTAGGTATTATCCCCTTAAAGCTGATGACCTCTGTAACTATAATATGGGATGTACAAAATCTGTAAGAAGAAAAATGTGTAATACTAGCAGAACAAAATATTGTGAGTGGTGCTAACAAAGCTTAGGTGAACATATGGCAAGTGTTCCCTTTTCTCCTTCACAGATATCTTTCAGTATTAAGGACTCATAAAATAATTGCCTAAAGGGACAAATTTTTTTAAAAAAACTAACTGTTACAGTACGTGATGAGAATGTCTTAAGACTCCTTTTGTTCCTCAATATTCTCGATATTATTTTCTTATTTTCATCATGAGTTTAAGAACCATAGGAAAGTGATTCAGAAATCACTATTTATCCCCAGACCACAGTCTAACAGTTGCATTAAAACAAGGATGAGCCTGAACAATATCCTTGAGTTAGAAAACAGCTGATGAGCCTGAACAATGCTCTTGAGTTAGAAAACAGCTCCCCAGGGGTTGCTGAAATTCCGTAATTTAGATTGTACAAATTGACAGAGTGAAGGCTGGCCCGTTGCAAGTGTTCTTGGAGGACACCAGTTTTCTTGATCCATTTCAGTAGAGGTTCAGCCTACACCCAGGTCTGGTTGCCCTGTTTGCTAACTTGTTACAGGAGGCCATCCTGGAGAGTGTGACCTAGTTGGTTCTCCTGGATATCTCAGTGGCCTTTAATACTGTCAACCACAATATTGTCTTGGACCAACTGTAGAATTTGGGGATTGGAGTTACAGCACCATGCTGGCTTTAGACCTTCCTCAGGGACTTTGGGGATGCTGTTTTGTCCCCATGGGTTTTACAGTGTGGGGTCTCACAGGGGTTGGTTGATCATCTCCCATTTGCTGTTCAACATCTATATGAGACTGTTGGCAGAGGTCATCCGGAGATTTGGAGTGCATTGCTATCAATATGCCGGTGACATGCATTTCTGTCTCTCTTTTTCTTTCTCATCAGTGTGCTAGAGTTCTTTCTCCCCTACCCCAGCTGCTCTTCCACTTACTAGGTCCTTCTTCATTGGCAGCACACCAATGCATCTAAGACCCCAGCCGGCCTTTCCATGCCTCCTAAGGATGCTAACCATTATAGCAAGGAGGCAGGAGGGAGTGTTTCCATGCACATCTGATGAAGTCTACAACTAGGGACCAGGCCTTCTCTATGGTGGCTGCTTCATTATAGAATGAATACGTTGCTGGCAGAAGTCCATCAGGCCCCCACCCTCCTAATGTATAGAAGGCAAATAAAACCATTGCTCTTCAGTCCGAGTTTTGAGAATCTTCACCTTATTTAATTATTGATGGTTTAACTCTTTAATTGTTTCATTTGTGTTATTGTTGTCACCCTTTTGGGATTTGTGTAGATATGTCTGGTTATGGGGGTAGACTCTTTTCTGTTTCCATTTTTTGTTTATGTTTGCTTGTAAGCTGCCCAGAGCAATGGTCTGCCCACTGGACAGAAAGGATAGAAATTTATCAAACACATGAACAAACAGTTGATGCCCGTATTGCTGATATTTAATGGCAACTGCAGGAATTATTTATCATTTGCAACCTGTACATTAATTGTGTCTGGGAGAGGTTTTGACTGTATATAGAGATATATGTATATCTGTATATGTGTTGTTCTCAACTGTGTTGTATATGTGTTGTTCTTCTCAACTGTGTTGGCTGACCTTGTTTTTTGTTGTTGAAAATCTGTCTTTCTGATATTGATAGGTTGACAAATGTTTGGCTGGACTTCATGACTAAGAGAGTAGATTTGAGTTGGCAGGTCATACATAAGTGGTGCATGGCGTGGTACGTGCTCAGTGACCACTGCTCATACATTTCCTTCCTGGTCAGGTAATGGGATGCTGCAGCTGCAGAGTCTGGATAATCTGCAGAGCTGGCTTAATCTGCCCTTAGCCTTTTTATTTGGTTTCTGGCATACTGCTTTTTAAAAGTTCTCTTTATGTGTAGAGCTACCATTTTCCTTTGTCACACATTGGCAGGTATTCAAATGCAATGTCTCATATTAGCATAGAAATAATGTCATTGATTTTTTTCCTTTTCCTTTTCTGTTTTAACTAAGGTATGTTTTGTATCACTTTCAGGTAAACCACCAAACTGGGACGAAGATGGTTGGGGGGCCTGGGAAGAATCAGAAACACAAGAACCTGTAAGATTTTGGATTTACTTTTATTCCCAATTATGCCCTATTTTATTCCTCTTGAAATAATTTGCATCGTCCATTGAATTAGATCCTCTATTCCAACATTTGACATTTAAAAGTTTTATTCACACTTTCAGTTTGCACACTAGTTATAATAAACTTCCATTTTTGTTATTGGTATAGCTAGTTTTATTTTATCTATATTGCATTGGTGCCCATACGCTGGACATAATGTCAGGATGGTTAGATCCTCTCTCTCTCTCTCTCTCTCTCTCTCTCTCTCTCTCTCTCTCTCTCTCTCTCTCTCTCTCTCTCTCTCTCTGGAAGGTATTGAAGCCTCTGAAGCAGGATTGTGGGACACTCAGGGGCTTGTATGAGAATGGAGGAATTGCATAAGCCCCCATCATAGTTAACAATGGGAAAACTTAATAAGTTAAACAGAAGTAATTTTAATCTTGATGAACAGTGGATGTTTTTGACGCTTTTCACTTTCCCACAAAACTTGAAGTGAAATAGGCTTGTTTATGTATTTTTTTCCTTTTCCTTTTAAGCTGCATTATATGTTTCTTCCAAACAGCATATATGTTGCAGATGAAATTAATACTTTTTAATAACTACTGTACACAGGAGGAAGAAGAAGAATCAACTTCCAAGGCACCAGCAAGTTCCTGGCTTCAGGACTGTGTTTTATCTTTGTCGCCAACCAATGATCTCCTGGTCATCGCTCGTGAGCAGAAAGCTGTGTTTTTTGTTCGTAAGTATGTTGTAGGCATTTTATATTTTTGCTGTTTTATGTTTACTGTCACTGTGGTCAAGTGTTTTGTTTATAAATTGCCTTGAGATTCACTGATGATTTTCTAAATGAATCTAAAAATATTAAACAACTAGATTTGGTTATGTAATTAGCTTCTATCATTAACTTCCTACATGTTCATTTTTTTTTTGGGGGGGGTTCTTACACTATTTTTTATATATATATATGGTATCATCTGAATTTGCCCGTAACATTGTCTTTTATTACATGATGTTGCGTAGCTTCCTAGTTTTGGCAACTAGATACACCAATGACTATACTATCAGGGTTCTAGAGAATTTTGATATTAAAATAGCATTTTTGCATTCTGAAACTTTAATATCATGGGCACAATTGTGTTATGCTTAAAACTAATCTTACTGTTTCTAGTTCTTTTAAAAACTGAAGATAAAAAGAGGACAGGTGTCTAGGTAATCTTCAGCATATAATGTTTATAAGGTGAATACTGCTGGTAAAAATCCCTCTATATTCTACACTTCTTGTTGTATAATGTTGTTGATTATGTTAAAACAACCAAGAGTCAGCTGCAGGAGTGTTCTTGCAATTGGTGATTGTGCAGTGGACCCTTGTATAACAAATGGTTTGTATAAGATAAAATCTGTACAACATAAAAAATTCCGGAGATAGGGGAAATTTGCTTAACAGAATTGCCAAGGGAGTGAACCGTACAACATAAAAATGGTCGCGATTAGGGATTACTCCATTTTCAATGCATTCCTGTGGGAAATTTTTAACAGAATTTCATTTGGAACGAATTAATTCCTTTATACACGGTACCACTGTACAGTATCTTGAAACCACATGCTAGATTACCCCTACTTCTTAATTCTGCTAAATTGTCTCAACCTATACTGTTCCAGATACTTGGAGATCCTTACGAAACATTTGTGGCGTGCTGGCACTGCACAGTTTATTGAAGAATAGAGAGTGGGAATCCTCCTTCCTGCCAATGGAAGCCTCCTTTTGCTTCTTTGGACACAGGCTGATATTTTGATTTTCAACCTGTGTTTATTTGTGGATTGTTTTAGTTGCTTCGTACCGTGTTAACAGACAGACATACTGCGGGGAAACCAGCTGAGGGATGAGCAAATGCCTTTATTTTAATTGGCAAATTTAAAGTAAAATACTTACAATGAAAATGTAAGCAATTTTTTTGCTCAGAATTAATTTAATAGATGAAAAGACTTTTTCCATTAATATACTTGTTCTTTTCTTAGCAAAATGGAAACACAGTGAGAAGGGGAAAGAAGAAATGCAATATGCGGATGGCTGGAGTGGCTCTTTGAACGTAGAAGAAGGGTAGGCATGGACACTAGACTGTTGTGTTTGAGAATGTCAAAGAATCCTGGAGCCATGAAGTTGGGCTATTGAGTCCAACCCCCTGCTTAAGGCAGGAATACAAATCACAGGACACCTGCCAGATGGTTGTCTGAAATTATCTCAAATACCTTCAGTGTTGGATCATTCATCATCTCTCAAGGTGATTGGTTCCATTGCCACATAGCTCTAACAGGAAGTTTGTTTTCCTGATAGTAAGTTGAAATCTGGCTTCCTCTCACTTGACCCCATTATGGTATGTCCTGAACTTGAGGATGATTATGGACAGATCCTGTCCCTCCTCTGTATGGCAGCCTTTCAAGTATTTGAAAAGTGCTTTCATATCTTCCCGTCCATCTTCTTTTCTCAAGGCTAAACATGCCCAGTTCTTTCATCAGTCTTTCCTCTGTAAGACTTGGTTTCCAATCCTCTTATTGTCCTTATTAATATCCTTGATAAAAATCCTCCTCTGAACTCGTTCCAGTTTGTCAGCATTGTTCTTGAATTGCAGTGTCCAGAACTGGACAAACTACAATACTCAAGATTAGGCCTAACCAGGATCTGTCTTAGTACTGTACTCCCTCTCAGCCAAAATCCAGGCAGGTGCTTGAAACAATGTTTGTGTTTTATTAAAAGATGAGAAAAAATACCATAATAAAATTCCAGAAGTTTCACATGATTACAAGGAAAGGTTACTAAAAGAAATCAGGAAGAAATGTGATTACAGGAGTATGGCATTCAAGCAGAAACTCAGCAGAAAAATATTAATATTTCATTTACTCCATTTGACTCATACTTGAGCAGAGAGATGGATGAGTTCTGGGGCACACTCCCTGACACAGCTTTGCAAAGTTCCACATTTCCCCATGTATAAGACTATATTTTTGTCAAAAACAATTAGACTGAAAATTGAGGTTCATCTTATACACAGAAGTAAGCCGAGGAGAGAACCATGTGGTTGCGAAACTGCCCATACCTTGTCTCTGCAAACAGTCACCTTATACGTGGGGGCATCTTATAGATGGAAAAATGCAGGTAACTTGCTAAGGTGATGCATGTCCCATTGCAGCTGGGAAGCAAGGCAGAGGTCTCCTAGCCTCAAAAGATCTGTTTCCCAGTTCCCAATTTTATAATAATAATAATAATAATAATAATAATAATAATAATAATAATAATAATAATAATAATAATAATAATAATAATAATAATAATAATAATAATAATAATAATAATAATAATAATAATAACTTTATTTTTATGCCGCCTTTCTCCCCAAAGGGACCCAAGGCGGCTTACAACAAATTCAAAAAAGTACAATAAAATCAATACAATACAAAAAACAACACAATACCAATAAAATACTATAAAAATACTATACAATATAATACAAAAAAACAAGATTAAAAACAGTAACTGCAGCAGAGTTTAAAAAGCTCCCCAGTCAATAAAACTAAAAAACAAAAACAAAACAAAAACAAAACAAAACTAAGATGTTATAAAAATTTGTAAAGGCTGGAGGCTCAGAAGGCTTGCCTAAATAAGTAAGTCTTAAGGCCTTGCTTGAATATTTCAAGGGAGGAGGTAGTTCTTAACTCAAAGGGGAGGGAGTTCCATAGTATCGGTGCCACTACTGAGAAGGCCCTATTTCTTGCCGCCGCCCCTCGCACTTCCTTGGGTGGCGGTACTCGTAGAAGGGCCTTCTCCGATGACCGAAGGGGGTGGACCGGATTATATGGAAGTAGGCGGTCTCTTAGATAACCTGGCCCTGAGCTGTATAGGGCTTTAAAGGTCATAACCAGCACCTTGAATTGGGCCCGGAAATGAATGGGCAGCCAATGTAGTCCCTGGAGAAGCGGCCCAACAGAGTCGTACCGCCGAGCTCCAGTAACCACCCGGGCTGCCGCATTCTGTACCAGTTGTAGTTTCCGAACCATCTTCAAGGGCAGCCCCACATAGAGCGCGTTGCAATAATCTAATCTTGATGTCACCATGGCATGGATCACCGTGGCCAGGTCTGCACGATCCAAGTACGGCCGCAGCTGGCGCACCAGCCAAAGCTGGGCAAAGCCCCCCCCCCGGCCACAGCCACTACCTGGGAATCCAGGAGCAGCTCTGAATCCAGGAGGACCCCCAAGCTGCAGACCTGCTCCTTCAGAGGGAGTGCAACCCTGTTCAGAGCAGAACGATATTCCAGCACCTGCATCAAAGATTTCTGAACCAGGAGAACCTCTGTCTTGTCCGGATTTAATTTCAGCTTGTTAGCCCTCATCCAGATCCCCACCGACTCCAGACAGTGCTCTAGGACTTCAAACGCCCCCCTGGAATCTGGGGGAAAGGAGAGATATAACTGGGTGTCATCAGCATATTGATGGCCCCCAACTCCAAATCCCCAGGATGACCTCTCCCAGCAGTTTCATGTAAATGTTAAATAGCATGGGGGACAGAAGAGAGCCCTGTGGCATCCCACACTTCAAGGGCCAGGGTGCCGAACAGGCGTCCCCCAGCACCACCATCTGGGACCGATCCTCCAAGTAGGAGCGGAACCACTGCAGGACAGTGCCTCCAACTCCCAACTCAGCCAGTCGACCCAGAAGGACACCATGGTCGATGGTGTTGAAAGCCGCTGAGAGGTCCAGCAGGACCAACAGGGACGCACTCCCCCTGTCTAGTCCCCGGCGTAGGTCAGAATATAGAATATAGAAATAATATAATATAATATTCAGGTTAAGAACATGGAATTAAAAGAGGCATCTTAAAACATTAAAAGGTAACAGTAGAGCTACAAAGAGCACACAAAGAGAAAAGAAAAATCCATTACGAGGTGTCACAACCCTTCTAATGTCGGTTGTGGAATTTAGTTCTGTGATACACGCTGAAACAGTCCAATTCAGCTTCCTTCTTGAAAAGGAGCATCATGATGCTTTGTGACAAGCAAGAATAGATTTGATCAGCTGACTGTATAAGCAGATGGCAGCTTATGCAACCGGTCTTGAGATTCCCTTTCTCTGCTGTGGCATCCCTAGACTCCTTCAAAGCTTCCCGGAATGATGTGTGTGTGTGTGTGTGTGTGTGTGTGTGTGTGTGTGTGTGTGTGTGTGTGAGAGAGAGAGAGAGAGAGAGAGAGAGAGAGAGAGAGAGAGAGAGAGAGAGAGAGAGAGAGAGAGAGACTCTTGAACATAATGTACTGCATCATATGGAACTCCCTTGCCAGGAGAAACTACCCCACCTCAGACATGGGGAATCTTACACCAGTGGACATCTGCCCCTCACATGATTTTGGGCAGATTTCCCTTGCACCGCTTGTATAGGTTTTCTTCCAGCCATCTTGAACTCTCTGTTTGCACATTTCATACATTTCTAGATGAGGTGATTTGCTGTATGTTCAGATCACTGATTTGTTTCATCTTTATAGTGGAGAGAGCGGCTGATGTGCTTATTACTCCACTGTTTCTCTCATTTCTCTGTTTCTTACTGTTTATAGGCAGAGACCTCATAAGGGGCACAAAGCATTTGCTGTATATTCAGATCACTGATATTTTTCATCTTTATAGTGGAGAGAGGAGCTGATGTGCTTATTACTCCACTGTTTCTCTCATTTCTCTGTTTCTTACTCTTTATAGGCAGAGACCTCATAAGGGGCACAAAGCATCTTGCAACTGATAAGATGCTATTCTGATGTCATCCTACCTTTTCCTATCCTCCTTTCCTTAGGAGGGCCTTCTCTCCTATTTAATGATGAGCTATGTGCAACAGCTTCCCTACATGTAGAAACATTTTTTTGTAATGAAATCAAAATCTTAACTCTTCTACATTGCTATAACCCAACCCTTTTTGCTACCCATCTTTTTGGGGCCTCTTTCATGTACTAAATGGGTGTGTATATTCAGTTGTTTAAATGTATGCAGTGTTGGATAAATACGACAATGTGTGGGAAGATTAAAAGTCATAGCATGATCTCTTTTGGAGGAGGACAGAAGATGTTTTATAAACAAGAAGTTCTCAAGTATTTATTTGTAATAGGACACCCAGGAACTAGATTAAATTGTTGAGCATTCTGGTTTGGAGCCATGCACTTAAATGACTTAAACCAGACTATTTGGACCAGATTTCGGAAAGAAAAAGCACCCAAGTTGTCCAAACAGTTATTAAAAGAGATGGCTTTGTTCTTCATGCGACAGAAATGGATGGCTTAATATCGCTGTGTTATTTTTGCCTCTAGCGAATGTGTAAGCAGTGTATTGTGCGTTCCACTGGCAAGTCAAAAGAGGTGAGTATAACCTTTTTTAACAACTTGTTGGAATTCTTGAAAGAAGCTGGCTTTGCATACTTTGATGAGGATGTCATCAAAACAATGGAAACTGGGGTTTTAACCAGGAAAGACCTAACATCATTCTTTTTTTGCTTACTCTTTGTGTCATACAGAACCTCCACAGGCCGGCCTGACTGGACCTGCATTGTTGTAGGGTTCACCTCTGGTTATGTTCGCTTCTATACCGAGGTGAGCGTCACTGTGGGCAGCCTGCTTGCTAAAGACTTCCTGTGTACTTCCTACACAGAAGTAATCTGTATTAGTTTGAAATTTTAATAAAGTTTTTCATATGAATATTCTAAAGGGCACCTGTTTCTTATGTGGGCATTTGTACATATTTACAGAACCCCCACAGACCTTTGAAACAATGTACATTTTTTTTCCTTTACAGGAGATGGTGTGAGGTATTGTTGAGGATTTGTGGCATAGCCTTACCTGTAGAGAACATGTTTTACTCCCCCCACTCGCCCATTAAAGCTGGAACTAAATGTTTACATTTGTTCTACCATTTTTTAGAATGGAGTATTGCTTCTGGCACAGCTTTTAAATGAAGATCCTGTCCTGCAGCTTAAATGTAGAACTTACGAGATTCCACGGCATCCTGGAGTTACAGAACAGGTAAAAGGAGAGATACATAATCCAGTAAAATATTCAAGAATATATAACGTGGTGTCATCTGTGTATGCCTTTCAGAACACAAGTGACTTATATTTATTATTTATTTATTTTAGAGTATTTTTTTTTACCCCACCTTTCTCCTTGGAAAAAGGACCCACGGAGGCTTACAGTAATGAGGGATAATATATAGTCTCTAGTACAATTAAGACATGTTCAAGTATTGGGAACAAGGAATTGAGGGACATCTTACAGCATTAAAATACAGCATTACATTAAAGCTACAAGAGAACGCGAGCAGTTAAAGAAGAGCAAAGTTCCATGTAAAGTTATGAGTGATGGAAACTAACATTGAAAACATAGTGTCAATGTAAACCCAAAAGGTTATAAGTAGTTATAAACCCAAAGTCTATGTGATCCTGTAGATTTATATAAAAGACACATGATAGGTAGACCAGCATTATAAGCCTGATAAAGGGATTGGGCTGTGGTTTATGTGTGTCTTCCTCCCGCTACATTTTTCTTATGAAAGCCAGTTTTGCACACTTTTCTAAGTCCTTGATCATTATTTTGTTTCCACCACACAGTGACTGAAATCCTGTTGCGCAACTTTATACCATGTAAGACTGAAAATGTCATCAGCTGCAATCATATTTAAAAGATATAAAACATTCCCAATTCCTCTCCCAGATGTCTTAAGGCTCCTGTGAAATCCCCTTGATTGCTGGGAAGTTGGCGGGGGACTACCAGATGGAGGAAAAATCTTCGATTTTCAAAATTCGCAACCCCTGGAGTGACTTGGTGGTTATTTTCAGAATTCAATGACTTTCCTCATATCTTATGGTCCCCATTGGCTCCCCATGATGACTAAGATTTAATGAGAATCTCAGAACCTTTGCGGGGAGATAATTGGAATTGTTTTATTTTCCAAAATTCATTACACAGCTGATGGTGTCATCAGCCTTATGCAGAGTAGCTGTACTTATAGGATTTCAGCCTTTGTGTATGAAGCTAATGGTGATACATTTTTATGCCAGCCTTTGAAATTAGGTTTCAAGTTAGGTAACAATTCCTAGATTGCAAACATGTATAGATAATATTGATTCCTTGATCTTTGGGAGGATGATTACGTTTCATGTGCATTGACAGTCTCGGAACTACTGCTCCACATTAGGGGCTGACTTCAGATTCTGGTGCTGTAGCTGAAGTGGGTGCAAGTAATCTCTTTGGTTTGGGACCCTAGAGTCTACTTAGAACCTTTAATAAACCAAAGAGATTAACTTATATGGTTGTTTACAAACTTATATGCTTACTTTGCTATAAGAAAGTGCTTGATCCTCTTCTTTTTGTTTAGAACGAGGAGCTGAGCATCCTGTATCCTGCAGCAATTGTGACAATCGATGGTTTCAGCCTATTCCAGTCCCTCCGTGCATGTCGAAACCAGGTAGCAAGAGGTAGGTTCAAGTTCATAAGCAATTTCAGGGCATTTTGGAAGGCTTCCAGTTGCGAAGAGGTACCCAGCAGTGTGTTTTTTGTGACATCTAAGGAAATCTACTTTGTATATTGAAAAGAAATATGTATTTATTAGTTACCCATGTATACTACTGTTGCTCCATTGGGCTTGAAGAGGCAACCTTGTTGTCTTATTAACATTATTCTTTAGGGTAGGTCAGGCTGAGAGTGTGTGACTGGCCCAAAATTACTGAGTGAATGCTATACCTCAATTCAGGGGTCCTCAACCTAGGGCCCCGGGGCCGGATGCGCCCCCCCAAGGTCCTGAATCCGGCCCCTGGGACCAATTGCAAAACCCCCCCACCTACCCCCTGTTTTGTGAGCAAGCCAACCTCCGCAGCTGCTTTTGGACAGTGATCCGGCCCCCAGTGGTGTCTGGGCGGTGATGGCCCGGCCCGCTGTTTGAAAACTTTGAGGACCCCTGCCTCAATTGGAGTCATGAATTTGGATTTCTTTAAGCTTCAGCCCATCAGTCTGACCTCTTTGTGCTGGAAACTTGACTGCTGACATGACAATCACCAGATTTCAAAGCAAGCCTCTTTCAGAAATTTATTTCTTTTTCATTAAGTGGTGTGATGGGAGTTGCAATCCAACAATATCCAGAGGACCACCCATTCAACTATCTGTTTTATTTTGAGTAAAAAAGCTTAAATCGGAGTAAATAAATTCCAGGACGATGATAGGAATTTCTTGAAACAGAAACATTTAAACGTTGTTGCATTTGAAAAGCTAATTAATTTATTGTGGCACAAACTACAGCCCACTTTTCACCATATCCCAAGAGTTAGGTTCAAAAATGCTGCAGATTGTTAATGACCCCATCTTCCTGAATTCCGTGGCTGAATAGAATTGAGTATGCTTTCTGATTTCCCACTGGGCTGTTCCATATTGTCTCTGAAGAGCAATGTACCTTGAAAATTTGTTCATACCTACTACTTTTATGTTACATGGGATTTACTGGTAAGTACCTTTAGGACTATGAATGGAATATTTTGATTTATCTTTGGTTTGGCAATGAAACAAATAAATACACAAATGTGATTTTCTATTCTGTTTTCTTTAAAGTAAGAAAAATGGTACAATACTGTCTACACTTTTATCAGTTTGATAGTACACATTTATCAGTATTATGTATTAGTAAATCTATAATGAATTTCTTGTGCCTAATAGTTTTATGTAATCTCTCTTTCTTTTCCTGTTGAATTGAATGGGCAGCGGCTGCTTCTGGTAATGAAAATGTTCAGCCACCCCCGTTAGCTTATAAAAAATGGGGTCTACAGGATGTGGATACTATTGTTGATCATATTAGTGTTGGTAAGTAGCATATTGGCCATCAGTATTATATGAAGTCTCTGTGTGAGCATAGCAACTGATAAAATTAATGAGTAAAAATGTATTTGATACTGTGGAATGTTTAAACCAACAAGTACATAAAATAGGATTATTATTCCTGGTTCGTTTGGGTATTTTTTTTAAAGCTGAAGCAGAGTTTTCAAAAGTTACTTCAGCTCTCATAATCCCCCAGTGAATCAGCATGTTGGCCTTGTTGGTAAGAGAATTCTGGGAACTGTAATACACAAAAAGTATGTTTTCTGAGCTGAAGTATCTAGCATTTGCAGAGGCCTCCACTCATGGTTTCCTTGCAAGACCTTACCCTCATTTAAGAGCCAGCTGCTGACAGTTCCAGTTCCAAACCCAGGGAATTGCAGAGGTCATGTTTTGGTGCTGTCTTTTGCAAATGTCCAATAGAATTAAAGGCTATTGTATCTTTGTCACGTTATTAATAAAACGTCTCCTTGAATCAAAATGGATTTGATTCAAATCAAATTGATTCAATTTTTTGTAATTATTCAAGTACAAATGATTTTTGTGATTTAAATGAATTTGATTTTTAAAAACCATTGTTTTATCCACCCTAACTGTAGTACAAAACACTGTTGTTAAAATGTCTCAATTACAGGTTTGGATATGTGTCTTTTATAAAGCATAATAATAACAGCGCTAGTACTTTTTTGTTTCTTAGAGCTCCTTCAAGAAATCAAAGGAGTTGCTTTTTGAAAATTTAGAATACTGTATATTTGGTTGTGGGTAGAGATGATTAAAAAAGACCTTTTCTTAAACTTTGTTTCCATTTTAAAAATAGGAATCATGACCCTATCACCATTTGATCAAATGAAGACAGCTTCCAATATTGGTGGGTTTAATGCAGCCATAAAGAATAACCCCCTGCTATGTCTCAATACATAACTGTTGGAGCAAATCCTTTCACTGGTTTCTTCTATGCCCTTGAGGTATGTTTGTTATGAACTAGTCATTGTCAAATAGTCTCTGATTGGATAATTTCTTTTGGAATCTGTTCTAATTATTTTGCACTGGTTCTGAGCTTTCTATGCCCTTGAGAATAGTTTGTTATAAACTGAGTCCATGCTTTGTAATTCAGTGTTAAGTGTGTGAGATAAGATTGGACAGAGAGTCAATCTGAATCTACTGGTAGACTGCAAGTTTGTCTGCAGTAAATTAACTAAGGATTTCTAACCCCTTAGTTCTACAACAATTGTGGCAACCCTAAGTTATGGCACTGAAATTAAGAAATCTTGGAGTAAACAGTGATTGTTGTGTGTGGAAGGACTGTGATTTCCCCCCAGTTCATATGGTCAAAACGAATTCATTGGATCAGAATTCTTTTAAATTTTTCTGCATCAGGCTGTGATTGGTGGGTCTCAAAGTTTTAATAAAAACAAAGCCAGGCAAACTAAGAATACATTCCGGAATGCTTAATGCACCAACCCACTAGCTTACATTAGTTTGATATAATATAAATATTAGATAGTTACTTTTTCTGTGAAAAAGAATAACCTTTCAGATTGGTTGACACAACAGACATCTGCAGCTGGATCCACATTTTCCCCTTAATTTTATGGTTTGTCATAATGATTATTGCAGTCAGGGCATTGTTATTAGTTAGTAACTTGAGTTCCTTGTTCTTTGTAGTTCCCACATGCTTAATCAAATGCTTAATCTATCAAATACAGTATTTGCTGTTGTTCTTTTTAATAAGAAGATTATCGCACAACTGAGTCCCAGCATATTTTTGGCAAATTGTACATTTGAAACATTTGCATGCTGCTTGCTTCCCAGAGTGTTCTTATTGTTGAAATATTAAGTAGTTTGTCAACACGGGTAAAGAATCTTTTTGTTTTTGTACTTGAAATGGTATTAAATTTATCACATTTTTCAGAACTTTAAACTAATTGTTCATTAGGTGGGCTTTTCTGTTTAACAGTCTGCCCATAAATCATTATTCTGAGATGTTATTGAGTATTTTGAAAGTACGGTATATAAACTACCTCTTGCCTTTCTTTTAGGGTAGTTCACAGCCGTTGTTGTCTCATGTTGCTTTAGCAGTTGCAAGTAAGCTGACGTCAGCATTTTTTCATGCAGCCAGGTAAGGTGAAATAGATTTCAAGTACAGTGGACTTCTTTCTTATGATTGTTTCCTTTGAACTGAGATCATAATTATGTTGAGTTTTCTGTTTGAAGTGGTTGGCTTGGCTGGAAGAACAAGCCGGAAGAAGAACCTGTGCAGAAGCAGAAACCCAAAGTAGAACCCGCGACTCCTTTAGCTGTAAGGCAAGTACTTAATAGAGCAGAGTCTCTTTGAGAGAAGCCATCTAATGTTTCACTGCCGCTTTCCCATATTGCTGCGAGTTGCCTGGAAGCCGCCACATCGCTAGGAATTTACTGTGTCTCTGTAATAGGGGCATGTTATTGTGGTTTCTAAAACAAGTATGTCTGGCTTTTGCCACCCATCCCTGTGCTGTTGTCATTGCACACAGTACAGACACCAAACGTGAGCCTCTGGATCCTTCATATTCCATCCAAGCACGAGAAGGTTTTGGATTCAGAGAACTAACCTGTTTCTTGCTTGATAACTAAATAAGGCTAGTGTGGCTGCCCCTTTGTGGAGGTTAAAATGCACACTATGTTTTACACTTGTTAATAAAAATGGTTTATTGTCATTAATGTGGAAGCTGAAAGTACTGTATTTAATTGTAAGCTTTTCAGTTCATGTTCTGATAAGGCATGATAAGCATATGCGTGGAATAAGAAAGGCTGCAAAATGTGGAGATAGTCTTTTTTACATATTTCGTTTTGATTTGGTTTTAGGTTTGGAATTCCTGATTCTCGTCGCCATGGAGAGAGGATATGCCTTTCTCCTTGCAACTCTTTGGCAGCAGTAACTGATGATTTTGGAAGGGTTATTTTGCTGGACGTTACAAGAGGCATTTCTGTTCGTATGTGGAAGGGTAAAGCATACTAATATATATATATATATTTGTGCTGGTGTGATTTGGGAAACTATGATAGCTCATGTACATACTTGAGGAAAAGTGTATATTTCATTTTCCTGTTTCAGTCTTCTTCTGTGTTCCATAAATATATAGATGTATAGATCTAGAAAAGAACACAAAGGTTAGATTTCAGCTTTGTCATAGTAACCTTTACAGCATCCATTTGAGTGTTTCAGGCAGATATATTTCACACACAGATATATTTTGGCAGATATATATTCCTCTTATACACTTCAGACACTTTCTCATATCTTCAAAGCAAAATGTGGGAAGATGGGATTTAGCATTTTAGGGGGGGATAAGAAGATAGAAACTCCTTGGCTCATAATTTCTGCCTCGTATTTGTGCTGTGGAGGAAAAGATTAAAGAGACCTCTTGTTTGAATCTTGTAGTGGGTGATTCAAATGTGTAACACGAAGTCTCTGAAGGTGTATCGATTTGTGAAGGTTAAAGAGTCTTCTTAGATGTGTCTCAGCTTCCTTGAGAATGAGTCACTCGGAGTGAGTCAGTGGCCCTTCTGCCTCTCTTCCATTCAAAATGTGTATCTTACTAATGATTATTTGATAACCAGCACAGTATGATTTGATATACCCATCTGTTACAGTAAAGGTCAGAAAAGTCATGAATGTTGACCATACCAGATGTTCTCTATGATTCTACAAGGACTACAAGGAGTACCAGAGAATCTTAACGTTGTGAATCTCAATCTAACTTGATTGTGTGTGTGTGTGTGTGTGTGTGTGTGTGTAGTAATCTCCGCAGCCTTTTCTAAAGGCAATGAGTGTTATACTCCCAGATCATAATACAGAAGCTACTGGAAAACTTTGGATGGAAAGGATACTTCTGGTTGCTTAGCTAAGAATGAAAGGATATTAGTGCATTGCTAGCTGAAGGAATAGGATTTGTTTATCTGAAGGGTAAAAGCACCAGTCCCAACCTGCAGACACCATCAGTGTGGATGGAAGAGAGTACATGATGAATCACTCTGGCTTCTTCCATCCCTACCCGCAGGATTACAGAACTGATTGTGCCCCCTTCCCTGCTTTTGTTCCTGCCACAGCCATTTCTCATCCAAGTGTCACAGCATTATATTGATATATACTGTATATAGGTGGGCTACTTCTCTATGCACTGTTTCATTATATGTGGCACAACATTTTTATGCACAGATAATGCTGTGCAGAATAAAATCATGTATGCAGTTGCATGTGGCAAATGCTTTGACGTGTGTTTAAATGTATATGTGTGACGTAGCTACAACTGACAAGAAACAGAAAAGCAGCAATGCTACCTAGAGAGAAAGATACAGAGTACAGCAGCAGTCAGAAGAGCAGAGCAGGCATCAATGATAATAGGAGGTGCCAGCTAGGGGGTGAGCGATGCAAGAGGAAGAATTGGAAGGACCCAGTTCAAACATTATGACCTACAGTATGTGGGCAAATAAGCATCTTCATTTGCATTCCTTTGCAGGCTATCGTGATGCTCAAGTTGGTTGGATTCAAATTGTGGAAGACCTGCATGAAAGGGAAGCCGAAAAAACAGATTTTTCCCCTTTTGGCACTCCTCAGGGTCCAAGCCGAGTGGCTCAGTTCCTGGTGATTTATGCTCCCAGGAGAGGGATTTTGGAAGTATGGAGCACACAACAGGGTCCAAGGGTTGGAGCCTTCAATGTAGGAAAACACTGCAGGTGAGAAGTCTGAATCTGCAGTGTGAGCTTCAGAAGAATAGTGCAGAAAAAGGATTTGCAGTTTCCTTCTCTTTAGAGGTGGGCATGAAACAAAAAACAAAATGCTGTTTTGTCATTTTATTAAGTAACAAATTACTTTGTTAGGTAATGAAACGGTAGTAATGCGTTTTGCTTCCCCCCTCTAGAATGAAACAATTCGTCCTAGAGGAAATGACAGGGGAGCTTCCTCAAGCTGTTCCCTGTAAGCCCCCCAAATTTGGAAAGGTTTAGGGGTCAGGGAGCTGAGTTATGAAGCTCCAAAGGGGGTGCTCCTAGGGAAAAATATTCTAGTTGAACAAGAAGCTGATAATAATTATTTCTAATTGAGTGAGAAGCTGATAATTAGCTTCTTGCTAATTGCTCACCCGTGGCTTGACTTCCAATTCCAGTTAGAAAGATTTTTTTCCCCTAGGGGCACCCCCTTGGGAGCTTCATAACTCAGCCCCCTGAACCCCAAACCTTTCCAAATTTCAGAGGCTTACAGGGAAGAGGTTGAGGAAGGTCCCCTGCCATTTTGGTCTTTTAGGACCCAGGGGAGCATATTGTTTTGTTTCATTTTGTAACGAAACTACTTTAAAATTCATTACAAATGAAACAAAACTACTAAAGAAATGAAATGAAACAAAACACATTTTTTTTCATTTTGTGCCCATCTCTACTTCTCTGCAGGGGCGTGGTGGCTCAGTGGACTAAGGCTCCGAAAACTGTTGACTTCAAAGTCAGCAGCTCGGCGGTTTGAATCCCGGGTGCCACGCAGTGGAGCGAGCTCCCGCTGTTCACCCCAACTCCTGCCAACCTAGCAGTTCGAAAGCATGTAAAATGCAAGTAGATAAATAGGTACCGCCGTAAAAGGTGGGAAGGTAAAAACAGTGTTTCCTTGCAGCCATGCTGGCCACATGGCCATGGACTTGCTCAACACTGGCTCTTCCAGCTTGAATACGGAAATGAGCACTGCCCCTAGAATCAGACACGACTAGCATGCATGTGTGTGGGGAACCTTTACCTTTACCTTTACCTTTACTACTTCTCTTCCCAAACTCACCATAGGAAAACCTGAGACTATTTAGAAGGCTCAAAAAGTATCTTACTTCTTTGTCTCCACCCACTAGGCTTTTGTCTCTGTTGTAGAGGTGTGTATTAAGCTGATTAAGCTTTAATTAGAAATGGAACACTGCCATATCCATTCAGAAAGTTCTTTTATTTCCTGCAAAATGCAATTGTCCCCTGGGTAGAGGTGGTCCTTTTAAAAACACCTAGTTGTACCTGATCCTCTAGAACAGCGTTGGCAAACCTGTGGCATGGGTGCCAAAGGTGGCACTCAGAGCTCTTTCTGTGGGCACCCGACATTGCGTGTTCACAGCCACCTGCATTCAGGTTAAATTGCAGTATTGGCACTTTGCAAAAAAATTAGAGGGTGTTGAATGGCAGTTTGGGCACTCGGTCTCTAAAAGGTTCGCCATCACTGCTCTGGAAGTTTTTTCATTTGCGTTTTTTTTTGGGGGGGAATGTTGTTGTTTCTGTTTTACTATATTTATCAAACCTGTCTTTAGGTTGCTGTATCCTGGGTACAAAATAATGGGCCTAAACAACATAACAATCCAGAGTTGGCATCCTCAAACGTACCAAATATGTCTTGTGGATCCAGTATCGGGAATAGTAAAAACAGTTCATGTACCTTTCCATTTGGCACTGAGGTAAGGTGTGTTGAATTTCACACTGCATAACTGGTATAACTTCACACTTCATGAAATGAAGACTCAAAAGTTCTCAGTCTATGAAAAATGAATTGCAGTATTGTTTAAAAATGTTGGAGAGACTCTTCGATGTCACTGTTTCTCCATCCTCCAAGTATGCAATTATTACTTTCTTGTAATAATTGTATCTTTAGGAAAAGCCAGAGATCTTTGTTTGAGATTGCCCTGCTATTCTAGGAATGTTGCATATTTTCTAAAAAAAATAACATTTTGGTGCTGGGGAAAAAACAACCCTTTATCTACCCAACTGGTGCATCCAGTGTTGCTCTAAATAATAGGTGGCCATATAGCTGCATGAGAGTCACAAGAAGTTTTTAAAGTTACACCTGAATCTTTTCTCCAGTGTTGTTGTGTGCTCTGAATAGGAATCTTGTGGTGCAGTAGTTAAACAGCTGTACTGCAAGCAAAACTGTACTTACTGACTTAGGGTTCAGTCCTAGGGAGTCAGCTCAAGGTTGGCTCAGCCTTCCATCCCCCTGAAGTTGGTAGCTGGCTTTGGGGGGCAGCGGCAATGTGTAGCCTACATAACTAAATTGTAAACTGCCCAGAGAGTGCTTTAAGTGCTATGGAGTGGTATATAAGTAGCATACTTTGCTCTTTTGCTTTATTTTATATTTCTTATACAGTAGGACCCTAGTATCCACTGGGGATTGGTTGCAGGCTTTCCCGTGGATAATGAAAACCACGGATAAGAGAGAACGCCTGCCCACCCACCCCCAAAGTGCTGTTTCCTGACAGTAGCTTGCTTTATGGCTGCAGTTTGTGACAGTAGCTTGCTTTATGGCCACTGTTTGTGACAGTAGCTTGCTTTACAGATGCTGTTTGTGACAACAGCTTGCTTTACATCTGCTGTTTATGACAATAGCTTGCTTTGTGGCTGCTGAATTATTTATTTATTTTCCTCTGCCAACCGTGGATAACTGAATCAGTGGATATGGGGGTCCTACTGTATAACGTCATAACTGTAGAGGTTGAGCACACAGTATATCCATTTAAAAATATGACTATCAAACACTAGCAGGCTCATATTGCTGGTGTAATTCTGGTGCTTAGGGACAGACAAGAGGATGCATCATTTGGCTCTTCTTCTTTCAATAATGTGTTTTGAAGATTGTGTGCTTCATTCTGCTTGACCTAAGTTCATACATATCATTTTACTGGGAAAGAATCATATTTTGTTCATCCTTAAAAATGTGTTCCAGTGATAAGAAGAGTGAACGAGCAAAGGATATGCATCTCGTGAAGAAGCTGGCTGCCTTGCTGAAATCTAAAACATTAAAGCTGGGTAAGATCTTTTTCTCTCTTTCCTTTCCGTTTTAAAGTCAACTTTTGGTCTTCTACTGCAGTCCACCCACACTGTTGGGGGAAAAGATTTCATTTGCATTTGAAGTGCACAATTTGAATTACTTGAAACATGTTGGCAACGCACAAAATGGCATTATTAATGAGAATTACTTTATCTGGGCTCAGTGCTGTGTTTCTCATGTGGAGACTGCAGGTATGTGGACATTACATGTAGTTGGGTCAAACTTTGCAGGAGGCAAGGTCTAGCTTGTTTTCATATATATTTTATTGCAGTTAACACATTTAAAGACAAACTGGAAAAACGTACAATCAAAGAAGATCCTAATTCAGGGGTAGGGTGAGGGGCAATGTGACAATGAAAAAAAACATAGATAAGCTTCAATAAAAGGTGACCAAATACATCTATCTGCAAAGTCTGAATGTGTGTACCATACACTGAAAGGGTGAAACGGTCTTATTCAATGCTTAGTGCGATGAATAGTTTCTTTTTATGTGTTGTCAGGTTACTTTTGACTTGCAGCAATCCTGATAGCATTTTCAAGGCAGGTGAGATAAGGGATGGGGTTATAATTGGACTCCCTTGCTGAGTTTCCCTGGCTGCGCAAGGATTTTCAGGCAGCTCTCTTGAACCCTACGCTGACACTCTCTTCACTACCCTGCCTAGAAGGAAGGCAGTTTGTGTTTCCAGAATTAACATAAGAACATAAGAGCATAAGAAGAGCCATGCTGGATCAGGCCAAA
The DNA here is from genome assembly GCA_029282475.1 of Phrynocephalus forsythii. Taxonomy (NCBI): domain Eukaryota; kingdom Metazoa; phylum Chordata; class Lepidosauria; order Squamata; family Agamidae; genus Phrynocephalus; species Phrynocephalus forsythii. Next base: position 111,477,731 of record JAPFRF010000002.1, read on the forward strand.
GGCCCATCTAGTCCAGCTTCCTGTATCTCACAGTGGCCCCACCAGATGCGTTTGGGAGCACATGAGACAAGATATCTGTCTCCTGATACCACTTCCCTGCATCTGGCCCTTGAAGTACCCCGGTTTTAAGCCTGGAGATTACACATCTCCATCATGGTTTGTAACCTGTGATGGACTTTTCCTCCAGGAATCTGTCCAATCCCCTTTTGAAGGCATCCAGGCCAGATGCCATCACCACATCCTGTGGCAGGGAGTTCCACAGACTAACAATGCGCTGGGTGAAAAAACATTTTCTTTTGTCTGTTCTCACTCTCCCAACCCTCAGTTTGAGTGGATGTCCCGTAGTTCTGGTATTTTTGAGAGGGAGAAGAGCATCCCTCTATCCGTTTTACTCAAGCCCTGCATTATTTTGTACGTCTCAATCATATCCCCTTCTCAGGCGCCTTTTTTCCAGACTAAAGAGCCCCAAATGTTTTAGCCTTTCCTCATAAGGGAGGTCCCCCACCCCAGTAATCATTTTAGTCACTCTCTTCTGCACCTTTTCCAGTTTCACTATGTCTTTCTTGAGATGCGGTGACCAGAATTGTACGTACACAATACTCCAGGTGCGGCCTTACTATTGTTTTGTATAATGGCATTATAATGTTGGCTGTTTTATTTTCAAACCCCTTTTTTATAATCCCTAGCATGGAATTGGCCTTCTTCACCGCTGCCACGCATTGGGTAGACACCTTCATGGAGGTCTACCCAATATTTTGGCCAAAAGATGAGTGGCATTCCAACATAATGGAAGCCTGAATGGTTCTGTGGCAGAGCCGTTTTGTGTTTTGATAACAGCATGAATATTGCAACATCCATTATTACATCTGCATTATGGATACAGGAATAATCACATCTGATTCTAGAGTGTTTTCACATGTTAGGATTTAAAAATATGAAATTCCTCTAAGGAACGTGCTATGTAAGAATTCATATTTTTAAATTAGATTTTAACTGTATTGACTGTATTTTATTTGGTTTTTTAATAACTATCTTTTGTTACTGTCTTTTGACTGTTTTGATAAACTGCCCTGGGTACTGCAGTTTGTACTAAGGGGTGGTATAAACAAATAAACAAACAAACAAATAAACAAACATGAATAATCTCCTTGAAATTCTTTTTTTTTTTTACAAACTTTTTTAAAGTCAGGAGGAAACTGCATTGTTTATCAATGTCTGTTAACTTCATTGTTGCTTTCCAAGACCTAGTTTAGGGGGGGAAAGTGGCTCTTACTGTTACTTGATATGACTCAACATTATTGTAGATAATTTTGCTTTTATGCCACATCAAAGTCTTTTGAAGAAAACAACTGTTAAAATAAGTTCCTTATCAATGGCATAATGTGAAATCAGTTATTCAGTATGAGCCAACTTTGAAAGGAAATATGGTTAAACATAGGAACAGTGAATTGCTGTGAAGGAATAATTAAATTATTTGCTCAAATCAAGAATGCAGCAAGTCTAAGAACATCTTTAGGATGCTTGATACCTCTTCCTTTTCTCTGATGATTTTGGAATATCGTGCAATTCCGGTATGAATTTTGGAATGACTTTCTCCGAATAAAATGTTTTCTGAAAGATACATTCCCAATTTGAGGAAGCAGGGGGGAACAGCCTAAGAACCCTGCAAACATATTCCCTTCTCTCAACAGTTGTACTCTTTATGCTGTTCTGCACTCAGTTATGTCAAATGTGACAAGTTAGAAGAGAGTGCAATTTGATAGTATAAAAGTATAACAATGTTAATTCTGCATAAATGGCTTGAGTTAGAGCATACTTTCTTGAAACATCTGTATTTCTGAGATGAATTTAGTTTTTGGTAGGAATTCTTGCCAAGTGGCCTGATGAAAGTTTAAATGGAGATGCTTTTTGCCTGGTGTGTGTTTGTTATCAATTTTGTTTTGGATTCCTTCTTACCAACTGAATTTGGATTACCAGTTTTTGAGGTTAAACTCTTCTTTGAGAGACAGCTGTGCGTACGACACCTTTAGGCAGCAACTTGGGGGAGACGGGGAGCAGAGCAAACCAGCCAGGTTGCTAGGCTGTGTCAGCTTCTGTAGATCTAGCAAGTGACAGGGAGGAATGCTTCTCTCCCCGCTCTGCCCTTCAGAGCCCCAGGAAATGTTCATTGGATGCGAAGCTTGAGTCACCTTCCATTTGACTTTGACTCACCTCGCTGGCTTTCCTTTCAAAACAGCCATTTTTAGGAGATGAGAGATGCCGCTTTCCACTGCAGGTAAACAAGTTTTGTTTGGCCACAGAGAAATACATTCCCATACCAGCTGTAAAAAAAAAAAAGTCTCAGCCTTATCAGCCCACATCTCATAGCAAATAATTTGCTATAACTACCTTTGCAAATGTCTGGAAGTTGAATCATGGCAACTGGACTTCATTTCTTGAGAGACTAAAACTTTGCGCTGCTCATCCTAACAGCTTCGACAGTCTGAGGAAAGCTAGTTGGGAGTCCTCCATTTTATAGTTCACTTTGACCTCATGTCACCCTGGTCTGAAATAGGCTCATAAGAGGAACCATGGCCTGAATAGGCTCTGGACAATAGTGTCAATAGGCCATAAGGTGAACAATGGCCTAGGGTGCTGAAACCCATTAAGTATGGGGTCATTAGCTATGGCCTTGGTGGTGGAGGTGTGAGATAATTTTGATTTGTCTGGGAATTGTTGAAATTGCTGCCTGATAAGTAGCAGGTAGACTGTGCGTGAGCCTTCCCCCCCCCGTTGAGAGAGGGGTTTTCAATGCTCACATGAATGGCTTCCCTGACCCCTTTCTCAAACCACCTCTCTTCTCTGTCTAATATATGTACATCCTCATCTTTGAATGAGTGCCCTTTATCCTTTAAAGATAGCGTCTGCAGTGTGGATAGAAGTGGTTTGGTGGGTACATTTGAGTGAGGTGTCTGTAAAAGTTCTACCTGTTGTTGAAAGTGGCTCCCAGATTATATGGAAATAATTCTGGCTTAAGAAATTTGGTGCAGCTTTACAACAACTTGCCCATGTTTGTGAATTTATCACTTGGTATGCTATCAAAAGAAGATATAGCAGAGTTGAGGGATTAGGGTTTGTTTTTACCTCTTATGTTTGAAACTATGCTAGTATTGTAGCTTGCAACAGTTAATGAAGTCCTTCCTAAATAATACATTAGCCTTACTTGCTTACTGATGCCAAAATATGTGCTAGTTGTGACATTAGGTGCAGGAGTCTAATCCTCTAACCCCACTTAGAGTTTCAGTGAAAAAAAGAAACTTCCATAACCGCAGAATCTGAGTATTTATGAATCTGCTTCTTAGACATGTCTATTAGCAGCAGAAGATTGCCGCAAGTTAAAGATTCCTGTTTTCAGTTTCGGGGTACACGTGTTTACATGCAATGAGGGAAAGTCAAGTACAACCCAAAACTGAGGGGGAAAAGTATTTTGTCAGTGGCAGTCTACCACTGGTGGTAACTTCATTCCTATTGTGCAAGCAGGCCACACCCAACAAGATTTGGTGGGCTGTGTCAGAGGCAGAGCAATTTATTTTATTTATTCAGAGTATTTTTACCCCACCTTTCTTGGAAAAAGGACCCAAGGCGTCTTACAGTAGTGAGGGACAATATGCAGTCCAGTACAATTAAGACATGTTCAAGTTTGAGAACTGGGAATTGAGGGACAACATTAAAGCTACAAGAGAATGTGAGCAGTTAAAGAGAGAGTAAAAATTCCTTGTAAAACATATGAGTGATGGAAACTAACATTGAAAACATAGTGCCAATGCAGTCACACAAGGTTATAAGTGGTTCTAAAGACAAAGTCTGTTTGATCATGTATGGTAGATTGATATAAAAGACACATTTACATCATATCAGCTGCTATTCACATCATACCAGCTGGAGAAGAAGAATTATCTTGCATTGTCCCTAAATTATGGTGATGCTGCTGGTGGTGGGACCATTTCTTTAGCACAGGAGTCCCAAGAGATGCCATTCCATTCCTCAGTAAAGCATATGAAATTGATTTTCCGATTTTTCATTATCTGCATATATGTTTTTCCCCAGATGTGGTTGAAGATGAAGTGAAGGAGTTAATTCTCGATATTAAATACCCAGCAACTAAAAAACAGGTAATTAGCTAGGCAGATATTTATTTTGGCACTTCATGAGCTTTGAATTAGAATTAGAAACATGATTTGTCATAACTTTCTCTATGCTTGACATTCCCAGTATAGTAGTTGAAGTCCTGTACTATGACTAGGAATCCAGGCTTCTGTTCCTACTTTGCCTTGAAGTTCATTAGGATACCTTGAGCCAGTGCCTTTGTCTAGCTTATTAACCTCTCAAGGTTGTAAAGGGAACGAGTGGAAGTATTTTAATTCTTCAAATTGAAAATAGATTGTAGCAATGTAATACTGTTTGTTTTCCCAGCAACATGTAGGAGATGTAGCCTCTTCTCTAGTGAAACCTTAATCCTCAACAAATCCGCCATTGAAACCTTAATCCTCAACAAATGCTCCAAATGTCCAGGTTATACTAAGCAAAGCCTTACCATCCAGGAAAAAGTAATGTTAAGAAGTATTGAACACTGTTTTGCCACTATGGAACACGTTTTGCTTCTCCTTTTGAATAGTATAATGGAATTAAAGTATTTACTATGTGCTTGGTCTATTTTATCGACAGGCTTTGGAAAGCATCCTGGCAAATGAGCGGCTGCCGCTGTCTTCTCTGACAAACATCACACAAACATTGATGGATACTTTAAAAAATCAGGGTAAGTGAGAATTAATTTTGTAATAAGCTGCACTGTGGCAGGATCCAGAGACCGGAGGTCTTGTTCCCTGTCTGATTGGAAGCAGGTATTTGCAAGGACGAGTCCTGATTCCCAAGGAGACAGGAAGAAGATTGTATTGTTTTTTCTGACACCATCCAAACATGTGGCACAAAAACTCTTGGAGCCCCTTGAGTAGTTGCTGGTTACCCTTCAAAAAGAGAAAGGCACGGGAGCCTAAGGCTTTTGAGAAGTCCCTCTCTGTTTGGAAAAGCAGGCACTTCTGGTTCCTTGTGCATGACATCTCCAGTCCTTCCAGAACTTGTCTGACTCAGTCCTTCAGTCAGATGCCAGATACTAGTCCAGAAGGCGTCTCCGTACATAAGAACAGCTTTGCTGGAACAGGCCACAGGCCACCCAGTCCAGCATTCTGTCTCACACAGCGGTTCACAGTTTGCTATGGGGTATTTCCAAGCAGATGTCTTCACCTGCTTATGAATTCCCTGTAAGTGGCATTGAGAGATATCTTGCCTCTCTCTCCAACCTGGATGTTGTCCTTAGGCATCCATAATGATAGCCATTGATACCCTTGTTCTCCATGAACTTGTCTAATCCTTTCTTAAAGCGGTCAAGGCTGACAGCTGTCACCACTTCTTCTGGCACGGAGTTCCAGAAACCAGTGATCCTCTGGGTGAAAAAGTACTTTATCTTATTTATTTGACATCTAACAGCCAAATATTTCATGGAGTGCCTTCTAGTCCTAGTGTTGTGCAATAGGGAAAACAGATTTTCCTTATCTACTTTGTCCACAAAGTGTATTATTTTATAAACTTCAATCAGGTCACCTCTTAGACGCCGTCGTTCAAGAGTGAAGAGGCCCAGCTGTTGCAGCCTCAGATGGTAAAGAAGGTGTTCCAGTCCCCTAATCATTCTGGTTATCCTGATCATGTCAATCTTCTTGGTACTCTCCTTTCTGTGTAGAGAATCTTTCTGCCAAAAGACAATCCTCAACTGCATTTAGGGCTTTCTCAGTCCTCATGGCAAGATTTACTCTATAGGTGGATTATTCAGCATAAAGTCCCCTTCAATGAATCACAGTTGAACAGCAAAAGCATTTGTTCTGTTAATTTTGAATACAAGGCAAACTGACTATTGTGTACTGTAGCACTGAAATGCTGCCTGTTTTTCTTTTATGCATATGGGATATTTACAGGTATCTTAATAAAAGATCCTGGGGGACCTTGCTTTGTCTTCCCCAGCTCTGCAATCTCAGTCTCTGTAGGGCCTTACCTACTTTAAATGTTAAGAAATCATGCTGTGTACTTTGATACTGTGTCCATGCATCCGTCGGTGCATAAAAACCTTATTAAGGAAGTGGTTTTTTTTTCTCTTAAAAGGGAACTTTGCCTGCCATGTCCTCCAATTTCACTAAAGCCTTCACTGTCATGTTTTCAGAGGTTCTCCCAATGGCTGCTGCATTAGTAGATACAAGTTCAGCCCCTTGTGTGTGAAACAGTTATAGCAGTGGTTCTCAACCTTCCTAATGCCGTGCCCCCCACAAGGCACGGGGGTGGGGGAGTGGTGCGATGCCACGTTAGGCCCTCACGAGGCACTGGGGGTGGGGTAGGGGAAGTGGTGCAATGCCACTTTAGGCCACACCGGCGGCGGCCCCACAAGGGAGGAAGCGGTGCAATGCCGTGCTAGGCCGCTCAGCCGAACAAGGGGAGAAGTGGTGCAATGCCCCGCTAGGCCCAGCTGGCAGGTGGACAAAGGAGGTGTGGGGAGGCAGTGCGATGCCGCAGGTGGCCTGCCAGCCGTTGTGCAGGAAATGGAGTGGGGGAAGAGGCGGTACGATGCTGCCAAAGACCTGCCGGCTACTGTGCCCCAGTGCCCTGAGTGAAACGGGCGAACTTCCCAGTACCCCCCTCCCCCCCCGCAGATTGTTCGCTGTGGCGAGGTCTTAAACCTGGCAGGGTCCAATGCACCCCGCTTCACCCGGGTGTCAACCGTCCGTCGGCCTTCTTAATTCCCACCCCAGGCCACGCATCTCAGGTGGACACCCCTTGCCACCGCCCTGGCGCTCCAGCCGCCACTCACCAGGGCAGAGAAAGCCAAGGGTCCCGAAACCCTGTGGCCGGGCTGGGTGCGCGAGATTTGTATCTGCGCTTCGGCATGCGACTGGGGGCTTTCCTCCTTTCCAGGCAGGGCTGGGGGGGTGGGGTGGCGGTCCCTGCTATGGAAAACAAGCACCTCATGTGAAGGCACGCAAGTGCATTGGAGGCTGTGCGGGACACGAGAGGGGCGGCTTGTGCGTTCTGGAGTTTGCAAGTCTTCCCCAGTGGGAGTGGAGGCGCCACATGTTTTCCCTGGCAAGCCCTGCGGGGGTCCCCTGGGGAAGGCAGGCACATTCTTGGGAAATAGAAGGGAATAATACAATTTATTCCCCTGCTCACAGTGAGCCCTGGGAAAAGGTTGTTTGACCCCCCCCCGGGGGGGGTAGTGATGCCCACGCTGAGAACTGCTGAGTTATAGGATGCCACATGCATTTAATGTACTGTACTGCAATTAGAACTGTATTTTGGAAATCAGCTAATGAATGGGCTTAAACTGGGTTCAGTAAATGCCTTAGAATAGTTGGGAAGTTGCTTGATGTAGAACTTTGCACTCGGGGAGTTATTGGTTGAAATTCAATAGTGCAAAATTATCCTGCATAAAGCTGATGATGCGCTCATTGGTTCCGCCCCCCCTTTTAATCCTGACTAGAGATGGACATGAACTGTCCCTTGGTACAGTTTGGCATATCGGGCCTAGAGATGTACATTTTCCAGAAACATTAGCAACCTGGATGTCCTTGGACTGACAGTTCCCAGAAGCCCTCTGGGGTTTCTGGGAGCTGTAGGCCAAGAACAGTCCCCCCCCCCATTCCTCTCCCCAAAGTTTCTGGAAATTTTATGTCTCTAATTGAGCCTTGCGGTATTACATGGGCACCCCAGATTCCCGCAGATGCCCACTCACGAGGCAGCCTTCCCTGCTCTTCCTCCTCCTCCTCCTCCTCCTCCTCCTCCTCCTCTGAGTGGGCACATGCAGGAGGAGACGCGGCAGGGAAACCAGGGAGGCCCATGCAACACCTCTGGGCCCCATCCACTGAACTGGACCAAATCAGCACAGTATGCTTGGTGCCAACTTCTAATCTTGATCCCAAAAGTTACAGCACTTCCATGGGATTGCTTCTTCCTGGGGAAACTGCTGGGGGGGCCAAAGGGTGGAGGGAAGTCTGATCTCAAAATTTCTCCCGGCAACAACATTCAGATATTAAAACCAGCCTTCCACAGTTGTCCTATTAGATGTCGGCCTTTGACTCTTTCCACCCCATGTAATGCCAACCAAGGTAAATAAATAATCATTTGGTTGGGTAAACTCCTAAGGTTGTGATTCTGCTTTTTTAACAAACGTACATTCTGTTCCTGTTGCTGTATTAACTTCTAGATGAAGGCGTTTCCTTAGGTTTTGAAATACTAATTAACCAGTGTTAATGCTGACAAACTACGTTAATTGAAATTGACTAATGACACGTACAAGGCTCTTTTGTTGCTTCCATTAAAACGAGTTGGATGGTAATATTTGTGATGCATACCAGCCTAAATTTTGTGCTAAGTTTGCTTTTAACCCTACTTGTTCTTCAAACTTGAGACCGTACAACTCAAGAGGATCGTCCTCCCTTATTTCCTTCTCTTGTGTGATAGTCTCATACTCGAGCACTTGGAGCCTGGAACTTTATCAAGGTCTCCTATACCTACGTGGACTCTTGAGGGCAATAGCAGCGCTGAATCCAAGGGACTGTTGTGAAAGCCAGTGGCTGGTGCTGAGAGTATTTGGCTGGGACTTGGAGGACTCATGTCCTCATCTCACCTAACCATGAAACTCACTGGGTTATTTATTCTACGAAGTTGTGTGAGAATAAAATTGAGATGAGAAGGGCCATTTATCTTTAGTGGAGCAAAGGTGGTCTGGGAGTCGAATTAATGGGGAGTCCCAGTTTAACTGTACCCCAGTCCCCGGTGTTTTTATCAAAGAGAGTTCAAAAACACATTGCATACATAGTCAGATGTTTCCCATCCTCCCCTTGAGGCTTCGTTGAAATGCAGATTTTGCATTTGGAAAAAAATGTTGAGCAGGTTGCTTTGTCTTCACTACATGTAACAGGGCTTTGCCGCTTTTGCAGCTACATAGTAGGTCTGTGCTGAGCTCTGTCCTGTGTTCAGAAGGGGTTCTTTAGCTACAGTATCTTCTATCTGCGCATTAATTGCCATCCTTGCATTTAGCTCCTCTTGGTTCCAGGTACTGTATTGTATTTGACTCCAGAGGCGGGTTTTGAAAAAGCTATGTCAGTTTCTCAATTCTGCCAGTCAGACCATTCACACCCGGTCTGCAGCAGTTGTAAACCTCGTACTTGAAGCTTTCCTATCCTTTGCATGCTTTCACTCTCTGCAAAACATTCAACATCCGTATTGGCTTGCCTTATGTGCTGTGAGGCAAGGAAGCAAAGCTTGTTCCAAAGAGCTCCTAGGTTCCTTCCGTGCTAATGAGTACAGTTTGAATACCGAAGTCTCCCCAAATTAAAAAAATCAGGAGCTCTTGGAAATAAATTGTATTCATTCTCACTATGAAGAATGAATACAGTTTATATATATTTTTTAATCTCTTAAAGATAATAAAACCAGTTTCCCCTTCAGTTGAGCATTCAGGGACTGAAATGGTGCTATCTATATAGGAAATTCACCTTGCACGTTTGTAGTGTGATTAGGAGATTGTTCTAGATTAATATATTCAGTCTAAATGTCGCTTTATTGTCCTTTGTTTTGATTTCAGTGACCTGTTTAAAATTCTAATTTCAAAGAGACGTTGACAGTTCCTTTGCCTGTAGGCAAAACTCACCCAGACTTTTAACCTGATAAAACAGAACCCTCATGCAAGCAGTCTGTGCATTGGAATGATTGCTTAACAGGAAGTTTAATGAAGCTGCAGAAGACGGTTTGCAGCAGCTCCATTGCACATCCATTGGGACTAGCGGGCACCTTTCTTAACCCGTAACCCACCCCTTGGCTTTTTTCTCTGCAGAGATGGAATGCATTGATGAGGGGCTGCTGCAGTTCTGTGCCAACAAACTGAAACTGTTACATCTTCATGAGTCCGTCATCAATCTAAATTCTGTGGCTGTGCCGTCTGAAACAGTACCATCCAATAATGTGAGTACCGTAATGGGGAAAACGTTTTCATGTATATAGCAAGGCAAATGTATTAAGCAACATAGAATAAAATGAAACAAGATGGTTTCACACTGTTGTCTAAGTTCCTTTAATTGGGACTGAGGGTATTCTGTGTCAGGGAAGCCAGACTGTTCCCCCTCCCCGCCAAAAGAAGCTACACTGGTACCTCTAATTATGAGCAGCTCTACTTACGAGCAATTTGACTTACGAGCTGCAAACATTTGGCTTTTTAAACTGCCCCCTTACGAATGTTAGATAGGGTTTCTCCTACCTATGAATGACAGCTGACTTTGTCAGGCCCGACCTGTCAAAGTCCAACCTGTCAGAAGTCAGCCACCTCCTCCTCCTCCTTAATTCCTTTGATCTCTGCAAAAGAGATCAAAGCAACCAAGGAGGAGGAGGAGGAGGAGGTGGCCATCGCACCTCCCTTCCAAACTGCCCGAGCCGAGTTGGGACAGGTGCATGCTAGCGTGGCTTGGGTGGCTTGTTCCAAGGTGCAATCCGCACCAACGTGCACACTCTTCCCTTGCACCCACTTGAGCCACGCCAACTCAAGGTTTCTTGAGGATATATAATTTTTATTCCTACATCAAGATGGGTAAAGTCTGAGGACTTTGGGACCAGATTAAAGTCCACAGCAAAAGTGTAGGCTGCACCACTCTGCACCTTGCCTGGAAACATTTAAAAACAGCCATTAAAAAAAGAAACAGGAAGTGGTTGGATGAGTAGTTCATGTCTGTTTGGAGGGGTTGGGGAAGTCTTTTAGGATCCCAAAGTTCAGGAGCAGGGGCTTTTTTTCCAGTGGGGGGAGAACCAGATAACTATCAGGATTAGGACCAGCAGTGGCAATCTGGTCACAATTTTTGACTTTTAAATGTCCCTCTGCCTTCCAAAGGTGCCATAGGCCTTCTCTGGGGCAAAAAGGAGCTCTAGGGAGGATTTAATCAGGAAGATTTAGATTTTAGGATAATTTAATTAGTTTAATTCAATGTTTTTGCCGTTTGACTATCCAAGTTATACCAGTGCAAAATTAGCCAACCGGGTTTTGCCAGTGTAATTTAATACTACAATTTTAGTGGTTGGTTCAGTATTTACATAGGCATGGCACTGCAGTTATGGTAGATCCCAGAGCAATTTGACAAGGGTCAGAATGTCCATGGTTGAAATTCCGTCTGTGTGAATATTAAGTACGTAAGTGATTGGCTGCTCCAATTGCTAAGTATTTCTTGATGTTTGGCAGCTAATCTGCTGAGCACATTGATCTGTGCCCAGATCTTTTGGAATGAAGCACCTTCACTTGTTAACTAATAGCTATTTATGTGAATGGTTCAGCTGACGAAGCAGTCTGGGGCAGAATGAAGAAGAAATTGAGCATGGTGTCGCAGAATGGCAGTGAGACCCATCCTCCCAACATTTTCTGACATATACCAGGGGATACAGGAAGATGCCCGTCAGAAGATGCAATATTAGGCAGTTACTCAGGCTGGAATAAATGGCTTACATTATCCCAGGGGTGGGGAACCTTCGGACCTCCAGATGTTTTGGACCACAACTCCCATTGTCCTTTATCATTTGCAGTATAGTCTTGGAATTCTGGGAGTTGCAGTCCATAACATCTAGAGGGCCAAAGATCCTCCCCTCCATTAGCCCTTAGCAGAAGCTATGTTGAGTGGTACACTGGGGTAGCATTTTGCCCGGGGTGTGTGTGCTTTTTTTTCCTCATGTTTGTATATTTAACCTTTTGTTTTGAAGGACTTGGCTAAACTACTCAGATTAGAGGAAAAAGAGTTTACTCGGCTACAGATGTTACTGGAGAACTACAAGCAGCAGAATACCCAGACGTCTGTACACTTTGCAGAGGATGAAGATGGCCAACTACCTGTAAAAACCTTCTTGGAGTACTTGGATTATGAGAAGGATGTAATTCACATGAAGAAGTTGGAGGAGAAGGAATATGTGGCTTTAGGTATGAAAGCCTTGATGATCAACACTGCCTTGGCTGTGGAGTGTCCAGTACACGTGGTGCCCCTATCATTCCTGTTCTCAGCTCCCTGTTCTGTTGAGAAGAATTGGGAAGCTCGTTTTTGCTAAAGCACCATAAGAAGAGGGATGCGAACCAGGGTCTTGGGATGAAGGCAGTTCTGGGCCCCTGTGCTGCTGTTCTAGTCGAGCACCGGATGCAGAAACAGGGATGGCCCTGTGCCGTGTAGCCCTGCCACTGATGCCACACTGCTGTGTAGCTCTACCATTGGCCCATCCTTTCTCTCGGCCATGGGAACGGTGCAATGACTACATCTGTGTCTGCGTAGCACAGCTGGGGATTACGCAGACACAGACACCTTGCATGCTTAAGTTCACTGGGCTGCACTAAAAGCGATCTCGGTAGACATAAAGGTAGGGCTGCCATCTCTCATCAAAATGCCCAAAGGGTCAGCTCAGCTTGTTGAAGCGTTTACCTGTCAGACTGTGATCAAAGGCAGCCAGGGGGAGGGATGGGGAAAAGGAGAAAGAGCGAAATGTCAGTAGTTTATATCAAAATTACTTCCTGCCCATCTGCATTGGTTCAGCCAGCGTTCATTCCTCTGCGTGGTCTGGTCTGCAAGCAAAATATCTTTAAGAGATTCCACTTAATCAGGAAAACCATGTTGTACGTATTTGTTTCCACAGGAAGCTTTTTTTTCTGGAAATGTTTACATGGAGAAAGTTCAATAGAAGAAATGTGTGACACGCTGATGTCTGCAGGATTTAGCCCCCAACTGTTATTGGTGAGTACCACTTGGTCTTTTCTGTTGCATTAAGTATATCTTGCATCAAATCTGCATTCTAACATCGGTTGAGGGTTGACAGCCAGGTGTAGTCTCCAAGCAGAATGGCCTCCTTTTAGTGGCAAAGTTTAGCATGTAGAGGGTGCTGGTGGGGTGGAAATATGGCAGCGACCTTCCTAGTGCTTAGAGGTTGTTTCCTGGTTGTTGTTGTTTTGGGTGTGCTTGTATGTACAACAGTTTTCTGTTTAATACACATTAAGATGCTGTTCATTGACAGCAAGATGACTGAGTAAATAATCCCCGTTGCTGCCAGGTATCTTTTCCTAAACCTAACTAGGCATAATCCTACATGGGTCACCCTAAATATAGGGTGGGCAAAGCTCCTTGAACTACCGTATTTTTCATTCTATAAGACACACTCCCCCACCCTCAAAAGGAAGGGAAAATGTCTGTGCATCTTATAGAGCGAATACCGTAGTCCCTGCTACACATATATATCACAGATTTTCATTTAGAGAGAAGTTACTTGCACAGAGCCTCTCCCGTCCCTTGCTGCAGCCGGGATTCTGCAGTTCCAATCACCTCGTTTGCAAAGAAGCTTCCTCCGGGAAGCTTCTGCCCTCCCTTTTTGCAACCTGGATTCCCCATTCCCAATCACCTCGTTTGCAAAGAGGTCTCCTCCATGGATCCTCTGCCCTCCCCTTTTGCAGCCTGGATTCCCCATTCCCAATCATCTCGTTTGCAAGCCTCCCCTTTTGCAGCCTGGATTCCCCATTCCCAATCACCTCATTTGTAAGCCTTCCTTTTGGCAGCCTGGATTCCCCAGTCTCAGTCACCTTGTTTGCAAGGAGGACTCCTCCATGGAACCTCTGCCCGCCCCTTTTGCAGTCTGGATTCCCCAGTCCCAATAACCTCGTTTGCAACCAGGTCTCCTCCACGGATCCTCTGCCCTCCCCTTTTGCAGCCTGGATTCCCCATTCCCAATCATCTCATTTGCAAGCCTCCCCCTTTGCAGCCTGGATTCTCCAATCCTGATCAACTCGTTTGCAAGCCTTCCCTTTGGCCTCCTGGATTCCCCAGTCTCAGTCACCTTGTTTGCAAGGAGGACTCCTCCATGGAACCTCTGCCCCCCCCTTTTGCAGCCAGGATTCCCCCGCTACGAAATCTTAGGTTAAACATTTTTTTCTTGTTTTCCTCCTCTAAAAACTAGGTGCGTCTTATGGTCAGGTGCATCTGATAGAGCGAAAAATATGGTAAATTATAAGTGAGTCCTAAGCAATGTGAATCAACAGTTTTAAAGTGGAAGCGCTTTTGCACAGTGCATTAGTGCTCCAGGGAGGATATTGTTGTAGAAAATGTGCAAGTCAGCAGAATAGCATTCTAATTCTCTTCAGCGCCAAAAGCTGAAAATCACTTGGCTGAATTTTTTATGCTCATGAGACATCTGCTAATTCTTCTTTTTCAGTCCCTGGTGCTCAGTGTATGGCTTGCAAAGGAAAAAGATATGCTTCATAGGACGCAATCAGCTTGTTGCCTTCATGCTGCCCTGTCCCTTCTTAGCAAAACAACGGGTGAGATGAGTTCGTAGAAGGGAAATAACTGGTGTATCTTTCTTGAACACAGACTGTTTTCACGTCTCTGCACATGATAATTACAGCTGTGAACAAAGCCAAGCCTCATGCTTCATGTGAATTTACTTCAAAAGAAGTGAACCAGTAAATACTTTTGAAGTTTTTTGAAGGGCCCTCTGTCAATATGCCCGTGTTCCAATTATGGTGCTTAAAAGGTTGAACATTTGCATAGGTGCAGAAGATCTGTAAAATCTTACACTGCCCAGTTGAGTAGCTTGTGGGAATTGTTTCCTCTCTACTTCATCTTCAAGCTATCTCTGCTCTTTTTCTTTTCCTGCGTTCAGATTCTGATGCTCATTCTCAATTTGTGGATAAGGGTTACCATGTTAAGTATCTCTCCTCTCATCCACATCTCCTGTTGTTGTTCTTTGTGGTCCTAAAAGCCATTAATAGATAGGATGGTCATAAAAGAGAAAGCTTTTTTACTACCGACCACTCCTCCCTCATGGAATGCGATCTCTAGAGGGGATTACCCTGTACCGAATTTAATCCCCCCCACAACATGATACATTATTTATACTTACAAGCTTTTAAATATTTAGTTCTTTCTTTTTAAACAGCCTTCACCCCAACCTTCTCTAAATGGTTATAGGACTTTCCTTATTTTAGAATTTTCTTATTCTAGTGGCTAATGTTTGCTGTTAGTAACTTTTATGTTTCCTCTCTGTTTAAGTTATTCTAATGCATCTTTGTAGCTTTTTTCATAGTATTTATTTATTTATTTATTTATTTATTTATTTATTTATTTATTTCATTTTTGAGTATTTTTACACTGCCTTTCTCCTTAGAAAAGGACCCAAGGTGGCTTACAGCAATGAGGGACCAGATACAGTCCAGTACAATTAAGACATGTTCAAGTATTGAGAGCAGGGAATTGAGGGACATCTTAACAGCATTAAAAGACAACATTACATTAAAGCTACAAGTAAAAGCTACATATAAAAGTTATGAGTGATGGAAACTAACATTGAAAACATAGTATCAAGGCAATCATACAGGGTTATAAGTGGTTATAAACACAAAGTCTTTGTGATCATGTGTGGTAGATTCATATAAAAAGTAAAGTAGTACCTTGAATTACAAAATTAATCTGTTCCAATGGGATGTTCTTAATTCAAAATTTTCGTATCTCAAAATGCAGTTTCCCATAGAAATGCATGGGAAATCAATCTGTTCCAGGTGGTAAATCACACACACCCCAAGATGCAAAAAGCATAGTAACAGGCAGGCAAATGAAGTTCAGCTCCCTACCTTTCAATCGCTTGAGAAATCCACCCAAAAAGTTCCCCCAAAATGGTGCCAGATATTTCCGGAATGGCTCCAAAACATACACTTCCTGTTCTCTACATCCAATTATAAAAAGCTTCCCCCTTGTTTGTGATTACAGTACTGTAGTGGGGGTGGGGGTGGTCACAAGATGGCAGTATTGCAATTGCAAACAAGCAGGACCCATTTTATACTTGGTATGGGGCGTTCATTTCATTTCAGGGCTACTTTCTGTTTCCTTTTCCAACAGGATTAAATTGTTATAAGTTGAATTTTCCCCATACCTGCAGATTTCCTTTCGTAATTCCATTTTTTTCGTAATTCAAGTCATTCGTAATTCAAGGCATCACTGTATATTTTAGAATTTTAATTTGGCTTTATAGTTGACTCTATGTGTTACTTATAGAATGTTAATGGAAATGAAAACACAGTAATGCTACAAGGCAACATTTTAAAGTAAAACAATATGTATGATTTTTTTATTTACAAAATCATGTGGGATTGAAATTGCCACTATTTAAGAAACATTAAATGACTGTTTAATTTTAGTTTGTTAAAACCTTTATCAGTCAGCTACAGAAGAAATTTTGTGGTAGAACCATTTTCAATGAGGAGCAGTACTACTGTTCAGTTCAAAATCATGGTGCACCAGCAATTGGTAGGCATTGGCCAAAATTCTGCTGCTTAGTGTAATAAGATGGACTAAAGTAAGCCTGTTGAATCAACGGGGATTAGGTGTGCCAACTCCTCCATAAGTTCCAGTGATTGAAATGAGCCTGCTCTAATGTAAGGTTCTTTAACTGCAAATTACTTTAGAATAGGCTCATTGGAATCAGTGTAACCTATGAGGCAGTTGACTCACCAAATCACAAATTAGTACACTAAACAACAGGATTTGAACCCTTGTCATAAAAGATCCAGATCTGGCACTTGTTAAAGAGATGTGTGATTTACATATGCTTTGTAGAAGGGGAATACAGTAGGACCCAGGTATCCGCTGGGGATTGTTTCCAGGCCTTCCCATGGATAATGAAAACCATGGATAAGAGAGAATGCCTGCCCACCGACCCCCAAACTGCTGTTTCCTGACAGTAGCTTGCTTTATGACTGCTGTTTTGAGACAGTAGCTTGCTTTATTGCCACTGTTTGTGACAACAGCTTGCTTTACAGCTTGCTTTGTGGCTGCTGAATTATTTAATATTTTCCTCTACCAACCTATCAACTGAATCAGTGGATAATGAATCGGTGGATACAGGGGTCCTACTGTACATTACTTTTCTTTTGGAGGTCATCTACAGTTCTTTATAAAAGCCATATCAGTGCATGCATTTTAAACACAGTGCTTCCATTTGTTAGATGATCACATTTTATAAAACTGACTAGTTGGCATATCTACAGCTGATTTTGTTTAAGATGTTCTATTTTTGTTTCCTTACTTTTATCTGTCATCTTTTACACTTGAGTGTTTCAACTTTTTGTGTTAGTCGCTATAGATGAGTCTTGGGATTCGCAGTCAGTCTCCCCCTGGTGGCAACAAATGCGCACTGCCTGTATTCAGTCTGAGAATAATGGCGCGGCCTTATTATCTGCCCACGTTGGGCATTCTGTCACTGCACAAATCACTGATAGCATAGCAGAAAAAAAAGTAAGTAACATCTCTCTCCCATTGAAATGCTTATAATTGTTGCTTTCATAAAAAGAAAACTATATTGTTTGCTGCTAAATAGAAAATGTTAAACTCATTATTGAGAAAGATATAAAAATAGTGTTGTTGTTTTTTAAAATGTCAATGAGATGTACAGGTTCAGATCAATCAACATAGACCATACTGCCAAGTGATTGTAATTGGACAGCATATCAAATTACTAAATTTGCCAAATTTCACATTCTTTTGGCACACCACTAACACCATGAGGTGTATATACAGTAACACCCCCCCCCGGTCTATCGCGGGGGTTAGGGATTGACTTGACCCGCAATAATTGAAACTCTGTGATATGCGGATGAAGGTTGGGTCAGGCCGGGGGGGGGAATGTTTAAAATGACTTTCAGCAACGGAGCCAAGTGCTTGGCTCTGTTGCTGAAAGTCATTTTAAACATTGTGTGCCGCTTCTTCTGACCACCCCCAGGTGCAGGGGAGCGGCACGCGATGCCTCCATGGAGGCAAGCCCCAGGCTCCAGCTGATTGGTGCTGGGGTGGGGGAGAAAAGCCTTTTATTTCCCCACCCCAGCACCAGTCAGCTGGAGTCTGGGGCTTGGGGAAAGGGTGGAAAGGTTTTAAAAGCCCTTTGCTTCTGTGCAGTGTTCTAACGCCACTCTGCACTGGCTTTCTATTCACTACCACATTGACTTCAAGGTTTTGGTATTAACGTACATACAAAGCCCTAAATGGTTTTGGACCTCAATATCTGACAGAACGGCACCTCCCAAGAAGAACTGCCAGGATCACTTGTTCAAGCCGGGCTGGCTATCTGCAGGTACCGACCCTGAGGTATGCCTGGAAAGTAACAACAAGGAACTGGGTCTTCTCTGTGGTTGCACCCCACTTGTGGAACCAGGTTCCTCAAGAGATTTGCCTGGCATCCTTGCTGCAAGCCTTTAAGAAATTACTGAAAGCCTGGCTTTATAGGTTGGCCTTCCCCGATCATTCTGTTCCAAACTTCTTATATAAATAGGCTGTAACTCTTCCTCTCCACCTTTTGATAATTTTCTACTAGCTCTTTATTTTTTTTTCATTTGTCTTTATTTTGAATTGCTAAATGGTTTTGATTTACAGTATTGGTGTTTACTTGTTCTTTTTATTATGATGATTGTGATTATGTCATGTTGGTTATTATTGATTAGTTTATTTACTATTTTAAGTTGTTTGATGTTAGTTGTTTGATGTGTTTTCTTTATTTTGCTTATGTTTGTAAACCGTCTGGAGTAGCTTTTCAGCAGATGGTTGCAGTATATAAATAAATAAATAAATAAATAAATAAATAAATAAATAAATAAATAAATAATGCAGTTCTTTAAACCACATCATGGTGAGTTTACAAGCCATTTTTCCCCTGTTAGTTTTCCCATATAACTCTAGGTGCTGATACCGATCCTTGGGAAGCACTGTCACTCGATACGGAATACTGGAAGCTTCTTCTGAAACAGCTGGAGGATTGCCTGATACTTCAGACGCTCCTGCTCAGTAAAGGGAGCAAGAAGGCAAGCCAAGGCTTCTCTCCGCAGACGGAGCCCCTCGGCAGACTCTCGGTCAAGAAGCTGCTGGAGGGAGGAAAAGGTGATCTTGCCAAGAGTTGAAGTTTGATTCCGGTATCTGTGAGTGGACCCTTCACTCAGGCACAGGCAGGGGGGCCAGTTTCACCAATGGCTCCTTCATTGCATCCCTGGACTTCCTAAAAAATCTGCATGCTCCAAAGGAGTATGAGAGGGGGTGCAGGAGAGGGCGTGGCAGAGTGAGAATCAAGGAAAATTGACTCTTTGTTTGTTTGTTTTTATTTATTTATTTATTTATTTATTTATTTATTTATTTATTTATTTATTTATTTATTTGTATAACTTGTATGCCGCCCACTACCCAGGGGTCTCTGGGCGGCTCAAAATCACAATAAACACCTCAGACAGTCAAAACATCAAAATTGCAATAAAATTAAAACAATAAAACATTTAAATACAATAAATACAATACATTAAAATACTACACTTCCCCCCCTTCCCTTCTATAACCAGGAATCTCTGTTAAATACAGTCATTTCTGTCACTGGTTTTCTTAGTAAACCGACTCATTTCTACCCAGTCCTGTCGGGTATTTCTCTTTTCCTTCCACCTTCCTAGCGATCGAATTCTCTAGTAATCCCCAGGGCGCTTGTTACTTTTGATTTAAATCTTGGCGCCGTCACATTAGGCCTGAATTGGTTTTGTCATGTAGGGTTTGTGATATCCTCTCTTTCTGTATCCAGTGTTGGGCAGTTCAGAGGAAAAGCAACTCTGCTCATGGAATAAGATGAGGATTTGGCATTTCTCTTGTCAGACGTTGAGTGTATGAGGAATGTCAGGCCATGCAGTCTTAAACTAGACCTGTCAGAGGTTATGAATTTCTCCGTGGATTATGTGGTGTTCACATTCACTTGTGAACATGCCTAACAATGCATATAGTCACACTATAATAAAATAGAAACTCCCTGGCATTAGAATGTTTTATTAAATGTAAAGAAATCAAGGTCTCAACATCTCAAATAAATCTGAAATTAAATGATAGCTTATACAACATTTTTGTTGGGTTTGGGGCAGCCTGAGCTCTTTGTTAAATTATTCCTCTATATTTATCTAATTGTTTAAGAAATAAATTAGTTTAAACTGCCTTATCTTGAGTCTGAGCCTTCATGTTACAGAATGTTCCCTCGAGTTTTTTTACCATGAGGCTGGATTTATTTATTTATTTATTTATTTATTTATTTATTTATTTATTTATTTATTTATTTATTTATTTATTTATTAACAACAACAACAACAATAATAATAATAATAATAATAATAATAATAATAATAATAATAATAATAATAATAATAATAATAATAATAATAATAATAAAGTCTTATTAGTGATATCAGAACTGAGTGAAAGGTAAAAAATAATCCCAGAGATATAGAAGAAGGTGGAATCAAGATGTACAAACAGAACTTAATATGTAAATTAGCTTTTTATCAGGAGCAAGTCAGATTGGCATAAGTATTTTAGTAGTGTTAGTTAACGGGATGATTTTGGTATGGAGAAATCTGATAATGGGATTAGTGCCAGTAGCTTATGTGACATGCGTATGTGTTCCTGTATCAACAGAGGGAAAGGCTGATAAGCAATTGATTAAATTTTTCTGCCCATGCCCAGAGGCACTATGTATTGAAATTGTCCCAAGGAAGATGTTAGTACTGTAAACCATCTTAATGCAGAAATATATATTCATGTTTATTTGTCTCTGTTATAGCAAGTGGGAGCTTTGTCCTGCTGTTTGTGGATAAACCTCAGCAGCATTGGTTGCATCTATAACTCTTTAATCCCTTGGGCACCTGCCTCAATATGGTATATTGGGCATAGATTGTTTAGCCATTTTGTAGATTGAACGTAGCTGGATTCTGCTGCTTCTGCATGCCAGTGGCTGATGGCGCATTTGCATGTTCTCATGTTAGAAAACAAATAGCATACACATATCTCTGCAGTCCAATCAGTTGCTGGGAAGAGACTCAGTTTAACCTTTTCTCTCATATGCCATGTCTCTATGCATTATTTCCAGTGTCGGAACCTTGAAATTGCTAATCTTTGCCTGGAACTCACTGGTTGGTGGGTGGGGGAGTGTTTGGGGATTTTTTTTAATGTGTGTGAGAGTGTTTGGGGATTTGTGTGTGTGTGTGTGTGTGTGTGTGTGTGTGTGTGTGTGTGTGTGTGTGTTGAATCTGGTCTCTGGGTGTCTGAATTTTGTTGTATGTGTATACTGTGTATATACGCACAATGACAATAAATGATGATGATTATGATGAATGTCAAAAGGTATCATTCAGGAAAACCATATTGTTAGGATTAAATGAGTGTTGACACTGAAAGCTGGAGGAACTAGAACCGATTCTGGACTGCCTTTTCCTTTGTTTCAGGAGGCATCGCTGACAGTATAGCAAAATGGGTGTTCAAGCAAGACCTCAGCTTGCCATTGCTCAGATTAGCACGGAAGAAAGAAGAATCTGAAAGTGAAGAGGAGATGGAGCAAACAGAGAGTGGCTTGCTAGCTGAGAGTGTAGAGTCCCAGCCTGCCTTGGAAACGGTACTAGGTAAAGATGCTGAATAAATCTCTGCGCAAAAACTACTCAGGGAACAAACTAAAATAAGTGAAGAGGGTTCATTTGGGCAAGGCGAAAGGCATTGATAACGATATGAAGGATCTTCTGTCCTTTATTTCTAGAATTACTGCATTTAGCATATCAGCAGTTCCCTTGCAGCCTGAAGAGGGATGTACTCCATGCACATTGCTGTTGGGAGTATGTTGTGCAGTGGAACAAAGACCCAGAGGTAATGGGATATATCAGGTTTCTTTGTGTTTGTTTTGGTCCCCCTATTTCCTATGTTTCATGTGGATTGGGAGAAAGCAGTATAAACGTGTGTTTGGATAAACGTGTATAGACTGGCCATTTTCAGTCAGAAGTTGTTTTAACCAATTGGATGTTTTTAAAATTATTTTACCACATGGGTTGTAAGCAGCAGTCCCCATTTCCAATGTATGTTCAGTTCTGCTGCTGTAGTTTGTTAGAAGCTGACAGCACTAATTTAAACTACTGCAATAAACACTGTGCTTTGAAGGCCAAATGCTGTTATAGCACATGAGTGAGGTCTGTGGGGATTAAGGTTGTATCTTGCAATGTAGACTGCATTCAAACAATATTGTGTTATTTAGGAGAAGTGTCCCTCAAAGAGCATAATTAGGAGGGAAAACCCATCTTCTTAAACTACAGATAGAACACTGTTTCACAAACAATTGTTTTCAAATAATACTTTTTCTCTTTTGCCATCTTTTCTAAAACAGAATTTGTTATTTATAATGTTTATCCTTTTGCAATCTTTTCTAAAGCAGAATTTGTTATTCATAGTGTTTATCCTTATCTGCTGCTTTGAAGCCATATTTGCTTTTTCAAACAGCAAAATGTTCACCCAGTTGAATTTCTATAGAGAAAAAGCTTTTTTAAAAAAATTACAGATCTTTCCTCTCTGTTAGAAGAGCTTTTCACCGGCACCCATTATGTAAAATAACTTCTCTTCATGGACAAGTGTGTATTGAGCCATAGCAAGTACTAACCAGGCCCCGTTCATAACACAGGCAGTGCTGCTGATCAAAAGTCTGAGATGCTGAATCCAAGGCCTGAGGAAATTAACAGATTACAAAAGCTAGGGGATTTTGATGCTTAGTCCGTACGATTCACTGCATTGATCTATTTGAACATGGTTATTTCTCTCTCCCCTTTAATCTCTTAATGCAAGGAAGCCCATTTTCTCACCAGATCTATGGAACATCTCCAGTGTATCAGCAGCGGTCATGTTCAACATGGTATGTACATCAAGAACTGTCAAATTTCTATGTTAACATCTGAATTGTTTGTGTAGATTAGAAGTGGGCAACTTTAAATCTGTTTCGGGGGGATGCAGGTTATTTAAAAGGCAAACCACTGCTCCTCAAGGATTGTGTGTATGAGAGAAGAGTCATTTTGGGGGTGGAGTAGTTGGAGAGTCCAGTGAGGGTGTGGCCTGCAAAAAAACAACAGCCCGGAAAGAGACATACTTTTCCCACCCCTGGTCTAGACTTGCGTCTTGATCCATCTTGACCCCTAAACTAGAGAGGCTGACTTCAGGGTTGTCAGTGTGGTTTATAGGATGATGAGGATTTACTGCTTTCATACTGCTTGAACCGTCATTGTGTAGTAGTTAGAATGTTGTTCCAGGACTTGTAAGAGATAGGTTCTAGTTCTGAGTAACCTTGCGCCGTTTCGCAACGTCACTGTATGAGCTACCTTAGAGGGTAGGAAAGCCCTGATTGCCCCCTTGACTATTGGAGAAAAAGTGGGACATATAGCTGTAGCAAACAAGTAGATTGTGAAGGCAGAATGCATTGTATGAAGAATGCATTGACGGGTTGTGGTACTCAGATACATGCAGTGCCTGTGCATACCACCACCATTAAATCCCAGCAATAAGGAGGTTGTTCTTTATTTTACTTGTATTTTTCATACTATTCATATTATTTATTTAATTTATTTTTTAAATTTGCTTTCTAGCTTAATACTGCTAATTATAATTATTTATTTAAATACAGTGGTACCTCAGATAACAACTGCCCCGGATAATGAATAATTCGGATAACAACTGCAAATTTTCTTTTTTCTTTTTTTTTCCGCCATCGCTTTCACATTTGCTGGTTTATCGATGTCTCCATTTTTAACTGTTAGGATCCACGTTTGGAGTGCTGGGATGCATTAGGAGGCACTAGGATTTTTATTTTATATTGTTTATACTGTGTTTGATGTGGTTTTAATCGTATTTCTATTTTGTTTGTTAGCGTTTCAACGCTTTTGTTCGCCGCTTAGAGTCCTATTTTAGGAGATAAGCGGGATATAAATATAATAATAAATAAAAATAAATAAATAAATTTCCGGGTATAGGGCTGCCTCTGATAACGAATTTTCCCTATGGGCTGCCTCGGATAATGAATCGCAATTCCTAGGTATAGGTCTGCCTTGGAGAACGAATTTTCTCTATGGGCTGCCTTGGATAACGAATCTTCCTATGGGCTGCCTCGGATAACAAATTTTCCCTATGGACTGCCTCAGATAATGAATTTCCAGCATGCACCAGTAAAAAAGTTATCCCAGGTGACATTGCATCTGTACCTTCAAAGTGCACCTTTTAAAGAGTTTTAAGCAAAACCCCAGGTGTCTGTGCCTTTTTCCTAAGCTCCAGAACGGATTAAACGGTTTCCCATTCATTCCTATAGGAAACTGTGTTTCGGATAACGACGTGTTTCGGATAACAACTAACCTCGGAGAATGAATTACCGTCATTATCCGAGGCACCACTGTATTACCTTAATGTCTTAAATTTAGGCACCTGTTATTTTTAATATAAAATATTTATATGTCAACTAAAGGAAATATTTATATTTCTAGATGGATAAACAGATACATATTTCATTTATTTCCTGCCTTTCTCCCAAATCTGAAAACCCGAGGTGGCTCAAAACAAGCTTAACTAAAAAGCAGAGACAAAAATGCAAAGTCACACTTAACACATGAAAAAAACCTTTTTAACACATGTTTCTGAAACACATTTTGAACAGAAATAATATTTAAATGCAGCTTAGTTAAAATACATTTAAAAGCATATCAGTGGAAGTACAGAGCAGCCACCCATTAAAGCCTCAGTGGAAGGAACAAGCTCCAGTCTTGTTAAATAAGTCTTCTGTACTCCAGCACTCTTGCATTTATTTATTTATTTTTATTTTGAATATATTTTCCCGCCTTTCTCCTTGGAAAAGGACCCAGAGTGGCTTTAACACCATTCTGCCCAAAGGTTTCTGATCGTGTCACTTTGCCTAAGAGAAAAACGTGTCTAACACATATTTATATACCTGTTGCAGGAATTGCTCTAATGATGTGGAACACATTCATAGTAAAAAGGCTTTCTGCAGCTACTTACTTAATGGACAAGGTAAATTTTGCAGTTTCTCATTCTGTTCCTTGATGAAGTTGTGGAGGACCCAGTGACAGTTACTGTTTTAATTCTGGACTTAAAGAAATCTCAGATGATTTATTACTTCAGTGAAGTAATTCATTCAATGTGTCTGTATTTATGGGTGAATAAGTACCTCTGAAGGGGAAAAGGTGTGCCTTTTGGACACCATGTACAAAACATAACGCACCAGCCACCATCTCTCCTTATGCAGTAAGAAACCAGACCTAGCACCTGACATGGCAAGGAAGCAGGCATGACAGTGCTTGTTGCAATATACATGGGTGTTATTTTAAGAAATGTGCTTTAACAAAAAAGCTGTTCATTCCCATGCAAATATATAATATTATGTAGTATATAACATTGGGTGAAATGCTGTTGCACAGTAAGTCATGCTAGAGGAGTCATGTTGAATAATTGAAGATGAGGTGAGTCAACTCCTGTATGTTCCGCTGGTTTAAAATAGCCCTGCTTTATTTAGTTGTGACTTTAGATGGGCAAGAACCACAGATTTGGTGGCTTATGCTGGTTTGTTTTTCATCGGGAGCCAACTTAGAGGCATTGCTCCAAGGTATAGTAGAGTAGAGGAACCAGGGTGCTGCCTCTGAGTGGCTGGGAAGCTCAGAAGTTCAGATGAAAAGTAACCCAGCAGTTCATGTCCATCTCGAGTTGTGACTTATTTTTAGTGGAATAAGTCACAATGAGAGTCAGCCCCTTTGAATCAGTGGAACCTGTGGAGGAGTTTGACTCTCCAAATCCCCACGGATCCTGTGGTTCTAATCCTACGTGACTTATGATGCTAAGCAACAGGATGTTAGCCATTGTGTGCTCCGAAATGCTAGTTTTAACCTATTTAGAGGAATGCCCATATTGATTTCCCAGCTGATCTGTTTTTCGTGGAATTGTTGTTGTTTGTAGAGTGGGCAAAGGGGGGTTCCTCAGCGGTTGTTGGGCCTTAGTAGGTGTAGCCAAGCCAACCAAGTGGGGAGAGGTGCTGAGAACAGCCGCATCTCCAGAGCTGCCCTTTGCACACTCTGGTAGAGGCACTTCTTGAAAGGTTTGATTTATAAAACATACATACATACATACATGTGTGTTTGTGTGTGTGTGCGCGCGCATACATGTAAGTACATTATACAGACACGTGTGTTGTTTCACAGGAAATGCTGGGAGGGAGAAGGAAAATAAAATACAGTGGACCCTTGTATAACAAACAGCTTGTATAACATAAAATTTGTACAACATAAAATTCTGGAGATAGGGGAAATTTGCTTAACATAATCACCTATGGGGAGAATCCGTACAACATAAAATGGGATCACTCCGTTTTCAATGCATTCCTATGGGAATTTGTATAAAGGAAAATTTGCTTAACATAATTTCATTTGGAATGAATTAATTCCTTTATACAAGGGACCACTGTACTCTGTACATTGACTGATGGGAGCACTGTAATGTACAGTGTATAGCATGTTTTTAAATTAAATAAATTCTTAATAAGACCATTTTTCTGTAATAGGTGGGGAAAGCACCAAAGGACAGATTATGCAGAAGGGCAAGTAGTTTTTTTGAACTCTTACATTTTTGAAAAAGTATTCATTCATTCATTCAAATCAATCAATTTCTATACCACAAAGCCATCTGGCCTAAGGGCCACTCTGGGCGGTATACAAAAATATGTAAGAATGTTTGATGGCATGTGACGTGTTGTTCTACAGTTATAGGTGTAGGTGATATAAACAACAACAACAACAACAACAACAACAATCTTTATTTGCAGCCACAGGCCCAACCAATAAGGTAAAACTACATACATGTAGTTTTAAAAGGATAAAAGAGTAAAACCATTACAAAATTTCAAGATAGTTAAAACAGTTTAGGTAGTAAAAGTGAATTATACAAACATTGTGCAAATCATGATTATATTAAGAGCTAACAGAGGCCAAGGTTGTCTTCCGTATTCTTTGGGCAAAGAAATTATATCATTAGGTGATATAAACATGGGCGCGGAGGGGGCTATACTTGTCTTTCCTTCCTCTGTCATTGCTTCCGTTGCCCCCCCCCCCCCGTGTACATGGTGAAAGGTGACAGACTGAAGGGGTGCATTTCTGTATGGTTTGGGATGCATCGGCTGAATGGCCTGCTCCATGTGTGCCATGGAGATGACATCATCCACAGCAAATTGCCTCTGATTAAAGGCAAATTGCTGCTGATTAAAAGTAATTTTGAGATCCACACAGTATGCAAGCAAGGCAACAAATTTGTGTGGAACCCAAAATTGCCCAGAGAGGCTTTTAATCATCAGCAAGATGGTGTTGTCAGAGACATCATCATGTGTGTCACACATAAAGTTGGCGTGGGTGCCGGGGATTCCACTGATCCAGGCAGCTCCTTATGTGTGACGTAAGCCATGATGAAGGGAAACAGGATGAGCACACTTCTCTCATTTGCTGTACAATATATCTGGTCTTTAAATCACCCAAAGAGGGTTTTTGTTTAAAATACTTGTACTGAAGGGAGGTTTTCATGAAATCAACGTGACTTTGACCACTTTTGCACATCCATTGTGTTTCTTATGCATAAAAATAGTCTTCCTTGGCTTTTTCCTAGTTGTTAGTACTAACAACTACACTTTGAAACTGTTTATCACCACACTAAGCCATTTTTAACATTTTAAACTATATTTTGCATGCAAATCTGAAGTGATTTTCAACCTCTTCTTATTTTGCTGATTATTTTAATTCTCATAGGCAAGGTTTGTTCAGTCCATTCCCATGCTTAGCATCTTCAGCATATAGTTAGCCATTATTTCAGCAAGGGATGGATCCTCCTTATTCTTTTCATGGCTATTGTCGATTTAAACTTGCAAAACAGAAATTTCATAAGCAACAGGTGCATTCCTGCGAGTGTCCTAAGCTATATAACTAAATGTATACCCAGACATACAAATATCTCTGTCATGGCATGTAGAGACAGGCACAGATCACTTCATGCTGAGTTGTTAAAAGTCATCTGTGTGGCACCACAGGCGCAGCCTGTTCCCTTACCCAGGACAGCTCCCCCTCTCACAAGCTGGCACATACTGCTTGGCAGCTCATCGTGCATCTGTCCAATCTCTGCAGGAGTACCTGCTTCCCTCCTGTGCCTCCTCCAGCCACCATCAACTCAAAGGAATCCCCATCTCTTTGTCTGAGTGGGTGGCTGCTGGAGGAGGCACAGGGGGGAAGCAGGTGCTTCTGTTGGCACTGGGCGGTCATGCCATGAGAAAGAGCCAAGCAGCACGCATCAGCTAGGGAGTGGGGGACCTGAGCAGGGAAGGTGCTGCACCAGCAGCTTTTGATGGCTCAGCACTAATTGCTTCATGTTCACCTGTAGCAGTGAGCACTTTGAGGTTCATCATTGGCATCGTTCAGTCTCGAAAGACTATGGTATCATGCCTGGAGTAGAGATCCTAAAAACAACACCTAGTGTGACTAAATAGACCAATTCAGGAATGGCAGTCTCTACCGCACTGGGGGCAGATATATTCTGTTTCTTGCCCAGTCCTCGGGTTTCATTGTTTCCGTGCCTGCCTGTCTTTTCCTCTGTCTGTTGGACAAATGCCTCTTCAAATTTATGTAGACCCTGCTGTATCTTTTGCCTCCAGACAGTGCAATCAGAGGTCAGGGTTTCCCATCTGTTGAGGTCCATTCCCAAGGCCTTCAAGTCCCTCTCACAGATATCCTTATACCGCAGCTGTGGTCGCGCTCTGGGGCGCTTTCCCTGCAGTAGTTCTCCATACAGAAGATCTTTTGGGATCCGGCCATCGTCCATTCTCACAACGTGTCCAAGCCAGCGTAGGCGTCACGGTTTCAATAAAGTGTACGTGCTAGAGATTCCAGCTCATTTCAGGACTATGCTATTTGGAACTTTGTCGTGTCAGGTAATGTTGAATATTCACTTAAGACAGCGCATATGGAAGATATTCAGCTTTCTTTCCTGTCGGGCATGGAGGGTCCAAGACTCGCTGCAATACAAAAGTGTGCTTAGTACACAAGCTTTATAGACCTGTATCTTTGTGTGTTCTGTCAACTTCTTATTGAGCCATACTCTCTTTTGTTAGTCTGGAAAACATAGTAGCTGCTTTACCTATGCGTTTATTCAGCTCAGTCTCTAGTGAGAGTGTCTCTGAGATAGTTGAGCCAAGATACACAAAGTCGTGGACAACCTCCAGTTCTTTTGCAGAAATTGTAATGCGAGGAGGAGAGTCCACATTTTGGCCCATGATCTGTGGGTTTTTTTTCCAGGCTGATTTCTAGCCCATACTATTTGTAAGCCCTACTAAAATGCTCCATAAGTTGTTAATCTTCGGCAGAGTGAGCAGTAATGGCAGCGTCATCATCGAAGAGGAGATCCCACAAACATTTCAGCTGTACTTTAGACTTTGCTCTCAATCTAGGGAGATTGAGGAGTTTTCCATCTGATCTGGTCCAGAGATCGATATCCTCTGTTGCAGTTCTGAAAGCATACTTTAGCATGGTAGCAAAGAAGATCCCAAGCAAGGATGGCACAAGGACGCAGCCCTGCTTCACTCCGCTTCAAAGGGATCTGACATTAGGCCATCAAAAACTACATTGCCTTTCATATCCTCATGAAAAGACCTAATGATGTTAAGGAGCTTGGGTAGGCATCCAACCCGGAGGAGTATTTTAACCATATCAAACACCTTAGTAAGATCTGTGAAGGCTACAAAAAGTGGCTGTCCTTGTTCCCTGCATTTCTCCTGCAACTGCCTGAGGGAAAATACCATATCAGTAGTGGACCTGTTGGTTCGAAAGCCACACTGTGATTCTGGGTAGACTCTCTCTGCAAGTATCTGGAGCCTCTTCAGTATAACACATGCAAACAGCTTCCCAACAACACTAAGAGAGAGACACCACAATAATTGTTGCAGTCACTCCTGTCACTTTTGTTCTTATAAAGCGTAACAATATTAGCATCCTTCATATCCCATCGTATTCCCCCTTCCCTTCAGCAGGGATGTTTGTTATCTTTCCCAGGTGCCTTGCCAGAGGCAAGTGAATCCAGAGCCACATTTAGTTCTTTTAGTGTTGGTTCATTGTCAAGCTCCTCCAAGACAGACAAGCACTCAATATTATTTAAGACTTCTTTGGTTATTGTGTTTTCTCTGGAAATATAGTTCAGAGTAGTGCTGCACCCAGCGTGCCATCTGCTGCTCACGATCCTGGATGATCTCGCCTGAAACAGTCTTTAAGGGTGCAGTTTTCTTATGTATTGGCCCTAAGGCCTGTTTAATTCCGTCATACATCCCCTTGATGTTACCTGTATCGGCTGCCATCTGAATCAGAGAACACAGCTGCAGCCAGTAGTTGTTAGCACATTTCCTGGCAGTCTGCTGGACTTTGTTACGAACAACTCGCAGGGCCTGTAGGTTGCGCTCGCCGGGACAAGCTTTATATGCAGTCAAGGCTCTCCTCTTTTCCTCAATAGCTGGCATCAGCTCTTTGAGGCTATGACTTACAAATTTCACTTAAGTCAGCAATATTTGGTCTGCTGTCAGATCAATATTAAATTACCTTATTATGCATTGGAAAAAGTAGCAGGGAAAGACATGTTGATCTAAACATAAATTTCAATCGGAGGCATCCGTCCCTCAGTATCCATTTTCTTAATTTCAAGAAGATTTCTTTAGATTCATTAATCTATATGTTTAATGTTGGCTGGATAGCTCAGTGGGTTGGGCACCTGACTACATATAGCCAGTGGTTGAGAGTTCATTTTATCACTGTGCAGCCTTGGGCAAGCTGCCAAGTCCTAGAGGATTCCTGGAAGAAGGGAATGGCGAGCTATTTCAGAGTACAGTACAGGAAATTCTGAAAAGGGTTGCCATTAGTCAGAATTGATTTGGGAAGATGGTGATTAAATTATATTTCATATGTTAACTGGATTGAAAATAATCTATAGACATACACTCATAATATGTGAGATTGTGCCTTATTGTGTATGCACGCACATGTGAGGTATGTGTTTATAGTTCTGTGAATCAACAGTACTTGATTCGTTCATTGCTGGACATCATCCATGCATGTCCTTCATCTGCAAGAAACAGCAATGTTTCAAAATGTATGTAGGGAAAAATAACAATCATATTGCATGCTTTTTTGTCCAACAGGATGTAGGAATGAGTGACACTGCAATGACCTCGTTTCTTGGCTCCTGCTCAGATCTTCTTCAAACCCTAATGGAGGTAACAGCCCCGTTCTCCCTAAGCCCACACATAGCAATGCTTTTAATAGATTACTAATATATGGGCACTTCATAGTCAAATTGTTTACTATGGAGAGGGTAATTTGAAAGAACCTTGTGATGCAGAGGTTCAACTGCAATGCTGCAGCCAAAACTCTGCTCACAACCTCCCTCAGGTTCAATGCCAGGTTGCTGGCTCAAGGTTCACTCAGCCTCCCATCCTCCCAAGGACCTTGTGGAGGTGGGGGTGGAATGTGTAGTCTACGTAATTAACTTGTACGCTGCCCAGAGAGATCTTTAAGTGCTCTGGTCAGTAACTAGCACGCTTTTTAATGAGCATTTCTGAAAGGCAGGCGTAACACCGTAATGCATACACTCCTAGCCAAATGCAGTTTAGAATAGTTATAATTTCTGTTTCATTTAAATCTCAAACACAATCATTTTTCAGAAGTTGTGCCTGTGTGTCTTGACTCTCTCTGTGCATGATTTCTTTGGAATTAAAACTGCTGTTGGTTTTGAAATACTGCTTGACTGCACCAGGCTGATGTCCGGAGTGACGAAATGCAGCTTCCTGTGCTGGACACAGAAGACGCTTGGGTGTCGGTGGAAGGTCAGACCTCATTGGTGGAGCTGGCTCTTGAACAGAAGCACATCCATTACCCCCTGGTGGAGCACCAGTCGGTCCTCTGCATGCTCCTATATCTGATCATGAAGTTTTCCTTGAAGAGCGTGAAGCCTCTTTCTCTCTTTGATAGTAAGGTAGGTTCAAAACCTAGTACCACAAACCCTTTCAGCCAAAAAAAAACCTCACAGACAGTTGGACAGATTTTTATATTTTATTAAATATAATAATAAGGCAAAAGGTTCCACAAAATTTCAAAAAGTTTTTAAAGAGCACATGAAGCAAATTGCAATTTGAGACAAAGCTAAGGCAATCAAGAGAACACACTAGAAAATAACAAAGCTAAACTAATCTACATAGTACACATTAGTATAAAGTCAGCATCGTTCTGAACCTTCGCTTCCTCAGCCAGTTTTTCTGGGGCACTGACAAAAATGCCTGCATTTTCTTGATCAGTGGTTCCCAAGGTGTTCGCCCAGGTGTTCTTGGGCTCTACCTCCCAGATGCCTTCACCACCAGCTGTGCTGGCTGAGGTTTCTGGGAGTTGCAGTCCCAAGAGCAACTGGGTTACCCACAGTTGGAAACAAGTCATCTAGATCAGCGTTTTTCAACCTCTGTTCCGCGGCACACTAGTGTGCCGCGAGATGTTGCCTGGTGTGCCGTGGGAAAAATTGAAAAATTCTAAAGAAATTCAACCCAGGGCCGGCGGGCGGCCCACAGCTGGGAGGTGCTATAAATAGCGTCCAAGGGCCAGCTTGGCTCCTCCCCCCCAAGGCCCGCGGCGCTGGCGTCACTTCCTCCCCGGCCAGACCTGGCCCCGCTCATTCTCTTAGTGTTTGCCCTGTGCCTGCCACCGCCGCCACGACTGGCTCGCTTCCCTCTCCCCCCTCCTTTTTTTACCCTGGACCACCACCACCCCTTTCCTGGGAGCTACCAATGGACTGAGCCGCCTGACAGCCCGCCCGCCAACACGAGCCGGCCCGGGAGCCCCAGCCCAGAACAAACCACCAGGTGAGGGGAAGGGGAGGAGGGGCGCCCGGCTGGCCCATGAGCACCACGGCAGGGCTGCAAAGAGGAGGGGATGGAGGAGGCCTCCGCCAGGCCTGGGCTGAGGAGGCAGGCGGGCGGGGGGGCTACTGGCACGGCTGGACGGCCGGCCGGCCGGCCTTTAGGGTCCGGGAGGGGAAGAGCCATCTCTGAGGGGCCCCGCGATGGGTTCCTTGAAGTCTTGCCCCTTTCTTCCTACTTGGGTCGCCCTCTTCTCTCTCTCTGTCTTTTCTTTCTTTTCCTCCCCACCTCTCTTTCCATTTGTACCCTTTCCCCTCTTCATAGAAACGTGCTCATTTCTAGCCTGCATATGTGTATGTCTAGCAGCCTGCCTACTGTAATTAAAACTGTAAACCGCCCAGAGACTCCTTGAAGTGGTATGGGGCGGTATACAAGCAGAACACTTTCTGCCTTCTTTCCTTCCTGCCTTCCTTCATCCTCCTCCCCTCCTGTCGCTGGACTTGCTGAAGGCATCTACCTTGGCCACAGTGTGGAGAGCAAGATGGGCTTTTGGGTCTTATTTGTGTTCCTGGAGAGTCAGTGCCCCTTCTCAGGTCTCCACTGGACACAGAAGTCCATGTAGGGCAAAATGTCTTTAAAAAAACAACACAGGTAAGTGGGAACTGGGTGCTAGAGAGCGGGCTGCCTCAATCTGTGGCCCCTCTGTCCTGCTTCTCCCTACACCAGCAATGGCGAACCTTTTAGAGACTGATATAGGCACAGAGTTAAATTTTTTAACATTTTCTAATGGTGGTGTGCCTCGTGATTTTTTTCATGAAACAAGTGTGCCTTTGCCCAAAAAAGGTTGAAAAACACTGGTCTAGATGAGTACCATCTCCCCCTCCCCCCCCAATTTTCTCTGTTCTTCACTCAATCCTGCCGCCACCAATGGGATTCTTGCTGCTGCTGTAGAATTGTAAGAACACGAAATGCAATTGGAATGGCCACATGTTTTTTAGAATTGAGTATGCTGTGTGAGGATGCATCACATATATTTTATTTGGATTCTTCAAATACTTGTACAGTACTCCTCCGCTTATTGCGGGAGTTTGGTGCCTGATCCACCCACAATAAAGGAAAATCCGTGAAATGCATATGCCTTATTAAACTGACCTTGGGCTGCTCCTTCCGTCTGCATTTCCAAAGAGAGGTTTTTTCACTGCCTCCTGACACCTCAGGAAATCTTATTGCCCAGAGCTCAAGGTCTGTTTGCTGAGATGTCAGGAGGGGGTTAAAAACCTGTCTTTGGAAACAGCAGTTAGCAGCCCAAGGTCAGTTTGATGAGGTGTTAGGTGTTTCTTAACTGCTGCTGTAGAATTGTAAGAACACGAAATGCTACAGCTCTGTTTGCTGAGATGTCAGGAGGGGGTTAAAAGCCTCTCTTTGGAAGCGAAATGCAAAGAGAGGCTTTTAACCCCTCCTGGTACCTCAGCTGTCAGGAGGGGATTAAGAACCTCTTTTTGCAAGCGCAGCTGGCAGGAGCAGCCCCAGGTCTGTGCTGAGGTGCCAGGAGGGTATTAAAAACCTCTCTTTGGAAGCCTGCTTCTCTCAAGAAAAAAAAAGCACGATCTACTGAGACCATAATATATGAACCGCATTGTGGCGGGGGACTACCGTAATGCCTATATAAAATGTGCCCGTGTCTTCCTTCATGGTTTGTTTCTTTTTTTAACTCTGAAAAAGTCCATTTCTCACGGAACAAGTTACAAGTACGCTGAGAAGCAAATGTATTCATTTGTACCTATGCAAGTGTGATTTTTACATTCTCTCTCTGCCTCAGTCATTTTAAAAGACCATGTTGTGCTCTTCCCATGCAGGGGAAGAATGCCTTTTTCAAAGACCTGACTTCCATTCAGTTGCTTCCTAGCGGCGACGTAGACCCAGCTCTGATCTCTCTCCGGCACCAGGTGAGTGGAACGCTTGGGCAGTCCATGGCAGTGGCTGGTGCTGGTAAAGCAAGACTGCTCCTGATGGGGTTGTTTTCCCTCCTTGCAGTTTTTAATGAAATTAGCAAGTGCCCTGGTGCAAGCCCAGGCCTCCTCCCAGAGGACCAAAGGCAATCCAGAAGAGGCGGCGAACGTGTCGGTGAAGGATCGAGATTGGCCGGCCCTCGTTTTGGACTTGGCTCAGCACCTTCAGGTGAATGAGGACGTGATCCAGCGGCACTACGTCTGTGAGCTGTACAACTATGGCCTGGATCAGCTGGGAGAAGAGGTAAAAGGGGAGCAAAGGGCATGCATTGCTGCCCACCCAGCAGCAGAATTGCTGTTAAAAGATGGAAGCATGCTGTTCATAGATGGTGTACTCACCTCACATGCCCAAACTTTGGCCCTCCTGATGTTTTGGACCACAACTCCCAGAATTCCAAGCCTGTATTGCCAATGGCAAAGGACTGTGTGAGTTGTGGTCCAAAACACCCGGAGGGCCGAAGTTTGGACATGCCTTGAAGTAGGCAAAGCTAAGCAGGCCTTCGGGGACTGAATTTGGGGTGGGGAGGGAGGCTTTTCCCCACCTGTGTCCAACTGCTGTTGGGCCGGCACTGCCAATTCCTCCTTCTCCTAAACTGGATGGCTTCCCTACCCAGTTGTGGATCGCTGAGAGAAGTCAGAGAGTAGTGGCTGGGACCCAGCTTATTGCGCATAGGATTGAAACGCAACCCCGATGGGTTCCAGTGATGGCCACTTGTGATTCTTCCCTTGTACTTCCTTGCTGCAGATAAACGGGGAGATGCGTACGCAGAACGAACTGTGAACAATCTCCCTTTCTGCTTCCATGTGCCACATTGCAACTTGTGTGTCTTAAAGGAGCTTGGGGGTAGGAAGCAAAATAGCAACTTGAGAGTTGCTTCCGGAACACGGCCAAATAGCCCCCCAAAAAACTCTCAACAGCTATCAGTCTCTTGCCTGTTTCAATCCCTAGGATTTGCATGCAGTGAGTGGATATAGGATTGCAATGTCCATATCTAAGAGGTAGCAGTTGCATTTTATGTGCAGTCTGCATAAATCTGAACATAAACAAAACACAAGGCCCCCCACGATTCACCATTAACCATGTTGCCTGCTATTTTGAGCATGTTTATAACTACAGTACTTGCAATTTGTTTTTCAACTGGATCTTTCCTCTAAGGAGGTCTCTGAGGACAAATTACATAGCTGTCCCTGACCCCATTTTTATTCTCTCCCCCCCTGAGGTAGGCTAGGTCAGCGAGGTAGTGACTGATAGAGGTTCATACAGTGAAAGTCATGTCAGAGTGGGAAATCCAGCCTTTCAGCAGATCCTGGGTACCTGGACACAGGGCTTTCCTTCTTAAGTTTTATGGTCAGATTTCTGTTTCAAGGTCACTTCTTTTTGTGTATGTATGGCTGTTGACTACTACTAAAAAAAACATTGAGTGTGTGCTTTGGATATCAAGAAGGTGAGTCTTGGATCCCAACTGATGCTGCCAATGGATCTTCTCCTATTGCAGGCTATTCTTCAAGTCCATGACAAAGAGGTCCTTGCATCTCAGCTCTTAGTGCTGACAGGACAGAGGCTGGCCTATGCCTTACTGCACACCCAGACTAAGGAAGGCATGGAGCTACTGGCCAGGCTGCCTCCAACCCTCTGCACGTGGCTCAAAGCTATGGTACGTTCATTGGCAGAGCTTGAAAATGTTCCAGGTTTTTTTTTTTGGGGGGGGGGACAAGCAGGGCTATTTTTAGGATCGAAAAACAGAACTTTCCCAAGCTTAATCCCCCCCATTGGAAACAGCTCCTCTTAATGAAAGAGCGCAACTAGGAAGGAAGCATTTCACCAAGTTTTCATCTTGTGTTTTACAGAGTGCTCCACTCCCCAAACCGTACAGAACTTGAACGTTTGTAGAAAAGTGTTTGTCTGAAAATGGTTCCAGCTTCGCTCTTGTTTTGCTGGCACAGAAAGCAATGCCAGCTGCCCTCCCTATATGCAAGCAGCAGAAGGGATGAAATCTGTACTTACAGTAAAGAGGATAGCAGAGGCCAATAAATTGTTAATCATTAGCCACAGGCACACCAGGTGGAAAGGAATCTGGACCCAAGAGACTAGATCTTGTTTTAATTAATTAATTTAAAAAATGATAAGTGGTGTGCTGAAAGAATCTGAGAATTCAACTCAAGGGTTCAATTGCATTAGTTTCTTTCCCCACAGAACCCATCAGCCTCCCCCCCCCATCATTGTCCCTTTTCCAAGTTAGTCATCATAGGTATTCAGTATGTGTTCAGTAGCCACCTGTACTTTGTTGTGACTACAACCCACACAATTTTGTGCATAGCCTAGTAAGCAAGCAAACACACAGCAAGTCGCTCTTGGTGTACAGCATGATTTTCATCCAAGATAAGCAGCAATTTGAACTACAGGATATGAGGACTACATGCAAAGGAATGCATTGCTTTGATGTTAACATTTCGGTATAAGAAGCATTACGGCAGGACTTAACCCCCTCCCCCCCATGACCTCAAACCACTTGACCTACATACACCTGAACTACTTCAGTAGCAAATGCTTGTGGGGATAAAGGAGAAATGGCAGGGCATGTGTGCATAATCTGTTGCTTTTCCATTGCAAATTTCACTTGCTGCTTGGCAACTTAGTCTGCCGCCAGAGTTCCTAGATCTAGCAAGACCCCAAGCATAGACATGCCTTTATTTCTGGGACCCTGCCAACCAGAAATGAAAGATGGTCAAAGTTTCTAATTTGTAGAAACATTTGATTTTAACTGTTGTCGGTCTGTGCTTGCTACTATGTTGTCAGGCGGTCTCCATGCCCCTAAACTGGGAGAAACCGCTCACTAAAACCCTTCTTAGCCGATAATGGATTTCGATCTGTGCATCCGAAATTCAAACACTATTTTCTCTATTTTATTAAAGCAGTCATGTTATCCCAAGAGCAGGATAACATAAAATAAAGAAGAATGTTCCTGAAATTTCCATTGCTGTACAGTGAACATGGTTCTGACCTCCCATAAAATGAAGAAATAAAGACAGGCTGTGATTCAAAGGACTAAATCCAGCATTAGTCCTCTGTGGAGCAGACCCACTGGAAATGAACTGGACTTCTTCACTAGAAACAGAAGTTCTGTTGTTTTCTCAGGCAGAATTTGAGCTCAATTGCAATACTAATCCCACCAAGAACTGTTCAAAGTTTTTTAAATATATATATTATTTTTTCCTCTTTTTCACAGGACCCCCAGGATCTTAAAAATGTGGATGTGCCAATTACCACAACTGCAAAGTTAGTGGATAAAGTAATAGAACATTTGCCAGAAAACCACGGGCAGTACAGTGTTGCCTTGAATTTGATTGAAGCAGTGGAAGCAATGTCATGATGGCAACATCACTGATTCTGCCAGAAACTTCAACAGTTCTCTAGAGTAAGTTAAATGCACTTGAACAGACAACAGCCAGAACTAGCCACACACAACCATTCTGAGTGACTTGGATCAAATAACAAGGTGTTAACTTTATGAGATGGAATTGATGTGAAATTCTACCTTACTATGTAGGTAATACCAGCAGCCTGTCACCTTTGTATATTTTGTCAATAACTCAAAATATTTATTTCTAGCTCCAAGCACTTGTTCAGTAGTTTAGGTTTTAAGAATGGCATTCATGCTGTTCAAATTAAAGTCTTCATATGCTAAAAGGTAGAGACTGCTGCTTTTTTACATGTTGATGACAGGAATTTAATCAGAACTTGAGAAAGCGGAGCTGCTACATATCTGTTTGCTAGGGAAGCTTCTCATCTTCAAACTTAGAGCTTGACTTCTTTTAATAAGAGCTACTGGCAAGAAACATAATTGAAAAGTGACTTGGTCCAGTTTCCTTGTGGGTGAAAAGAGCAACTTAACATTTGGCAGGAAGTATCAATATAGAAGCCAGAAAATTTTTGTCTTGAAACCTTTGACAGACTATGAAAAAATAAAATCAGGAATCCAATTTAAGCCAATCACGTTATATAGAAATACTGAAGTTTTTTGTAACCACCACCACTATTGTACAGTCTGTTGTAAAAAAATATTGTAAATTGTGTGAGCTATTAGTCCCTTCTGTGTTGAGTTCATACATAGCTGTGCTCTCCATATACAGCTATTGATGATATGAAGCATTAAAATTAAGCTTGACCTTCTTTTGTGGTGTGCTTTGGCTTTGAGTAGTACACATTTCTTGTGATTTGCAGTATATTAAAAGTTGCAAGTTTCCGACAGGCAAAGTTAGAACATACACAGTGGTCAGCAAAGAGGTATTTAAGCACGAGGGGCTTCTGCACATTTCTCATGTCTAATGGAAGCATTTGGCACCATCAAGTCACTTCTGGTTTACAGAGACTTGATGAACTCATGACCTCCCACGGATCTTTAATTAACTTGATTAGAATTCGGAGTTTTGTCTCAACAGTGGACCTGGCCACTACTAGAAAGGGGGGAGGGACTGGCTTTAAGTTCTAAATATGGTGGTGCAAACAACTGTAATCTAAGAAACCAGAAAATACTTTATAGGATGATCACACCAGGTTGAGGGATCAAGGCTCATGTTGGGGATAACATATTGTCGTCCTTGAATTACGCATATTTTCCTCCTGTGCTAATGTTAGAGATTGCAGTAGGTTGGTTTACATGCTGGAGGGAGAGATGGGGTTAGGTTGCATGCAGTTCCATAACCAACAATAAAATTACACCAACCCACTAAAATTCAGCACCAAAAGGTATTTCATAAGCACTTTATTGTGTACAAAGTTAAGTATATACACATGACCAATTTTGATTTTTTTTTCCACATTCATCCTCATGGCAATAGCACACCCCTTCTTTCTCACACACTTTCTCCATTCCTTTTGAGCTTCCCAAACGAGTAGTCCACTTGCTTTAAAAAACACATGAAGACCCGGCGGCTGCCTTTGGGGCATCATTTCCCACCAAGCACATCCATGCAGCGTGCGCACGGGGTCTCTGCTGAGTCAGCAGTGTACTTTCGACAGCGGAGGCATTTTGTCTTGGCTGCTGGCAGAACTAGGACTTTATATGTGGCCTCTTCTCGGATGTCACCACCTATTTTAAAAAAGGAACAGATTAAACGGTAATTGTGCTGGATGGAATAATTGGTATATTCATTGCTCTTGTGGATTTAGAGTGCTGCAGACACCTAGACAAGGCTTTTTGAAATATGATGAGATTCCCTGCCTCCAGGGGAGCAAGATGAGGACTTAGTTTTTTTTACCCTGCCAAAAGAGTTTTTTGCAATTTATACAAAATGCTTCTGTAGCAGTCTAGATGTAATGAAACTGCAAGGAGCAAAGCACCTGCTTAGCAAGCACAGGAGGACTAGCTGATGGCATTTTAAAAACAAAGAGACCATTTGAAGGTTCAAATTTTTAAAAGGTCACAGAATGAAGAAGCAGCTATTTTGGGTTTGCTCGCATCACACAATGCATGTAAAACTATGACGTCCGTATCATTAGAAAATACAACAGTTCTTCTGGTGAGACAAATAAGAATTTACACTGTTAGGGTATGTCTAAGCACTTTCAGAACCATTCCTACCCTGACTCCAAATACTTTCCACATTCCTTTAATACACCGAATAGGAATTGTTTGTTGTATTACTTACCTTCTAAGTTTATCAGAAAGGTTCCTTTAATTATGTCATCACTTTCCATCTCTCGAGGCACTTCCGTCAGCAACGTTGTCTGTGATGCCATCATTATTTCATTTAGCTGGGATGTAGTAGAACATTCTTCATGCTGTAGCACCTGAAGATGAATTATAATCACCTATTTTAAAATCTGTACCCTGAATGAGAAGCCTGTTCTTTTCCAGGTGTTTTGATCCGTTTTGGCTAAACTGCCACATGGGCCGTGATGATGGTAGTTGGGAGCCCACCAGTGTCTGGAGAGGCCTCTGTGAAGCTGCTAATCTGCCTTAAAGCTGAGGCTAAA
This sequence comes from Phrynocephalus forsythii, assembly GCA_029282475.1. Taxonomy (NCBI): domain Eukaryota; kingdom Metazoa; phylum Chordata; class Lepidosauria; order Squamata; family Agamidae; genus Phrynocephalus; species Phrynocephalus forsythii. The sequence continues at coordinate 111,518,570 of JAPFRF010000002.1, forward strand.
CTGCTTTTTCATGGCCCAGCATACACTCAATGGACATTCATTTGAACCTGGGCACATGGTTCAGTGAATGCGTAAGGGAGCTGCAGGGCTATTCTACATGCCGGTTTATTTCATTTGAACACTTCTACTTATCTGCAGGCACACAATCTGCAGCCCTAAACTTGCAGGCTGGCCAAAAAGAACTCCAGGAAGTAGGAGCGGCCTTCTGCCCTCCTTGCTAGAAACCCAGACAGAGATCAACCATCAGAAGGGAGCATAGTCTAAATATCTTCCATGTTATGAATGACAAGGCTGCAGTGCTTCTGTACTAGGACATCTTGTCAAGTACCAGACAGGTGGTCCTCTCTGCAGGAGAGAAGCCAGTTGAAAAACGGGCAAGGACAAAGGAACTCTGGAACACTGAGTTTTACCTAGAAAGCTACAAAGTTTTCAGAACTGAAGACTGAGTCCCACTGCCTACCTTACCCTTTGCACTCTCTACCCACAGCAGCATCTCTCAGTTTTGATATCTTGTGTCTCAGCTACAGGTATAATTCTATACTTCACACTCACTGTTGTAACAGACTGCATTCTCAAGAGTCATTACATGTCTGCTATTTCCTTTTACTCTAATAATGAAACAGGGTTCTTTTGATCTTCCCAAACTGAGTTTCTTAAGCACAGTGGCCACATGGAGCGCAAATTACTGAAGAGGGATATTGTCTCTGCCTTGTGAAGACAGCGAATGAAATGTTGTGATCTTTTAGGAGACCTTGCTGGTGACTAGTGACCCAGTCAGTATTTAAACACTCATAATGTACATGATGATTAAGCTTGGTTTTAACAGGTACTGATTTTCGTACATACCTCCATTAATTCAAAGAGCAACCCGGGCTCGATAACAAGGACCACCTGATATTCCAAAGAATTTTTGCCTGCAATGGAACCCAAGAAAGCATCTCTCATTGCACAGGCTCCCTCCACTGCTTCCTCAAGGCCAGGCCTCTTCCATACAGGACTCGTTTTCATCCATCCAGAATGAAACACACTGTCTGACTCTTGGGGGGAGAAACAGAGAAAGACCTACTGAGTTGGTGCGTGAAAGCTCTCCAGAATAGCTAGAAGTATTTTGGAGCAGAAAAAGAAATGTTACACATCAAAGACTACAAGTCCAAGTTTTATTTGCTCTTAAATATACTCTGTGGTACATCTTCAAAACATTTTAATTTCAATCATTAATATACAAAATTATGTATCACATTTTTCTGTCTATAGGATGCTGCCTACATGCTCCCCACTTTTAAGATCCAAAATGAATAAAATTAGTAAATCCTCCTTGAATTCTCCTACACCACCACCCCACTGTTTCTTTTCTGCATTCTGAAGACGCCTCTCTGCTCTGCTTTTTTGCAGGATTGGTGCCTTCTTTTCAGTAGGGAAAGTCTCAGAATTGAGCAGCCCATTAAGTGCCTTTCCATGCTGAAACAAAGGTGCTGATCCTTGCAAGAGCAATTCAGAGAGAAGTCTTCAGGACATGGAGAGTAAACAAGAACTTCCAGAAAGGAAGGGAAACAGCAAGGTCAGTTTGGGTTCTCCACCCCACAGGAACATCCTACTTTCATGTATGATTTTATGGGGAAAATAGCATAGAATACACAGAAAAATACGGTATGTGTACTCAATTTTATTTTTACGTGGATTTAAGCTCTCTGCCATTTTAGAGCTATGCTTTGTTTCTGAAAATTATTTCCCGTTATTCATTACTCCAAGAGACCACACAATACAGGGTTAAAAAGATAAGAACATAAGAAGAGCCATGCTGGATCAGGCCAAAGGCCCATCTAGTCCAGCTTCCTGTCTCTATCTCACAGTGGCCCCACCAAATGTGTCCGGGAGTGCATGAGACTAGATATCTGTCTCCTGATAGCACTCTCCTGCATCTGGCCCTTGAATTACCCCAGTTTTAAGCCTGGAGATTACACATCTCCATCATGGTTTGTAACCTGTGATGGAGTTTTCCTCCAGGAATCTGTCCAATCCCCTTTTGAAGGCATCCAGGCCAAATGCCATCACCACATCTTGTGGCAGGGAGTTCCACAGACTAACAACGCACTGGGTGAAAAAATATTTTCTTTTGTCTGTTCTTACTCTCCCAGCCCTCAATTTGAGTGGATGTCCCCTAGTTCTGGTATTCTGTGAGAGGGAGAAGAGCTTCCCTCTATACACTTTACTCATGCCCTGCATTATTTTTGTGTGTCTCAATCATATCCCCTTCTCAGGCGCCTTTTTTTCCAGACTAAAGAGCCCCAAATGTTTTAGCCTTTCCTCATAAGGGAGGTGCCCCAGCCCAGTAATCATTTTAGTCACTCTCTTCTGCACCTTTTCCAGTTCCACTATGTCTTTCTTGAGATGCGGTGACCAGAATTGTACACAATACTCCAGATGCGGCCATAATATTGTTTTGTATAAAGGCATTATAATGTTGGCTGTTTTATTTTCAATCCCTTTTTTGATCATCCTTAGCATGGATAATCCCTAGGATAATCCCTAGCGGCTTCACCGCTGCCACACACATTGGGGAGACACCTTCATGGAGCTGTACACCAGCACACCGAGATCTCTTTCCTGATCCGTCACGGATAGCTCAGAGCCCATGAGTTGATAGATAAAGATTGGATTTTTTGCCCCAACATGCATTACTTTATATTTTCCTACATTGAAACGCATTTGCCATTTCTCAGCCCATTCCCCCAGTTTGGAGGGATCCTTCTGGAGCACTTCACAATCTTCTCTGGTTTTTACCACACAGAAATTTTTCGTGTCATCCACAAATGTGCCAGAACCAGAAATAAAGTTTACCTCCCACCCTTTTGGATACACCTTGTTTTCTCTAGTAGCAGATGCAGAAAAAATGAGTCTTTTGCCTAGTTATAGTAATGCCAATAATTTTTCCTCTACATTGAATAGTAAGCAGAATGGCCCCTGGTGAGATAAGATCCCACAGGCTTGCCTTGCAGACACACTTTTAGATACCAAGAGTAGGAATCATCCTCTAGACCTTGGATTGTCACTGTTCTACTTTGTCAGTCCATCTACAGTACATACAGTTTTACAGTATTTCTAGAATTCTCAAAATTCTAGAAGTCTCAAAACTAAAGGCATAATGTGGCAAGCTTTTTCTTCTTATAGATCACAGCATCAAATTGCTTTCTTACTTTCAAAGCATTCTTACCTTTTGTATAAGGGAGGTACTGAAATACCTCTTCAGCTAGATGTGGAACTATTGGTGCAAAAGAACGAACCACTGTGTCCAAAACCTCTGCTAAGACTGTTTGGCAGGAGCGACGTTTAGGGTCTTTTTCTTCTTCACAATAAAGCCTGCATTTTATGAAGGAAATGAAACAGTGACAAGCGGGCAGAAGTTGAGGTCAGGAAAATGGCATTTGAAACATGAATGGGTCAGTATTTACCCTTAAAACTTCTAGTTTAGCATTAGACATTCGACCCTAATGGCGACTAATATTGCTAAGAATGTGAATAATAAAGTTAGAGATATTTTTTTAAAAAGCCTATCTGACAACTATGGTTAAGTGGATGCGTGATCACAGAAGTGCATTTCACATATCTGTACGTGCAAGTTTGTGCCCTGGAAAAAAAAGCAGGGCTTCTTAAACGGCAGGCCACATATAATTCACTTTTATTGTCAAGCACTCGCACTGAAGGTTTCATGGAGAGAAAGTGGACAAGTCTGTGGAACTCCCTGCCACAGGATGTGGTGAGGACATCTGGCCTGGATGCCTTCAAAAGGGGATTGGACACATTCTTGGAGGAAAAGTCCATCACAGGTTACAAACCATGATGGAGTCCATCACAGGTTACAAACCGGGGTACTTCAAGGACCAGTCTTGTGTGCTCCCAGATGCATCTGGTGGGGCCACTGGGAGATACCAGAAGCTGGACTAGATGGGCCTTTGGCCTGATCCAGCAGCAGGGCTCTTCTTATGTTCTTATGTTCTAAGGAGGGTCCCATTGGGAAGGGCAGATTATGGTACATACCGGTCCTTGATGATAGTGAAGTAAAAGCTTGACAGCTCCCGCGTATGGAAAGCCTGCAGTAACCGGATGACCTTTCCGTAGTCATAATCCTTATATGCCTGGGTGACCTTGGGAATGACAGGGGGGGAAAAAGCCACAGCAATCATGATTCATAGGCAAAAGACAGGAGAAGCACAGGAGGGATCACAAGAAATGGGAAATTATTTATTAAACGGATCTTCTTAAAAGTCTAACGTACTGGGATCCATTTACTTGGCAGGCAGTCATTTAAGCACACTTTTACAGCTGTGACTAAAACTAAACCACAGCAAGTGGTTTATCGCCATAACCACGGGTTAGGTGGCTCCTTCCACATCCCAAAGTACGCTTTCATTCTCCTTCACATCCTGTGCAGGCGGGAGCAAGTGAGATTCCGTTCTCTGGCAAAACATGACGAGCTGGCCTGACTTCTTCCTTGGAAGTGAAAAAGTGAGTGCAGACTGGCCGTCCAGGTGGCTGCCAAGAAATCTCTCCAAAGGTGGGAAGGAAAGGTGGGGATTGCTCGACAGCTGCGTGGCCAATGTGCAGTTCAAAAGCGGTGGCTATTCAGGGCTGAATCAGCAAAGACTGCCCCCCTCCCCAGTCTGGAGGAGGAGAGGTGCAGAGGGCGACACGTAGGACCCTGTCGTCTGAAAAGCTTGAGGCTCAGACGCTTCCGTGGGGAAAGGAGTGGGAAACAATGGGCACAGTTGCCTGACAGCGCCCAGATCATTTTTAAAAGGCAGGTCTACCCAAAAGCACATGCCCCCCACCCACTTAAGTCTTTCTCTCTGGAAATGCAGGGAGGCACTGGACAAATATCTATGGAGAAGAGCTGGCAAATGAAAATGTTGGCTTGGCCCACAAGGCGAGACAAAAGTAATAGCCCCCCCCCGGCCCCGTACCTCACTTTTCTTCTCTCAAGAGGCCACTCTCATCCTGAACTGGAACCCCTTCTAACTTGCGACAAGCTACTTTCTTTCTTCCAAGCGGTCCAGTTCCCCTTCTAACTTGTCACGGTCTCCTTGTCTTCCCCCCATTTATTCCATGCATGTCAATGGCAAAAGTCAGTTTAAGTCTTTGATGAAGGCCTGGCACAAGCAACTGCCTGGGTGCCAACCTTGTGGTGGGCCCCAAGGAAGCAAGGGAACACGTCCCTCCATTGACAAACGTAGCCTGAGTGCATGCCAACAATCTCCGGAGGACCGGTAGGGACTGTGCAGTCCTCCTTGAACGGCAACTCACATCATCTATCACCCCTGTCTAGGTTGGCTAAGGCTAACATCAATTGCAAATCCACCCATGCCTCTCCTGGTGTGCAATCAGGCATTTCGACAGAGGCGGGAAACCTGAGACTCCCGTAGGTTGCTGGATTTCCAAGTTCCTATGAACCACAGGCAGATGAGCTACAGCGGCCCTTCCCAACCTCGGGTAATCCAGGTGTTCTTGGACTGCAACCCCCCCCCCCCAGAAGCCTTCACTAGTCAGGAACCACTGAGGTCAGGAACCACTGAGCTAGAGAACACTTCTAGGGGAGGCAGAGATCAGGCCACACAGATCCAAATGAATGGTAGGGAGATTTGTTAAAGACGTGGAATGGCTGCCTCCCAAGATTTAAAGACAGGAAATGTATAAAACAAGACGGCGGAAAGCTCTGGGGTGCAGAAAAGCTGGGGGGATAACAGGAGAAAACAAAACCACAAACAGCTGACTAAAAAGGGGTTTCTGGTAGCTGAAAGGTTTTAGAGGAAACTTGCAACTCATTTAAAATTTACTCTGATGTTTCAATTAATGTAAGTCATCCATCTTTGTTGGAGGGGGAGCCAGAAGATGCCTGGGGAAATTGCCTTGCAACCACATGTGCCCTTAGATTGCAGATACCCAGCTCTATGGTGGTGGTGGTGGTGGGGAATGGTCCAAAAGATGCCTTACAGTGCTGTTTAAATACAAAATGCTGTTTAAAAGAAATACACACCATTTGTGTGTGTATGTTCATATTAGACATTGTAACACTTCTCTGTGCTTGGTGGAATCATGAGTTAAGCACTAAAGGAAGATGTCTAGGCTCCAAACTAGCACGTACAGCCAAATGCTACCCTACAATGATGTCTGCACTAGCAGAATAACTGGAACACAACAATGTCACAGAGTATGCAAGTCTCTCTCCTCAAGGGAATTCCTAGCACCTCCTTAGAGATGCATGGCCCTCTTCCTTTTCCCACAGCCATCTAGACTCCAACCCATCTTCCACCACAACCTACCTGGGTTGCATAGCCATGGAGCAAGTGGAGCATGTACTGGTCAATGACATACATCTCTGTGGTGGGGATGGCATCTGTTTCTGGGTTGAAGCCTGTCAGATTGCCCAACAAAAACCGGAGTGTGTTTCGAAGCTGTCACAAAACCGATCAGGAATATACATTAAAAACAGCAAAGGATACCACAACGCCCCCCCCCCCAAAAAAGACAGAACCATTTCAGGGTTTTTTTCTGTTAACCCAGCCAACAATGTTTTCACTACACTCTTGATTTCCAATTGAAACAAAACAAGTTGAGGAGCCTTGTAGCCATCACAAAAACCAACTACAAAGTCGAGCAGGTGATACCTTTCGGCTACTAGAAAACTAATAAAAACGTTGCTAATATTTTGGGGGTGAAACCCCCTTCCTCAGATCAGTACCAATAGGCTATAACATGGCAAAAGATGGATTTGTCAGGAGTTATTTATTAGATGTAAGGTCAGGTGGGGGGGTAGGAGCCAGGCAGTTTCTTAGTTGAGGCTCGGAGCTTGGATGTTCTTAGGCTGCATCCAAAATGAACGGAGGGAGGTGTTTTTTTGACTTGACTTTGGAAAACTGCAGAGAATTTTGCATATTCCTCTCAAGTCACTCTGCCATCGCCAGCTTTGTTTTTAAAATTCAGAGTGGGAAGGAAAATGACCACTTACAGAAGTCTGGGAATCACCTGATGTAGCACTGCTTGAGCCCTAAAGCTGGGACCAGGGTGAAAGACGTCAAAGGTTCGTCTCAACAGCACGCAAGAACGATTTTGCCCTGACTGCAAAGGATGGAACTCACAGCATGACAACACCACTGACCAGGTACCTCCTTAAGGGAGAAGACATGCTCAGAAGACAACACAGGGCCTGGGTGGCAATCTGTGTTTCATCTGTCATCTTGGTTTGCCTTCAGAAAGACATTAAAATCCCTTCAGAACCCTTCAGACCCACAAGGCAGATGTTGTGAGTGCTATAAACACTGGGGGGACAAAGGACCACAAACGTGCCCCTGGGAAATGCGTTACTCTTGCCATTTCAAAACAGAACTACGGCCATGGCTCCTTGAAAGGAAAAAAGGTGAAGTGCCTTCTTACCTGCTCTAAACACCAGAGCTATTTTCAAACAGATCCTCCCCTGCTCAAGAGAAGAGGAGGCCTCACCAGTGTTGGGGAGTCTTGGGCTTCCTACCTTGTTGATGTCGTCGCGCACAGAGTTCAGCACCGCCGGCCCGATGAGCACTTCCGTGTAGACATTCGACTCGGCCACCCACCAGCGCAGAATGTCAGCTCCATAGGGAGGTTCTGTGCTGTGGTCCTGCCAACGGACAAGACAGGAAGGGGACTCTCCCTCAGTTTTGGTAACATCTCAGGAAAGACCACAATGGGTGTGTGTGTGTGTGTGTGTGTTGTGTCATTACAGTCGTGACCGATTCTTCGTGACCCCATGTCCATGGAGTTTTCATGGCAGGAATACTGGAGTGGTTTGCCAGTTCTTACTCCAGGAGCCTACAGCACCTGGTATTCCCTGGTGGTCTCCCATCCAAGTACTAGCCAGGGCCGACCCTGCTTAGCTTCCGAAAACAGGCAAGATTGGATGTCTATAATGGAAGTACGTTTCCTAAATACAAACTGCCACAGGGTAGCTTTGCCACAAAAGCAGCAACAGACAGGTACTTTTCCTAAAGGTTACAAAACATCCACAGTCTGTACATTCATGGCACAAAGCAGCACATAAGGGAGGATTGACATTTAGATTCTGATCAGGAAAACTGGAAGAGTAGCCACCGTCTGTCCTACTCAGGGCCCATCCTGAGAAGGCAGGATTCTCTGGAAATGTCAATCATGCTGGGAAAGGTGGAAGGCAGAAGGAAAAGAGGAAGACCAAGTGTCAAACAGACTGACTCCCTAAAGCAGTGGTTCTCACCCGGTGGGTCCCCAGATGTTCCTGGACTGCAACTCCCAGAAATCCTGGCCAGTTCAGATAATGATAAAGACTTCTGGGAGCTGCAGTCCAGGAACATCTGGGGACCCACCGGTGGAGAACCACTGCCCTACAGGAAACGACAAGCATGAATTTACAAGACCTGAGCACGGCAGTTTAGTACAGGATATTTTGAAGATTGCTCATCCATAAGGCCACCTTGAGTCAGGGGTGAGCTGACGATCGGTAAAAACACAACCAAGGACTTGATCCAAGTTTTTTCACTGGGGCCTTTTTTCCTTCCTTGTTTTAACTCACTACTGACACCTACTGCCTACAGTACTAGATGTAACACAGACCTACTAAGTGGAGGGTTGAGGCAGGAGAAGAAAATGGGAATAACTGGACCCTAGCCCATGTAAACAAAGAATTTTCTTCACACAAGTTAAAGGAGGAAACTCTAGGAAGAAAGCCACAGCATGACTAAGGGTGGGGTGGGGTTCAATTCAAAACATCGGAATGTCAGCATAAGCCTGTAGAGTGTTGCAAAACAGTCAACATACTGAGCACAGGTTATGATGGACCGTGATAAAATGCAATCAAATAACTGAGGGCAGGAGGGGATGCTGCATAGCAGACAAGTCCTCACCCATTTTACACTCACCACACCTCCATCACACCTACTATTAGCCAGGCTTGTTAACAGAGATGGGCACTTCGTGCTCCGTACGAACGCGCGGCACCCCAGGTGCTACGGTGGTCCATCCTCCACCCCATTGGGCTGGCAAAGCCACTTATCGCATCCGCATAAGACCAGGGTCCTTCTCGGTTGTTGGTGGGCCAACCCACGCTGGCCTGTCCTTCCCTGGGCAGCTGACCACTCAATGACCACTCATTGGCTGCATGGGGAGACTCCTGATCCTACCTCTTGACCGAAACGTTTGGCAGGCTGAGGCTGCCTGAGCCAAAATATTGTGACCCTTGAAGAACTAACAGATTTATTCCAATTAAATAATAACAGCTGCTCGTCTTTAAAGTGCCACAGTCTTTTGCCATTTCCCTCCTCCCTTTTCTTTCCTCCTCTCATTTTGCCAGGGCGCTGACACAAGTTAACACGGCCACTTCTCTGAGGAATCAGCCACGTTGTTTTGGGCTGATTATAGAGCCATAACCAAAAAATAATTTGGCGGTAACACATAGGGACCGTGTCCTCCATGCCTTTGATGATAATGGGGGGGAAATTCCCTCTCCCTGTCCTCTCCCCCCCCAAAAAAAGATCACATATTGGATGCTGTCAACCAGCCCACTGTAAGAGCCTCACTCCCTCAATGGCTACTCTTCCACATCCCCAGAACAACAACCTTCAGAAAGCAACGGATCTGGCTGAGGGATCTGGGAGACAAAATCGGGTCCAGAGAGGGAAAAATATATCCTAGCCTTCCTCAACCTCTCCTCTCACCAGGCACAACTCCCATCAACCCCAACCAGCCTGGCTGGAGAAAAGGGTCTGTAATCCAGTTCCTCCGGACAGGGAGCCGGTCGCAAAAGGTTAAGAAGTCCATCCAATAACCATCAGAACAAAAGGCTCAAGTCAAGTTCAAGTTTGGCGTAAAGTCATCGGGCATGAAATTCACTCCCGCTGACATGGAGCAGGCCCTGATAAAGCCAGGCAAGCAGCACTTAGGCTGCTCTGTTTTTATGGTGACTCATACCAGCAAGCAAAGCCAGGAGGGCGACATGCCAGTGAGGAACTCAGGATACACAGGGAGGTTCAGCTGGAAGGAGACACTTTGGGGATTTTCTTCCAAGCTGTAGCCATTAAAAACAAGCAAACAACCCCCCACACACACACCATCTGTAGCTAAGCTTTATCCTGTCACATTTTACCTTCTCTCTATGTTTCAATGACTGAAGTCTTCAGAGTAAGACCTAGGTTTCAGGAGAAATTGCACAGCAAAGCAATCTCCACATTGTTGCTGTTGCTGTTAAGTCATGACCGACTCTTCGTGACTCCATGTCCATGGAGTTTTCTTGGCAGGAATACTGGAGTGGTTTGCCAGTTCCTACTCCAGGCGCCCACAACACCTGGTCTTCCCTGGTGGTCTCCCATCCAAGTACTAGCCAGGCCTGACCCTGCTTAGCTTCCGAAATCAGGTGAGATTGGATGTGCTCAGGGCATCTAGGCAGTGCTCCTCTCTAAAACAAGTTATAGATGGAAAATGGGGCAATGTAGGCAAAAATAAAAAGGCTCAGTCTGAAAGGTCGTTATGCCTACAACGATCAGACTCAATAATTGTTAGGCAGAGAAATCTATAAATATACAGTACACACATATTATGCCCACAGCTAATTCTGCACCCTTTTTATCAGAAAAGTGCCATATGATATTTGAAGAGGTGAGCCTATAAATGGAGTTCTTATTGACCAAGTTTCTCAGTTCAAACATACAGTCATTTCCCCGCCATTTTGCGTTTCATATCCTATGGTCCCGATATACTGCGGGAGCACAGTATATGAAACAAAGGGCTCCCACATGGGCCCGTTTGAGGCCTCCTGAACTTACATGAGGCCTGGCGTTGCCTCGAACAGGCCTCCGATGGGCTTCCCGGACCTGTCAGAGGCCCCAGAAGTGGTTTCCGATTATCCGAAATGACTTCCGGAAAAACGGAATTGACTTCCAGATTGCCCAAAGCCACTTCTGGGGCCTCCAACGGGCTCAGGTAAGTGTAGGAGGCCCCAGAGAGGCCCCCCCAGTCCTGACCAAACCCAGCATCCGCAATAGGCGGGAGATTACTGTACTGTTAAACCAGGGTTTATTGTCCCATGCATTGGCCTCTGGCTTGTGTTCTCTCCCCTCTTTTTCACAGCTCATTTAGAGCAAAGCAGTAAATAACTGTACCCAGATGGATTCTTTGGCTACTTATAACATTCGTTTGGTTATCAGAATTAATAGCTCATGTTTTCAGATTTGACAATATAACTGATGAACTACTCACGTTGCCTCCATTGATTACCACGTCTGGATCAACCACATTGCCAACTGATTTAGACATCTTTTCTCCTTTTTCACCAAGAGTGAATCCATGAATGACAAGAGCTCTAAAAGAGAAATATTCCAATAGTGTATTTGTTTTCGTTGAAATTCAATTCAAAAGGATATTTTGTGTAATCATACATTTGAATGAGTTTAATTAAATCTAGCTCTAGGTATCAGCTTACTTATAGGGTGCCCTTTTATGTGCAGCCACACAGGTCAAGAGAGATGACTGAAACCAGCCTCCCAGCTGGTCCTTCCCTTCCAAGTACAGGTCAGCCACTTCACCTGTATCTAAAGAAACAGAGGAAAAATGTATTTTAAATAGAATCCTAACTCTTTTGGGAAATTATTTTAGTGTACATTTTATCTGTCCATCCACCCCATATTAAAGGGCCTCAACAAAGTTTGCACAACCTTTTCAGGAAAAACAACAACCAGAAATCTCAACGGTTTTTGTGAATAAAGTGGCACTTTTTCCCAAATTAAAACCAACATAGGCATATTTTGAATACTGCAAAAAGCACTCCTGTGCATTTAAAAGCTGTAGAAAGAGGATTTTGGTAACCACTGCATTTCATGACTGCACTCCAACACAGGGAAAATTTCCACTGAGATGTTCCCATCTTGTCAATATCCCTGCCCAATATGAAATCTGCAGGTCATAACTCTCAAACAACATGGGCATGGCTGGGGGGAGAGGAAACTTCCCTCCTTTTTTATTTTTTCAAATTCTAATTTGTTTCACAATGGTAAATTCCAGTTCTTTCCCCCTCCCCTCACTATAGTATTCAGTTGTTCCTTCTCCAAGTTCCTCTGCAACCCTATTTTTATAGCATTCAGTTGTTTATCTTTCAGGAAGTGTTGATATTTAGCTCTACCTGTAACAAGAGTGATGGGACAAAGGTCAGAGTAAGCTGATTTACTATGAAACAAACATCTAAGCATTTTCCCCAACCCCAACCCCTGTGCATTAAAGGGTCTGGCCCATTCACTTCAATGGCAGGAGGGTGCTTTCTTTATAGGCATCTGTTCACTGCACTGCTCTTCCATTGAGATGACTAGGTGAGCTCTTCATATGTGGCTTCAAAGGGCACAAACGACTCCCCCATGCAGAGCACTGGACTGGGGGGTAGGTAGATCCCAGAGCTAAAAAAAAAACAGCTGCTTTTGTTGACTACAGCTCCCTGAATACGGGAACTCTAATGGCCATTGTGTTGGGCATGTGTGATTCTGTGTGGCCAAAGGATGCCCATCCCAGAACTTAAGCCCCTTATAATGGGAAGAAATAAGAAAGTGAAAGGGGAAAAGGGCTGGAAAGAAAAAGGGAAACAGCTGGGGGAAATCCCTTCACAAAACATGAAATCCAGTGTAGCAAACATATGGGTAGGAAGTAATACATAAGCACACCTGGATTAAAAATAAATATTCCTCCACTGATACAAGCATTAGACAAAAGTTTTTTTCTTTTTCGCAAACAACTTGTGATTCCATGCTGATTTACAATTACAGCAAGAGAAACAGTAATAGATGCAGTAGTGATGACAACATTAGTATTATGTTTACAGCCAAAGTAAGATTTAAACAGCTCTCTCGAGATGGAAACACAATAAATGCATGTCTCTCGTCAACAATGAACTGGCTCGGGTGTTAAGGTCATCAGGGGAAGCCTTTCTCTCCATCCTGCCACCTTCACAGATGCACCTCAGAAGAACACATGAAAGGGCCTTCTCTGTTGCTGCTCCCAGACTTTGGAACTCCCTCCCACTGGAGGCCAGGACTGCCCCATCTCTGCTGTCTTTCCGGAAGCAGGCAAAGACCTTCCTCTTCAGACAAGCTTTCCCTGAACCAGGGACTTCCTACTACCTCCCTTTTATATGGATTACCATGAATCACTGCATTGACTGATTTCACAAGAACACCAGTGTTTTCCATGTTAGTTTCTATCCCTCATAATGGATTTTCCCCCTTTTGACTGTTTGCATGTTCTTTGTTTAGCTTTTAATGATGCCTTTTAAATGTTGCAAGATGCCTCTTCTAATTCCCTGTTCTTAAACTTGAATATGTCTTAAATGTTCTGAGCTGTACATTATCCCCCATTATTGTAAGCCACCTTGGGTCCTTTTCCAAGGAGAAAGGTGGAGAAAAATATATATTCAAAAATAAAAAATAAACACACACTGGGGTTAGAGTCATCGGATCTCCGCGTAGTTCAATACCCTTGTATAACTCTTATGCTGGCCCCAACGTAATACATTATATTATGTTTTTAGGGGCAAAGGACTATTACATGAATTACTTCAAAATATAAATAATATTGTGTCTTTCAGCTGCCTTTGAAGAAGTGGCACACCTCTTCAAAAGCAGCAAAGGACAGAGAAACCCTCTGAGGGTAGGGGGTGGGGGACCATCTCATCTCAAAACATCACCATATAAGCAAAATGATGTTGCTCCAACCCATGCAACTGAGCGGAGTAGGGTGGGCAACTGTACCAGGAAAAGGCTTATGCAAACAGAGAATGATTCATTTTGCTCCTGCACACAGCTTGAGGCAAAGAGTTCCTCATCCTCTCACAATATCCTTGCCAACTGCAGCATCAAAACATGGGCAGAAAGCTTTAATTGGAGTAATAATTTTCAGTTAGGGGTCAATTATTTACAGCTAGAGGTCACAGGCTGTTATGGTTCTGTTTAATTTGAAGTACAATGTTCCATATCTTTGATAATTGGAGACTTTAACCCATAGATTAAACAGAGTGTAGCTGAACGTCAAATACAATTATCCAGGTCTTTCCCTTTAAATGATTTGTCAGCACCAAAGCTCAAACAAGATAGCCTTGTAATAAAACCATGCCACTCATTTAGTTAAATATTTAGCAAAATATTATGTTGCTAAAATGCTACGATTCCAGAGAAAGGCAAATGATCAGATGGTCCAAGGAGGACAGGCTGGGCCCAGGCGCTGCTTTCACCCAGTCCTCAACGGCTGCTGCACGAGCATGGCAGGAAATCCGGCACAAAGAATAGAACATGCAGTATTTCTAGAGACAGAACCTGCTGGCCAGCCTTAAAATGGAGATGGTCGCCCAATGCAGGACAGCAGACTAGCACGATAGGTGAAGAGGTGTCTATTGCAGTGGCAAGTTGGTCCATGCCACAAGCACCGCTGCACATTTCAAAGGGCCTTCCACAAGGAAGCCAGGCTCCCAGGACCAAAATGGTGGCATGTTTTTTTTTATGGGAACAAGATGATTGATGCATAGCCCCTCCCAGTTTCCTTCTGCCCTCTTTCTTAGCTTAGTTGTTCTCTTCATAGTATTGAGAATATATGTTTGTGAGCCATCCGTGCTGCAATAGAAAATATTTCCAAGTGGCATGTTCTTGAATGAACAATTAACTCTCTTAGCTTTGCAAAAGCCTTGCTTCTAGTGGAATGTCAAGACTGGTTTCGTGACCTTGGTCAAGTTCTGTACTTTTGGGCTCTTCTTAGAGGCCTGAGTTATGGTGATTGGAAACAGAATCGAGAATTCAAGGGATACATGAAAAGTCTCTCTTACTTAATTCAATGAGTTGTTAAACAAGAGGTGACCTCTCTTGCTTACCACTGAGCCTCGTTTATGAAAAGAGGGATCCAGATAGCACAAGTTATGCTGTAGCTACCTCTGCATTTATTGCTTAGTTCCGATGGACTCTCACAAGGAAATGGAATTCTTCTGCAGCTGAGAACCTTTAGTAAGTGGAAGGGGTTTGCAAGCTTCCTTGATGGCAGTCACATGGTCAGAGACAACAAGACGTCTTGGTGTGGAGCTTTGAAGTAGCAACCACATGACTTCTAGTCATCTGGATTCACTGCCCCAAAATACCATATTTTTCCATGTACAGTCACCCCCCCCCGCCATTTCACGGTTCAGGTACCGCGGTCCCACTATATCGAGGGATCGCAGTACCTGCACCGTTGGGGCGGGGCGGGGGACGATCAGGTCGCTCCCCCCACCCCCTCCCCCTCCGAGAAGCTGAGAACCTTTAGGGAGTGGAAGGGCTTTGCCATCCCCCGACACCCTCTGATGGCAGTCACCTGGTCAGAGACAACAAGACGTCTTGGTGTGGAGCTTTGAAGTAGCAACCACATGACTTCTAGTCATCTGGATTCACTGCCCCCAAATACCATATTTTTCCATGGACAGTCACCCCCCCCCCCCCTGGGGTAGCGGGCGCAGGGGAGCGATGTCCCACTATACCGAGGGCGGTGGCAGGGGATGGGATCCCCCACCGCCACCGCTCCGAGGCGGGGGCAGCACCCAGGGCAGCGGAGGGTCCCCCACCCCCTCCCCTCCGAGAAGGTCCCTCGCTCCCAGGCTCCACCCGAGGGTGGTGGGGATTTTCAGCCATCGTGAGTTGGGTGCCATCCCCCCCACAATCCCTGGGGGTTACTGATTGCTCTATTTTTAATCTACCCTTGTTCTAAAAACTGGGGTTGCAGGCGCATGGAAGTAAGCCAAGGAGAGAACCGCTCAATTGTGAAATGGTAATGTTGGGTTGGAAAAGTGGGGTGGGGGGAATCTTACAGATGGAAAAATACAGTATACTCAAAGGATCAGTCTCTGCCCACCCACCCGCTCATCCCCTGGGGTAATGCTGGCTGTAATAATCATCATGTACAGCACAATTTTAAATCTCTTTCAGTTTCTTAAGGTAAGGGTTCTCCAAGTGCAAATAAGCTGTGCAAATACACTATTATTTAACTGAGGGGTTCAAGACAAAGTGCAAAGAGCCCTTAGATAAACTCACTGTTTGCTGATTATGCTATTGCTTCCAGGGGTTGCTAGGAATTAAAAAAATCTGGGAGAGTTATGTTTTATAGTTTGACCAGATTGCTATCAGATATCTAGGCCCCACCTTAAAGTTCATCCACACAAGCTTGTGATTTTGTCAGCCATACTGCAGCTTTTCTCCATTATTCTAAATAAACCACTTACAACATTCAAGGCAACAACAAATGGCAAAATAAATTTTTAATAAAAAATCACTTCAACAGAAATAAATTGAGGGTCGTATTGTATCATGAAATATAAAAACGCCCCATCATCATAAACATTACAATAAAATTAAATGGTAATGTTTGGTTGGAAAAGGTTTATGTGGGGGAATCTTACAGATGGAAAAATACAGTATACTCAAAGAAGAGTCTAGTCCACCAACATATCATATAGTGGCTTAATGCTGGCTGTAACAATCATCATCTACAGCACAATTTTAAATCTCTTTCAGTTTCTTAAGGTAAGGGTTCTCCAAGTGCAAATAAGCTGTGCAAATACACTATTATTTAACTGAGGGGTTCAAGACAAAGTGCAAAGAGCCCTTAGATAAACTCACTGTTTGCTGATTATGCTAATGCTTCCAGGGGTTGCTAGGAATTAGAAAAAATCTGGGAGAGTTATGTTTTATAGTTTGACCAGATTGCTATCAGATATCTATGTAGCCCTGGTTTAAAGTTCAAATGCACTTGGCCACACAAGATTGTGATTTCAGTGTCACCAATACTGCAGCTTTTCTCCATTATTCTAAATAAACCACTTACAACATTCAAGGCAACAACAAATGGCAAAATAAACAAACAATAAAAAATCACTGTCAAGAGAAGATAAATTGTGAAATATTATATACAAGTATCATGAAATATAAAAACGTCCCATCATCATAAACATTACAATAAAATTAAGACAGTGGGCTGAAGATAGTTTGGCTGATCGATGGTTTATGATTTAAGTGGTCTGCCAGAAAAGCCACTTTTTAAAGATCTTTTAAAAGAGTCCAGGGAGGGGGGTAGGTTGGATCTTGGGTGGCAAATCATTCCATAACGTTGCAGCAATTACTACAAATATGCCAATCTGGTCTTCTCCTTCTGAGCCTCTCTGGGGTTTACCGATCTTAAACACCCAGTTTGGAATGAACGTGTAACATGGGCAGTACTTGATGGAAGATGGTGCTCCAATGTAGTATCTTTAGTTTAATACATTATAAAAGTTATTAGAGAACCAAGGATCCCTTACCTTCCAAAACATGAGCCCAGGATGTTCCACTGTCAAACCATATATCCAAAATGTCCTGGCCTGTTGTGTAATCCTGGACATTATGACTATCAGCCTGATTCAGAAAAATACAGAGGGGAAAATGAACTAGGATGCTATGGGTCAGACAAACAAGTTTTAATTCCAGTCAAACTTGTATCCTCCATATATGTAAACTCAGAAAGGCCTGTTACAACATAGTCCGTTTTAATTTAATCCTCAGGGAAGGAGGCAACAGGAGTGTAAATTTATTTCAAACGTTTGTTAATGACCCAGAAGAGGTTTACGAAAAGAAAAACAATTTGATAAAATCACAAATCTTCAAATAAAAGCAAATCAGTGACGTATAGTAATACAGTATTAGAATGCTGAAAGCTACTAATAAAATTTAGATAATACGAGAATCAATGTGTACATTGGAGACTGAATAGATGCTGGAAGAGGAAGATCTCATCCTGCTACCCCAGGGGTGTCCAAACTTTGGTCCTCCTGACATTTTGGGCCACAACTCCCAGAATTCCAAGCCTGTATTGCCAAGTACAAGGGACTGTGGTCCAAAACATCTGGAGGGCTGAGGTTTGGACACCACTGTGCTACCCAAATACTACCAGTGAAGATACCAGGTTTATTTCTCTTGCCAAGGTATTCCACAGATGGAGAGAGAGGTGCTGGCAAGAAGGCTCTTTCTCTGATAGCCACCCACGGCACCACTGGGAGGGGCAAAAATACAATCTCATCAGCGCTTATATTTGCAAGTACATTCTAGAGCTGGCACTGTTTGTTGGTTTTGCTACCACTAAGCTACCCTCCCAAATGAAAGTCTAACTGATCTATTACGATATAAACTTTCATGGACTTCCTGGAAGTTGAGTCATGGCAACTGGACTTCTTTTCCTTAAGAGATAGAAATGTTTCACTGCTCATCCAAACAGCTTCATCAGTCTGATGATGGACTACAATCTACTCCATCAGATACATGAAACACTATTCTTAGTTGGGAAGTTGTTGCACACACATGTGCCAAATGTGGCAGAAGCCCACGCATATGCCATTATTACGCATGTATGTAGAGCAAATAGACCTGTTCAACATGTATTAGAAAGCTGTTGGTTCCAACCCCATCTTCATGTTTTCTCCCTTCTTTCTTTACCTCACAATTTTTCTCATGCTAGTCTTTTTTGATCTCCATCTCAGTACTCATTTCCATTCATACAGAAATGGAGCACAGAAGTCTGGAGAAATCACAGCAATACATTCCCTCATGGGTAAAATTCTACTGCTTAGCATAATAAGCCATAATTACATTGAACCCAATGAATCAATGGAACTTACAAAAGGAGTTGACTCACCAGGTTCTCACTTATTCAACAAGCCTATTCTAGTTGCAATGTATCATGCTAAGCAATGGGGTTGCTGCCATTGTTTGTAAGATTTGTTTGCCCCATAGTGTATAACCACTCCAGTTGATTTTTTAATTAAAAATAAAACAAATTAAAATGTTAGTGTGATAAAATAAGAGCATTGGCAAACAACAAATGTATTACCTAGTTCACAGCTAGAGGGAATGCACCTCATAGTAAGAATTCCTATGATAAATTTGTTCCAGAAACATGCTTGCAATCCAAAGCACTTGTATATCAAGGCAAACTTCCCCATAAGAAATAGTGGAAACTATTGGTTCTACAGCCCAAAAATATTCAAATAAAAATGATTATAATATTGCAATTAGAGATGGCCAGCTTCCGAAAGCCACAGCCATTTCATACACAAATTTTCTACAAACAGCAGGTACTGTTCTCATAAATGGACTGCCTTGTATTACCTTCGCCAATGCTTCACTGGGAAGAAGCTGCTCAATCGGAAGAGTCCACCAGGCATCACTGCCATGCTGCTCCACCACTTTAATTACGTTCTCAATGCTTTTTCTGCGACCAAAACAATTGCACAGGACCATTAGATTTACTGCTCTGCATTTTTCAACAAGTGCTGCCATTGGGGATCAAACATGTACTGTACATTACATTTTGGATTGGAAGCAAAGCTAGGGAAATTGTACTTACCTTGAAATGGTGCTTATGAAAGATGACCATGGATAATTTTTTAAAAAAAAAATCAATACAAGTACAGTACTAATAAAAGACATGACAAATGATCCACAAATATTCTGTCCAGCAGCAAAGAAGTTTTTATATCTCATAATGCTTGGTATTTAACATGACATGACCTTCTCTGGCTGGTGTTGCACCTGTGTTTGTATAGTCGTGCTATTCTATCAACTAAAACCACATGCCCACTCTGCAACATATCAGGGGCTACACAAAACACAGAGGTCACAGAGCTCTTAGTCCTGCTCCCGCCTGAATAGGAATAGGATAAGATATAGGTTCATGAAAAGACAGGAATACAGAGATACAAATTTAGAATCGCCATTCAGCCATGAGACTTTGGGTTCAATGGAGAGAATAAAAAAAAAGTACCAGATTGAATTTTTACATGCTTTTTGATTGCTGACTACATCATTCTCTACCATTATACTGGACATCCAACAATACCTATTAATGATTTCCAGGAACATTTTTGAAAACAAAGTTTTTGAAGATATTTCATTAATACAACACAAAATAAATCAGAACCTTCAGAAAAATGCTACACTCTTCTTAAACTGCTTGCTACTAACACAACCTATTACAACAAACTCTTCTCCAAAGAATATCTTGCTCATACATATATACATCATCATCCAAAATATCATACTACAAAGGAATATAGTACAGAAAATGGCTTCCACAGACAGTTACTATAGCAAGGCAGGCACCCATGACATTGTGCCTACAGAGACCTATCACAGTGATCCCATGCTGCCTTCTAAACATTTTAACAACCATATACATGGAGATAGCCAGTAGCAGGTTGGATTTGGTTTAAATCACTTTGATTTAAATCATAATTTAAATCACGATTTAAATCATGATTTAAGTCACTATTTAAATCACTAGTCAGTAAGGCTTGATTTAAATCATGATTTTCTACATAAAGACTCATTTTGGCTACAGTTGTTTTAATCTTAATACTGTATATGCAACCAGATGAAGGATTCACTTTTAGAATAATAACTTCAGACTAGTTTTACAGTTATATCAGAAAAGTACTGACTTGGTGGTTATATAACATTAGAAATACATGGATAAATTATGAAATTATTGCAAGGTGAACTATCTCCAGTTTAATAGATTAATCATTCACATTTGGACAACTGTTCTGTTGTACTTTATTGGAAGGAGAAAAATAATCATTACCCTAATAATAACAATTTAAATAGTTTTATTTAACCAAAACAATAACATTATATATACTTGTATTTGCTTAAACATCCATGTTTGTTAACTGATGTGGTAAAAATGTTTTTTAAAAAACTTAGACTGACAGTCTGATAGATATTCCCAAACTGGGTCTCTTTTACGGCCTGCCACCATTACAGTTTTTTCTCCTCAAGGAAGAGAGTGAGAATGATAACCCTCAGGCTGCTATACACATAAAGATCTCAAGATGTGAAGTACTGTGCTCAAAAGGTTTCATTTTCATGTTATTGCTTGCACCCCCCTCCCCAAACTTTGCTCTTTGTGCAGACCTATTCCCATTCCAAACCACCTTCTATTCACTGAACTTCTTGAAATGTAGCACTTAAGAGGTAGGGGGGTTGATTCTGGGTACACAGATTTGCAGAGGAACAATGGGATTTTCTCAATTCTGATGTTTATTTTATAACATTTTTTTGCTATGAAGGAGGCATGTTATCATTGCAGACCCAAATGCACAGTTTTGAAAATAGCAAAAATAAGCATCTTTGATAATATCTTCTAGATAGAAAAAATGCCCCAAATAATCAGAAACCTCTGGGAGAGCATGACATTGTAAATGGATTAATACAGCCTTATGCTAAATAATTAAAAACTAATTTCATGATAAATAACCTCTGGACTATAGAACACAATCTTTAGTGATTTCTCCTCAAAAGGCTTTTAAATTTTTAAAAAATCTGATTTAAATTTTAAAAAAAGTTTTTTAAATTTATTGATTTTTATCCACCCTGGCCAGCATACACTACACACAGTACACCCTGGCTGAAAGGAATCAGCATTATAGTACTGTAGTTCAAATAACATGGCATTTAGAATAAAAATATTGTAAGAGTTAAAGCATACCCCAAGTCTTAGTTTGGTTTTATTTTCACTCACCCATGCAAATATACAAAAAGCTAGAGGTCTCTTTTAAAACTAATCTTGTGATTCCCTCCTTACCTTACAATTCTAAAAGTTTTCCTAAAAGTCACAAACCCCAAATATTCTGTAAATAAAAACCTGGTTTTTCACATGAATCAACTGTTTTTGTTTCCAGGTAAACATTGGCAGAATTTTATTTATTTTTTATTTATTTATATTTCTAAACCTCCCCCTTAGTGCAAACTGCACTAAGGGCATTTAGAATTTCTGAAGGTTTACAATGAAAAAGAATATTTTTGTTTAAAGCCTCTTAGGTTTTTCTCTTGCAGATCAGCTAGTTTCTATTATCAGACTTGGCCATTGTGCAGTTCTTGCAAGAAGTGGGTTGCTGCCTTCTATAGAATATGGTCATTCATTCTTCTGTCTTTAGTGAAGCAAATAAAAAAGACACGATGTGATAAGGAAGTTATATTATAGTAAATATCACATGTTCTGAGAAATCCAAAGGCCAAGAGCAATATAGCAATACTTGGTGAGATTAGATTTTTAGATACTGTACTTCACTCTGCAGACTGCTCAGAAGTTGTCAGGTAGTTGTCATATCCATAAATTATATTTAAATGTATATTTAAATATAATTCAGATTTATGGTAGGCCTTTTGGGGGGGGGTTATAGCTAGAATATTAATTTTATTTATTTACAATATTTTGAAAGGACCCATTCAAAATTATTATTCAAAATGCAATATTTAAGTAGACCAATGTTCCAATAGAATCAAACATTATATTAAAGATGGTAAATAAAATCATTGCTTAAAAAAAACATTTAAAAGCAACAGAGCACAACCCATTTTTGGGGGACCTCTCAGAGTGCCAGTCACTAAAGAAAAGCCTAACTAAAAAGAAAGCTTCTTGCCTGTTTGCAGAAGGACAGCAAAAATGGGACCAGCCTGGCTTCCTGTGAAAGAAAATTCCAGAGTCTTGGAGCAGCAACAGAGAAGGCCTTCTCCTGTGTGCCCACCAAGTACACCTGTGAGGATGCAGATAGGCACATAGAGGGAGATGCGGTATTTTAGATAGCTTGGGCCCAAGCCACTTAGGGCTTTATAGGTGAAAACCAGCACTTTTAAACTCAGACATCATGTCAAACCTACAGCAACCTGATAATACAACTTAAAATCACTGAATGCTAAGGATTTTTGATCAAGTTAAATCAACAAACTTTTCTGAGAATACATTGATTTTTTTCCCAAATTTGTTAATCAAAATTATTAGGAACATAATTTTGGGGAGTGGGGGTTGTTTTTTTTTTTGCAATTTATTGATTAATATCAACTTTCCTGAAACTGTTTTACAGAACATTCGTTTTGCATAATGGACTTGATAACATTAAAATCCTTCCTGGAAAACATCTATCTTGACTTGCTGTTAGAAGTTAACTGCTGCAGCTTTTGCAAACATGTCTAGAAATACAAGTGTGCTTTCCTGGTCTCATCTATACTGTACTGTACATATCTTGGGGGTGGGGTGGGGGGTAACTAAGGCAAAAGTTCCCTCTACACTACAGCATACATTCAACATCTTCCTCAAATAACCACTTATCGCTCTACGAATGGCAAGTTTCAGTTGCGGAACCATAATTCACAATGTAAGCAAAAGAAGCCCTGTTGTAAAACTTTGCCCTGCCTTTGTGTGCCATACCGTATGTGTCATTCTCTAGTTTTCTAGCATGAAAATTCACAGCAGTAATTTACGCTACCATGACGCCAGCCAATCACTTTGAACCATGATACTGATTAGGCCAAATGCTTATTTAGTGGGAAATTAGGCAGTGCAAGCCGTGAGAGGTCTCCCACGGATGGAAAGGAACAGTTGCTGATGATCACTGCTCACGTCTTCCATACAGTCAGGAATGTGAGGTAATTTCTCTATTGCATAACTTCAAGCCATTTTAGGAGACAGACACTATATGTAGGAAATGGGACCTATTTAGTATTGTGTGAGAGCTATACATGTTTAAGGATTAAATTATCTAGGCCAATTTGAGGTTTCTTTCTATGAATGGAACCTGGTTCTAGGAGATCCTAGGAGAATCAGGATCCTTTCATACTGGGCTCAAGAAAGTAAATGGAAACATAAGATGAGCAGTTGACTTAGCAAGGGGAAAATTTCTATTTAAATAAGAACCATGGATTATCTGGGATCAGATCGACCAGGAAGTATTTATCTTTTGTATGACTAAATGAATGAAGAATATAGCAGAAAAAATGCAAGTTAACCAGCAAACATGTATACACTGCTGGCATTGAACATATTAAAATTTATTATTTCCATTCTTATAGAATGTGGCTATTCCCAGTTTAGATTTTATAACTTTAAATTCGCGAAAGCATGGGAACCATCGCCTTTTTATAAAGCAAGAAGATTCAACTGAGTGTTTTCATATACACGTCATTCTGCTACTATATGTCTGAAAAAGTAGACGTGTCCATGAAACGTTACCTTAAAATATGAAAGTTAAGTCTTTAAGGTGCCATATGTTTTGTGTCTTTTGTTTTGTTTTTCTTTGATTTTTGCCTGAAAAAAATTTCATAGACAAAAAATTGGTACGTAATAATTTTATCTAGCATTATATATATATACTTTTAAAATCCAGATACTTATTTGTAATTGTAAGTAACAAATGGTGTAACGATTCTCATTTCCTCTTCAAAGTATTAAATAAAAATAAAATAAAAATCTCATTCTCATAAAAAGAATTGAAGAGGGAGGAAACGTATAAAAGGGATTAGGACTAAGTTTCAATAATATTTTTTAAAAATGATTTGGAAATATTTGAATACTGTGTCTTAAAATATTTTATTCATCATGTTAAAATATTTCATAATCATTTTTTTCTTTTTTCAATTTTTCCAATTTTTCAGGAAAAAAAACAAAAAAGGCTTCAGGAAAAAATGGAAAGAAATGAGTTTTTTCCCTGAAATTTTCCATTCTTTTTTCCAGGCCTTGTCTATGGTGATAAAGTTAAAGCTTTTCAATCTTTAAACAGATTTATTTATTTATTTATTTATTTATTTATTATATTTATACCCCGCTTATCTTCCTTGCGGAACTCTAAGCGGCTTACAGTGAGCGACATGCGCCAATAGACAAAAAAATTGCAATCAAATGTAAAACAACAAAACATTCATCATTCCTCCAAACAGAAAAGTATCACTCTAGAAAGAGATATATCTGCATCCATAAATTTTTTAAAGTGTATACTATGAATACACCAGATTCTCAGAACAACATAGCATTGTACAGAAGCAAGGCAAGGGGAGAGACGCTTCAAATGAAAAGGCATATAAGAAATGAACATTTGTAAAACTGTAGTCAATGTTTCGTGAATTATGTTACAGAACCCACTTTTACCTACTTTAACTGGCAAGCGAAATCTCCAGACATATATTTTATATTTTAGGGGAGACAAAAGAAGACCACATATGGACAACATGATTGACAGAAGATGTCTTCAACAGTGTTGTCAAATGTAACAGCAACTCCATGTGGACTAAATATGTTTCCAGTGGAGGTGCTGTTACTTTTGACGGCCACTGACCAAACACCATCTGCATACGAGAGAGAAAAATACTGAGAAAACTAAAGCTCAACAAACTCATTATTCCAGCTATCTGTTATCGACAGTTCTTCAGACCCACTGAAAAGACTTCTTTCTTTCCAGTTTTATTGATTAATTGATTGATTGATTGACTGATTGCAGAAATCTTGCCAAGACAGCTATCCATCTAAAAATTATGCCATCTGAATAAAGTACTGTGAAGATACCAGTGATCAATGAACACAGACATTCAAAACTGAGGTTCAGGGCAATGACCTATGATTTGACAGACAGTGTTTTCTAGGCCTGCCTGTCATTTCCTTAGGCCAATACTCTGTGGACCCTCACTACTCTACAAGAGACATATAAGAAATAAAATGTTAAAACAAATGTATAGAAAATAAAGCAGTAAATAAACATTTTTGAAACCAAACTTAAACCTTGTTTTATAGGCTGCATTATACTTGAGTTTTTCATTTCCTTGGTGCAGGAAAGAATAAGACTGTAGCCAATATCAACTACAAGTAATAAGGAAGCAAAATCCTTCTGAGTCTGTTCTTCTACTTTTTAAGATATTAGTAATGTTCTGCAATGCTCATCCATGTTCTCCAAAGCCTGCTTGTAGTGGGATAACCAAGCAGGTATACAAATGAAACAGAGACATGTAACTTTGCATTGGTACTTCATAGGCAGCATCCTAAAATATAACAGCACAATAAACAAAGTTCTGCAGTTGGAAGCTACATTAACACAACTGAGTTCTGCCAGTGAGACTCATAGGATGATTTCTGCTGATTTCCAATCCTGTCTAAGGCGCATTGTTTAAGGGTGCCAAAATCCTCCAAAGTGGATTTTTCAGGAACCATGACCAACTGTGCACGAGACAGGGCGCAGGGATCTGCCAAATTCACCCTCTCCCCTGTTGTACTAATGGAAAGGCTATGCTGTATCCTTCAATCCCTCAGGTTGTAGACTTTGCATCCAACCCTTAGTCCAAATATCTGATGCAATTACTGTTCGCAAAATCTCAACCTAGCCGATTTTACAGTGTTATTCCTTCACCACTTGCCAGGACTCTGAAGACACCTTAAACTGACTTTCGGTTCCTGCCATAATAAAGAAGAGATCTTATGACAGAACGGAAAGTTTCAGAAGGGGTGAATAACTGTGAACAGTGACTTCCTGGAATATATACGGGGTCTAAGAACATGACCGAAAGCATGATAAAAAGGGAGGAAAGAACATTGCAGATTGTTTAGAAAATACAGGGACCCAACATCCCAGGCACAGAACCCTTTCATTTTGCCCCTATAATCCACTTTACTGAACACTTCTGGGCTTGTAC
This sequence comes from Phrynocephalus forsythii, assembly GCA_029282475.1. Classification (NCBI taxonomy): domain Eukaryota; kingdom Metazoa; phylum Chordata; class Lepidosauria; order Squamata; family Agamidae; genus Phrynocephalus; species Phrynocephalus forsythii. The sequence goes on from JAPFRF010000002.1 coordinate 111,545,089, forward strand.
ATCGGGGGCCACTTGCCATGAAGAGCATGTGCTCCAGCTCTGAGTCACAGCCCACAGTTCCTTTCCTTAAAACCAGTGCTAGCTAGCCCAATGAATTACGTGAGTTAAGGAACATAGTCAGATTCTTTTGTGAATAGTTCACACACATAAAGTCTACAAAAGGCAGGAAATATACAACTAAGCATTAGAATCAGCTATAAGAATCGGAGGACGTAGGCAATGGTAAGGGCACAAAGCTTGGAGATGCTTTTTTAAAAGAAACTGAAACTCCTAGACTTCCCAGGCACCATGATTACTTACAGAACAAAAGAGCTCAATTTGAGATAGTTTTAACTATCCAGGCACACAGCAATTCTGACCTGTAATCCTGAATAGGCCTTCTGGGCAAGAGAATCTACCGTTGATCAGATCAAGGTCCATATAATCCAACATTCTTGGCAAGACTCCCAAGATCTAGATAGCTTCCCAGACATTGGTCTACTAGGAGTCTATCTTCTTGCCACCCCCGCTCTAACACACACATTTCCCCACCTGTGTCTGTTACAGAATGTTTGCACAGGGAGTAGCTTAGGCCGTCATCTGAGGACAAACAGAAAGGTGTGTCTAAAATCAGAACAGTGAAAGTTCACACACTAGCAAATTCCCTGAGACAAAAACTCCAAAAGATCTTTTTGCAACACTGGGATCATTAAACATGGGCTCCAGCAGGCATGCCCAAACTTTGCCCCCAGATGTTTTGGACCACAACTCCCACAGTCCTTTGTCATTGGCAATCTAAGCTTAGAATTCTGGGAGTTGTGGTCCAAAACATCAGGAGGGCCAAAGTTTGGGCATGCCTGGGCTCCAGGTCGCTCCTAATTTTTTGGCCATTATATTGCGCAAAACTCTGGAAAACCCAACTTCACACACATGGGGAAAGGGCAGGCTCCCTCTCAACAAGTAAAGCACTCACTCACTGTTTGCTGTTTGCACCCAATCAAAGCCATGTCTTCCAAATTATGACCAAATGGTTAAAGCTGCCTTCCTAGAAACTAGTGAGCTCCTTCCTGCCTCACTTGTAAGACAGGAGATTAGAACTGGGCCATACTTGAGGATTCTTTCAAGAATGCAGAGAGCGTCTTTCATTAATACATATTTGCAGCCAGGTCCTACACAACTGAAAAAGCATTCGCTGGGTGATTTACAACAGAATTATGCAGGCTGCCTATTGACATCACCACAGCAATCTGAGTACTCAGTTTACTGACCTTGGAAGGATGGAAGGCTGAGTCAACTTTGAACCAGTTACAAGGGATTGAATCCTGGGTCGTGAGTGCAGTTTTGGCTGCAGTATAGCAGTTTAGCTGCAGCACCATGAGGTTCAAAATCTGTGGCATTCCAGTTGCTGCTGCAGTGTAACGTCCATCACACTCAGCACCCAGTGCCAATGGTAAGGGATAACTAGAACTCTATTCCAGCTGAAGAGACACAGATTTCCCACTTCTTTCCCAAAAAGCTACCCTTCCTTATGTTTATTTAGAGGGAAGATTGCACAACACACTTTCACTTATCTCCTAAAATATTTTTGAGGTTCTATACTACTACTACTACTGCTGCCGCTGCTGCTGCCGCTGCTGCTGCTGCTGCTGCTGCTGCTGCTCCTCCTCCTCCTCCTCCTCCTCCTCCTCCTCCTACTACTACTACTACTAATAATAATAATAATAATAATAATAATAATAATAATAATAATAATAATAATAATAAACAACTTTATTTTTATGCCGCCTTTCTCCCCGAAGGGACCCAAGGTAGCTTACAACAACAACAACAACAACAAAAGAAAATCAACAAAGGCAATATTAAAATATCAAAGTCAATGTTTAAACAACAATAAATATACTATAAAAACAATACTAAAATGAATCCAGAACTCTTTTTGTGGTGCAGTGGTGAAATGCCTGTACTGCAGCTAAAACTGTGCTCATGAGCTGGGGTTCAATCCCAGGTAGCAGGCTCACGGTTGACTTAGCCTTCCATCCTTCCAAGGTCAGTAAAATGAGTACCCAGCTTGCTGGGGGTGGGGGGCAATGTGTAGCCTGCATACTTTAATTAAACTGTAAAACTGCCCAGAGACTACATGAAGTGGTATAGGGTGGTATATAAGCAGAACACTTTGCTTTTTGCTTTGCTTTCTCACTTCAAACAGCATGAAAAGCAGCTTTCCTTGCTCAACCAACTCTGCTTGAACATTTATTTCCAACCATGTGTGTTCCATCACTGTTTCCTTCTTCTGGAATTTCCTCCCTTATTTCAAGTAGGTATACTTGCAAATCTCTCTGCTATCTGGTCTTATCTCCATACTTGCTCACATCCTGTTACCTCCTTCCTTCTCTGTATGCTATAAGGTCCCCTTTCCTAGGCTGAATTCTAGGTTATATCAAGACAAGTCAAGTTTCTAGTCAAGGGAAGTTATTGCCTGACAGTGTTCTGCTTCAGTATCTCACCTACAGCACTATTTCCATTTCTAGCTGGTACAGTAAAGAGAAGGCTATCTACAAGATGAAACGTCTGTAGAGGGATGTGACTGGAATGGAAAAGGTCCTGGAAAGCAAGTCCCATAAAGAATGGCTGAGGCAGCTGGACATATTCAGCCTTGAGAAAGCTGAGAGGTGAGATAACAGTCATCTTCAGCAACTTGAAGGGCAGTCACACAGAAGATGGAACACAATCATCTGCCACTTCAGAATAGAGCACCTGAACTGAAGGAGCAGAAATGAAATTCTGACTAAACATTAAGAAAGAATTCTGGACAGGAAAACCTGTCAGACAGTGAAACAAGACGGCTTTCAAGGTGGCCAACTCTTCTTTGTTGTAGAATTTCATACCTAAGGTGGATTGTCAGGAATTCTTTAGCAGTGGATCATACACTGGCATGGGGCAGTGGTTCCCAACCTGTGGGTCCCCAGATGTTCCTGGACTGCAACTCCCCCAGAAGCCTCCACCACTTGCTGTGCCGGAAGGGATTTCTGGGAGTTGCAGTCCAGGAAGATCTGGGGACCCACAGGTTGAGAACCACTGAACTAGATGATCGCTAAGATGCATCCCATCTCTACAATTCTATCCTCTTCCTTGCCTCCCCCATTCTAAACCTACAGTACATGTCTTATTCCCCTCAACCCCCCCCCGCCCTTCAGTTGCTCTGTTATATCTGAAAGCATCTCTCTATCTCATATCTGATTTAAGCAGCAACAGTACACATGACTTTCACTGCCCCAGAAAATAACACATTAATAAAGACAGACATCTGGCATGGCTCACTGGCAATAGAATGAAAGAACTGCATTAAAACTCCACCTGCTCTTCTAGAAGAGAAAGGGCAGTACAGATGCAACGAAGACACAATCTTCTACCCATCCCTTCCACTTTTACTGCTCAGCGGGCCATCTGTGACTCCCATAACGTTGTGGGGAAAGCCACAAACACCAGATATTTTGATTTCCCCAGGAGGATACAGACCGAGAAACTTCTACAATCATGAGCCTTATGTTACGCTGGCGTTCAGCTCTGCAGTTATGATACATGGAGCATATTTATCTACATCCCACCCATTTTCAAAATACAGTGGTATCTCGATGTACGTTTTTAATCTGTTCTGAAGGCATCTTCAGAAGACGAACAATTCGCTAGTCGAACAGCGGTTACCCATATGAATGCAATAAAAACCAATTAATCCATTCCGTAGGGAACAGATTAATAGGTTTTCAATACATTCCTATGGGAAGGCTGTCCCAACCCCCTCAATCAAAAGCAGCTGAAGCTGCTTTCTGCTTTCCTGCCAGACCTGTCAAAACTGGCTGGGGGAACAGAGAGCAGCCTTTGGCTGCCCTTGATTGAGGGAGAAGCCAAGGTGGTTTGGAAGAGAAGCGCTTACCTCTGAGTAAGTGCTTACTCGGAGGTAAATGTTTGCCTTTGGCTGCTTTCCCGCCAGACATATGACTTTGACAGGTCGGACCCACCTGCCAAAGTTCTATGTGTGGCGGGAAAGCAGAAAGCAGCCAAAGGCTGCCCCGGAGCCTTGCAAGGCAAACACTTATCTCCAAGTAAGCACTTACTCAGAGGTAAGCGCTTCCCTTCCAAACCATCCGGGCTGCTCAAAGTTGCACCGTTCCCTGGAAATGATGCAACTTTGGGCAGCCCAGGCAGTTTAGAAGGGAGGCCGATGGCCACATCCACCGTCTTCTTGGTTGCTTCGATCTCTTTTGCAGAGATGGAAACAACCAAGATGGATGAGGTGGTGATAGGCAGCAAACACTGCTCTTCGCTTCGCATGACCGGTGAATTTGACAGGTCAGACCCATCAAAGTCAGCTGTCATGCGGAGTACAGAGCAGAGTTCGTAAGTCAAATAATTCAGTGGTTGAAGCAACTGTAACTCGAGGTACCACTGTATTGTACATATGGTGAGAAGCAGATAATGCTCTGAATCATTACAACAGGTTTCAAAGTACTCCTACCATTATAAATTTGTCCACACCAAAAAGAGACTGCAACTAAAATAAACCTGTAGAGGGGAAGAGAAATTTAACTATCCAGAGTTTAAAAGAAGGCAAAACTTATTTTTAAAAGAGACAAAATCTAGGTTTTATCCTGCCATTAACAAATGTGATAAAGAACATTGGCCCTTGCCAATAAAAATGAGGGAAAATATGTAAAGACAAATTTGCCTGCTGTACGTTACTATTCAGCTGAATGGTACAAAGTGATCTCCTCTCTTCTCTTGATGACAAGAAATAAAATAATCTCCATAAACTGTGACACACTTTCCCCCACTTTTCGGTAGTTCAAGCCACTACACAACCTTAGGTTGCATCAGCTACTGCTGTAAGACCAAGGGCAGGGCCCAAAGCAGACCCCATCCTCATCTGCTGTGGAATGTACCCCCTCTGGGTCTGGGTACAGCACCCTTCCCTCCCCACTCTGAACAACGGTGGCCGTTCTTCTCACAGAAGGCGCCGGGGGGAGAGAGAACACAAGCATGAATAACAGCAACAGAATGAGAATACTGTTTCCCCTTTATCCAACAGTGTGATCCTGATAAATTAAGCATTTTTTTTATCCCGCCTCATCCAAAGCACTGGCTAGCAAACACCAGGTGCTGTTACAAGGACAGTCATAAACATCTATGATAACAAGTGTTTTTGTTCACAGACAGACATGTTCAAAGACAAACAAGGAAAGATCAACACGCTGATCAAAAGAACGTGCTTTTTCATCTAAGAAAGGGGGCTGTGACTGGGATTATCTCCATCCCATGCCATGTATTTTTATCAACATCATGACACCCAGTACAAGATGAGGAAGCACACTCCAGAACATCCAAGACTTCCAGAGGTTTTTGAAATGGGCACAAGGGCATCAAAATTCCAACCCCTGCACTTTCCCACAAAGTACCGTTCAGATAAAGAAGAATAGCAGAAACCAAAATACACGGCAACTTTTAGCACATTTGCCCTGCCCACCCAGGGTTCGACAAAGTTCCCTTCAATTCCACCACCCCACAATCATACTCTTGTCAGCAAACCAAAATAGATACTCATCAGGTACCTACCTATTTATTAAAGCCTCGTCTGTTGTCTTATGATAAAAAACAGGAATGGGAACACCCCAATGCCTCTGTCGCGATATACACCAATATGATCTTCTGTCTAGCATGTCTAGCATTCTGTTCATCCCTGTGGCTGGAACACATTTCACTTTTTTTAATGCTTCCTGTGAAACATCCAAAAAGAAACAGAGGTCGGGAGTTTGGCAAAGGCAAATGTTAATGGAAGAGTGAACCTTATAAAGACCTTTAAACTCAAATGGAGTTCTTGTCAAATTACTGTATATACTCGAATATAAGTCTAGTTTTTCAGCCCTAATTTTGAGCTGAAAAAGGGGGCCCTTGACAGTCGGGTCAATGCTTTTAGCCCCTGAGGCAAGTCATTGGGTCAGTGGCTAAAAGTCATTTTAAACATTGCGCACCACTTCTTGACACCCCCCCCCGCATCACGGGGGAGCAGCGCACGAAGTTTAAAATGACATTTAGCCACCGAGGCAAGTGCTTATCTCAGTGGCTAAAAGTCATTTAAAAATCACACACTGCTGCCCCAACTCACAAAGGAGTTGCTGCCAGGCCCTGCTGCATTTCCCACCCTAGACTTATACTCGAGTCAATCAGTTTCCCCAGTTGGGGGGGGGGAGTGTTTTAATTAGGGGCCTCGACTTATACTCAGGTCGAATTATACTCGAGTATATACAGTAATTTTACAAGACAATAACAACCTGTATAATAGGCTTGTTTGATGACACAAACTCTCCCATGACCAAGTGACTTAGGACCCCTTATAACTCCTATGGATCTCCTATGAGGCCACATTGACAGCTTTTGCAGATAAAAGAAGATGGGGGTTGCCCACCATAACCATTTATATAGTCATTCTGAGTCCAAAGATTACATTTAGCTTACCGGAAAACGTCTGCCAAACAGGAATGGGAACACACAAATGCTTCTGTCAGAATACATAGCACTATGGTCTCTTATCTGGACCTAGCAGCCTTTCAGAACTGTTAGACAAATGGATATTCTGCTCTTCTCGTTACCACAAATTCATATCACAAATGAAAATTCATATTCCACTTTACAATTTAAATTTATTTGAGCAGGTGCTTTCATGAATTACAGTCTACTTCATTGGATGCATTGAGTCCAGCAGTCATCATCTCTATTTATAGACAAAAAAAATCACTACCACATTTTTCTGTCAATAAGACGCCACCATGTACAAGATGCTTTCCCCCAACTTTTTGAACCAAAAATTAACAAAATGAACAAGTCCTGCTGGAAAGAAAGAGAAATGGGGTGGGGGTGGAGAACACAAACTGAGGGTAGTGAATGAGCTGAGCAGAGTCCCTGCCCCACTGAGGTTGACCTTGCTTTCTGGCAGCTCATTCAATGCCATCAGTTTGGGTTCTCCTCCACACACACACACCCACTGTTTCCCTTTCTTTCCAGCAACAATTTCACTGACCCCCGCCTTTCCTCTCCAGTTTCTTTTTTCTGTTTGTTTTTGCAGATATTGGAGCTGTCTTTTCAGCAGGGAAAAGCTAAGGGTGTTGAGCAGGCCATCAAGAAGTGCCTTCTTGCAGTACTGAATAAACCCTTTAGTTGTCCCTTAACACCCTGCCCTTTGCCACACTAAAGGGAAAAACGGAAGCCAGAACGAAGACCTCCAACAATATTTAACATTTTAGCAACTCTGAAGTGATACCATCAAGACAAAGACTCCTTTGTTGTTATGTGTTAGCCACCTTGAGCCTTTTAAAAGAGAAAGGCAGAGTAAACAACAACAACAGCCGCAACAACAATCAATCAATCAATAACAATTGTTGTTGTTGTTGATGATGATGATGATGATGATGATGATGATTATCATCATCATCATCATCATAATCTGCTATCAAATTGCTTGCAACATCTGACAAGTCTATAAATGAATGGTGTCCAGAAGGCCTTATCATTCACAGCCCTGTTCTGATCTTGGAAGCCTACAGCCATGGCTTTGTTTATTGAGTCAAACCGTTTCAAGCTACATCATCCTCTTTCCTTCCTTCCTCCCTGCCTTTATCTGAGCAGGTATACCTGATTTTCATGGAAGTACTAACTTTTCAACAGTCCCAATATCTACAGGGGCGCATTCTGGTGTATCAGGCAATAAACAAGAGGCAGATCAGAGATCTAATACAGGCATGTCCAAACTTCGGCCCTCCAGATGCTTTGGACCACAAGTCCCACAGTCCTTTGTCATTGGCAATCTATGTTTAGAATTCTGGGAGTTGTGGTCCAAAACATCAGGAGGGCCGAGGTTTGGTCATGCCTGATCTAATATATTAAATTTTTGAAAACAATGTGGAAGTCAGCTTCTTAAAAATCAGTCACAATGTTGACAACCTGGACTTCTGTTATTGTTACCCGAGACTCTCGACACTATCTACCTAAAGGTTTGAAAGACTAAATGTTCCATGACAGTTGCTATTCTATTATAGCCTCTCTTCTTTTTCAAATGCAAAGACTTCTTACATTTTTCTCTTGAGCACACACTACAATTGAGCAAAATGACACTTATTGCCAATAAGTACCAATACAATCCTTCCAGAACTTTACAAGTGAAACAGTGAAGCCTCGGGTGGATATGTATATTACAGAGGGCTGTGAGGATGGAAATGGAGTGAAAAGGGGTGCAGGAGAGAGCAGCTGCCCCCATGAGTCCTGCTCATAAAAAGAACGCAGAAACATCTTGGCCACAAGAAACATCACTTAAGCAGGGCTCAAGGCAGAGTGAGTGGACCATCATTCTTGAATGTTTACGCTAAAATGAATCTGCTCGTCTTCACAATGTCAAAAGCCTCATGCTATGCCTGAACAGACCAATGTGGCTCCCATACATCTGGATTCCACCTTGTGACACCAAAATAATGATTGCTTTTGCTGATACATTTATTATTAACCCTATTTCCATATATAGAGGAACATAAAACACAGAGACACATTAGAAGCCTGGCTTGTACCTGGGCTGCAGCCTTGAGACTCGCTGTATTAATGAACCACTGCTTGCTGGCACGAACAATAACTGGTTTTTTAGTCCTCCAGTCGTAAGGGTAGCTGTGTGTGTACTTCTCTTCTTTTAATAATTTCTTTGCTCCCTCAAGCATCTGAATAACTGTGGAAAGTTTTAAAATGTTATTAAATAATTGTTTTTGAATTCTAAACAGCTGGAGCTAAAGGAAAAACAAAAACAAAGAATGTTGCTTATATGCCACACCCACTGTGTTTAAAGCACTCTCTGGGTAGTTTACAATTTCAGCTACCAGGCTGGGTTCTCCATTTACCAACCTCAGAAGGGTCGACCTCGAGCCAGTTACCTGAGTTCAGAATCAAACTCAGGTTGTGCGCTGGGTTTTCTCTGCAGTACCGTGGTTTAACCACTGAACTGTAAGTCTAAAGCACACAAACTTAGAAATACACAACTTTATTTGTCAATTGATGATGTGACACACACCAGTTTCATTTCCTTCTTCAAGAACAAGTTTCTTCTGAAGCTCGGAACCAGCATCTTCTGTGAAACGTCCCTCTTCATCCACCAGGCAGTTCTAAAAACAAATAAGTACATTTTTAAGACTATGACCAGAAAGTCTTTGTTTGACATCATGACAAGACAGATATGGCACCTCTCATGGAAAGAATCATATTTATTTCTCCCAGGATAATGCCCAAGACTTTAACCTTTCATATTTCAAGAAAGTTTGATTAGACAACTTAGATATTTACATATTGTAGGATCCACTGGCCAAAATCTTATTGCTCAGCATACTACTTTGCACTCAAGTAAGCTCATTAAATCAATGGGGATTTAGTGAGTCAATTCCTCCCTAAATTTTGGTGCTTCAAATGGGGCTACCCTGACAGTGACTTGCATTGCCATAATAGCTCACAAGTAGACTAGGCCTATTTGAATCAATACAATTTACAAAGGGGGGTTGACAGACTAAATCCCCTTTTAATTCAACAAATGGAATTTTGGCCAGTGGCTGAAATCCTGTTGCCCTGGGTTGAGAGAGGGCAATTTTTTTAATTACATTACTGAGAATCACTGCCAGGGGAATGACTACCAGCCGTGGGTATTTTTGGTAATTGGAGACATCCTATATACTATTGCCCCCCCCTTGCTTCCCAATGATGCAAGGGATTAGATGGGAGCATTGAGACCTTTGGGGAGGAAACTTGGAAACGTCCCTGCTACTGCTGACATCATCAGCCTTTTGTAGCATAAGTGATGACAACAGGATTTCAGCCATTTACTCATCATAGAACAGCCCACTACACATTTCAATAAAGAAGTGTTAAGACTATGATTACAAAAAAAGCTGCATTTCCCTTCTTCTCAAAACGGTCATTAGATTTCAATTTTATCGGGGGGGGGGAGGAGGATCTGCTGCATTTTAAAAAGCAAGATTAATACTCCCAAAACTAAATTTGTACCAACTCTCCATTCTCAAATGTTAATGTAGTATAAATAAAACATAGATAGATAGATAGATAGATAGATAGATAGATAGATAGATAGATAGATAGATAGATAGATAGATAGATAGATAGATAGATACATACATACATACATACACACACACACACACACACACACAAACAATCCATTCTTTGCATTTGCCCATAAGATATTTTCATGATTGTACATTGCAAAATACCTAGTAAGGAAAAATGCAGAAAGGGAGCAGTTATAAAGAAAATGTGTTGCAAAGCTGTTCTTAGTGTGCACAGAGATGGCGTTCTCAGTGAATTCCTAACAGTCCACCAATGAAATGATAGAAGAACTTAAAAGGGAAGTTTTCTGAGTTATTTTCTCATTACTGGATGATGTAAGTTCCTTGAAAGGTCTTAGAAAGTTATTGTTTTTTTTGGGGGGGGGAATACAGCCTTTTTAAAGAAAACTGGTGAGATGCAAAAATGCACAAAATGCTTACTTTACTCAGCAAAATTTTGAAAATTTTCTAATCCTGTGAAGGCCCTAATCATTCAGAGGACATGAGGATATAAGGGATAGGTGAGAATGTCTTAAGAACATTCAATCAATTTGGACTCTTCCACCTGATCAGATGGAAGAGGCAAATTCTGCATCAATTCCAAATTTAAACTGAAAGACTTGCAAGTTGTCATGCCAACAGATCATGAGCACCTCCCATCTGTTTAACATTCCAATAACTTCCAAGATTGTAGATACTGAAAATATTCCTGCAACTTTCCAATTGATTTTCAGATCTTTTCTTCTTTTAACCATACTATGTGGGTCTGTCCAATCACTGCAAAGATTATTACTGCTTAAGCTCTATGCCCCAAAATCTTTATCTTACTCCCATGCTTCTAAAAGTTTCAATCTTTATGTTCTGAAAACATAAGCAGCCAAATGTAAAAAAAAGTAAAAAAAAATGAATGATGGACTACCTATTATGTGTCTTTTATATGAATCTATAGGATCACATAGACTTTGCATTTATAGCCATACAACCTTATGTGACTACATTGACACTATGTTTTCAATTGTTAGTTTCCATCACACATAACTTTACATGGAATTTTACTCTTCTTTTAACTGCTCACATTCTCATGTAGCTTTAATGTAATGTTGTAAGATGCTGTAAGATGTCCCTCAATTCCCTGTTCTCAATACTTGAACATGTCTTAATTAGGGATGGGTATTTTGTTTCGGAACCAGTAGGTTATGAAACAAACCACGCGAGTCCAGGTGGTCGTCGGAACCGGCTGATACATGCAGATCCAATTGCTTTACCTTTCCCTGTCTCGCACAGGGTAAAAATCCAACGAGGAAGCATGCTGTGATGTCATCTGTGCTAGATCTGTTATGCTGGCCAATCAGGAGCTGTGCAGGGACAGGCATTATCCCGCCTCCCTCCCTGATTGGCCAGCAGCACGAATCAGGAAATGTGACATCACAGTGTGCTTTTTCCGTTGGATTTTAACCCTGCGCGAGACAAAGAAAGGTAAAGCAATTGGATCTGCATATATCAGCCAGTTCCGAGGACCACCTGGGCTTGCATGGTTTGTTTCGTAACCTACTGGTTCCGAAACGAAATGCCCATTCCTGGTCTTAATTGTACTGGACTGTATACTATCCCTCATTACTGTAAGCCGCCTTGGGTCCTTTCTCCAAGGAGAAAGATGGAGTAAAAATACTCTAAAATAATAAAATAAAATAATAACATTCCCATGTATAACTCTCATTGCCATGATTTTTCAGAAACACAACGCTACACAATTAGAGAAAAGAGTTTTCATTCTTCCAATAACAATGATGAGTTTTTTAAAATGTGAATAAAAAAACTCAGACAGACAAGTTAAAATCAAGGCAGACAAAATAAAAAACACAGTACCATGGGTAGCTGATGTTGAGAAGCTACACTGTAATCGTCCATACCATGAGCTGGTGCAGTATGAACTAATCCTGTTCCTTTTGACATGTTTACGTGGTTTGCAGGCAAAAGAGGGGACTGCTTTCCAGGAATGGTGGGATGTGAACAGAAGCCATTTTCCAAATCTACACCTAAGGGGGAGAAATGAATGGAAAAGAGACCAAATCAAACCCTGGGGGCAGGGAGGGGGGGGACCTGCCTTACATATTGAAACAAAAGAACTATAATGAATGAAAGAATCTTTATTTACGTTTTTAAGCAAATCAAGGAACTATAATATTGAATTGACTAGATCGTGGCCCACAACAAAATCAGGGAGCAATTTTTGGGAAAGGATATTGCTGCTAAAAGTTCTTATAGAAACTGAGGATAACAACCACCATCTTAAAAGAAACGCACTGCTGAATACCTTTACGATTATGGCCCCTATCAAAACCAAAATCTAATAAGGGGACGATCAATCATTCCTGCTGACCCATCCTAACTCGGTTCTGGAGGGCTGGGAAACTGATATGAGCCAGTTTGTGGGTTATCCCAAAGGCTGCATTGAGAAAGGGAAGAAACTGCTGTTGTGCTGCTGGTGTAGCACCAGCACAATATTAGATTTAGTCCACAGACTCCTTGCTTCTGAACCACTGTTTCAACTGTCACGAAAAATTAGTTCAGTTTAATTATATTGCTGTCCTATGCTGTACTCTGGAAAAAGTCTTAAACTCTCCAGAAATGTAAAGAAATGTGTTTGTTTAAACTAAAAAAGACAATCGGATAGATAATTAGTTGCAGGGGGGGAAAGCTGAAAAGCTTGAAAAAATCTAGGGCCTGGGAACATGGAAGCAGCTCTAATGGGGGCTGTAGCAGGCTACTTAACATATGAATATTTATTTCTTGTGCTGTGCTATGTCGTTACAGTCGTGACGGACCCTTCGGGACTCCATGTCCATGGAGTTTTCTTGGCAGGAATACTGGAGTGGTTTGCCAGTTCCTACTCCAGGCGCCTACAGCACCTGGTATTCCCTGGTGGTCTCCCATCCAAGTACTAACCAGGGCCGACCCTGCTTAGCTTCCGAAAACAGGTGAGATCGGATATGCTTTGGGCACCTAGGCAGCTTATTTATTTCTTAATAAGATGTAAATGTCAGATTTACGGAGCTGGTGTGCTTATATATCCTTGCATGTGCCTAAAGAAGTTAGACAGGGACCTGAAGTGATATAGTGTTAGTTAGCCAGGGTAATGTTTGTCCCGTTAGATAGGTATATGTGTACTGCATATGTGAATGCAAAGTGATTGCTAAATGTATTTAATCGTGGTGTTACAATAAACCTCTCTTACTTATTTTAAAAAAATCAACCTTGTGAGACTCCAATGATTTTAGTAACAGAAGAGAACTTTAAAAAGTGGCAGCATTAACACCCTAGCTCATGACAGGGGCCAATAACAGTCTTCATAAAAAAGTATGAAAGAAAATAGGGCACAAATCACACAATCTCAAGTATCTATATATGAATGACAGGAGTAGGGAAAACAAACACGAAGAACAGGAAATCTTAATTCAGGAGTGTAATCAATATAAATCAAAACCCCTTTAATCTGCAAATGATAAACTAGTATTCAACGGCCAAAATCTAGTTGCATAGTTAAACAGGCAGAAGTAAAACGGTATCTCTTGGAATGGCAAATAGTTACTAATTAACACATTTGCACTTGGATTCTTGCTCCTCTGTTTGGTAAATTTACTCACAGTACTGAGACATTTTTACCTTTAAATGTTGAAATCACATCAAACTGTGTATCCAAAATAGCAGCAGTAGGCTGAACTCTGTCTGCTTGTACAATAAAGTGTTCCCCAGTAGTTCCACATTTCACAAGGGAGTACCTACAATTTTGTCAACAGAAATAGATACGTACGTATTTCAGTGCTTTTAAAAATGCAGGTCAGTACAGCTGTACTGAGATGGGTACACACGTTGTCAAAAGTCACTGGGTGGTGTGAAATGAAGGTGAACTATAAATTGGAGGCCTTGCCACTAACTTTCCTCAAACTGACAAAACTGCTTGGATGAGTAGCAAAACTTTTCGATCTCACAAGAAAAGGAGTCCAGTTGCCAAGACTCAACTTCCAGCAGTTTGGATAGTGTTTCTGTCTGTGGGAATTCAAAACTGGCTAAAACTGCATCTCCCCACATTAATTGTAACCCCCACCAGATCAAAAGCATGTCTGTGAATTGTAAGCTAGTGAGTTATCAGCTTCAAACTTTTTCAAGCCCAAGAGTTAAAATGCTCCTATGGAATAATACTAGGAAAGAGTACCTCTTACTGATATTTTAAAGAGCTAGGCTCCAAGGAGGGAAGTAAATGTGACAAGTAATCATGTACAGATCATCAGATTCAGTGCGGCATCAAATAAACTATTATCCTTCCTAGATATTAATTTGCCCAAACCATTCAGAAAAGGCTGCAATTCTTATATCAGCATTTGGAATGAAGCCTTACTAAGTGTGGTGGTACTTATTTCTGAGTGCAGATGCACAGGATCGATTATTTCAGCCCTGAACTTTAGCCTCAATCACACAGAAGTCATGTATTGTACATAAATTCTGTGCAAAGAAATACGCACTCTGAATTTGGCATATAACAGACAGCTTCATTGGATGGAATAGTCCACGGTTGTGTGGTCCAAATGATCAAACTCACAGCCGGTAGTCCATCTACAAATGAAAGTATATAATTAGCGTTATTTCTATAGATAAGAATTGCTGTAACAAAACCAGATAGAAAAGCATATATGATACATACCTATCACGGCAGCCAGTTTGGGTGGTGGTTTCAACAAAGGAAATCTCACATAAACAGAACGACTAACGTGTTGTTGGTTGTATTCAAGTTCAGCTTCGGCCAAGGCTGTACTGGGTAAAGAAAAAACATGAATTACGTATGCTAGCATACAGGTCTTCTGCTCCTTCCTAAATTATTTCCTGAGGATAAAATAAGGCTGCTACTTACTTAGTTGAAGGAGACCAAAAACTGGTTTATAGTCACGATAAACATAACCCTAAGTGAGAAAAAAAGGACAGTAAGCAAAACGGATTGACGTCTTGAGTTGCCTACCCCTTACACTAGCAATATATGACCCACCTTGTCATATATTTCGTGAAAAATGTGCAGCTGTTTTGCTTCATACGTCTTGTCAAATGTGTAGTAGCAGTTATCCCAGTCTGCCATGACACCCCAGCGGATAAAGGCTGATTTCTGTTTTGCAATGGCCTCTTTCGCAAATTTTCGGGCTGAAAACAGAAAAGATTTTTCCAATACCAATTGTCCAAATGCGAGTCAAGCCTTGCTGCTAGGATACATCCTCCCTCCCTCCGCAGGGAGGGAAAACTGAGGCTAAGAAACCTAAGTACAGGCTAGATCAGTGGTTCCCAACCCCCTAATGCAGTGACCCTTTAATACACTTCCTCATGTTGTGGTGACCCCTTGCCCTGCTTGGGAGAGGCCACAAGCCCCCTTTGGCAGGCCCCTTACGCAGGTGCCATAGAGAACGTCCCTCTATAGGCACTCTCAGCCAATCGCAGCCTCTGGTGCCATTGACTGACATCCCCTCCAACCTATCAAGCTGTAAACCACTCTTCCCCCCATTGTCTCCCTCCTCCTCCAGACCCAAGCCGTTTGTGCCCTTTTCTTCACTGGTTCATGGCAACCCCTCTGAAATGGTCGTTCAACCCCCAAAGGGGTCCCAACCCCCAGGTTGGAAACCACTGGGCTATGTTTTTTGAAAATTTTCAATGCTCAAATTATTTCACAGAGGTCTAGAATTAGAAGCCTATTCTATTAAAGTAAGGATTGTGTGAGAAAATTTTAATCCCCACTGGGGATTAAATTTGCACACACTCTTAGCAATGAAAAGATGGGTCTACTCTTTGTGGGACAAAAATTAGATTTGATCCCTAGGCTTTAAGACCCACCCAAAGAATGCTAACAAATGAAGAGTGAGCAAGAACACTGTATATGAGTGCAGCCGTGGTCAGAGCAGGAAACAGATCCAAACAAAATCTATTTTCGAACAAAGCAACTCTTTATTTTAATTTCCATCACATGAAACACATATGATTTAGGCAAAATGTGGACAGTGGGCTGCGTGAGCAGCTACGTGGTCCTAGAGAGTCCTCCAGAAAAAGAAAATGTCCCACTTCCAAGTACTTTGTAACAAACAAACAAAAAAACCCTGGAAAGGGTTGCTAAAATTGGAATCAACCTGAAAGCACATCAGTAATATTTTGGCTGTAATGTCAGCCATTTCTAAGGCCTGCTATGGTCCACAGCAGTTACTAGGCCAAAACTACATATTACATATGTATCCATATATTACATATTGATCCACATAGAGTACTGGAACATGGGTTAGTCTGCAAAAGCACCTCATAACACATACGATATTTGAACAACTTTATTTCATACTCAGTTGCTATTAACTTCTTCTGGATCCCCAGACTTCATTTTACCCTACTTGCACATTAGCATCCTTGATCTTTAAATCATCCATTTCTAATCAAAAAGACTGTACCTTCCAAATGCCTGAGAGTACACATATTCTGGCCTCTTCGTGAATAAGAGTCTCTCACACAGAATCTCACGTGCTAACTGTGTACCTGCCTACATGTTGGAAACACCTCTCAGAAGGGCCATGTACCTTTCTGTCGGATTTCCATTGGCGAAAGGTCTTCCACATCGTCACATTCCGAGAGAGCTCTCAGCTCAATGGGTAACCCGTGGCAGTCCCAGCCAGGCACGTAGTGAACCACAGAGCCTCTCATCATTTGAAATCGGTTTGTGATATCTTTCAAGATCTGAAATGGAAGTCAAAGAGCAAGAGAGATCATGTTTCCAACTCATTCAAAGTCCCCAGGGATCCTGCAAAATTCACTCTATGTCACTCAATGGGCTCCTCCACATCTTGCTGTTTGGTTGTTCACCTGCCCCTTCCTGTACTTAACTTCTAACAACATGCCATCAGAATCACTTGACTAACTCATTCAACTGGACAAAAGACAGAAACAGCAAAGTTTATTGCTTTGGTAAGCATTAACTGTGGGCTTGCTTAAATTTCTATGAAGCAACAAGAGGCTAGACACACTACCAAACTGTTACTTGTTCCAAATTGCATTTCCAAAATCCTCTTCAATGTTAACAATATTGGTGGAACAGGACATTACACTGTTCACAGTGTAACATCACACATTCATGCTTGGGTTTCTGCAAAATATATCTTTGTATGAATGACTGTATCCAGACAATTGTATGTCACATATTTTGCTTATATACCGTATGCATGTCTTTTACTTCTGCTTCTCAATCCTTTCCAACAAGATTCCTTCGCATTCCACCTCAATGTAATATAGGACTTTTTCCATTTTGGTGAAAGCCAAAACAAATATAAAGTTATGGGTTGTGGCTTGTTTCAAAGTTGGCAACAGTTCACAAAAACACAAACAAACCAGGAGACAATTCTAATAGATGTCCAGATAACTGAAAAACTGTTGGATAGCTTCATTTAAATATAATGAAAATTCTAAACCAAGTCACAATATAGCTGCTTAGCATTACTACAACCATTGATGAACTCAAATGACACTTAAAAGAACAAATTAAGCAGTTTAAGAAATCCTTAAACTTCTATATGCATAACAAGAAAACATTCTGGTTAACACATTTAGCACAGATTGTATTCAATGGAAATAAACAAGCTCTCTTTACTCCATATAGGAAAGGTCATACTGTACTTGATTCTTAAAACATCTGCATAATTTAAAACGGGGTGGTGGTGGTGGTGGTGAGGAAACAAGCACTTTAAATGTGATGGAAGAATACTGTATCTTTTTTATGGGAACATGGATAGTCCCCCCTGTAAATGGAATTCCAATCTTGACAAGAGCACAGCTTGAAAACACTGACTAAATCCAACCATAACACATTTCCATTAGAAGTTATGCTATCTGTATGTATTTATAACCCAACAGTTCCTATGCCATGCAAATCTACCACCTTATTGGCAACAGGTGACTAAGATACCAGCATACAACCCCACATTCATATGCTCTCATCTGATGATGGAACCAGCAGATTCAGATCTTGCAATGACTTAGAATAAAGAACTAGGAATTAATTCGGCCTGGAAATTAAAGATAGTCACTGCTGACAATCAAAGTTGACAATACAATACAATACAATACAGGCCCTGGTCTGACTATTTATGAGGCAGTTTCCTATGTACCTAAAATAAAACAACACCTTACCTGAAACAGCTCATCTCTCCACATTAAGAGTAACCGGCATAATAATTCTGTCTACCACAGAGGAATTCACTTAACCACAGTACAACCTCTCTCTCTCTCTCTCTCTCTCTCTCTCTCTCTCTCTCTCTCTCTCTCTCTCTGTGTGTGTGTGTGTGTGTGTGTGTGTGTGTGTGTGTGTGTGTGTGTGTGTGTGAGAGAGAGAGAGAGAGAGAGAGAGAGAGAGAGAGAGAGAGAGAAATAGAGAATTTAATTCTGTCCTTTATTGGACCCTATCAGACCTATCTTAGTCTCATATTGTCTAGGTCCCTAAGAATCACTATTAGACTACATGTTTAGCCCTGTCAGGAAATCGTCTGAGTGATCACATGCCTTGTATATCAGCCTGGCTGATTAAATACTGGTTAGAATAGTATTCTATGCTAATATACAATCTGGTCACATCAAACACATTTAAAACATGCAAATATACAAATTCTGTGTTGCAGAATTCTCCCCCTCTCTCAGCTTATTAAGCTCTAATGGGGCTACATATCAGAGTGGCAGTACTGAGGGGGCTGCCTTTAAAGACCTCTTGAAAGAGATTAACCTCTCAGCAACTTCTTAAAACTAGGGAGGGAGGAAGCCAGGCATGTCTCCACCAGGAGGCATTTCCAAAAGAGTTGGCACTATCAGTGAAAAAGCATGACATCTTGAAGATTTTCTGGCCTCCTTTAGCACCAGCCACTCAGAGGAACGTAGCCTGAGAGGATCTGGTGGTACAGGAGGTTGACTTTGAAGAGGAACACTGCAACAAGTAACATGGTCCCTCTTCCCACTAGACTCACCTCAATATATAATACTAAGATATACTGTTGTAAACCTTGAATTGGAAGCACACAATATGACAGGAAGAAACCAGTTTAACAATACATACTTTATTCAGCGCATGACCAACATGTGGGTCTCCATTGGCATATGGTGGTCCATCATGAAGACAGAATTTTTGCTTTGTTTTCCTTTGTCTCTGCCACGAATAAAGTTCTGAAAAGCCACATTTCTAAACAAAAACACAATCAGTAATAATCATTTTATGATTGCACATTTTCATCATACAATGCAAACTAATACATCAACAGAGATTTTTTTAAAAATATACAGCTGGGAAGTTGATATATGTTCTCAGTTGCCTTAACAACATAACACCGACAGCTAAAACCAAAAGATAGTAGATTACTGTCCAACATTTGAAATTAATGTTAGATTGCTACCCAACAATTAAATGTTAAGTTTTGGATGGGCAAACAGCCAGCATAACTAGATCTTCTTATCTAAAAACTACCCTTGAATGTTGCCAGATTGACAGAAATGGCAGGGAATAGAGGCTTCTAGGGAACAGGAAAATCAGAAGAATTCAGTAGGAATCTCCTTCCTAAGCACATTATTCCACTGATACAAAACTTCTCTAGATCCAAGCCATAATATTTAACATGTACTCATGTATTACAGTATACAGATTTTTTCTCAAATGTCTATGTCACTACAACTGACATATTCTGTAGGAAACTCAAGAAACACATAGAGTATATCAAAGTACACAAACTTGCATCACTGATGCAGTGTTTTGTGGTGATGTGGATGTTAATCAAGCTCCATCTATTTCTTGAGTTGTACGCATTATTTTACGGGACACTGAACGTGAATGAAAACAATCTGAAATCGCCTTTCACTTCTGCCTCATTCCACCCAAAACTAAATTCGAGGTGGCATTAATTGCTTGACTACAGTTGACAGACACATGGTTGTGTCATGTAAACACCAGCTGAAGGGTTTCTGGGCAGTTTACAGTGGTCCTACTCTTCCTTCTCCCAGGTGTGGTACAAGGTCCTTGCCAGGTATTGGTTATAATGTAGTACTTTTTGTGTCATTAGTGACCAATAAAGGTATCACCCAGACTACTTTTGACTGTAGTACTGAGTATTGGGAGAAGCAGATTCCAAATTCCACTTAGCTATTACATGCGTTGGGTAGCCTCGGACTCACACTCACCCAGACTGACCCTTCTAACGGGGTTGGGGTTTTTAAAGTTTATTTTAAGACTAAAATTGAAATGATGAAAGGCATCTCTGGATCCTTGAGCTCAACTGGGGTGGGTGAGTGGACGAGGCCGAGCACAAACGCGCGCAGGCACCCCAACAAAAACCAGCTCCGTGAGGTTTCTGCGTGAAGCCCTTGGCCTCCCTTTGCTGGCAAAAGCAAACGGCAGGAGCTTCCCTCAAAACGCGAGTGGTACCGTCGGAGGGCCATTGGTGCTCAAGCCTCTGGGTCGAAGCCAGAGCGGCAGCAAGCAGAGGATGGGCCCTTGAGTTGGTCGGGGGGGGGGAAGGCATGACCGGCCCGCTCCCTCCCGCCTCCCCCCACCCTCCGCGCTCGGCCCACTTCCCCGGGACGGACGGGGCTGCTTTTCCCTACCTGCTGGATCTCGAGCTCTGTCTCGGGCTGCAACCGGCCGGGCAACAGGGCCGGGAACTCGCTGCGGGGCAACAAGACGGAATCCCGATAAGGAGCCTCTGGCTTCTCCTTGGGACCCCGGCTGGTCCCCGTGGAGGCCGCCCCGCGCGCCCAAACCCAGGCCCGCGGGCCGCCCTGGAAGAACGGGGGCTTCCGCAGCGCCCACATCCTCCTCCTCCTCCTCCTCCACGCTCCAGACCGCGAGCACTTCCGGTCGCGCTACGGCGAGCCGTGAGGGCGCGACGGGTGGCGAGAAGGGACAGCTCGCGCAACTCGAACGCGATCGCCACCTTTTTTAAAAAAACCTCCCCCTCCCTTTGTCCCTCCTTGATCCTTTCCTCCTGCGATCCTTCGTGCCAAAGTTGGACTCGACAGCGACCTCTAAGGGTCGGTCTTCCTTCCACCAGGCACTGGAGAGCTGCTCCTCATTAATAGGAGACAGGAGCGCAGGGGTGGCGAACCTTCACTCCAAACGTTTTGGACCGCTGTGGGGAAGGGAGTAAAAAGTAGATGATGACTCCAGTTGGAGTGCTGTCTGCCCCTCCCGGGAATAATCAAGATGAATAATGGGAGCGCCACAGAGAGGGGGGAGATGGATAGCAAAAACAGATGAAAGAGCCAAACTTCTAAAATAAAATAAAATAAATAAAATAAAATAAAATAAAATAAATAGTTCACAGTCGAGGGGAAGCCATCCCTCATAAGCACAGCAAGATGGGTTATCTAGTCAACAGTCAAGGGAGAGCCAAACTTCTTAAGCCGAACTAGATGGGTTACCTAGTCCAGTGTTTTTCAACCACTGTTCCGTGGCACACTAGTGTGCCGCGAGATGTTGCCTGGTGTGCCATTGGAAAAATTGAAAAACACTGATTTAAATGATAAATTCTCCGGAGGGAGAAGAAGGGGGCGTGGAGAGCTTGCTTCCCCATTGTAGGGCGAGGAGCTATTCTGGTCTTTACGGTAGGGGCTTCTCCCGCTGCCGCCCGCCCGCCTGCCTGCCCGGCCTGGGGCTCCTCCTTCCTTCCATCCCTCGCCCTCGCCTTCCTCTTGGCCACTGCGGGGTGACAGGTGGCGCGAGGCGGCGCTGGCTTCCCCTCCCTGGCGCACGCGTGGTGCCCCGGCGGGGTGTCGAGGAAGCCGCTTGCAGATGTCTAGGGTGGTGCGGCGTTGCAAGCCCGCCAGCTGGAGGAGGGCGATGGGGCCAGGAGGGGCGAGGCAGCGGCGGGGCGGGCTTGTCCTCCTGCTCCTCCTTCCCCCCTCCTCCTCCTGCTGCTGCTGCCGGGCACCGCGATGAAACTCTACTGCAAAGTGGTGGCCCTGGCGCTCTGCCTGGCGCTGCTGCTCCTGCTCTACCTCTTCGTGGGCAACCCCGATGACGAGGACGAGCCGCCTTGGCGAGGGGCCAAAGGAAGCCCCCGGGTGACTCTGGCCGCCACCTCCCGGCGGGAGACTCCAGACCGGCGGCTCTCCAAGCCCCATTTCCGACCCGTCCCGGGCGCGGCGGAGCGCGAGGCGAAATCCGTTTCCCAAGAGGCAGAAGCTTCAGCAGCAGCTGCCGCCGCCACGTCTCCAGCGAAAAGCGGGCAGGCGGAGCGCCGTCCGAGGGAAGTTTGCGAATGAGAGGTAAAGTCCACCCACGCCCACCCACCCCTCACCCCTTTCCGTCCACCTCGCCCCTCTGTCCCTCGCCATCGCCCTTGGGCAGGAGGATTTGGCCCCAAGCAGGCTGTCTCTCGCATCCTGCTCCCTCCACCCGCTTTACTCCCGAGGAAATCGGCTCACCCGCCGTCGGCTCACCGTCTTCTCAAGGCGGCGGGTGATGCATGATGCCCTTAAGTTCCAGTTCTGGATTTGCAGGGAAGGAGGGGGGCAGAATCCTACAAAAATCCCACCTAGTCCTTGATCATCAGTGTGGCCCTCAAGGAGGCCAGACAAGCCAGCACGAGCAACCGAGCAAACTTCCTACAGAGCTGCGGCGCCAGCCACTGTCCCTTTCTGGTTTTGGGAAGCTGGTGTAAGACTGAAGTATATAAAGCTGCTTTCTTCTAGTGTGAATATTGCCCTGAGATATTCAAATAGGTTTTCAGATGTGCCTTTTTATTAATTTTTTTTTTTGGGGGGGGTAGTTCTAGAAATTGTTGATTGAATTTTACTGTATTTTTGCATTTATGGTGGCAACACTAATGGGTGGTGGTGGTATAGATTTATTTGATTCCTGTTCAAGAGAATTACTTATATATAGTCAATATAGGCACAGAGTTAATTTTTTTAACATTTTCTAATGGTGGTGTGCCTCGTGATTTTTTTCATGAAACAGGTGTGCCTTTGCCCAAAAAAGGTTGAAAAACACTGACCTAGTCCACAGTCAAGGGAGAGCCATCCCTCATAAGCACAGCAAGATGGGTTATCTAGTTCACAGTCAAGGGAGAGCCAACCTTCGTAAGCACAGTAAGATGGGTTACCTAGTCCACAGTCAAGGGAGAGCCATCCCTCATGAGCACAGCTAGATGGGTTACCTAGTCCAAAATCAAGGGAGAGGCAACCTTCAGAAGCACAGCAAGATGGATTCATCGGCGCAAGATAGCTCTTACGAGATATGGCTCTTCCTTGACTGTCCCGGGGTTGCGGGTGGGGGGGGAGTGAGAGAGGCCGGAGCGAGCCTCCTTTTCCTGGGAGGGGGCTTTTGGGACAATGAGGCTCACCAAGAGACTGATTGCAGGGTCGGGGGTGGGGTGGGGAGGTTGGTCAGAGGCCGAAAAGGCACCCCGGGGCGACCCGTCAAAAGAGAGTCGTGCAAGGGCAGGGAGAGGCGGCCGTGGCGAGGACGCGGGGTTCGTGTGGAAGATGCTGACACGTGGCGGGGATGTTGGGAGGTGCAGAGGTTGACAAAACCAGGGTCCTATGCATACCTAAATTGGGGATATACCCCATTGAATGGAGTATTGCACCTCAGAAATGAGACAGAGGATTGTTTTGGAAGCCACCTCCTCCCTATTCCACATCTTTGATTGTAAATGATAATAACATGCTGCGTGAGCATCATGAGACAGAATGAATTCAAAGAATAAGGAGTCTTGAATTCCTATACTGTATTTGTGTTATGAATGAAACCATTACTTGATAGAACTGAAATCAATTGAATACAAATCAAATCAAATAAATAAATAAATATTTTCTTTTTTCCTCCAGAAAGGAAACGTTCTAAACTCTGTGTTAACTTTTTGACTACAATATAAGGCAAGTGCTATAGACATCTTTAAAATATTCTGCTTAATGTTTGTGTGAGCATTTATTTCCATACCCATATCTTCTTCCTAGCATTTTCCTTCAAGTGCAGAATCCACTATCTATATTATATCATGGCCATATGCAAGACCTTTGGGTAGCGGGTGGCACACAAGCTGCAGCGAATGCAACTCAGACAAAAAAAAAACAGAATAAGGAACGCACCATCTCCAACAAGATAAACGTTAATAAAAATAAAGCCATGAATCAGCTGCATGGGAATAAAGATGGGGGCAGCCACAGAATGTTCCCTCCTCTATGGTAGTAAGGAAAGTAGAATTGCCACATCTGCTGATTTATATGGATCTAATTTGCTAGAACACACTGAAGTAGGCAGCAGTTCTACGTATTTGATATTGCCTGGGACTATGGTTTTACCATGATTAGTGGTTTCCCTACAATTCTGAGAACCTACTTAGTTGGGAACTCTTTGGGTCTTGCAGATTTCTCAAATATTAAGTCATGTTGCTTTTGTTCTGAGTCACAGCGGCATATATATTTTTTCAAACACCACATTTTCTAGTTTTTAATAAAAGCACATCTGTTTTTCAACTGGCAGTAATGTGTGGCAGGAACACTTACTTCAGGGCAATGCCCTAGTCCATGCGAAGGCTCCAGCAGGGCAACTGCTCCTGCTGAAGCCCCACATTGTTGGGCTTGTGAGTTTGGATCCTGAGGCCAGTCAACATCTGTAGCTTGCTGTCGGCGATGGACCAGGAGGAAACTGGTGGACATTGGCAGGTGGAAGCTGCTAGAATTTGCCTGCGGATACTGGCTGATGTCGCAAGATGGATGATGGCCGAGGTGGGCAGACGAAGCTGGTGGAAGTGGGTCTCCTGAAACCAGCTGGTGGAAGCTTGGTGGAAATCGGTGGATGGAAGTCCACGTGTGTGAATGGTTGGGGGAAGTGCATGGGGGCCGGCTGTCATTCCGCAGGGTTGTCACTGGATGTCATTTGGGAGCTGGCAGAGGCTGGCTTCAGAAGCAGAGGAAGAGATGAATGGGCAGATATTCTCAGTGGAAGCCAGTGGATGTTGGCAGGCAGAACTCTGGGATGAAGTTGCTAGAAGAGAGGCCAGTGGATACCCACAGGTTGATGCTGGTTGACAGCAGCGGATGAGCTCGCCCCTTAATTGTGCTTTTTCTCTTTCTCCTCTTGGGTCTAGAAGCCTCACACACACACACACCCCCGTGTTATGCAAGGGACCACAGCAAACCTCCTCCTCCCCAGTGTTATGCAAGGGACCACAGCATGGGAATACAGCTGGAGCTCCACTAGGCAGTCTCTGGTGAAGCCAAGGACCCCCTTTTAGCCTTTTTTTAAAAAAAAATAAAAATAAAAAGTCAATAAAATATTTTTCAAAAATGATTTTGAAGTGTCTTGTCTGTCAATGAAGCATCTTTATTTGGGGCCAAATGGCATGGGGTGGGTCTTTGTGAGGTCATGGGTTGGGGAGCTTGTGATATCACAGGACAGAGGGGCTTCTCCAACCAAGGGTCAATGTCTGTATGCATGGTTGAGGGAGTGGGTTCCCTGTCCAACCTCCTCAACAGGTATGTCATGCTGATATAGGACAAGAAGCTATATATGAGCCCTGCTACCAGTTCAGAGAATGAAGGTGGTATGTACACAAACACTAGGGCCATGCTGTAGGTAAAAAGGTAAAGGTTCCCCACACACATGTGTGCTAGTCGTGTCCGACTCTAGGGGCGGTGCTCGTCTCCGTTTTCAATCCCAAGAGCCAGTGTTGTGCAAGTCTGTGGCCATGCTGTAAAAGAGAGAAAAGAAGACTTATTCCTCCTCTTTCCCCCACTGACTCTGAGATGGGTCTCCTGGGAATTCAGGGGAACATTGTCATTTCCTGAAGCTACAGCTCATTCTCAGAGCTTGGAAAGCATCATCATCATCATCATCATCACTGCCACTCTGTGGATAGATCTTCGCATAATACAAGTAGATAAATATGCCTGTTTAGTTGGCTCAGCTTTCCATTCTTCTGAGGTTCTGTTCTGGTCAGACCCCACCTGGAGTACTCTGTCCAGTTTTGTGCACCTCAATTTAAAAAGGATGTTGACAATCTTGAATGGGTCCAGAGGAGGGTGACCAAGATCACTGAGGGTCTAGAAGAAATGTTTTAGGAGCAACCGCTTAGGAAGCTGGGAATGTGTAGCCTTACAAAAAGAAGGCTGAGGGGGGATATGATAGCTATATTTAAATGTTTGAAAGGGTGTCTCATTGTAGGGACTGGTTTATTTTCCATGGCTTCAGAGACTAGGATGCAGGGCAATGGTCTCAAACTACAGCAAAAGAGATTCAATTTAAACATTAGGAAGAACTTCCTGATGGTTAGAGTTGTTCGGCAATGGAATATGCTGCCACAGAGGGTGGCGGAGTCTCCTTCTCTGCAGGTTTTTAAGCTGAGGCTGGATGGCCATCTTTCGGAAACACTGTGATGGGGGTACCTGCATGGCAGGGAGTTGGACTAGATGGCCCTTGAGGTCTCTTCCAACTCTATGATTCTATGAGGTCCGTAAAATGAGTACCCAGCTTGCTGGGGGGTGAGGGGCAATGTGTAGCCTACATACTGTAATTAAACTGTAAACTGCCCATAGACTACTTGAAGTGGTATGGGGTGGCATATAAGCAGAACACTTGACTGTCTTAATTTCCCACACCAGTGGCACAATGGATGATGTGGTGGTGGGCAGTGATTATGGTTTGATCTTGCATTAAATCATGTGGATCCAGGAGGATCTGTGTCTCAGATCCAGGTTTTTCTTGCACCTGATGAAAAATCACGAAGAACTTGGAGGAAAGCTTGCAATTGCGGCCAGGCGATTCGATGCCGGCTGTTATTCTGCCATTGCCCTGAGAAAGGACTTTAGGACCCAGCGGGGGCCGGCCGGAAGGCGGGGAAAGTAGACCACGAGGAGGAGGAGGAGGAGGAAGTCGCGGGAGGTTTGGCCCCGGCAGTTCCCGGCGGCGTCCCTGCTTTTGGAGGCGAGTCCCTGAAAGCTGGCAGAGGTTGCCTTCGTCCCTTCTTCAGGCTCTCCGGTTTGGCTGACAAGTCGCCTGCCTTTGGTATTTGCAGACAAGGTGAACAAGGAGGGTGGGGAGAAGAGGGCAAAAATTGCGGGATTAAAAATGAATGTCCTGTATTTCCATCTAGATGGCACCTTTTTTTTAAAGTCGCTTCTTTAAAGTCTTATTCTTGCAATTTGGAGGAGTGCATGGGAAAGCACGACTGCTCCTTGACTCTGACATAATTGTCATCCCAGGCCAGAATACTGTAATCTGTAAATTGGGAAGGGGAATCCCTCCAGATGTTGTTAGATTACCACTTCCATCATCTCTGATAGTTGGGGTTCATGGGAGGAAGAGTTGACCTGCAAGCCGGAGGATCTCCTCTTTTGCCTTCCATCCCGGAACTAAGAATTGGAGAAGAAGAAGAAAACTGATATCCCCTTTTCCCTGTCAGCCCGATTGTGTCATTTAAAGAAGGGGCGAGGCTGTAATCCTGCATGGAGTTCCTTCAAAGGAGGTGCTCAGTTTAGTGAATCACACTTGAAGGTAGTGCATGCAGGATTACAGCTTTGGCAACTCTTTAAATTACACAATCGGGCTGACCGGAAAATGGAGTTTAGTGTACTGTACTCCACTTAAACTCAGTACTTGTGAGTTGAGGTGCGTAGGATTTCACTGCAAACTGTGTTTAAAGAGCACAGAGGTTTATGTGCCTGGTTGGGAGTGGACCCTAATTGCATGATGGTTATCCACAGATAAGTGCACATTACCTAACACTTGTTTAAAGGACCCAGAGGGTTTTTGTATTTGTCTATGCAGTGTTCAGGAGTAAAAGAGCAATTTAAGGTACAGTTTTATAAGATCTTTTAATTGTATTTTAACTGTATTAACTGTATTTTAATTGAATTTTATTTATAGCTCTATTTTTTAGTATTTATATTTTATGATTATTTTGTAAACCACCCTGGGTACTGCAATTTGTACTAAGGGGGCAGTACAGAAATACCTATATAAAATAAATAAGTAAAGTAGTTGGACTGGGTAGATCTAGTTCCTAATAAGGCATAAAACTCATTTGGCAACTTTGGTCCAGTCAGACTCAGCTTGTCTTACCTCACAGGAAGGTTTGTGTGAAGTAAATGGAGGGCAGGAGAGTCAGATATGCTGCTTTTCAACTAGATAAAGAAAATAGTGAAATGTAAAGGACACATTAAGAAGTGCTATAACTGGAAAGAAGCATTGGCTATACTAATATAGGCATATATGATTAACAAAGTAGACCAGGTGAATTTGCCATTAAACTGAATTCAAATAATATGCATAATCTAAGATCAGATACTCATGTGTCCAGACTGGAACAAATTTTGTTAAAGGCTGCACTTTCCCTGTATTGTCTCAGCAATCTTTGCACACTTGCCAGGGAGTTGGCCCCACTGAACATAGTAAAGGATAGAATTAGTCTCTTTTCTATATGGACACAGTGGGGCTGAGCCAAAGAAGTGGATTGCACAGACACATTTTCATGTGCCTAAAAGACGGTTATGATTGTGGCCTGCAACTAACTGGTAATCTGTTTCCCTCCCCACCCCCAAAAACACAGTTCTGCTTTTTACCTTCCACATGCAAGCTAATGATGAAACATATATTGACAAATATAATTTTTATTTTATAGAAAGAGCAAAGTGCTTATAGTTTGAACAGGATTAACAAACCTTTAAAGGTTGTAAAGAGTTTACCTGTAACACGAATTTTAGTGCTGGTTTAAAACTAGAAAAGCAGTTGGTTGCATAACTGGATCAAAGGTACATGATAATTGTTGAGAAATCAGAAAAGGCAAACAAAGGAAACACACAGACCTTCCTTTATAAAATGATAAAAACTCATTGAAAGTGTTCTAGGTCTTGAATTGCTCAAGGAAATTTTCAGCTTTTTTCCTTTCGTTTCCATAGCAATACTGTGAAGGTTTTAGTTAATTATTAGTGTTCCCATGGTTGTTGGTTCAGCCTCTGTGAGCCCTGTCCATACAACCGTGAGTGTGTGAAGAACACCACATTAGTAGTGTTACCTTCCATGTAGACTCATCAGAGCAGGTAAAACTGACTGCCTTCACTCTTTTTATATTAGGCAAGTGCAAACGTTGAGAGACAAATCTGCGTGTCTGCATAGGTCATCATCCAGTTTTGTGCATGCTGAAAATCGTGTTCTGCTGAATGTGTGCATGGGAGGCTAGATGAAGCATTTTGTCTTCATAATTTTATTTGTTGTTTAGATTATTGGGATTTTCTCAGCAGCTCATATAATGTACATATTGGTCTCTTCAGAGACAAAATCTGAGACTTGATGTGTGAGGGGTTTTTTTTACCACTTGGTTTATTTTTTGGTTTGGTTTGTTCTGTGAGAGGTGTTCAGAGTTTAAAGTCATGGCACTTCCCAGGTCATTCAATTCAGTGTGCACATTTTTCCAGTCATAGGCTTTCAATTTGCAATCAATCAACAGGCAAACAGAGGAAATATACTGTAGCTCAAAAAGGAAACTCAACTAGGGAAGCAGATTTTTTAAAAAGGTTGTCTAAGAAACAGTACAAATACAGGAACAGGTGCTACCTTTAACCACTAAGAATATTATATTAATGATGGTTTAAGGTATCACCTGTTCCTCTATTTGTATTGTTTCCACGACTATAAACCCTTTTCTGATTTTTTCTAAATGGCAAACTCAGGGCATCAAATCAAGACTTACACAAATTCTCTAATATCATGGACTCTTGACACCAAACAAGTAGTACTGCATGATAAAGAAAGCACTCACCAGGTAGAGCTATTTATTTGGGTTTTATTTGTCTTTAATTTGACTGTTCCTGGTGGTTTTAACTAAATTTCTAAGCCTAGCTCTGCTAGAGGCAGGTCCTGTTCCTGGGGATCTTTTCCTTCCTAGCCAAAAATAAACTTTTGAGTTTCAAAAGGCTGAGAAGGGGGAAGGGGGCAGATTGCCTGACTCTCTTCTCTTTTAAGTGATGGGCCATATATTCCAAACTGTTAACTGAGGAGAAGCTTGAAACATCTTCCAGGCTGCACTGTCTCCATCAAAGAAGTGAGCCTGGCTTTAACATCATCAGCCATGTGAATCTGGGATGTTAATAACATCATACCCACAAGAACAAGAGGCATAGCCTTGATGAAGAGGATTTAATACTGATTGCTTGCTGTTTGTTTTCTGCTTTTGGAGCTTCATAACTCCAGTGGAAAAATGTTTCCAAATTTCCCCAAAATTGCTTTAACCGTCCCCCGCTACTTTATTTATTTATTTATTTATTTTTTATGCACTCAGAATTATTTTAAAAATATGCAGTCAAAACTTACTTACCTTGGGACTCCAAAGTAGCCGGGGTACCTTCCTGGAGGGATTTTAGGGAACCCCCTGAAGTTTGGAAAGATTTAGGGGTAAGGGGACTTGTTTATGAAACTCTAGGGACTGGGGATAGTATTGGCAACTGTGCAGGGACTGTGGAGGCAACATGGGAGTTTACTCTATGGTATTAACTCCCTAATTGCCTTCACACTCCCAGCACACCTTACTACCCCAGCCCTTTTAGAGCTTTGCGGGTATAGCATATATACTCGAGTATAAGGAAAAAATGCTCTCGGTTTACACTCGAGTCAATAAGTTTTCCCAGTTTTAGGGGGTACTCCAGCAGGCCCAGCTTATAAGGGATGACTTGTTCCAGAGTATATATGCCCTTACCGATTAAATTTATCCCCTGTTCCTGTATTTTTATTGTTTCCATGACCATGTGGCCTTTTCCTGACTTTTCACGTAAAGAAGCAGTTTTCTGAGAAGTGGGTTTTACTGGTGAAATTTGGAAGACAATTCCAGGAAATGCTGTGCTCCCTCATGACCAACAGATGCTGTGGGAGGAAAAAGGGCAGTGGAAAATTTGCTCCCCACTCCTTTAACCGTCCTTACTTTACAAGCATATCAGAACAAATTCCTTCTGGTCTGGAGTGCATTGGTGAATCTTGAAAGGGCATATAGACCAGGCTTGTAAAACTTGTCCCCCCCCCCCGCCCAGAGAGTAGAGTTCCCATCAAGCCCCCCCTCTTTATTTAGCCTATGATATGGGATGATGAAGTTGCAGTTCAGCCATACATATCTGAAGGGCCACACATTCTCAATACCTGATCTGGATGCTGCCATTTTGGCAGCAACAGACTGACAGACCTACCTGTATTGAAAAAAAAGATGTTTGGTAATAGAAGGATGTGTGATATTCATCTTAAACTGTAGGCTGTATTGCCTTGGGCTCTCTTGAAGAATTGTGGACATCATTTTTTGTATGGGATCTCAGATTCTCATGTATTGATCAATAACCCCTCCCTGTAGCTATGCTTATCAAGATTTTTGGTGGGAAACAGTGACATTATACATACATTAGCTATAAGCTTTTTTATTTTAAAGTATGGTAACTGAAATCCTGTTGTTTTGCCCAGTGCTAGAGTAGAACCATAGAACCAGTGGGGTTTTGGTGGTGAACTCCCCTGTAAGTTCCATTTATTCAGTGGGCCTGTGCTAGCTGTGACATTAGGCCAAGCAGTCAGATTTCTGCCAACGTATGAGGCTCCATTTCTTCAGGGCAAATACTGGCAAGACTGCATTCAGTGGCCCCCATGTCAGTGGGGCTTCCAGCTCCTTCTACATCTCAGCTCCTTTGTGTGTGGTGTTGTTCATTACAGCACCACCAGTGGCACAAGGGGAAGCTGATACCCCGTCACTGCTGTAGTGGACACATATGACCAGATATCCACCAGTAACCCCCAATGCAGGGAAGAAGTCTTGATGTGGATGGTGGAAGGTGTAGTATTAAATATCTGGCACTTGGTTGGGAAAGGCCGGCTTTGATTAATTTATTAGTACAAGGCCGTCAATTGTTTTAGCACTTTTTGAGGTTGTTTTA
This sequence comes from Phrynocephalus forsythii, assembly GCA_029282475.1. NCBI lineage: Eukaryota > Metazoa > Chordata > Lepidosauria > Squamata > Agamidae > Phrynocephalus > Phrynocephalus forsythii. Next base: position 111,577,149 of record JAPFRF010000002.1, read on the forward strand.
TCTTTTGGTAAAAAAGGCGAAAAATACATCTACAGCAACAGGACCTTAACACTAAGTACTGTGATATCATTTTCCCTTCGATTGGGTCTTAATTGGATCTACCTATGGGATATTTTTAAAATTCTCCCCCAAAAAACTTTAGGCATTTATACACGACCCCTAAGCTGCACTGCAAATGGCTCCCAGCTCCGGAGCTTAGAAATGTTTCCCCACCAGCTCCGGAGTTTGCAGACAATTAAGTGCGACCCCGCCCACTTTAGCGCGACCCAGCGCACTTTTCTTGTACCTTCTCTCTGGAGGTGAAAAACATTTGATGCGGATAAGAGTGCCGGGCTCTCCTGGCTTGTCTGTTGTTGTTTTTGCCTCCTGCCCCTTTAAGAGCCCCTTGAGAAGGAACCAGGAAGTAACGGGGTTCATGGCAACTTCGACCGGCACCGGCAGGTTAGTAAAGGCTTCTTTTGTCCTTTTTTTCCCTCCTTCCCCTCACGCCAACATGAGCAGGAAGTGCTGAGGGGTGGGGACGCAGGAACAGAAACGAACCCCCAAGATCTCTGGTCCGAATTTAAGGGACCAGCGGATCTTAGGGGTCGTGTGAAAAGGCCCTTTCTTCCCCATCCCCTAGTGGAGAGCATGTGTTTTTGCATTAACCTCCTACTTCAATCTAACCCATCTCTGGCCACCCAGGAGCTCTGTGCTTCGAAGAGCCAATAGACTAAGAGATGATGGTTGTAAGCAAGAGGGAGGTGCCCATACCATGCAGCTCTTTGTTTCAATTGGCCCGTAAAGGCCAGCCCCATCAGACCATGCTGCTCTGTGCCTTCCAAGAAGAAGCCTGGCATCCATCTTGCCATGTGAACTTTTAAGAACTCTCTCCTGGCAAATTACATCCCTTGCCATGTTTGGACTTTTATACCTGCTTTGAAAAAGAGAGATTGCTCTTGAAACCTCAGCAGCTTTTTAATTTTTATCTACTGGCAGCCCATGAAGGTATCACCCATAGTCTAGTTTATCTTTTGGTAGTTCAGGGAAAAAAGGGACGTGGCTTTGTTATTTGAAGTGCCGTATTCTCATCATGGTGGTATCACTGTAAAAAAGGTTGCCCTAGCCTGATAAAATGGACCTTCACCATTCCCCTTTCCCCACTGAAAACTATTATGCTAGGCACCCTACGTTTAGAGGACAATGACACTTAGAGTATTTATGCTCTTTTCTTTTATTTTTCTGTTCAGGAAACATGTCTTCCAGTCCAAGTGTGCTTATGCGTCTCGTGGCCTCAGCATATTCCATTGCTAATAAATCTGGAACAATTGTCAGGAAAGTAATGGCTGGAGGTGACCTGGGCATTGTGGAGAAGGTAATTCTTAGCATGTTTACTCAGAAGTAAGCCCCATTTTGTTCAGTGGGAGTTACTCTTAGGTAAGCAGGTACAGGATGGTAGCCTGTACTGATCAAAGCCATAGCAAGGTACAGCATCATCCTTGACAGTACGGCTTACTCACTAGAAAGTGCATTAATTATTTCATTTATTTTACATATTCTTTTTCTTCGTGTGTTGTCCCACTTGGTGGTGGGGTCCATTAATTTCATTTATTTTAAATATTTATTTTAAATATTTTACCCCTTAAAAAGGACTTATCCTTTAAATACAGATACAGTAACCCCCCGCCGATTGCGGGGGTTAGGGACCCACCCCAGCCGCGATGGACGAAAATCCATGATATGCGGAAGCGGGTGGGGTGGGGGTGGGGGTGGGGGACGATTGTGCGGCGTGCCACGGCGGCAGGGGGATCTTATCTCCCGCCACCCGCCTGCCCGTGCGGCCCGGAGGCTTCTCCGGGGTGTGTGGGAGGGCCGCGCGGAGCGACTGGATCACTCCCCGCCACCCCCCACGCGGCTATGCGGCCTCCCAGAAGGGGCGGAGGGGCCGTGGAGAGCGATCGGATCGCTCCCGGCGCCCCCACCCACCCAGCTCGGAGGCCTCCCAGAAGGGCCTGGGGGGCAGCGGAGAGCGATCGGCCCTGAGGCTTCTCCGGGGTGCGTGGGAGGGCCACACGGAGCAACTGGATTGCCCACCGTCGCCCTCCCACGCACCCCGGAGGCTTCTTGGAGGTGGGGGGCGGCGCAGAGCAACCCGTCCACCCCCGCCCCCCCCCACGGTTCTGGTACTGCGGTCCCACGATGTAGTGGGACCGCAATACCAGAACCGCGAAATGGCAGGGGTCACTGTACAGTAAGCATACATATTTAAAATTTAAGCAAATTATATATTAAAGGAAATAAATACTAATTATACATGTAAAAGCAACAAAGCGCAACATTTCATTTAAAAATCCCTCTCAGAAAGCCAGTCGCTAAGGGAAAGCCTGCTTGAACAGGAAGGTCTTTGCTTGTAGAATGATTACAAAGAGGAGGCCAGCCTTTAGGATTCCCACTTATGGTGGTAGGTCCAGTTATTTTGGGATTAATCCACTGACTGAAAATACAAACATAACTGGTTGTTTATGTATAGTATTTGAAATGACTCCCTACTTCTGTTCCTGCTTGCCATTTTATCCCTACATCTTAGGTGCAGATGACTTATCCTTACAATCCTGCTGTAAACCAGGTTTCAAATACAGGAATAGTCAACACCTTTATGGATCACTAGATAAATTGTACAGTTTGCTAGCTTTCGTGGATCAGGGCCTCTTCATCAGGCTTGCACTGTTTTTTGTCTGTGCAAAGAACATAACAGTTCCAAAAGTGTGTGTCAGATGGATTTTGCCAGGTGTTTTTTTTAAGATGTAAGCTAGGAAATAAGCAGGCTGCATTGGACTTGTGCTTTTAAAGCTGAGGAAGCTGTTAATTGGATGGCACAGCACAATTTAAAACAAAGAAGTCTGTGTTGTGTGTATAGACCATCCTGTTTGGCCTTCCTTTGAAACTATGAGTTTCTATTTGGTTGAAGAACAGGGCAACAAAAAAAAACACACAACCCAAGCCCTCCATCTGGCTGAAGATCACCAAGCAAACCTCATGGTTAGGTGAGATTTCAGACTGGGTTTCCCTAATCACTGTAACCAATATGCTACACAGCTTTCCATAAATATATAGGCCTCTTGATCATCTTTAAAGCCTGTAATGTGGATTTTGGGCGTTTATACACGACCCCTAAACTCCGGGGCAAATGGCTCCCAGCTCCGGAGCTTAAAAATGTTTACCCACCAGCTCCGGAGTTAACAGGAAATTAAGTGCGACCCCGCCCACTTTAGCGTGTCCCAGCGCAGCTTTCAGGTACCTGCTCTTCCGTCCTGAAAATTATTTGATCCAGTGTAAGGATAGTGAGTGCGGGGCTCTCCTTGCTTCTGCTTGTTGTTTTTTGGCTCCTGCCCCTTTAAGAGCTACTTTTACAGAGACGAGAGGCAGAACCAGGTGAGCGGCATGTTTTTCTTTCTCTTTTTCTCCCTCCCCTCACGCAGCCAGGAAGTGTGGAGGGGGTGGGGACACAGGAAGAGCGACGAACCCCTAAGATCTCTGGTCCGAATTTAAGTGGCCAGCGGATCTTAGGGGTCGTGTAAAAAGGCCCTTTGTTGTGTATTTTCTCGCACATTTAATTGTTCTTATTTTATAGCATGGTCAGCAGCACACTTGGCTGATGAAGAAACCTTTGGTTCTGGAGGCAGAAATGAGTAACCAGTTGCTCAGTTTGGACATTGTAACTTAGTAGTACGCCCTGAAAGATTTACCAGATGTCCTCCATTAAAATGATACAGTACCTGCAAATATGTGACTTTCTGCTGTTCTGCAATTTCAAGACTCCTGCAGCATTGATAAAAATAGGTTTAATTTAGGTTTCCATCACGGATTATAAGATCAGAACAAGCCTTTTTGTGTATATTTTCATTTCTTCCCATTGGCATCAGGAAGGCAGTGGGTGACCTTTCTGACAGCTGCTTATGCTTTGTGACTGTCAACGTGTTGGTTTTCTTTCTGAACAGTGTGGCGCTAACGACCTTCAGACAAAAGCTGACCGATTGGTCCAGATGAGCATCTGTTCTTCCTTGGCACGGAAGTTTCCCAAGGTGACCATCATAGGGGAAGAGGTAAGGACTCTGAAATCCAGCCACATGTTCTTGGTTGCCGCTTAGTTTGCACTGAACCAGCAATTATGCTGGGAGAGGTTTTCAGTGGGTTGGTGGTGTTCCCCTCTAAAGGATGCATGGAGATGTCTTTGAAAAAAAGTAGAATCTCCCCTCCCCAACCCCATTCCTTTTTCACTGGATTTATGCATAGTTAAAAATTGTAAATTAGAGGGCTCCATCGAATCAGCTTAAATAAAATTCATTTAAAACATGGCTGTTAGGTGAATGAATTTTTTTATCTTGGCAAGTGGAAGTTTTGTAGCATAGGAGAGTTGGAAGTAACCCGAGGTCCCTGAGTCCAACCCCCAGCCAATGTAGAAAACCCATAGCTAAAGCATTCCTGACAGATATCCATTCATACTCTTTAAGACCTGCAGTGAAGGACACCCTATTACCTCTTGAGGTAACCCACTACTCATTCTTCTATTGGACACTTGGTGGGGAGGGGTGGAATCTGTTTATTAAATGTCTGATATATCACAAAGGTTCAGTGCCTAAATAGTTTGTTAATAAATATATGTGTGCATAGTAATTGGTCCCATGGGATTTTCTGCTGGGTGGAAGGAGCCATCCTGGCCACTTACAAATGCTGTTAAGACAGTCTTGTAAATAAATTTACAAAAATTATAATCTTCCCCACAAGAAACAAAAAATGACAAAAACGAAAATCCAACCACCGGGTTCTACACCATGGTTGCAAGTTGCTATTGGCACACACTGAGACATTGGTCTAATGAATATAGCAACAGCTTCTAGAAGCTTCTCCATGGGCGGACACCTTGAAATGATGCTTAACTTGCCCTGGTGAATGGGCAAGGACCTGATTTTACATGGATGGATTAGCAGCGTTCGCACCAGATAGGCACTTTGTTGTAACTGCTGTTTTTAAAACAGGATCTGCCCTCTGGAGAAGTAGAAGAAGATTTACTTGAGGATGGACAGTGTGAGGAGATACTGAAGAAACCCTGCCCGCAGCAGTATATGGCCATCAAAGAGGAAGAGGTGTGTAGAATGAGGGGTTTGTCATAAATCAAACTTTGTTTGGTAAATCTTGTGCTTTCAGGTTCCAGCCTGATACAGTTGTCCCCCGCCCTTTTGCAGTTCATATACTGCGGTCCCTGTATATCACAGGTCCGCAGTATATGAAAAAGGTACCCTGGGGTGAGGAGGAAAAGCCTTCCCAGGCCTGTCAGAGGCCCCAAAAGTGCTTCCCTGCAAACCAGAAGTGACTTCCAGTAAACCAGAAATGACCTCCAGATCATTAGAAAGCACTTTTGGGGCCTCTGGGGGACTGGAAAGCCCCTTGCAGGCCTATTTGGGGCAGTGCCAGGCCTGGGGTAAGTACAAGAACCCCCAGAGAGCCCGCCCAGTCCCACCTGACCCAGCATCTGCATATTATGGATGTTCAGTTATTGCAGGTCAGGTCGGGTTCCTAACCACTGCAATAGGTGGGGGTTTACTGTACTCCCTCAAGGACATATGGCATCCTGTGGCCTGCAGGTGGCCCTATTTGGGTTCCCTGCAAACTGATTACTTTCTTCCTTCTTCCCAGCAGAGGAACCTTTTGGGAGAGGCAAGAATTTCTCTCAGTTGTTCTGAAGTATGGAAGTAGGAATAGTCAAATGATATGCAAACATTATCTGTATCCTGCCCTTAACCTTACAATAAGCATTTTCAGCCCCTAACTAGTGCAAATAGGAGAGGGTTAGTTCTCTCTCTCTCTTGGCTCCTGTTTATAAATTTGAGGACACCAACTAAGGGTTAAATTGAGGGAGAATTTGCAGTTGTGCCAATGGAACGTGAGTGTTATAGCATGTACACAATTTTTAAAATACTAAATTGGGAGAAGAGTATGGGCCAGGTCAAAAGTGAGCATGCTTACCATTGGGAATGAAAAAGAGATCTTAAGTTACCTGATGTGCATTTAATATATGTTTCATATTGAGTTTGATCCTCAGAAGTAGTAAGAGAAATTTCTGCTACTTCCTTGCCATTCAGATGCATGTAAGAGTAGGTAGGGCGCAGGTTCCTTTAGACCCAAGGTCATTTAAAGGGCAGGCAAAAGGATCTGTGGGATATGCTACTCCTCCCCTTGCTGGGGGAATCAGCTACCTGCTGTTTCAACAATTGCTGAAGAGAGAAAATGTAATTATCCCTAAATATCACCCACACTGTGGTAACAGTTATAGCAAGCAGCTTGTGCATCAATTTGCAGACTCTTGGCAGCCTGTCAAAATTAATTCTGCATAGAGATTTTGCCCTCTATTGGCTGCTGAGTTTTTTTTCTACCTGTATATCCACCCGCCCGTGCTTTGATGGCTATACTGTATGTATAACAATTGCTAGGTCAGGTTTTCAAGTGCCTTCCAACAGGTTGGATAAAATTGAAATTGATTAAAATTTAACAATTTTTGGATTTAAATCAGAAATATTGATTTTTTAAAAACATTTAAATACTCAAAAAAGTCCATTTTTAAAAAAATTTACATTATGATTTAAATCACATCCACCCCGCCCTCCAACCTCACATGTCACACTTTCTCAAGTAGTTCCACATAAAAGGAATATCTCTCTGTTCTTATTGTTTACTTATGTTAAACAAGTACATACCAACTTTTATTGGAAATATCTTTTTGGAGGCTGCAGGCTGCCAAGAGTTGAGAGTTGGCTGGGTAGTTCACTGGCTTACGTATGTGTCTATGGAGCCAGACGTTGGGAGTTCTTGCGATAACAGCCAGCCTGGGTTGCCGTGGGCAAGCCACACAGTCCCAGGGTGCCCTCAGAAGAAGAGAATGGTAAACCACTTCTCTCGATCTGGAAAACCCTGAAAATGATCACCTAGAAATGACTTGAAGGCACATCATCATCACCGCCAATTATTATTATTATTATTATTATTATTATTATTATTATTATTATTATTATTATTATTATTATTATTATTATTATTATTATTATTATTATTATTATTATTATTATTATTATTATTATTTCTTGGAGTCTGATTAAAAAGTAGAAAAACTTGAGCTCTTATTAGGTATTAAAGTAGTTTACTTGGAAGCAAGACTCATGAAGTTTCTTAGATCTTTTCATTCTGTTGTTTGGGATTGATCTATTTTTAGAGTTAATATTAATCTAAAGTGACAAACATTTCCACGTCCCATTTGGAAGCTTATACTGTATTTTTTTTTTTTTGAAAAAATGTGAAAGGGTACAGGAGAAAGATTCAGATCAGTAGTAGCCACAGATGTTCTGAATTAGCGGCCCAAGTTATGCTACAGGTTTTGTTAAAGTGAGCATGCATGTTCAGGTATCACAGCATGGTGGTGGGCATAATCAACAATCTTTGTGTCTTTCCCACTAGCAATTTTATCCTATCTAGAATACATCACTTCTTCAAACTTCTTGTTTGTTTTTGTGTCTTTCTGAAGCTTGTGGTATGGGTCGACCCTCTGGATGGAACCAAAGAATATACTGAAGGTTTGAGGATTTTCTCTCATTTGAATGAATACAAAACCACCTTGAGAAAGTTAGGCGTTTACTAAAAATAATATTTGTGATATTCACCCATGACAATTGAACATGAAAGGGGTCATGGTAACCCGAGACTTCAGTCAATGGTTGCCCTTCGTAATACAATAGAAATTGCACTACAAATAAAACAAAGTTTATTGACTCTTCAATTCTTTGTTAATTGACTGGGACTCTCTGTTACCTTACACACTTGTGTCCACTACTATAAAAAATCCAAATCGGTTTATTTGCTGGAAGTCCTCTGTATAAAACTGAATTCATTCTGCTTACATTTTTAAAAATTGAAATTGACCCAAATGTATTTATTTATTTGTATATTCCATCTTTTTCCACAAGGAGCTCAACCTGTTCTCTCAATGCCACACCTCCATAACAAAGATGTAATACAGGATAGTCTGAAAGACAGGGAGTGTCCCAAGGTCACTCAATAACCTTAGTGCCTGAGTGAAGATTTGAATTTAGATCTCCCTTGAGTCATTCCTAGCTAATGCTGATTGGAAAGGGTAGGGATTGCACTCCACTGATTGGAAACTTCAGCTGGTTCTGAAGGCTGCAGACCAACCGCTGACTTTGTATAACTCTCCTAAGTACAATAACTTTGCTGGCTTCAGACCTGCTTTCAGGCTGAATGCAAACTGCTGGTTATTACGAAGAAAGCCCTATAAAGGCTATTTGAAGGTTCATATCACCCCACCTGACTTTTCTCAGCTTAAGATCTGCCTGCATATATTTTCCCCACCAACTTATATTGTTTTAGAAGAAAAAGACTGCAACTAGATAAATAAATAATTCAACGTTATTTTATACAATGTTCTAAGCATGCTGAATAGGTAAGCGTAACTCTCATCTCTCTGATAAAGAGCTGAAGTATGAGATCATTAACAGGCAAAGACAGAAAATTACAAGTCTCTCTCTATCTCTCTGTTTGTGTATAATTCATATTTATCTTCCATATCCCTCCTTCCCCAGTGACATTTATTCATGATCTCTTTCAGGACTTCTGGACCATGTCACAGTCCTTATTGGGATTGCTTATGAAGGAAAAGCTATTGCAGGAGTCATTAACCAGCCCTACTATAACTATGAGGTGGGAAATGTGTTGTTTTCCTGGAAAGTAATAACCCTCCATGAAGTGTAGGCACTTAGATTCTTTTTACTTATATGAATACTGAGCTATCCCCACCATTAAGCTGAAAATGGTGCTTGCCTCAAGTAGATTTCAGGTATCATGAAACTGCAACACTTTTTCAGTTATTTAATGGCTAATATCCCCTGGTGTGCTTACCCAAATGCCATAACTATTGCATGCAACCGATCATGTTGATGGTGATTTCTTAATTTAGGCCAATTCACCTCCGAAAGCTACACGGTTTCTGATGCACCAGCATAACTGAGTCATAGGATTTGGGCAGATGTGTTGTATTGGCATTTGTATATCGCTGCCAGGGAAAAGGAGGAAAGTGCTTAAAGGGTTTTCTGCCTTAAGTGTGTAAATAACTTGGGGCCTTTTTACAGTCAAATACCAGAGATTTGGGCAGATGTTCCTGGTTGCTGGCTTGAGCATTTGTCCGTTTTGTTCCCGGCAGCATAATACTGATCTCTTAAAGGGCCAGGAACAAACAGAAGCCAGGAGAGCCCCGCACTCACTATCCTTGCACCAGATCAAATATTTGTCTCATCCAAAAGCAGGTACAAGAAAAGTTTTGATTGCTGCTGCAAAGTCCGGAGCTGGTGGGTAAACATTTTTAAGTGTTGCAGCCATTTGCGGCGGAAATAACGCCCTTGGTGATCTCCTGGGATAGCCTGAATAATCATGAGGGATGATGGGGCTAGTAGTTAGACAACAGCTGGTGTGAAGTACTGTCATCCCTCATCTGAATTAGGCCCTTAAGGCAGAAACACTTGTGAAACAATGGGCCTTTTCAATGATCCGCTGGTCCCTTAAATTCGGAGATCTTGGGGTTCGACAGCACTTTGCATCTGTTGGCAACTTTTATTCCCTTGCCAGTCATTACTTCCTTTTCTCTTATCCGCATCTAATTTTTTATCACCTCAAAGAGAAGGTACCGCTGGGTCGTGGGCGGGGTTGCACTTAATTGTCTCCAAACTCCGGAGCTGGTGGGAAAACATTTCTAAGCTCCGGAGCTGGGAGCCATTTGCAGCGCAGCTTAGGGGTCGTGTATAAACGCCCAATGAATGGCAGGAGGATCGACAGTTTGCATCCATCTTTTATTCCCTTGAGTTCCTTGTCTCCTCCTATCTGTTCTCTCAGAACCACCCGAGGCTTCTAAAGGGAATAAAGGAACCCCAGTGTAGGAATGGACTGTCTGCAGGCTCAGCTCTCTAAATGCTGAGCTGGATTCCAACAGCTGTGGACTAAGAATGCGACTAATGCCCTAAGCACATCTGGTCTCTCCTGATTTCAGAAGCTAAGCAGGGATGGGAGACCACCAGGGAATACCAGCGGCTGTTGGCGCCTGGAGTAGGAACTAGCAAAACCACTCCAGTATTCCTGCCAAGAAAACTCCATGGACATGGGGTCATGAAGAGTCGGTGACGACTGTAACGACACAACACACACACACAAAGAGGAAACAACACTTGATCGGCCAGGCTGGAAACAAGTAGTAATAAAATACTAGGCTGGTTGATTGACAGCATTTTCTTCTTTTGTTATATCTTTGTTAACCTTGAACTCTGTATTACCGTGCTCTTCCAATACCACACATGTACTTTCTCAGAATCAAACATCCCCTCCCTAACTCGGCTTTCTCTTCCATTTCCCCCACCTCCTCCCATGCTGAGTCCCACTCTAAGTCAGGGTTTGATTGGATGGGGACATAGATTGCAGTTGGGACCACTTATGGAGTAGTCCAGTGCAATCTGTTTCTTGGCAATCACAAAACACATGGGAAAATGCTGGGCAGCCTGACCAAGATTTGTACCCAAGAGGGGCCATTTTGGTCCAGCTGCAGGGCTACTACTTATTTGGGATGTCTCTGGCAGATGGAAGGATTGCTCTAAGGGAGATCACCTTTTGCAGCCAATAGATTGCACCTTAGGAGTCATTCATTCCTCTTAACTCACCTGCTTGTGTGATGCCACTACACAAGGAAACAAATGCAGTGGACCCTTGTATAACAAATGGTTTGTATAACATAAAATTTGTACAACATAAAAAATTCCGAAGATAGGGGAAATTTGCTTAACAGAATCGCCTGTGGGGCAAATCTGGGATCACTCTTGTTTTCAATGCATTCCTATGGGAAATTTGTATAAAGGAAAATTTGCTTAACATAATTTCATTTGGAACGAATTAAATCCTTTATACAAGGTACTACTGTACAGTACATCCTTGAATCAACCAATTAAAAATCAATGTAGGCTACCATTCCACCAACCTGAAAGAAAGCCCCAGTGAATATTATGTTAATTATGTCTGAATCAACACGTATCAGAGTTGGTCATTAATATCAATGGAGGTAAGTTATTTGAATTGGTTCACACTTTTTAAAAAGGAAGGAAATGTAAAGGTAGGAAATCAGATAGCACAGAAGAAGGCAAAATTATATTTGTATTATTTTATCAGTATAATAGAAGCATTTCCATGTAACCATCCATGTTTATTTCCCCTCCCTTCTCCCCCATCTTGTTCATGCCATACATAAAGGCATAGCTACAATATCTAGAATGTTTGTACTGTATCTTTGTTACAGGCAGGAGCAGATGCTGTCCTAGGCAGGACAATCTGGGGAGTCCTAGGTTTGGGTGCCTTTGGATTTCAGCTGAAAGAGGTGCCAGCTGGGAAGCATATAATCACGACGACACGATCCCACAGCAGCAAGCTGGTCAATGACTGCATTAGTGCCATGAACCCTGACAGTGTGGTGAGAGTTGGAGGTGCAGGAAATAAGGTACGGGGACCACTTTGTTTTCCTTTATGCAATAGTTGGTGCAATTGTAAAAGGCTGAGCTTCATGGCATGTGCTTCAGGGAATCTGCTCCAGGGGGTTTCCTGTGATAATAGTGTGGGGATCACATCACGTGTAGTTCTTGTTTCACTTGATAAGAACATAAGAAGACCCATGCTGGATCAGGCCAAAGGCCCATCTAGTCCAGCTTCCTGTATCTCACAGTGGCCCCACCAGATGCGTTTGGGAGCACATGAGACTAGCTATCTGTCTCCTGATACCACTCCCCTGCATCTGGCCCTTGAGGTATCCTGGTTTTAGGCTTGGAGATTACACATCTTCATCATGGTTTGTAATCTGTCCAATTCCCTTTTGAAAGCATCCAGGCCAGATGATATCATGGGATTGGGGACATAAGACTAAGAAAAGTATTCCTCCCCCCCCCAAAAAAAATCTAGTGGAAGTTTGGATATAATAATATATAGTGGGGGATGTATCATTTACTGAGCAACATTGAAGAGAGAACCAATTCTAGAGATCGTATAGCAGGTTAAAGAAACCCATTCTCCCTAAACTATAAAATAATCATTGAGCACTGTGTTTCACCATATTAGTTTTAGTTAACTGAACCTGCGTAGAAGTTGATTGTTACTTTCCCTCTAATGATAATTGCTACATCCCGTGAGGACATTTGATTTATTTGGGGTTTTCTCGCTACTAAGTATTCAGAATGCATTTATCAGTCGCTTCTTGCGATACGTACTTTGGGACCATCCCTATTGCTTAAGGCCACATCCCTTCAGCTACAGAGGCTCTGGTGATCTTGGCTGGCCTCTCTCTCGGAAGGCATAGTGGGGCTTTGAACTCCCGGCCCATTGCTCTACAGACAGGTATTTCAACCCATGAGTTTACTCTGGAATACTGGAAAAGTCTACAAGTAGAGACACTGACCTGCACGCAGCTCACACAAATCACTTTGTGACTTGTAACAATAGTTACATCCTGTTCATGCCTAACGTGGATCCTAAAATTATCATCTGAGGCTATCTGAGTTGCCCCTACTAACCAAAGTGAAATGAGTGGCTAGAAGGAGAAGAGTTTTTTTTCCCCCATGGTGGTGCAGCCTTCATGAAAGGTCTTCCCCAAAGAAGCTCACCTGGTGCTATGTTCTGGTGTTTTGGCACCAGCTGAAGGCCTGTTTTGTTGTCCTAGACCAGGCCTGCCCAAAGTCCGGCCTGGGGCGTCAGGCCATTCTGAGTGTCCGCGGCTGGCTGGCCTGCCCCTCCCTCCATGTTTTTTTAAAATCTTCTGCCAACACTGACACCACCGGGAAGCTTGAGGGGCTGGGCGGGCCAGCCGGCCGGTGAACAGAAGCTTCCTCCCTCCCTTGTTCCCCACCTTCCTTCCTTCCTCTCTTGGTTTCCACCTTCCTCCCTCCCTCCCTTGGTCCCCGCCTTCCTTCCTGTGGGTGGGGTTGCAAGGGGTCAGTGGGTGGGGCTTATTGGTCAGTGGGTAGGGCTTGCAGTGGGGTGGCAAGGTCAGGGAGCAACTGGCCCCTGACACATTCTCAGCCACCAAATCTGGGCCTCCTTACAAAAAGTTTGGGCACCCCTGTCCTAGACACTTTAAGAACTATTCTAGTGTTTTGAGTCTTCTGTACTGCTTAGGGTTTTGGGTTTTTTTTTTTTTTTTTTGCTGGCACTATATGTATATTTTATAGTCTGTGGTGTTTTAATCCTTTGCCCTAGTTTTGCTTTATATTATTTTATATTGTGCTTCTTTATATTTTCCCAGAAAAATGTGGTTACAATATTGTGATCATGAATCAATTATACAGAAACACTAAGTGTGCACCACCACTACTTGCTGTATATTTTGAAAGACGTGTGTTGTTTTTGAAGGTATTGTACTTGTACTGTACAGTATAAGGTAACTGTGAATTCTTTGCATCAGATCATTCAACTGGTAGAAGGCAAGGCTTCTGCCTATGTATTTGCAAGTCCTGGGTGCAAGAAATGGGATACCTGTGCTCCAGAGGCAATTCTGCATGCAGTAGGAGGTGAGTTAATTAATGTATTGGGGGAGCTGAAAGAATGAGATTTCTCGGGAGACCTAAATGATGAAAGTTGAAGGCAGCAAGAGAAGAGGAAAAATAAGTATGAGATGGCCACAACAACTATGATTTTAGTTGTGCCAGGCTGTTGAGGATAGGGAATTTTTGAGATCACTCATTCACGGGGTTGTCATAAGTCAGAGGTGACTTGACAGCATGTAACAATTTGTATAACATATATCATATTGTAATAATACACAGTGAGCCCGATTTACCTAATGAGATTTTCATTTATACTGCCAATGTGTTGTTCATATGAAGATCGCGTATCATTTCTATATTATTCTAGTGCCAAAAACAGTCATGTAAGGAGGCAAAACTTGTTGAATGCATTCAGATGTGCCCAACAATTAGTTGAACTGTATAGTAAATCGACTGCATATCTTGCTAGCTCTTATTTTCCAGATAGGTCAATAATGTTTTGTGTTGCTGGGGGGGGAGAGACCTGTGTTTTCTTGATATCTATCTGTCATGGCACAGAACTGTCCCCTAGTAATACATGCATGTGTGTGTGCTTTCCTGTTGTGATAATTTGAGATTATACTGTGGGCAAATTCAAATGAAAATAGATAATCAAACTTTGGGAAAGGAGAAGCCAGTTTCCTGAAATATACTTTAATACTTGTACAGTTATGTCTATATGCATAAAGGCTAATGGTGTCTGTGTTTTTTTTTCCCCTCCCTAGGCAAACTTACTGATATTCATGGGAATTTCTTTCATTATAACAAGGAGGTTAAGCATATGAATTCAGGAGGTGTTCTTGCTGCCTTGAAAAATCATGACTATTATGCCTCTCGAGTTCCTGAGTCAGTTAAACAAGCCCTTGTGCCCTAGAATACAAAGAGCGGATGGTGGGTTCCCTTGCTTTTGGAAAAAAAATCTTCAATATTCTGTAGTCTTGTTATTAGTTGGAACTGATGATTGTTTACAAAATTGGATCCAAGTGTCATTCTGACACAGTGCTTTGTTGGTGATACAATATTTTGTTACACTTTTTAAAAAAATGTATACCAGTAGGTACTACCTAAGTCAAAAATTAGCAGAATTAATTCACAGAAGAATTAAACTGTATTATTATTCACTTGAGGGAAACGAGTAATTGAATCACTGTGTTTCACAGAACAATAAAAATTTAAGGCTGTGTTGGACAAGCAGGTACTACAATTATACTAGTGTCACTCTTCACATGTAGACATACAGGGGGCTAGGGCAACTCTGTGACTAATACTGAGGTACTGTCCCAGTCTCTACTTGCGGCCTCCTTTACATAATTCAGACATGAAATAGCCGTACATATTTCAGCTTTTATACTTCAAAACAGTTTCCAAGCAGGTGATCATGTTTGCTGCAGCAAAAACAGTCTTGTGGCAGTTTCAAAATTAATAAAGTTTATTTGACATACACTTTCCTAGACTTGCTCCTCACTTCATCATAGACTGCATGCAATTAAAACTTATGCCAAATAAAAATGCAGCAGTCTAGGCTACAAAACGTTTTTTTGAGAACCCATTTGAAATGTGATCAATGTACTGTAATTTGTTTCATAAATACATACAAGACAGACTTGGCTAGCTGGGGAAAGGTTTAGGTGTTTTATCCTTCCTCTTATGTACTCTCTTCATTATTCAACTTTTGAGGAGACTTCCAGATTTGTAATCCATCATTTTGTCAAATTCTGGTTTGCCACCCACTTTTTTGAAATACCCTGAGCTGCAGATCCTAAGTTTCCTGTCTGAAATATGTGTTAAAGCACAACCTTGCACGACCAAAATGCTTTTCTCAAGTTAAGAGAATTTATGAGGAAGAAGAAAAAAGAGCACACAAGCCTAACAGTTTTCCCATCATCTAGCAAGCTACCTCTAAAACAATCCACTCTCTGTCGTAACTTTCCTTAGTCTGCTTATGGTCAGGTTTCTTATCATTATATAATGCACAGGGACATTTTGTTATTTGATATTGGATTATTTCTTATGCAGAATGTTTGTGGACCTCTCTTGGTTCTAAAAGAAATTTATGAAAATAAAATCAAGCCAAATCAACAAAATTCCTTTTCATCTGAACTGTTGAAGGCATATTTGTATATGTTTAATTTCTGTCTAAAACTGATCATTATGCACTTTAAAAACCACTGATCTAGGACATGTTTGTTTTAACAAAACATAGCAAAGTGTGTTGTTTATGTACCACCCTAGAGCACTTAAAGCACTCTCTCTCAACATTAGCAAGTGCAGAGT
Organism: Phrynocephalus forsythii; assembly: GCA_029282475.1. NCBI lineage: Eukaryota > Metazoa > Chordata > Lepidosauria > Squamata > Agamidae > Phrynocephalus > Phrynocephalus forsythii. The sequence goes on from JAPFRF010000002.1 coordinate 111,593,063, forward strand.
GATGCACATTGGGGCAAAAACAACAACAACAACAACAAAAACCAATTACATTTATAAACTGATGGGGTCAGAACTAACTGCGACAAACCAGGAAAGAGACCTTGGTTCCTAATGGACAGCTCAATGAAGGTGTCAACCCAGTGTACTGCAGCAGTGAAAAAAGCAAACTCAATGCTAGGGATCATTAGGAAGGGCAGGGCCGGCACTAGGGTTTTTTGTGCCCTAGGCGAGGGGCAGGCAGCGGCGGTGGGGGGTGTGCCGGGCAGTGGCGGCAGGGGTGCTGGGCAGTGGGGCGGGGCGGGGGGGGGCAGCAACGGGTGGGGGGACAGATGGCGGTGGCCAGTGCCCCCTGTCCATTTTGGCGTCCTAGGCAACTGCCTAGTTTGCCTTAATGGACGCGCCGGCCCTGAGGAAGGGTATAGAAAATAAGTCAGCAAGTATCATTATGCCTCTTTATAAATCTATTGTGAGGCCCAATCTAGAGTATTGTGTACAGTTTTGGTCACCATATCTCCAGAAGGATATTACGGAAATGGAAAAAGTGCAGAGGAGGGCAACCAGAATGATTAGGGGGACTGGAACACCTTCCTTACCATTTGAGGCTGCAACGGCTGGGCCTCTTCACTCTTGAATGATGGCACCTAAGAGGTGACCTGATTGAAGTTTATAAAATCATACACGGTATGGACAAAATAGATAAGGAAAAACTGTTTTCCCTATTGCACAACACTAGAAATAGGGGGCAATCCATGAAACTTTTGGGTGCTAGATCTCAAACAAATAAGAGAAAGTACTTTTTCACCCAAAGGATCATTGGTCTGTGGAACTCCCTGCCAAAAGAAGTGGTGACAGCTGTCAGCCTTGACAGCTTTAAGAAAGAATTAGACAAGTTCATGGATAACAAGGGTATCAATGCCTATCATTATGGATGACTAAGGACAACTTCCAGGTTGGAGAGAGAGGCAGAATATATCTCAATGCCATTTGCAGGGAATCTTAAACAGGTAATGGCATCTGCTTGGGAATACCCTGAAGCAAATGGTGAGCCACTGTGAGAGACAGAATGCTGGACTGGATGGGCTGTGGCCTGTTCCAGCAAGGCTGTTATGTTCTCTGGGTGGTTTACAATTTAATTATGCAGACTACACATGGCCCCCTTGCCCCTTGAGCTGTATGCTCAATTTAATATCCTGGGAAGGGATGGAGGGCTGAATCATCATCAAGCCGGGTTATGTGAGCCCATCAGAACTGAATTCAGGTTAGGAGGAGAGGTTTGACTGCGGGACTAGCATCACAAGACTCAATTAACCTCATCAAAATGTTTGGGTTTATTTCCTCTTTGTCCTTCACCAAAACCGTGTCCGTGGAATTGTACAAAGGGAAATTCAAGGAGCAGGGCACTTGAATTCAAAAATGTTGATATGCTGCTCATGGTATGCAGGTATAGCAGAGATCACACCCATATAAAATACAATCTGGTGCAAGACCAGTAACTGTTCAACGAAATGCAGCAGACAAAATTTTCAATACCCCAAAGTAAGCGGGAAGGAATATTATTTTAAATGGTTCGGTAAATAAATAAAAAAGATAAGCTGCAGAAAATATTGGTATCGGTGTCGGAGTATACTACCTCTACTTTAACGTTCCCGAGCTGAAGCTCAGCGGCACACAAAGGGCCCTCCTCCTTTAGAAAGTCTTTCCCGTAAATCTGTGAAGATTCTCAGTCATCCAGGTGCGTTTAACTGGGAGTTGAGTCATGGCTACTGGACTTCTTTTTTGAGAGAGAGAAACGCTTCGCTGTTCATCCAAACAGCTTCATCGGTCTTGCCTAAACTGATGGGTCTTAATTGTCCATTCAAAACTAAGTTATTTCCCAAATCTTTACATTACAAGGACTTTTATTGCAACAACATAAAGATGTAGTGTATTTTGACTTGAAAAATCTGTTGTTCTCTGTCCTTGTTACCTGACTGTCAAGTTGTCTGTGCCTTATGTCGACCCAATTAATGTGAGTTATCCAAAACCTCATGTCCTCAACAGACCTGCTCAGCTATTGCAAACTCAAGCCTGTGGCTTCCTTTAGGGAATAAATCGATCTCTTATTTGCATATAATCCTGCCTTCAAACAATGTGCCCATTTTTTTCTTTGGCCTTCAGAAATAGTTCTGCCTTGATTTGATGAAGGACCCAGTGGTCTTTCCCATAAGGAAAAAGAAGGGTGACGCTTCATTTAGGCCGGGGCTGTGTGTTTGTGCCTGAGAAGCGGTCTCTCTGGCTGCCTGGAGCACGACACGCGGGCTCCTCTGCCCGGCCCTTGGCCGAGGGAGGCGGCGCGGAGGCGCGGGCAGCAGGGCCTGCCTGGGAAAACGGGGCAGGCCCGGCTCCTCCTCCTCCTCCTCCTCCTCCGAGGGAGTCGCCGCCGCCGTGCCGTCCTCCCAAGCCGCCGCCTCCCCGCTGCCGCCGCCACCTTTGCCGGAATGGCGCTCAGCCTGACCGTGAACCCCGGGAACCTGCCTCTGGGTAAGGGCCGCCCGCGGCCTCCACCTGGGAGGGCACCAGGACCCCCCCCCACCCCCCCGGCTCTCTTCCTCCTTTCTCCCGGCCGGTGTGCGTGTGCGTGTGCGTGTGTGGGTCGGGAGGGTGACTTTTAGCCGGGGAGGGCGGCTGCCATGTTGCATCAGGCTGCGTGCGTGCACTGGCTCCTGCTTGTCCTCCATTCATCTCCTCGTTGCTAGCCCGGAATGGTCCCGTTGCGGGTGGTGATGGGGTGGAGAGGCAACATGTCTGGGGGGCGCCGGGGGTGGGGAGGGAGAGAGGGGAGGGAGCCCAAAAGCCTTCCTTTGGGGGCTTTTGGGACGGCGAGGCTCCGATTGTAGGGTCGGGGGGCGGCGGCTGGGGGGGGGGCGGAGAGGGAGGTTGGTCGGAGGCCGAAAAGGCATCCCGGGGCGACCCGTCGAAAGAGAGTCGGGCAAGGGCAGGGAGAGGCGGCCGTGGTTCGTGTGGAAGGGGATCAAAGCTGGAAGAAGATGACACGTGGCGGGGGATGTTGGGAGGCGCAGAGGTTGACAAGCTCTGAGATCTCTACGTGTGTAGGCCGTGAGCATCCGTCACCGTCTGGGGCTCTGGATTAGTTACCCTTTAATCACCTTCCTCTAAGCATCATTAGCGCCATTAAGACTGGCGTTCGGGTTTTAAAAATGGCCTTGCATAGCAGGTACAGTATTAGTTGCCCCTTGTATACGGTGATCCTTATAACCAAAGGCGACTTGTCATGGGACATACAAACGGGGTTACATCCATATGGAGTATGTGGATACATAGGTGGGCTGTTGACTGGGCTGTTGACTGTCATAAAGATTTCTCTGGCTCTCTAGCTCAGTCCTTTCACTTGTCTGTGTGCAAAACTTGATCTCCCTATTTTAGGATTTCTTGATTTGTTGTTGTTCAGCATGGGCTCATGACTTGCTCTTGATGGCCACATGAAATCAAAGCTTCCCCTGTTGTTATAATCAATTTGTGCTCTCAGACTGCTTCTGGTTGGTGGCAACCTTGTGAGTTAGTGACCTCCAAAGGATCCTGTCATTAACAAGCTAAGTGATGGCGAACCTTTTAGAGACTGGGTGCCCAAACTGTGATTCAAAACTCACTATTATTTTTTATTTTTTTGCAAAGTGACAATATAGCAATTTAACCTCAATACAGGTGGCTGTGAAGGGGCAATGTCGGGTGCCTACAGAAAGGGCTCCGAGTGCCACCCTTGGCCGCCCGTGCCATAGGTTCGCCAACACTGTGCTAAGGTGTTAATAAGTCAATCCATCCCATGGTCACTTTTCCTCTTTTCCTGCTGCCTTCCATTTTTCCCATAATTGTCATTTCTAGTGAATCTTGTCTTCTCACAGTGTGACCCAGATAAGATAACCTCAGTTTAGTCATTTTGGCTTCTAGAATTCAAAAATAATTTGATTTTACACCTGCTTATTCACCTTTTAATGGTCCATGGTATCTATTCTATAAGGCAAGCTATTCTTCTCTGTGTGCTGTGATAAAGGCTGGGGTCCTGTGCACACATAAATTGGGGTTATATCCCATTGAACTGGGTATTACACCTCAAAAGTGAGACAGAGGATTGTTTTGGAAGCCACCTCCTTCCTATTCCACATCTTTGATTATAAATAACGATGATATGCTGCATGAGCATCATGAGACAAGGAATTCAAAGAATAAGGAGTCTGGATTTCCTATACTGTGACAAAATGTAAATTCTGAGAGATGTTATTAAAAAAGCAACACATACTTATTTTACATAGCAGAAACTGTTTTCAGGGAACTCTTTAAGGAATTTATATCCAGAATCAAAACTGCTTTTACATCCAGTGTGTGTAACTCAGAAGGATTTATGCTTTGTCATGGAATTTCTGTACCTTAATTACAGCTTGTCATCCTGTCTCCGAAAATGACTCTAGTGTAGACTGTATTAAAAATGTAAACTTGTTTGTGCTGGTACTTCTCTGTCAGCTAAAATGTTGAACTTGTTATATTGCATGCCTTATTTGGCTCAAACTAGTCATTAAATTAACCAAACCAGTGCGTGTATACACACATTTTGTTGAAAGTGTAGCATCTTTCTATGCATGCTCACTAAGAAGTAAGTCTCACCAAGAACAATAGGACTTCCCTCCAAGTAAACATGCAGTCTTGGCTTTAATTGTGATGATGTGTCATTTTGCTTCCAATATGCAGTGATCCTTTGAATTAACTAAGTCTGAAATGTACTCTGCTGAAATCTTGTAGACCAGTCATGTCCAAAGTCAGGTCCAGGGGCCAAATGCAGCCCGTTTTCAAATTTTGAGTGGCCTGCGGCCTCTTCTGCCCACTGGCTCAGCTTGTCACTCATCATTCATTTTAGGCCATGTACCTGGGAATAACTTCCAATGAATTTAGCATGGCATATTTTGTACATGTGTGGTAAATATTTCAAAGCCACCCATTCAACACAAACAGAAAATATACTTTTGGCCTTATTCAAGCAGCTCTGGTTTTCAGGCTAAGGATTTTTTGTTTTTGTTTTTGTTTTTTATTTTAATCCCGGGAGCAGAGCAGACTCTTAGGAAATCATCATCATTTTAAAATCAATTCTACTGTATTATGTTCCTGGTTAAATCAAGCCTGTACTTTCACCACAAGTTAAAATGATCACACTGAGGTTAGTATATTTTGGACACATGATGAGAAGGGCAAAACTCAATCTAAAAGACAATGTCTGCAAAAATAAATTGAGTGGAAAGTAGGAAATGAGAAAGACCTAACAGGTTAGATTTATTAAGGAAACCTTAGTGTGGATCATTGAGTGTAGAGTCACTGAGAAACAATTTGAAAAAATTACCCGATATCGGGATCTGAAAATTGAACTTCAGAGACAGTGGCATAAACCGGTACAGGTGGTCCCAATGGTAATCGGCACGCCGGGTGCGGCGCCTAAAGAGCTAAGCAAGTATTTAGAAGAAATTGGAGTTGACAAAGTCACCATCAGTCAGCTGCAGAAAGCCACCTTACTGGGATCCACTCACATAATTTGCCGATACATCACATAGTCCTAAACGCTTGGGAAGCGTTCGACTAGTGGTTGGTAATACAAAATCCAGCATAGTCTGCTTTGTGACCATTTAATAAGAATAGAAAAGTAAAAACCAAATCAACAAAAAGAAGACCAATAGTATGAGTGTGCGTCAGTTATGGATAAAAGACCTGGATAACCCATCCTGAACAGCTGGGTTCTTAGTAGGCATTTAAATAACAGAAGGAAGGTTTGCCTGATGGATCTCAACAGAGAGGATGTTCCACAGCTAAGGGGCAACCACTGAGTAGGCCTTGCTCTTAGTCCAGTGGTTCCCAACCTTCCTAATGCTGCAACCCTTTAAAACGGTTCCTCATGTTGTGGTGACCCCTTGCCCTGCTTGGGAGAGGCCACAAGCCCCCTTTGGCTGGCTACTGCCGCAGGTGCCATAGAGAACTTCCCTCTACAGGCATCCTCAGCCTCAGCCTCCAGTGCCATTGACTGACATCCCCTCCAGCCTATCAAGCTGTAACTCATTCTTCCTCCCCCCCCTTTCCTCCCCCTCCCCCTCCAGACCCTAGCTGTTTGTGCCTTTTTCTTCACCGTCTCATGGCGAACCCTGTGAAATGATCGTTTGGCCACCAAAGGGGTCCTGACCCCCAGATTGGGAACCACAGTCTTAGTCGGTACCTTCCAGGCCTCTCTCGGGTTGGAACCCTCAGGTGTCCGACCAGGTTCTGTCTATTACCACTTAAGTCTTCACTCCTCTAAAAGTTAATTAGTACTAATGAAGGTTTCAATTTCACTGCTGTGTAGGTGGCAATATGTGTAGATAACAAAATAATTAATGGTTGTCCCTGTAGTTTCTTAGTGCTATAAGAAATATGAGGCAGTAGCTTTTATCTCCTGTCATTGATTTTAAGTTACTTTAGTTAATTGCTTGTCAAATAACATTTTTGTTTGAAATCTGTTTTATGCAATCTTCACCAGAATTCTGGCATGTCTTTTTATGGACTGCTGCTTCTGTCATGAGATGCATGTCCATGAACACCAATGCCAAGAGTTCTTTGAAGCACTTAAAGTTGCTTTGTTATTTTGGATAGAACAGCTTACCTGCTTACCCACTCCTGTCCCCTGCAGTTGGAACAGATTAGCTGTGTGGTGTGTGTGTTTACTTCTAATATTTCCAAATAATGTCTTGTCAGTGCAGATAGATCCAAGTGTGACCTTAAGAATTCTGTTTGGAAGTTTAGAAGTATGGAATTCACTGAAATGAAGTGTTCTGGCATGATGCAGCTGAAGTGAACCAACTTTCAGGCAGTTTCTATAGGCTTAATGTTCTTCTTGAAAGCAGGAGGGCTTAGAAGCAGTTAAGATTTGGCAGGACTGTGACCTTGATGATGTGTTGTGGTGCGGCACATACATTTTGCATCAGCATTAGGAAGTGAATTGTCAATTCTTTCTGAGGTCTTTGCTGAAGAGGACTCTAGATTCCAGCCCTTCAATTTTTCTAGGAGAAAGATGCCAACAATGTAAAAGAATGTCTTTTCTGAGTTCATTTGTGTTCAGGTGCTGGGTAAAATGCAGAGGGTCTTTTTTTTAAAAAAACTAGGTGAATTATTTCCTGTTTTAATTGGCAAATCTTGTGTTTTTAGGAGCTTTGTTGACAGCAGAGCATGTGAAAGACCATGTTAAAATTTCAGTAGAAGAAGGCAAGGAGACCATCCTACGCGTATCGGAACCGGAGTAAGTTCCTTGTATCTCTGCCATTAGTGTTTTTAAAAATCAATAGGTACAAATTGATGCTGGAACCCAGGAAAAAGAGCAGTCCTGTTTCTGTGCAGGGTGGATAGTCATTTAGTACTTTCTTTTTTTGTCTTTTGGGTAGTTACAGATGCTGCTCCTTGTCTTTTTTTAAAAATAGCTATTGTTCCTGAAAAGCTATTACTTTATAATTTTTACAGTAGGCAATCATGTTCCACTTTTCCTCTTGGTATATAATAGTGGAGCAGACTTTGGAGTGGGACACTGTGGCTTCCTTGTAAGTGTTTATTTATTTATTTATTTATTTATTTAAAGACACTTCTCATGAGCCCTGATAAAAAAACAAAATCTCAGACATGTGTTTTGAACAAGATGGCGGCAGGTGATAGGAGAAAAAAACCTAACTAATAAGGTCACCATAAGAAAGCCTCCACCTGCCTAGTGTAGGTAGGCGCAGCTGATTAGATGGTGAACTGTGTATCCACTTGAGTCATGCTTGGGTGTGGCTTGAATTCTTTTATCTCGTGGGTCTGGATCCGGATGCCCTTTCGCTCCGCCAGGTATCCTGGTCCCAAGCCGTGGAGGGCTTTGAAAATCAAAACTAGGAAAGAACCTGAAAATAGCAGGCGGACCAGAACTAATGTTATTCAACCCACCATTTTTGGACCCGCTGTAACCTCCGGACCAGGGTCAATTAACCATATTTTTGCATGTATACAGATCACCAGGGCTTTTTGCCTCAGGGAGGACTCATCATACTGACGGATCTAACCATCCTACAAAAAAATGGAGCGGGAGACGGCCATCACCTGGGCTTCCAGGGAGAGGGCCGAGTCCAGGAAATAAGATTCCTGGCCCTGTCTGTAGGCTGGAGGAAATACCCCCAGACTAGGGGGGGGGCCATTGTACCCAGATGAGGGCGCCCCAAAGAACAGAACCTCAGCTTCCTGTTGAGCTTCTGTGGTTTGTTTGTCCATTCCAGAATGGCCTCCAGGCACAGATCGAGGAGAGCGAACCCCTCTGCAGATGTTCTCCTCCTGCGTGTCATCAGCGTCACTGATGACAGTGAACTCCATATCTCCTGATGACCTCCCCAGCCAGCACGGGGAGATTGCCGAAATGCCTGGGGCACCCCAGAAAGAGTCCAAGAAAAAGACATCCCCAGCTGTACCCGCTGAGTCCGCATGACCACCAATTCCCACCTCAGCGAGCCGGGCCAGATTTACCGTGGTTGACGGTATCAAAGGCTGCTGAGAGATCAAGGAGGACGAGCAGGGAGGAACACCCCCTGTCGGCCTCCCTGAGGAGGTCATCCTGCAGAAACAAACAGGGCAAACAAACAAAAGAGGCCTCAATCCAGACTGGAAGGGATCCAGGATATGATTTACCTCCAGGTATGACTGGGAAAATGAAAACCTTGCCCAGGAAGGGAACAATGGCGGGGATGGGGGGCCAGGTTTTTTAATGGGTTTCACCATTTTAAGGGAAGATCCCTCTCGGGAGGCCGTGGCACAATCTCAGGCATGTTCCCTTCAAATTTAAAAGCCAGTCTGGGCAAGGGTCAACAAGGAGCCATAGCTCTGGAGGCCTCCGTAAAACCGGCCCAAAGTCATCCAGGAAAACAGATGAGGCACCGGAGGTGAAAAGGGCAAGCAACTTAAACTTGTCTTAACACTTGTCATGAGCCCTGATAGACAGACATGTGTTTTGTTGAGGATAGGAATTAGACGTTCAGAGCCTCCACCTGCCTAGTGTAGGTAGCTGATTATTGAACTGTGTATCCACTTAGTCATGCTTTCTTGAATTCTTTTATGGATTTTCCGATGAGCATACTAAAAGCTAAAAATAGTAATTTATTCAAACATTTTTAAAATAATTACCATATTTTTCCATGTAAACAATGCTACTTTTTTCTAATTTTTATAAGTTAACCATGCTTCAAAAAATAAGGGGAGTCATATACATGGAAGTAAGCCTTTCCCTGGGGTGGGGGGCATAGAGAAGAACCCATACACAGCTTGCTGTTTCCTTCTGTGGTTTTTTTTTTCCCAGGATCGGCTCCATCTTTCCTTGAGTTCTCCTCCACCTCTACCCTCACCCACTCTGTTTGCAGGATCCATCAAGAAATGCACTCCCAGAAAGAAAAAGAAAAAAGACAACCTTTTTTTTTTAAAGCATGAAAAGGCATTTCTTAATGGGCTGCACAATCCTGGAGCCCAATCCTGCAAAAACAAACAAACAAACAAACAAAACCCCGCCAAAGCGGAGAGGAGTGTTTAGAATGGGAAAATGAAAGGAAACAGCGGGGATGGGGGGGCGTCTAATGGCAGCATTTTATAGATGGAACAATACAGTAAATAAACATTACTATTAACAACGTTAGGTGTAAAGCATTACTAAAACAGATTGAAAAGCAACTAAAATATAAACCATCCTCTTTCAAAACCTCTCTTTAGACAGCCGGTCCCTAAGAAAAAGCCCCCTTGTAGAGAAAGGTCTTAATTTGCTTGCCGAAGGACAACAAAGACTGGGTCAGCCTGGCTTCCTATGGGAGGGAGTTCCAGAATCGGGAGCAGTGACAGGAGGCCCTCTCTTGTGTCCCCAGCAAGAGTGCCCGTGGGGGTGGTGACACTGAGACAAAGGGCTCCTCTGATAATCTTCATAATGCTTGGGCAAGCTCATATAGGAGTCTTTTAGATAGCTTGGATTCCAGCCATTTAGGATTTTATAGGTTAAAACCAGCATCTTGAATTGTGTCCAGAAACGGATCAGCAGCCAATGAAGCTGCTGTCACAATGGAGGTATTTGTTCCTGTAATCAGTCCCCGTTGACTATCTGGCTGCCGCATTTTGAACTCACTGGTGTTTCCATACATTTTCCAAAGGGGGTGTGTTGCAGCAATCCAGCTGAGATATAACTTGGTCATGCGTCATCAAGGCTAGATCAGTCCTCTCAAGAAATGGGAGCCGCTGGCGCCTTCATTGTAGTAGTGCATAGGCAGTCCTGGCCACTGCCGTAACATGTAATCATAGAACAAATGAGTTGGAAGGGCCCTATAAGGCCATCAGATCCAACCCTTGCTCTGTGCAGAATCCCAATTCAAAGCAGAACTGACAGATGGTTGTCCAGATTTCTCTCGAATGCTTCTGACCTTCCTTGTAGCTTGAGCCCTTTATTATAAATGCCCTGTACTCTGGAATGGCGAAGAACAGATCCCCGTCCCTCCTCTGTACGGTATACCTTTCAAGTACAGTGGCACTCAACTTACAAATTTAATCCGTTCTGAATGCATGCTCTTAAGTCGTGGTACCTATCTGAAACTTATTGGGGGGGGGCAACTAATTTATTGAAAAAATAAGTTTTAAAAAAAGTAAGTCAAGTGGAACATATCTAAAATTTGTAAGGCAGCAGTTAAAATGCCAACAGTTTTCCGCTCTTAAGTCAAATTGCTCTTAAGTCAGGGTACCACTGTATTTGAAAAATGCTATCATATCTCTCCTTAGTTTTCTTTTCTCAAGCCTTAGCATGCCTAGTTCTTTCACCCTTCTTTCACCCTTTCATCTCGGGGCTTAGTTTTCAGCCCTCTGATCGTCTTTGTCTTTTTCCTCTGAATTTGCTCCAATTTATTGGCATCCTCCTTAAAGTGCAGTTTCCAGAACCTGAAGCTGGGCATTTGGGCTCAGAGATGAATCCAGGAGTATTCCCACACTGTATACCTAGATTTTCAAGCGAAGTGTAATCCGATCCATTCCAGACTGAATTCCTGTCCCTGTCCCTTGATCTGCCTTTTGACTGATCAGACTTCTGTTTTTATTAAGTGTCCATTTATTTGCCCTCATCCAGTGCATTACAGATCTAGAATCAGAACAGTTTCTTCGGATTTAGATGTAAAGGAAAGATGGAGTTGGGTGTCATCAGGTGAACATGTCCAAAAGAGAGCAACAAATATGGCAGTAGATCTGGCAACCAAACTGTGTGAGGTATGGTTGAGATCTGGGTATGTTTCACCTGGAGGACAGAAAATTAGGCAGTGATATCATCAATTATTTGTAGGGCCCCCACATGGAAAATGGAGCAGGCTTGTTTTCAGTTGCTGTAGAACAGCTGGTCCCAACCTTGGGTTGCCAGATATTCTTGGCCTAAAATTACGAGAAATCCTAGACAAAGCAGCTAATAATGAAAACATCTTGGCGTTTTAGTTCAAGAACATCTGGGGTCCAAGTTTGCGAATTACTGCTATAGAGGATAAGAATTGAATGAACAAATTTGATTTAACATAGTTTCTATCCCTAAATGTTACTCATTATTCTAGTATAACGACTGGTAAATGTTTATTTTATTTGTTTTTGTCATAATTCATTTGGAAATATCTTAGAAAACTTGAATAATTAATTTGAATGCAGTTAAATTTCAAATGCAAATACTCATATTTCTTTTCTTTTTTTTTTTTTTTGATAGTCAAGTTACATTCACTGATGTGAATTCCATAGCTCGCTATCTGGCCAGAATTGCCACATCTGCTGGTTTATATGGTTCTAATTTGCTAGAACATACAGAGGTAGGCAGAAGTTCTGTGTATTTGATATTGCCTGGGACTACAGTGTTACCCCTATTTAGTGGTTTCCCTACAAGTATCAAAGTATTATTAACTAGAGAATGTTTATTCAATATTATTTTTTTAACATAATTAATATATTCTTAATGGGAATATACTATTGCTGCTAACACTTAACATTTGTTTTAAATTGTTAGGTAATGCTAAAACAAAAATAATGTTATTTTTTTTTCCAAAGATTGACCACTGGTTGGAATTCAGCACCACACGGCTCTCTTCTGCTGCTCATTTTGCATTAGCAGTTCAAGAACTCAACGCTGCCCTTTCTCTGAGAACCTACTTAGTTGGGAACTCATTGAGTCTTGCAGATTTCAGTGTCTGGGCAACATTAAAAGGTAAAACAACAAACTAAATATGCTTAAATGCTTATACTTTGATAACTGTTGGTTCATGGGTTTCTTGAAGCAGAAGCAGAACACTTTTTGAAGCATGCATTTTTTTTTCAGAAGCAGTGATCTTTTACAGTTAAGAATCACAGAATACTGTGGTTGCTTTTTTCTGTTCCCAAATTCCGTGTAAATACAGTAGCAGTATTTTCGTCATTTTACCACATGCGTATTTACATATGTCACATACATGCAGTAATAGTAGTGATCTCCCTTTTTCATAATTAAGCCACAAATATTAAGTCATGTTGCTTTTGATCTGAGTTACAGTGGCATCATATATATTTTTTTCCCCCCCCCCCAAACACTACATTTTCTAGTTTTTAATAAATAAAGCACATCTGTTTTTCAACAGGCAATAATGTGTGGCAGGAGCACTTACTTCAGGGTAATGCCCCAGTCCATGTAAAGCGCTGGTACAACTTTCTTGATGCGCAACAAGTTTTTCAGTCAGTAGGCTCCAGGTGGACTGAGGGAGGTGCCACTCCAAAGGCTAAAATGGTAAGTGTGTTGCTGAGTGAATGATTCTGGATCAGATGCTGTTAAAATTCTGGGAGTTTCAGAGAGGGTAGCCGTGTAAATCCTATCAAGAATTGCAGGCAAAACTGAAAGAAAAATAAAACGAAACGAAAGACACAAAACATGCGGCACCTTAAAGACTAACTTCCATATTTTAATGTAACGTTTCGTGGACACGTCCACTTCTTCAGACATATAGCAGGACATACCCATTCACAAAACAATAATGAAAAGACATGATAAAATACAAATAAACATGAAAATACAGTTTGAAAATACTAAAAATAACAAAATAAAATGGACATAGCACCACGAACCAAGACATGGTCAGATCAAGTAAGAAAAGTTGGTGCCAGCAGTTTAAAAAGGCCAATACAAAATTACAATCACAATCACAATCACAATCACGGTCACAATGTGCTCAGAGGTCCCCAAAGCATTTCCTGAAGAGGCAGGTCTTTAAGGCCCTTCTGAAATCCGACAGCGAATCCGCCAGCCTAATCTCCATTGGCAGTTTGTTCCAGTGTGCCGGGCCCGCCACCGAAAAGGCCCGATTCTGGGTCGAAGCCCTGCGGGCCTCTCTCAGTGCAGCCACTTGGAGAGAAAGAGAGGACGAAGCTCTGGTTGGTTGGGACGAGGTTGATCTCTGGTAGATCCGTCCCGCCAGATAGACAGGTCCAAAGCCATGGAGGGTTTTGTAAGCCAAAACCATTACCTTGAACTTTATACGGGAAGCAATGGGTAACCAGTGCAGGCGGGCCAGGATGGGGGTGATACGGGCATACCTGCTCACACCTACCACCAGCCTGGCTGCCGCATTCTGTACCCGCTGCAATCGCCAGATAAGGGTCAAGGGCAACCCCATGTAGAGGGCGTTACAGTAATCCTCAAGATCACCAGCTCCTGCACAACTGTCCTAAGGGAGTCCACATCTTAGTACAGGCGAAAAAAAGAAAGTCGAAGAAATCACCAAATTCAGATATGAACTAAGAAGTTGAGATCCAAGTCAATAAACCTTATGGAGATATGATTCATATGCTGTAGAGCTTTCTGCTTTTTTAAGCTAAAATGTGCTTTGTAACAAAAATAATATTGTACTTCTAAACAGATAACATACTGTATTTGTGTAGAGAACCCTATATCCTGTGTCTGACAATAATTCAGTAATTAATTTATTAGTTACTTTTCAGAAAACAGTTTTCATGTTCCCCTGCATAGTTTAATAATTCATCATTGCTTTAATTTTAAGGCAACAGAAAAGAAACAAGATGTTGGCAAGTTTGTTGAACTTCCCGGTGCAGAGATGGGAAAGGTCATTGTTAGATTCCCTCCAGAGGCAAGCGGGTAAGGATTTTTAAGGATTATTTCTTTCTTTCTCAACTTGAAAAATAATTGAATTAAAAGTCAGTTCCCTTGCAATTTTTTTTAACAAAAAGGTGATTTTTTTTAAATAAAAGCTTTGTTTTTTCTCTTTTTCAAAAACTGGTTTTGTATTAAAACGCACCATATGTACCTAAGTGTTTGTACTGGAAAAAAAGTACTCGTTTAGATGGCTGTTTTATGTTTTTGTTGAGAAAGTTTGAGGGCATCTTTGGACTCGTTCTTTGTAAAACAGTTGCATGTAAACCCAAACAACTAGGAAGAGAACTGTTCTTAAGTCTTGTAGGATTTTTTCCTATCCTCCCCAGCATTAGAATATATTTCATTTGCAAGCAATTACTCCTGGAAATAAAAATAATGAGTTGTGCAGTGCTTCCAGGAAGTCAGTCTAAGCGTAGCATTTTCTTCATATCCTCTCTCAAGTAGAAATAGTCTATTGGTTTAACATAATGTAATTTCAAATTTCAGTTAATAAGTGAATTTGGTACTAAAGAAAGAAACCTATACTGTAATACAAACTATATTGCCTTACCGATAACCTTACCAAAATACTTGGAAAGCATATTTATTACCATGCGCTCAAGTTCGGGCAAAAAAGCTGTTGAAATGGTATCACTGATATTTTAATAGGGGTGATCTGCTTTTTTAATATTTTCACTAATCTGAATTAGTGGGCATGATGAGGTGTAATTATCTTGGAAGCTAAATAATATTTATTTTAGGGAACTAATGAGTACAGTTTCTAAACCATTAACTTTCGAAATTAACATTGACTAATGATAAAGGAAAGTCTGAATTAAAGCAAAAAGCAATTATACTCCTGAGATTATGACTGAACACAAAACCTTAGAAATGTTTGGAACTGAGAAGTAAAACACACTCACAGTAACTATTACAGCAGCAAATACTAATGTACTACGTTTTCTATTTTTTAAACTTGCACTTTGTTTTCTTAATATATACAAACATGACATTATTTTGCTGTGTGCTATGATTTTGTTTCTAGATATTTGCATATAGGTCATGCAAAAGCTGCCTTATTGAATCAGCACTACCAGGTCAACTTCAAGGGCAAGCTGATCATGAGGTTTGATGATACAAATCCAGAAAAAGAAAAAGAAGACTTTGAAAAGGTAACTGAAAGACTTCCATTTATAATATCACTGAAGAATTGAAAACAGCCTGGTATACTATTATGCATTAGTTGCTTAATTCTAGAAGAGTTCTGTTAAACAGGGATTTTACAGGACAGGAACAGAAACATAATCAATATTTAATGGAGGGTTATAACCACTGTGTAAGACTTTCACATATGAACATCCTGTCTAGCACTAGTAGGGAAATGGCATTTATACATGACAGTTAAGTTATTGAACAATTTTTAATATGCCTAGTTTCAGCTTGAATGATCGTTTCAGTTTTTGCATGTGAAGAGAGGGCTTTCTGAGGCATTTCTAGCTTTTCTTTTTCTTAACCCCCTATCGCTCTTTTACTCAATCATAAATTCAAAGATACAGTGGACCCTTGTATAACAAACAGCTTGTATAACATAAAATTTGTACAACATAAAAATTCCGGAGATAGGGGAAATTTGCTTAACATAATTGCCTATGGGGAAAATCCATACAACATAAAATGGGACCACTCCATTTTCAATGCATTCCTATGGGAATTTGTGTAAAGGAAAATTTGCTCAACGTAATTTCTTTTGGAATGAATTAATTCCTTTATACAAGGTACCACTGAAGTCTGTTTTATTCATTACTGCTGAGGCAACTCATCCCTGCTATTATCCCAGTGCTGGCACGTATGCTATTCTCAGGCACTTCCCTGAGTTTCCATGTGCTCTAAAGATCAAGATGTCCTTAGGTTCAGAAGTGTCTTCTAAGAGATGGTCCCACCCAGTTATTCTGCTCCAGGATTGATGGACAACCTCCATAGGGCTGAAGGCCATTTTTCAGAGTAGGAAGCAGCTTGACTTTGGGCTTCATCCCTCAACAATTTTGTCCTTAGCACGGTGTTTACCTCGGTCACAGCTTTCCCTCATTTAGCTTAAGTGCTCTGAAATTTCATAATAAATTATGGGTTCACTTAATACATAAAATTGCAGCAATTCCTATGGTCCTTCTTTGAAGATAAAATATTTTAAGAAGAAACCAACAAAATATCATAGATCAATAGGTGGGACAAGTTTTGACAGTTTTTAAAGAGGATTTGAAGAATAAACAAACATTAAATAATTTGATGAAAGGAATGCAGTTGTTAACAAACATTCTCAGTGGTTGAATATGGGTCAGATTAGTAAAGAAAAAAACAGATCAGCATTAATCATAAGTATTAATGCAAATGGAGGACTCTTTGTCGATTTTATTGTGCCAAATTTTATATATACAGGTTATCTTGGAAGATGTCGCAATGCTACACATTAAGCCTGACCAGTTTACATACACTTCTGATCATTTTGAAACAATAATGAAATATGCTGAGAAGCTCATTCAAGAAGGAAAGGCTTATGTGGATGACACACCAGCAGAACAAATGAAAATGGAACGAGAGCAGAGAATAGAGTCCAAGCACAGAAACAATTGTAAGATGTGTCACGGGGCTTCCCTTTCTTTTTGCTTACTTAATATAGTCTCTCTGGAATCTGGCAATCACCTTATTAATATTGGATCCCCAGTACATGGTGAAGCCTTCAGTGGCTTGAGTCTGCCAAAACCGCCTCCTTGAGCCACTTTGTAAAACTGTTTTCCTGGATCCCTCCCCATTACTTCTAACGGGCATATTAGTTCATGAAGGAACAGGCAAGAACTCACCATAAAGCACCCTGAAATGTGATTGAGAGGGGTGTATGCTTTGCATGCAGAAAGTCCACAGCTCAACCCCCAGAATTGCTAGTTGAAAGGATATTAATTTGTTAAGGCTAGAAAAGATTGTTACTGGTGAAGACAATTTTGACATATTTTCCCCACTACACCACGGTACCATAGAAATTAGGCCACTATAGGTCATAAACTGCTCGAAGGAACATGATTTGGTTAAATATAAGACAGCTTCCTATGTTCTTATATGATTTTGATAAGAACTTCAGGTCTTCAAGAAAATGTTATAAATACATCAGTTTGTGTCCCTCTCTCCTGATGAAGTGGTTGTCATTTTTTTAATTTGGATTCCCCCCCTCGCCCACACACATAATCCTTATCCATGGCTGGCATTATTGTCAAGAAACTGGAGGAAAAAAGGTTATTGAAAAAATACCAAGCCATTTAGTTAAAACTTGTCAGAATACATGCAAGAAATGTTGTTAGCTTTAAATCCTTCGATTTAAATCCTGTTAGAATGTTTATCATTTTATCATTTTTGTTTGGAACTGTCAAAGTTACATTATTGAAATCTAAACGCTATGTTTGCAATTTAATAGCTGTTGAGAAGAACATGCAAATGTGGGAGGAAATGAAAAAAGGAACGGACTATGGCCAGACTTGCTGTTTACGAGCCAAAATTGACATGAGTAGTAATAATGGATGTATGAGGGATCCGACTCTTTACCGTTGCAAAAATCAGCCACACCCACGTACTGGAAATAAGTACAAGTAGGTTTACTTTAAGGAAGATGTTTTCTCGCTTTCTTGAACCATGTTCTGCTCTGTTTTATTTTGTATAAGTGAGGACACAAGCTTGTCTTCTTGACAGTTTCAGTTGTCATAATGCATCATCAACCCGCTTCTAATTCATTGAAGCTTAATAAGATATTTGAGGCATATAAGATGCTCAAGCAGTGGTTTTCCAATACCACTTTCTGCACATTTTTATGGCAAAATGGTGAATCCAAGTCTCTTGAGTCCGACTCTACCATTCAATTTACTGTACTAGGCTGGTTCTCCTAATTCTTCTGCCTTTTTAGTATACCCCACAAATATATATCTGTTAATATGCATGATATCAAGTATTACATGGCAGAGTATTTTAAGTGAGAAAGAAAATGTGATGCATTAAGTTGTCCTAAGGCCAGCTCCACAGTTCAGCTTACAGCTAGATTTATGGTGGGCTACTGGCTCCAGTGTATCCATCCGTGAGGGTTAGAAGAAAAGAGAGGGTGGTGGAACCGGGTAGGTTATGCAACTATTTGGACATGGAATCCCAAGTACCCATTTGAACACGGATTCAGTGGGTGTGCTCTAGTTAGTACTGTATTAGCAGTTGAATTCTACACGCAAACAATGTGATCTTTCCTTCCTTCCTTCCTTCCTTCCTTCTTTCTTCACTTTTTCTCCTTCCCCCATGTTGATCCCTGGCTGCAGTGATTGATTCAATGACTTTTGGAGGTCAACAAAACATTTCTGGCTGAATGGTTTCTGCAGTATGATTAATGACAGGGATATCTCAGTTCATGAAGTTAATGCACTCTCCGGGACATTTTGTAATGCGGAAATTTCATAAACCGGAAATGCAGGGGGCACAATGCATCCTGGGAAAGGAAATCCTTTTGGGGGAAAATGTAAACCGCAGATTTTTTTGGGGGGGGGGATTATAAACAGAGGCATTATTTTCAATGGACTTCCATTCGTGAGCCGAAAATTTCATTAACCGAGGCGTTCTTAAACCAGGGTACCAATGTATTCCATATATCTTGGGGTAGGTTTGAGTCATGAAAAGACATTTGCTTAGGGCAAATAGGTTTTCCCTACTTGATTGCAGCAGCTGGATGTAGGTGCCTTGCCCATCCATGTCCTTGTAGCCCTGTGCCCTGTGCATGCTCAACATGGTAGCTGGATATCAGACACTTATTCCATTAGGAGACATTACAGAGAGTGACTTTTTAAAATGTGTGTCAACTCCTATTAAGGCAGCATACTGTTGCTGAATTTTTAACCAGAGGAAAAAATGATTCCTGTTGAGAATTTTAGATAAATATGATGACCAGTATGTCAACAGGCAAAGCATCCACTGTCTTTCATATTTCTTATTGTGAGTGATATAGTGGGAAAAAGAAGTGCATAATTTATGTCTTTATGTTTGACCTGTTCTAGAAATGCTTTGTGGAGAAAAGCTACCATCCTGTTATACTTGGTGTAGTGTAAAGTTACACCTGCAGCAGTCAGCAAGGAGTTAGGCCCTGGCAGTCTGCATTGGGTGCCTGAACGTGCAATTGATTATGCTGCTAATGGTACAACTGTGTCTGTAGAAGAACTGTTAGCTGGACATGAATTCTCTCTTGGTGCCAATTTCACAGCCAGGTTTAGTTATGCAGCAGGATTTTGGCCGCTGATGTGATTTTTAAAAAACAAATTGAAATAACTAGTATTTTTAGTTTTACTTGGTCTGATGAAGTCCAAAAATCCCCCATACACAAACACACCTTCTTACACAAATTGAGCATGTAGCTTCATTGAGATGAAAGTTAGACCAAGCTAGGCATGACAAAGTGGCTTCTAACCCCATTAATTTCACCATCATGTTAAAGTAGAGAATTGACTGGCAGGAAGGAGCTTACTCCTTCCATCCAACAATTTGGTTCTGAATATATGTACCCCTCCCTACCAGTTGTATCCACTCCCACCCAACCACACACTTAGCCATTCATTGAAATTGGAAGTTGAGGCTTTCAAAGAACGGCCAACACAGAAAGATGATGCAGAGCCGTTTGATAATGGAACCAGTTACCTTAGGTTGCTGGTGAGTGCTCCAACCCTGGAGGCATTCAATTGAAAACTAGACAGCCACATGTCAGATCCGCTGTGATTTGGATTCCTGCATTGAGCAGCAGGTGTCCTTATGGGCCCCTTCCAACTCCATTATTCTGTGATTATATTGATTCTGTCAATCAGACGTCCTTTGCTCTACTGATACTTCTATGCCAATACCCTTCTGCTTTCCCTTATTGGTCCCATGTGTTTGCCAATACAGTATCTCTGGTCCAAAAATCAAAATTGTTTGATTCGCTTATGTTAAAACAGAACTGGGTATATCTTTTATTAAACAGAACTGGATATATTTCTGTCTGTCTGTCTGTCTGTCTGTCTGTCTGTCTAAGCCAGTGTGCATTAGCTGCCATGAATGCAATATAGGCTGTTCGAATACAGTACAGCAGGAGTCAGTATGACTTCATGTTAGGGGTGGGTGGGTTCCTTTTTCTTCTTAAGTAAAAACCTTGCCCCCCAACAAAGGCAGGTGTACCTAAAGAAACATTCAAAAATAAAGAATTTTGAGCACAGAGATAATTGTGAGTAGCAGAATTACCACTTCTTCCACGCAAACGTTTAGTCCTGTTAACGTCCAAAAACATCTTCATTTCATTAGTCCAATTTAGAAGTGGTGGAATAGCTTTGCTCCTGCTGTTATGAAGCTGTTAGGAATAAGAAATTCTTGCCAGTTTACCTTGAACTACTCAGATCTACTGTGTCTGTTTTCTGCCCACTCTGGCAATATAGTATTAATCCTTGGTTTGGAGATAGTGGAATGTTCTTACTTCCTCTTTGTTGTAAGGTGCTTTAGATACTGCTTTCTAAGTTTTATTTATATGTGTGAAGTGTTCAATATTGTCTATGTACGGACAAAAGTTAATTATACTTCTGCTTGCTTTTCAGGGTTTACCCCACCTATGATTTTGCCTGTCCCATAGTTGACAGTATTGAAGGAGTCACTCATGCTTTAAGAACCACAGAATACCACGACAGAGATGAGCAGTTCTACTGGATCATTGAAACCTTGGGTATAAGGAAGCCCTACATTTGGGAATACAGCCGTTTAAATCTCAATAATACTGTTCTCTCTAAAAGGAAGCTCACCTGGTTTGTCAATGAAGGGCTGGTGGATGGCTGGTAAGTCGACCCATTTTACCTTGGTATCAACTAAGTCAGGGAATGGGTGGCCAGTGATTCTCCAGGCAGTGTTAGAGGACAGTTCCCATGAGCCCATACCAAAACCACTGGGTGTATTGGGAGCATTGGGAGCTGCAATCTAACAACACTTTGAAAGCCATGGGTTTCTCATCACTGAACTTGGACTCTCTCTCTCTCTCTCTCTCTCTCTCTCTCTCTCTCTCTCCTTCCTGACAGACCGACACAGAGATAGAAAGAATAATTTGGTTAGCAGGTATTATTAAATATTTTAGAATAAAAACAGATTCTTTATACTCTTCCTCCATATGTATAGAGATTTCAAATAAAACAGAAAAAGGAACAAAAATGTAAGGGGCTTACTGCTTGCTAACTCTCTAAATTACAGTTTAGGTGTTCTGCAAGATATATATTCAGCTGAGATGTGCTATTCAACTATTTAAACCTATATACAGTATTTCTTCCCCTACTAGGTTATATACTGCTTATTTGGGCAGCCTTTAGGAGATATGCTTCCCTCCGGTGTCTCTTCTGTGATCTTCAAGCCATCTTATTCCCCCTTCCCCTTCCTAAGGCCAGTTTTGTGGCGCCACCACCCTGAACTGCTCCCCTAAATCAGGGCTAGAAATCACGTGGCATTCAGCAGCCTGGGGAAAGATACATTTGAAGAATGTTGGGAAGACATTTCTGGACTTGAATACATTCACCACATCCAATATGATCCCATGTTTGGCCTCTGAAGAGTTTTCCAACCCTAAATATGGTCCTTGACCTGAGCGGGTTTGCCCAGCCTTACTCTGCTGTAATGAGCTGTGTTCTCAGGCTGAATTAGGAACATGGAAGTTCAAGGAAAGAGAGAAGTGGCCCTTCCTATTGTGAATCACTTTTCTTTCCATATAAAGAAAATGTGGGGTCCCTCTTGGCAATTAAGAAGCTTTTAAAAACTTGGCTTTATACTGCCGCGTTCAGCGATCAAGGAGGTTGATTTATTTCATAGTAGATGTTTGAGCTTCTTTTTTCCCCAGCCATCTTGCCTTAGAAATGCTTTTGTATTTCAGTTTTTTAAATCTGGTTCTGCTGATTGTCTGTTCGGTTTGTTTTATCTTATATTGTGGAAGTGATTATTTGTTTGTTTGTTTGTTTGTTTGTTTGTTGTTTCTGTATTGCCGTATGCCTTTTCTTATTAACTGCACTGAGTTCTCATTTGGGAAAATTTGGTGGTATATAAATATAAAAATAAAGAAAATAAAGAAAAACACTGAAGGAGCTTCAGAAAAGTTAAGAAGGGAGATATAAAATTGGCTTCCCTCATCACCCATACTGTTACCCATGTTACGTTTACTTTGAGCAATTTGTAATTTTTCTAACAGCTTCCGTACCCAAAAGTTTGGTCAGCCGATAACTTCCAGTGGGCTAAAATCCTATTGCACAATTATGCAAATAGCATGACTTTTAGCCACGAATGATAATAAGTGTAAGAAAGCTCCATAGTCTGTTGCATGATGAGTCACATGTCTCAGTATGCAACAGACAATGTCTGCAGAGATTTCTTAACTCACAACAGTTGGCTTTCCAAATATTACACCATTTGTGTGACAGCACAGGAGCATTTCAGGCCGTGTGTGTATCTGTTTGCTACTTGGTGTCACTTAAGGTAGAAAGGTCTGAAAAAAGAATTTTACAGTCTCAAAAAGAATGGTATGACTTTTATGGAAATGTCACAGGCAGTGGCAGACTTTTCAGAAAATAATAGCAAAATAACACCTGTACTGTATGCATATTGAAATTGTTTGGAGTTTATGCCATTCTATTCATCTTGTGTATTGTTTCTTTCTGCATTGTTCACCTAAATGTAAATTTAATCCTGTTAGGGATGACCCAAGATTTCCTACTGTCCGTGGTGTCCTGAGAAGAGGCCTGACAGTCGAAGGACTGAAACAGTTCATTGCTGCACAGGTAGGGGTTCCTGTATCTGTCTTTTCTGCTCTTATGTGAATTATCTTAGCAGTGCAGTAATATTGCCCATAATGCCTCTCTCCAAAGCCATCTGGAAAGTCTTCCAGTGGAGAGCTTGACCGATTGTTTGTAAAAGTGTTATGGGAAATAGTTTTCCCAAATTGTGATGTCCCTTTAATGTGCCGGGGTCTGTCAAAGGAACATGGATTCTTGCAGATGTAGGTAGAGGTGTTCCTAGAACACCACATAGTGTTTCCCACTATTTTTGGAATATGGCGAATAGTTCAATAACAGTTTGGAGCTTTCCACAAAACATTGAAGAGGCATCTGTTCACAGGCCTGACGCTGCTGGGGTGCTCAGACCCAATAAAGTATCTGAGAAACCAGCCTCTATGGGAGGCTTTGTAGCCATGCCATTACCATCTCTTTAGAGATACAGACAGCACCAACATTGGTCCTCATATTGGTGCCAAGACAGAACATAATTTATTTATTGGAGCCTTATGGGGAGGGGGGTTGAAGATCAAGAAGGAATGATCTGTGCAGGTTTCAGTTCATAGGTCTTAACGATTTCATATTACATATTCACATTTCATATTTACGTTTTACGTTGTTTGAATGTAAAATGTTTTATAGCTCTTTAACCCACCTTGAGATCCTGTGATATCTAGGGTGGGCTATAAGCATTTGTAGTAGATAAATATGCAAAGTCATGTCTCTTTCTTGAATTTTGCTAGTCAGTAAGGGGAATGCACCGCACGGTGCGGTGATGACATCTGGGCTGGACATATTCAAAAGGGGATTGGACAGATTCCTGGAGGACAAGTCCATCACAGGTTACAAACCATGATGGAGATGTGTAATCTCCAGGCTTAAGACCAGGGTACTTCAAGGACCAGATCCAGGGGAGTGATATCAGGAGACAGATATCTAGTCTCGTGTGCTCCCAGACGCATCTGGTGGGGCCACTGTGAGATACAGGAAGCTGGACTAGATGGGCCTTTGGCCTGATCCAGCATGGCTCTTCTTATGTTCTTATGTTCTTATTGTAATTCCTTGTCATATGTTTCACAACATCAAATGGTCAATGAAGATGGATGTTAAATTGTCACATAATATATGTAATGTTGTGTTGAAAGTATTCTCAAAGACTTTCACAGCTGGAATCATATACAGTGGTACCTTGTATAAAGGAATTAATTCGTTCCAAATAAAATTATGTTAAGCAAATTTTCCTTTATAAAAATCCCCATAGGAATGCATTGAAAATGGAATAATCCCATTTTTATGTTGTACGGATTCTCCCCATAGGCGATTATGTTAAGCAAATTTCCCCTATCTCCGGAATGTTTTATTTTGTACAAATTTTATGTTATACAAGTTATTTGTTATACAAGGGTCCACTGTAGTTGTTGTGAGTTTTTCAGGCTATTTGGCTGTGTTCTGGAAGTTTTTCTTTCTGACATTTCACCAGACTCTTTGACTGGCATCATCGGATGATAATGACTAACACCTATTCTTCTGCATAGGACAAGTTTCCTCTTTCCCACAACTTAAAAAACTCCAGTCTCACTCACTCTATAGTGAACTCCTAGTTCCCCGAGCTCCTTGCCTGCCCCCTGAAGATGCTAACCAAAGAGTCTGACAAAACGTCAGGAAGAAAAACTTTGAGAACATGGCCAAACAGTCCAAAAAACAACAACGATTAGTTGTGCTGAAAAATAGTCATTCAAATTTCATGCCGTTTTTCTAATATGGTTTACAGGGCTCCTCTCGATCGGTTGTGAACATGGAGTGGGATAAGATTTGGGCATTCAACAAAAAGGTACATGCTCCTCCGTTTTGCTATGATGACTTCTCTGGTTGACACTTGCTCTGTTCTGCTGGTGTCCAATCCAGCATTCTGTGCCATGCTCTTCAAAGACTAGTGAATGCAGAATGTTGCATCATCTGGCGCATTTTCAGGAAAATGGAATGTCCCCTCTTGCTAACAAGGGCTAACACTGATCTTACTTATTTATTTTTTTACTAAACTTGATACTGAATTGTTCTTGGATTGTGTGGGCAGGTAATGGGATTTTGCTGATGTTTACACTGATATGAAAACTCTGCATTTCATTTTTCTGCTTTCAAGCTGCGAGCTATCTGTAAGAAGGTATTACGTAACGCTTTTTCCACCTTAGCCTATAGCTTACAGTATTGTAAGCATATATAGCATAAGCCATCAATGTGCAGCTTCTCATGGCACCACCATGTCTGCTTACATAATAAGAGCTGTATTATCTCCATCTTAAAATGCATTATTCCTATTCTAAAGGGGGGGAGAAGTAATCCCAAGTCCTTAATTCTCCATGAGAACATCACTCCCAAATTGTGATGTAGAACACATTGCTTTTCTGCAGTGTCCTGGAGGCTTTATCTCTTTCTCTTTAACACAACTAGAGAATTGTTCTTCCAATGTTCCTCAGCTGGCAGTCAGAGAAGGAATACTGCATCTTGATATGGTTAGTTGCTTTTTTGGGCAGCAGATGCTTGGATACTATAATAAGGCGAACTGTCAGTGTCTGTCTGCTCAACCGTGTGGCTGTTCCTATTTTACTTGCATCTGGATTTTTGTTTGTCCTTAAATCATCCTATTCCCAAATTTAACTGTTTGCTTGCCTGGCATGTGTCTTTTATTCTACTCTACCCCCTTCTTATTCTCTTCATTTACATGAGGGATTATCAATTGGTTCTTTTTGTTGCTGCATAGACTGGCTTTTTATGTGTGTCACTGAACTTTAAAAAAAACTTAAAAAAATAACAGAGGCTTGGATTTAAGTTACGTTCTTACTGGGCCAAGAACAGAAGGCAAGGAGTCAAAATGCTCTGAAGACTGCTATGTACCAGCCAAACAGCAGAAGGAACGGATTAACAGCAGCCCACACAAAAACAAAAGTGAAATTTCTCTACTAGGTTATAAAAGAGCACCCCAAGAATCCCTTGAATAGTGTGGGCTGCACATAAGCAGCCATGCAAAGGAGAATCTGCGGGGGAAACACTTGAATCATTGCCCTTCTTCTATGATATAATTCAACAAAATTCTGGCTCTGCACCTCATTTGGGACTCCTAAATTCAGAGTTGCTCTTCAATGTACAGATTAGTGGATCAGTAATGTCTTCATGTTTTAATAGGTAGGCAGAGGTCTGAAGGATGCTCATCTCAGCTTCATCCAAAAGTTTATATCCATACAAATTATGAATTCTGTAAGAATTAAGTCAAGCGTTAACCATTCTTTGATGTTTTTCTTCTTGTTTGGCTGTTTCATTCTTACTATGGCAAAAAGCTGAGCATAGGAAGTTACTTTTAAATAGCTGTTTTTGTATCTGGAAGTTGAGTCATGGCAACTGGACTTCTTTTTTTTTTTTTTGAGAGATAAAAACATTTCACTGCTCAATTCATCCAAACAGCTTCATCAGTCTGAGAGACTGATGAAGCTGTTTGGATGCGCAGTGAAACATTTCTCTCTCTCAAGAAGAAGATGTCCACTTGCCATGACTCAACTTCCAGATAAACTCACCTGGATGACTGAGAATCTTCACAGCTGTTTTTGTACAGATAACTCCCCCTCCCCCCAAAAACAACCCCTTTAATTCTATTTCCATATTTCCTCAGCAGCAACACTAATGTTGCCCATCTATGCAACCTCTTTCCTGTTTATATTTTAATGGCTACATTTTATAATAAGTATAAAACTTCCAAGTAGCACAAGGTCATGGATCATTATTATATGAAAGAAGGGAAGGCCTAAGACTTGACCTAGTTAAGTGATGTGAGTGGTAAAAAGAGATGCAAACTTTGCTGCAGAAAACTGTAGGTACAAACCTAGTTTGGCGAGGACATGAAACAGGAGAGGCTATTCTTGAGTTCAGTGCTGTGATTTTGCCTTATTATAGTTATCTAATGCTGTTGCATTTAATTAATGTACTAGAACCATACCTAGCAGAATAAGTTGAGAAAATATGTGGATTTAATACAAATTCCCAGATGTAGATACAAGGAAATTTTTGCAATGGTATCTTGTGTTCATAATGCACACCCACACATCCTTAAAATTGATAGTGACTTCCAGTGTGAATTTTACATCTGCAAGATCAATCAGGTATATAAAGTATCACATCAGAGTTAGTTATTTTAAGCTTTCAGAGAACATCCAACATAAATCCTGGACCCTACTTATTATCAAGCTTCAAAAGAGGTTACATTGGCATTGGTATAATTTTCATATGTGGATGTGCTTTCCTAAAGTCCCATATTTGCAAAAAGAGGCTCAGCTCTGTTGATAACTGTTTTCTAGGATGTAAATTAAACATAATAGTACAGTAGGATTGGGAATTTATATACTTTTACATGGGAGGAATTCCTACTGAAATTCAATCAGCCTTATTTCTCAGTGGGCATGCACTAGATTATGCTCAAAGATTTTTTGCAAGAATTAAAACGTATCCATAACTCTCCTCAAAGGTGTGTGTATGTAAATTCAGTTTAAATTACTGGGGGTTTCTTTTTTTTTTAAGTTGTGATCCAGAGTCTTAACAGTTACCCTCTAGTTAAAGCTTTGTCATATTTGTGTTCAGTTTTTAGATTTTCTGAAAGGTGACATGCCAGTTATGTGAGTTCCGCCTTTTTAAATAGTCACCAGTGGTGTAGAATATTGTTTTTACATAAGGGCTTTTCTTTTCTGAAAAGTCATGAAAATTGCTTAGCACTGCTAAGGTTGAGTTAATATATTCTTAATAGCCTTTCTGTAACAATTTAACAAAAATCAATTGCAATCTAAGATGCAGTAACATAAAGAATACCAGTTAATATTCCTTAATATTATCTATCTATCTATCTACATATTTTTTTAGTTCACATAACTCCTGTTTTTGCCTCTTTGACAAAGCACTAGGTAATGGTGATCTTTGGTTCTTCCTGGTGTATATTTATAGGTTATAGATCCAGTGGCACCTCGGTATACTGCTTTACTGAAGGAGGAAGTCGTCACTGTGAACATTCCCGAAGCTCAAGAAGATGTGAAAGAAGTAGCTAAACATCCAAAGGTCTGCCAGCTAGTTTTGGCTGAACAATAAAATCCTGTAATATAGAATGTGAGAATGACAACTTGCATCACTTTTCTGAAAAGCTCTGAAAACACATTGGGTTTTTTTTTAAAAAAAGCTTAGAGATTCTTCTAAAGCAAGGACTGAAATCCAGTTTAAAATTGCAGCAAACTGCATTGAATTGGTGGGGAATCAACTCCTCTATAAGTTCTGTTGATTCAGTGTGGGTCTACTCTAGTTGTGACTTACTACTGGTTTTCAGCCATTGTGCCTTATTTTCAAGGAAAATCATGCCTCCAAAGGAACAGTTCTCCCAGTTTTTGGGGAGGAGAAAGGTCTTTTCCTTTTCTTGTTCCAAGGGCCTTGGGGGAATTAAAAAAAGGGCCTTTTGGAAGAGTAATGGCTATGAACAGCTCAAGATATGAGAACACTCATGTTACTGCCCCCTCCCCAGTCACACATTACTGCAAGGGATATTGGCATATAGAAAAAGTACAGTGGTCCCTTGTATAAAGGAATTAATTCGTTCCAAATGAAATTCTGTTAAGCAAAATTTCCTTTATACAAATTTCCCATAGGAATGCATTGAAAACAGAGTAATCCCTAATCACGACCATTTTTTATGTTGCATGGATTCGCCCCATAGGCAATTCTGTTAAGCAAATTTCCCTTATCTCTGGAATTTTTTATGTTGTAAGATTTTATGTTATACAAACCGTTTGTTATAAGAGGGTCCAGTGGTATATACCTTCTTTATATATGTGTGTGTGTGTGCGCACCCTGAAGAGAAGGCAGGCAGGCAAGTGAAAACAATTGTACCAGCAAGGTAGCTCCCACCCCCAAGTCCTCTATAGGGGGACTGCCATGTCCATAGGAACTCAGAAGAAAGAGAAGTGGCGGCAGACAAAGGCAGCAACAGCACTTGCTGTTGCCGAGCTGTTCTTTCAGCATTTTTTTTTTAAAGTGTGCGATCCTGAATTTATTCATGCAGTTTGTAAATGTTGTGAATCTCTTTAAGGATAGTCTAGTGACCATATCAAATGACTATTTTCTGCAAATTAAGTAGTTGCAGATTTTTACTTATCACGGCAGACAGTTTGCCAATCAAGGGACACATGTCAGATAACGTTCTCTTTTGTGACAAAGACCTTGATCTACTTTCTGAACATTTTGCTCAAGACGTTTCACCTTTCTCTCTGCTGTTGTAAATAAAAATTAAAATGCAGTCTGCCTTTATTCTTTCAGAGGAACAGGGAAACACTAGATTGGATATTGGATTGAAATATTGCAGGCCTGCCCAACAGGTAGACTGTGGGCTACCGGTAGCCCGTGAAGGGTTCAAAAGTAGCCCGCCGGCCACCAATAAAAAAGTGAGGGGATAAGTTCTCCACCCCTTCCTGCCCCACCAAAGTTCTGGGTCTGCCAGCCCACTGTCTCAGCTGAGCGGGGCAGTTCAAGGGCCATGGCGTGGTCCCCTGCTTCCCCCACTGGCCAGATGAGTGAGTGGGTGCAAGGGAAGTGGGTGCATGGTCAGCCTTCTCATAGGAATGCATTGAAAATCAATTAATCCGTTCTGGAGGGAATGGATTTCAATGCATTCCTATGGAAAACTGCTACTCTACTTACAACTTTATTTTTACTTACGAGCATGGAATGGATAAAATTCATAATGAGAGGTATTAGTGTAGTAGCCCTGTGGCACTTTGGGCCAGAAAAAGTAGACCTCGGCCTGTTCAAAGTTGGACAGCCCTGAAATATTGGATAACATCACAGTAGCTAAGCCAAATTGTTATGCTGTGCCTGAAAAATGCACAGGATTGTCCACTTAGTTCTTTGTACAATATCCTTGCAATCTTATAAAAGCAGAACGAAAGGCACAGTGTCTGTTAAACTTGGCACAAGTAGGAAGGGTATTGATAAAAAGCACATTGGGTTTTTAAAAAAGCATTAATGATTTTAAAAACCCCTAGTAGATTCATCCTCTGCACATTATTTCACAATTCTGGATTAATCTGTCTAATGCAAGATATAACCAAGCAGTTGAATCAGTTCATCATCTTTTCCCTTGTGCCTGTGTAGAATGCTGAAGTTGGCTTGAAGCCTGTGTGGTACAGTCCGAAAGTGCTGATCGAAGGAGCGGATGCGCAGACGCTCACTGAAGGAGAAACTGTTACCTTCATTAACTGGGGCAACATCATCATCTCCAAAATACACAAGTAAGTTGCTGTGCCTTAAAACAAATTAGAATGCTGGATTGTATCCTTTGGGATCAGAGTTTTCCCATTAAATTATGGAGCAAATGTGTGTACTTACAATCATAGATTTTGTTTTTTATCCCATTCTCTCCTTTGCAACCTTCTGTGATTCACAAAACCTGCTCTGGAGTCACAGGGGACATTTGGGGACATTATGGCATGTGGGTTCATAGCTCTGGCAGTAGAAATAATAGGCCTGATTTGTTTTCACAAAAGCGCCATCTGTTTGCGATAAGTACCTTCTGATTTGGTCAGATGTCATCTGACTCAAATTTGACCGTAGAATTTGAGTTTCTTTTAATCAGCAATCAAGGCAAAAAGGAGTTGAGCCGTCTGGCTGTCACAAAACACAATTGCAAAAATAGGTTACAGGCGATACCTTCATAGGCCACTATTAAAAATAAAAACAACAAAAAAAGGAACATTGCAAGCTTTCGAGTGCAGTCAATCACCCTTCTTCAAAGCAGGTCCCAGAAGTTCAGACATGGTGGAAGATGTTCTTCACCAGAAGGTTACTTTTAAAGTCCTTAGTTAGATGTTCTTAAAATCCATGGCTAGGTGATGTTGTAGCCAGGGCAGGAGTCGTGTTGGAGGCAAGAAGGGCAGTTAACCTTCATTAGTTAGTTAGTTAGTTAGTTAGGTTAGTCCGGGGTTAGAATGCCTGCACCTGTTGGTAGGGTTGTTACACCCCGAGAGGCCAGACGAACGTCCACCAGAAATCGGGCCTTCTCGGTGGCTGCTCCATCACTGTGGAACAGCCTGTCAACATATGTAAAAGTTGACAAAACATATGTTATGTATATTTAACAGAATGTGTAAAGGTGAATTGTAAAATGGAGGCAGTTAGATTCTGCAGTGTCATGATGTTAATCCACAAGTGTTAGAGACTAGTAATCACAGGCATGTTAAGTGATGAAGTGCAGGTGTAACTGATTGTAACATCATGATTTGTAATGGTTAGATCAGATTGCATCAGATTGTTAATTAGTGATTGCATCAGATCTTATGAGTGCTGAATATGTATAAAAGGCACTAGCTTGTCATTTGTAATTTGGGGACTGTTATGGTAAAAACAGTTTACCCCACACTCTGTTTGTCTGTTTGCTATATTGTATATAATGCTTGGTAGTTATGCTGTGTATATTTTGATGTATATATGAATATATGAGTTTTTACTCTATTCATTGTTATTGTCTTTCTATTAGACTAACTCTGCAAACCCTTTATATCAATACTAACATTTTATCTACGTTACTGCTGCACTGCTTTGTGTCAGGCACAAGTATATATTATTATTATTATATTTGCCTGCTGCCCCTTAAATCTGCTGACAGGGTTATGGGCCCAGCTGGGTCAGCAGCCTGATGGGTTTTGTTGTACCTGTATAGATAAAGTGTGTGTTGTGTAAAGTTGTGTTTTTGCAGAGGAAACAGGTTGAAGTTGGAACGGAGACAAAGCAGAGCTGCAAAGGATTTCTCTCAGAGGCTTGGAATGAGAGCAGAGGAGAAAAGCAGCTGATAAGGACAAGCCAAGCAAAACAGAGTGTGATTTAAACTGAAAGCTGTGGAGGCTGAGGAAATATTTGCCGAGAAAAAGCTGAAAAAGTTGTGCAGATAACGGCAGATAAGGAGCCGGCACATATCAGCAAGAATGGCAAGTATAAATTTAAATTCAAAGCCTCTTGTAAAGCTCTCTGACAGTAATTACCTTAATTGGTGTCTGCAAATGAAGCATTTCTTGATCTTCCATGAGCTCTATCAGTATGTAGATAAACAGCTTGATGAGGAAGCTGATGAGGAAGATTTGAAGAAGGATGAAAAAGCCTTGGCAATTATAATGTTATCCTTGGAAGAAACGCAGTTCGTTTATGTGAAGGAAGCAAAAACAGCTCATGAGGCTTGGTCGTTTCTCAGAGCAGCTCACATCAGAGACGCAGCTGGTAGTAAAGTATCTCTAATGAAAAAACTGTTCCGGTCAAGGCAGAGCCCAGGTGAAACTATTTCTGATTATATAAGGAAAGTAAATAGTATATTTCAGCAATTGTCTGAAGTGGGCATAAATCATGAAGAGGAGTATAAATGTCTTGTTATATTATCAAGTTTGGATGAATCATATGACAATTTAGTAATGGGATTAGAAGCTATGAAGAGTGATGAATTGTGTATATCATATATCCAGTCTAGACTGCAGCAGGAAGAATCAAGGAGGAATGATTCTAAAGTTAATAAAAAGCCTGCTCAAGTTTCTGGAGAAACAATACAAGTAATTAGAAGATGCTATAATTGTGAGAGTGACCAACATGTTTTTCGTTACTGTGATAAGATAAACAAGCGGCAAAAGAATAGAGTTGCCGGCACAGGCTGGAAGAGTGAAGGTCAACAGCTGTCTGTAATTAATGATAAGGAACAAAAGTGCTCAAGACAGGAATTGTTTGTTGTAGATTCAGGGGCCAGTATTCATTGTGTAAACAAGAAATGTTTGTTTGAGAAACTAACTTTGTTTAATTGTAGAAATGTAACCTTGGCAGACGGGACTCAGGCAAAAGTCTGTGGTGAAGGTAATATATTTTTCAAACCTCTAAAATGTGTATTTGATAAGGTCCTGTATATACCGTCTTTAAAAAATAATCTATTGAGTGTGCCTATGCTTGTAAAACAAGGTTTTCATGTACAGTTTAGTGAGAATAGTTGCAAGATTGTAAAGAATGGGAAAACAATAGCAACTGGAAGGCTCCAAAACAGTTTGTTTATGATAAGCACTTCTGAGAAAGTTTTGAATATGGTTGAAAATAAGCCTCTACATGACAAATGCATACATCTGATGCATAGAAGATTAGGGCACCTAAGTTTTGAAAGCATTAGGAAAACTCTGCAACATGTGGAACATGGGTCTGTGCAAAGCTGTAAAAAGTTTTTAGATTGCCATGTTTGTAAAGGCACAAAGGTGAAATCTGCTCCCATATCAAAAAAGAGTTCGAGAAAATCACATCAACCACTACAGCTGGTACATATTGATGTGATTGGACCCATGGCTAATTCATTTGGTGGTGCCAAGTTTTGTCTTGTGATAACAGATGATTATTCACGTTATTCTTGGGTTTACATAATAAAGCACAAAAGTGAAGTGAGTGCTGTATTTAGGAAATGGTTTCAGATGGCAGAAAGACAGTACAGGCAGAAAATTTTAGCTGTACAAAGTGACAGAGGTGGTGAATTTTTAGCAAAGCAGTTTGTTGATTATTTAGAAAAGAGAGGGGTGAAACATAGATTGATAAACCCTTCTGCTTCTGCTGAGCATGGATTATCTGAGAGGAAGAATGGGATTCTTCAGAATATCATGAATGCAATGTTGGCAGATGCAAAACTTCCCAAAGGTTACTGGGCTGAGGCAATGAAATATGCAAATTATGTGTCTAATAGAGTGTGGAGTTCAGCTGTGAATGAAGTTCCATATACTCTAATGCATGGAAAGAAAGCTACAATCAGATATCTCCATATATTTGGCTCTGAAGCCTGGGTATTAATTCCAAAGAGGTATAGACACAAGAACAGTCCAAAGTCTAGAAAGCTTATGTTTATTGGTGTTCAGCCTGCAGCTAAATCCTGGCGTTTTTGTGACAGTCATGGAAAAGTTTATATAAGCAGGTCTGCAAAATTTTGTGAACAAAAAAATTGGGAAGCTCTACATGCTAATAATGAAGTATTTTTACCAAGCATTTATCCCCACACTGAGGTTGAAGAAGTTGCCAGTGATGGAGGGGAGTCTTCAGCATTACATGATGGAAAAGTGAAAGATGAGATTGCCAGTGATGGAGGGGAGTCTACATCATTTCATGATGAAAAAGTGAAAGATGAGGAGCCAGTGTTGATCAGAAAATCTACAAGATTCAATAAAGGAGTGCCACCTGAAAGGTTTGTTGTGAATAATGTATTCCATGAGCCACAGAATTTTGAAGATGTGCTGCTGATGCCTGGAGAAGAAAGGAAGCAGTGGATGATGGGCCATGGACAAAGAGCATATGTCTCTGAAGGAACGGCAAGTGGATGCACCAGTAGATGGCGCCAAAGAGCAATGGACATTTTGCAAGAGAAATAGGTTGATTGTATACAAAAAAGGTTTTTTGATATTGATAGTATTTGTTGATGAAGCATTGGAAAGGTATAAAGCATGTTTTGAAATATATTAAGGGAACAATGAATGGAAAGTTGAAGATATCCATATGTGATGATCTTGATTTGATTAGCTATGCAGATGCTGACTGGGGTTCAAGTCCAGAAAGGAGGTCAATGTCTGGATATGCCATATTTTTAGGTAACTCACTAATTGTCTGGAAAGCCCGAAGACAAAGGTACATTTCGTGTTCTTCTACAGAAGCTGAGTATGGGGCTGTGAGTGATTTGTGTTGTGAGTTGACCTGGGTAGTACAGTTGTTAAAGGATGTGAATGTAAATGTAAAACTACCAGTCAAAGTATATAATGATTCTTTTTCGTGTATCCAATTAACACAGAATCAGAAAGTCGGATCCAGAAGCAAGCACATTGGGATCCGTTACCAGAATGTGAAGGACTGCATAGAACAACATTTGATTGTATTGGAATATTGTACAAGTGTTGATAATTATGCTGACATATTTACAAAGCCTTTGTGTAAAGATAAACATGTTTGTTTTAAGAAAAGGCTAGGAGTTGAAATCTGTTAAATATAGGAGGGGTGTCAACATATGTAAAAGTTGACAAAACATATGTTATGTATATTTAACAGAATGTGTAAAGGTGAATTGTAAAATGGAGGCAGTTAGATTCTGCAGTGTCATGATGTTAATCCACAAGTGTTAGAGACTAGTAATCACAGGCATGTTAAGTGATGAAGTGCAGGTGTAACTGATTGTAACATCATGATTTGTAATGGTTAGATCAGATTGCATCAGATTGTTAATTAGTGATTGCATCAGATCTTATGAGTGCTGAATATGTATAAAAGGCACTAGCTTGTCATTTGTAATTTGGGGACTGTTATGGTAAAAACAGTTTACCCCACACTCTGTTTGTCTGTTTGCTATATTGTATATAATGCTTGGTAGTTATGCTGTGTATATTTTGATGTATATATGAATATATGAGTTTTTACTCTATTCATTGTTATTGTCTTTCTATTAGACTAACTCTGCAAACCCTTTATATCAATACTAACATTTTATCTACGTTACTGCTGCACTGCTTTGTGTCAGGCACAAGTATATATTATTATTATTATATTTGCCTGCTGCCCCTTAAATCTGCTGACACAGCCTTCCCAGCGAAGTGCGCTCTGCAGAGTCCCTGCTGGCCTTCCGCAGAGCGGTGAAAACCATCTTATTCCGCGAGGCCTTTGGTGACCTAGCCTAACAGTTTTCAGTTATGTCCCCCCCCCCCGCTGCCATCTGCTGTCCGTTCACCCTTCTGCTCGATGTCCTCGAGTGATTAATGCCAATGTAGGGTGTTTTACAATTTGTATGATTGTATTCTATTGCTTTTAATTGTTGCTGTCTAGTTTTTTTTTAATTGTGATTGTATGATTTGTGCTGAATTTATCAGCTTTGTAAGCCGCCCAGAGTTCTCTTAGGGAAGATGGGCGGGGTATAAATTTAATAATAAAATAAATAAATAAATGTCAGTGAAGTATCTTTGGTATGATTTCATTGTGTTGCAAATGGGCCGTAATCACAGTGTGGTTCTGCTTCCGCATAGGGCTCCCGATGGGAAGATCACATCGGTCGAGGCTAAGCTAAATTTGGAGAATAAGGACTACAAAAAAACAGCGAAAATCACCTGGCTGGCTGAAACTCCTCAGGCGCCTCTGGTCCCAGCAGTGTGTGTCAACTACGAACACTTGATCACCAAACCTGTCCTCGGCAAAGAAGAAGATTTCAAGCAGTACGTCAACAGGAGCAGCAAGGTAGCTGGCAACAAACACCCACTCTTGATTATTATATTGTTATCCCCCTCCATCCTGAAGAAGCACGGGATGGCATTTTATTTATGTCTTTGCTCCCCCTCACATCCTCATAACAGGGTAGGGTGTTAATTTTAAAGATGCTGGAGAAGTACTGCAGCTTAATGAAGATTGCAGTCTTGCAATGCTCTAGGGCAGGCCTGCCCAACAGGTAGACCGCGGGCTACTGGTAGCCCGCGAAGGGTTCAAAAGTAGCCCGCCGGCCATCAATAAAAAAAAGTGAGGGGATAAGTTCTCCACCCCTCCCTCCCCCATCCCAAGGACCAGCACTGCCTCAAATTGTTTTACTTATGAGCATATGCTTGAAGGAACTGATAAAATTGGTAAGTAGACGTTTTAGTGTAGTACCCCTCAGGAACTTTGGGCTGGAAAAACTAGACCTCGGCCTGTTCAAAGTTGAACAGCCCTGCTCTAGGGTCAGTCTTACTCAACACTGTGACCTCCAGGTGTTTTGGACCTGAAATACCATTGGCTGTGCTGGCTGGGGGTGACAAGAGAGCTACTGCACAGTATTCCAAAATATGTTGGGCAAACATTTTGAAGAACGTTGGCCTATTTGCGGTCCTTCTGCCTTTCTTTTATGTCGGGTCTTAGGTGACCAGCTATGCCATTAATTGAGGGCTCTTAAAAAGAGATATCCAAATTTATACTTTTAAAACGATGTTTCTCTGAGTTTCCTGGGCAGCATGACCACTGGCAACGCTGCCTGAGGAGTCTTAGGAGCTGTAGTCCAAAACCACAACACACCTAAATCAGTTGAAGTATGTCCTAGTCCTACTTCATAGTAACCTTTCAGTGCAACTACGGTTGTTATTTGCACACATTGAAGGTGGTTCTCAGGAAGCCATGCTGATTTGCTCTTTAACTGTTTATAGCAAGAAGAACTGATGTTAGGCGATCCTTGCCTTAAGGATTTGAAAAAAGGAGACATTATTCAACTTCAGAGAAGAGGCTTTTATATCTGCGATCAACCTTATGAACCTATTAGGTGAGCAGGTAGAACGTCATTCTGCAGTTATGTAAGAAGCATGTAGAATTTTATGTTTCACAACATTAAAATTCTGAATGGAAATCTCCACATTTATATTCACATCAGCACATTCCTATTTTGCTGTCAAGCTGGGCATCAGCGTCTTCAATTATAACATCAAAGACTGCATATGGCTGCAATTGATCTATCCTTACCTTTGGGGTCAAACCAACTGTCCAGAGAGACAGGGACTTGAATCTGTCTTGTGGGTCTAAACACAATCCTTTGAGTAGAGGGTAGAGGTGCTCTTTGAGCTTTGTGTCTGGTGTGCTTTCCATTGAAGGTAGTGCTTTCTATATTGTGACAAGTGTGGACCTTGATGCAGATGTCACCTTTCTGTACTTATATTTTCATCCTCATCAATATATTGCACCCACCTATTCAGCAAAGTTTGCTTCGGTTGGGGCACAAGACCCTCAGCTTTGCCAATGGATGTGAATTTCTTCTTGTTTCACTTCATTTCCCACTGTGCCTGCTCCTCTCATCAAATCATTCTTCTAGTTACCTGTCATCCTAAATGACAGCCCTGTGCGCAAGCCCCACGAGGCAGTGGTTAAACTGTCGTTCTGAAATCAGGCCTCTGCTCTCAACCTGAGTTCAGTCTTGGTGAATTCAGGTAGACGTGTGAAGGTTGACTCAGTTTTCCATCCTTTCCAGGTTGGTAAGTTGACTACTTAGTTTGTTGGGGGCAAAGTGTCCATAACTCCCATTGAATGTCCATAACTCATTCATTCAAACAATGAATGAAAGAATGAATGAAAGAATGAATGAATGAACGAACAAACGAGCGAGCGAGCGAACAAACAAATGAATGAATGTTTTTACCAGGATTGAAAAGATTTGTGAATGCCCCCCAATCAGGGAGAAAGAAAGCAGGCAGCCTACAAGTAGGAAACATAATGTTGAACTAAATCACTTAATTTGGCAGATTGGACATCCTCAATTTGAACAAGAGTTTACTATAGTGATTGTGTACTCTTATTTATTTATTTATTTTTTTTATTTATTTATTGGAAATTATATCTAGTGGCTGATTGTTCTTTTGGTATGAATCAAGTTGCCACCAGGAGAATTACAGTTAAGGTGGAATTCACAATTACCTGAGAATAAGTATCTACTAAACTAAGTGAGGCCTTTCTAGTAAATACTGTACATATAGGGCAGCATTACATGCGCCTTTCACTTTACTAAGGAAATTATGCTAATATTTGGCACTTGAATACTTATTTTTTTAGATGCTTGTATTTCTTGAATTGCTCAAATTGAGGAAAGATACTAATGAAGAAAATTCATTCATTGAGTCTTTGTTTGTAGCCCATACAGTTGTAAAGAAGCCCCGTGTGTATTAATTTATGTTCCTGATGGGCATACAAAAGAAATGCCAACATCTGGATCTAAGGAGAAGAGCAAAGCAGAAACAGCAAAGAAAGAGGTAAGGAAATCCAGTTTACATGGATTGGTAGCTGGCATGTTATGACAGGTTTGGGTTGAAAATAATAAAATGAAATTGCTGGGTTTGAATGGGGTGGTTGGTGGAGGAAAACCTGGCTTGTGAGAAGTGCGTGCCATAGTAGGAAAGCCAATGGTGTAATGTTCAGACACAGGATTTCACCCAGTGTATTAAAAGCTGCTATGTAACTTGTGACCCCTATTAGCAAAACATTTGATGCTATCCTGTTTAGACACATTAGAGACGAAAACTGGATGTTTTACAACCCCATACTTATTGAAATGAATGGGACTTACTAAGCAACGCATTGTTGATGTCACACTTGAAACTACAAGCTAAGGATTGCTTTCAAGCAATATGCATATTTTAGTCCCCTGCTTGGATTTGCTGTGTACATTGTAAAACCATACATTTTCTTTTCTTGTCAAAGGCCGATACAGCATTGAAAGGACAGTCAGCTCCAGTTGGGGCGAATCCTTCTTGTGGTGCAGCCCCGGGTTCGGGTGAAGACCATTTAGCTCTTTATAACAAAGTAGCTGCTCAAGGTGATGTAGTTCGTGATTTGAAACTGAAGAAGGCAGCCAAAGAAGACATCGATGCGGCTGTGAAGCAGCTCTTGGCCTTGAAAGCAGAGTACAAGGGGAAGACTGGCCAAGAGTACAAGCCAGGAGTTCCTCCAGTAGTTGGAGTTCAGA
Source organism: Phrynocephalus forsythii (assembly GCA_029282475.1). Lineage (NCBI taxonomy): Eukaryota > Metazoa > Chordata > Lepidosauria > Squamata > Agamidae > Phrynocephalus > Phrynocephalus forsythii. The sequence continues at coordinate 111,632,583 of JAPFRF010000002.1, forward strand.
TCCAGCCTGCCAAGAGTGAGGCTACCAGTGCCCCCAGTCTGGACAGCAAAGCTCTATATGATAAAGTCGCTGAGCAAGGAGAAGTGGTGCGAAAACTGAAGGCAGAAAAAGCACCTAAGGTTAGTACGACCAGGAATGAGCATTGAGACTGAAATTTTAATACCTGCTCCCAGGTTGCAGAATGCTGTCCCATGGGTAGTTAAGTTGGCCCCCTCCTTATTTTCCCTGTGCAGACAGGGCTATAAGAGATCCACCTCATCAGGTAGGCTTTTGATAACCGAGTCTCTGGATGTTGGTTTTGAGCTAAGCAAATTTGCTTTAAAGTTTTAAATGTTTAAAATAATGTATAGCAATTGCGTTTTAATGAGTAGTTTATTGTGTTTGTAATTTTACTTGTTTTAACGTTGTGAGTGGCCTTGGGTCCCCTCATTGAGAGATAGTCAGCTTACAAATGACAGACAGACAGACAGACAGACAGACAGACAGACAGACAGACAGACAGACAGATAGATAGATAGATAGATAGATAGATAGATAGATAGATAGATAGATAGATAGATAGATAGATAGATGGATGGATGGATGGATTGATGGATTGATGGATGATGTAGTTATTTCCATTTCTTCATGATCTTAACATCAGCCATCTGGTAACCTTAAAAGGTGTTCCGAAATCCTTCTGGCAAAAGCACTATTCAAAGCTGTGTTAAAGAAACGTTTCAAAATATATGCCAATAGCCAACTGTAATTTGCAGCTTTCATTTTGACGAAGATTGTTGTGGCTGTAGCCTCCCACCTGTTCTATACAAAATTCTTCTTTTTCTGTCTTGCTTGCTTCTTCTTTCATGTTTTAGGATCAGATAGATGCTGCTGTGAAAGTGCTTCTAGTTTTGAAAGCCGAGTATAAGCAAAAAACAGGCCAGGAATATAAGCCTGGCAACCCACCTAAGAGTGTCTTTCCTAGTTCTGTTCCTTCTGCTCCTCTGTCTTCTGTGTCCCACTGCCCAGTAACCAGCAACGCTCTCTACTGCAAAGTAGCCGAACAAGGTGAAGTGGTCCGTAGGCTTAAGTTGGAGAAAACATCAAAGGTATACTGGTCATGAAAATATTAAGGGAGTCTTGAGCTGCTTGTTTTTTCAAATGTAGAAACAGATCCCCACAATTTGACAAAATTAAATGATGTCATATTCTTCCTCTACTCATAATTTTTTCTTAGTACACTTTTAAATGAGCATTATAGTTGGTTAATCATATTTTGTGCTATTACATGCCAATCACAAGGCTATTTTGTCCCCGAAAGAAAAGCCTTGGACATCAGTGGTAACATAAAAATCTGCAATTTGAACTTCAGGCTGGCAACAATAATACCATGTTCTGGCTATCTCTTGCAGTATCCTGCTTCATCAGCCACTGCTGTGCAGTTTATTTAGTCTTAGGTAGATGCAGACAACGATCAGATGTATCTCAATCTGCTAGCACATCTTGATGTATGTATATATTTAACAGACTTAAATGGCTTGGAAAAAGCATACAGATGAAGAAAGAAACCAGCATTAGTGACCTTTCCATTTCATATGGGACAACAATTAGATCAAACTGAATCACACCACACAACTGCATGTTACATCAACGGTTATACCAGCTTTTAAGTCCTTGATATCAAATAAGGCATCTTCTCATTATTTGGGAAGTCATTTGTTTAATGTTAGAGAGTTATGTTTTAATTGAGCTGATAATAATAAATATTAAGCACGTGTGTCAAGTCAGTTCTAATGTATGGCCACCCTAGATAGCGAATATTCAGACGTGGTAAGCAGAACACTTGGGGTTACCTTTCCCTTCTTCTGTGGGTTGCCCTGGGACTGTGTAGCTTGCCCAAGGGACTCAGGCTGACTCTTTGCCCAGGAGGGACAGTGGGGAAACCACACTTCCAACCTCTCACTCCACAGCCAGATACCTAAACCACAGACCTATCCAGCCAGTCAGATTGCATTTATGAATGAGATTGAAATCAGCTACACTAATACAAGTGTTTGCTATTGGTTGTGTTCAGATGCAGCCATAAACCATGGCTTGTTCTTATGTGAACTTCGAAAGTATGTGCTCCTTCCACTTTGCAAGAATGAGGTTGAAATCTTCCACATTCTCTACTAAATTAACTGAAGCTTCCTGTTGCATTCAAATGGAGGAAGCTGTGGATTGCTTACTTTAATCTGATTTTTTAAATTAACAAGTCATGCTACAGAACAGCGGGATGGGGTCTGTTCAGAAGCATTGTATCTTCTGGCTTACACACACAAAGGAAAAATGGGAAGAGTGGGATGGGCGCAATGCTATGGCTTTGTTATTTCTACTCTTAAACCAGACCAATGACATCTTTATCTCTCTCCACTCTTATACTAAGACAGTATAAGTTTTAAAAACATTTCCATTTTTACTGATACCATTTGTTTTCTTCCTGCTTCAGGATCAAATTGATGCTGCTGTGAAAGTGCTTCTTGCACTAAAGGCAGAATATAAAAAAATGACAGGTCAAGACTATAAGCCTGGACATCCACCTGCAGTTCCTCCTCCTCCTCCTCCTCCTCCTCTTCTTCCTCCTCTTCCTGTGCTTCTGATCCTGCTTCACTGTCCTGCAATGGTGCGGTCTCTTCTAGCCCAGTAGATGTCAAAGCTCTGTACAGTAAAGTAGCTGAGCAAGGCGAGGTGGTTCGGAGACTCAAAGCGGAAAAAGTTCCCAAGGTAGAATAGTGATAAATAATCTTTGTGCCTGCCGGTAATGCCAAGTGTTGGCATTAATAAAATGAGTACTGATTTTAGCGCAAGACTTTTCAGGTCACTTCAGAGAGAACAGAATCCGACTGGATCTGACTAGGCTTGTATATGTCCCTGAGAAAAAGACATACTTAAGATAATTTAACTGATGGAACTAAGTTAATGCTTTTGTTGTCTTTCCTTGATCTTTTTACCTGTTTTGCGGTGCAGTTCTCTTGTAAATAATCAAATGATTTGTTTAAAAATGTATTCTTGAAGGCTTACACGGCCGGGATCTGATCATTGTTGTGAGTTTTTCATGCTGTTTGGCTGTGTCTTTCTTCCTGACCTTTCACCAGACTCTGTGGCTGGCATCTTCAGAGGGCATCCTAGGATCCTCGCTACCCCTGATTGCATTGAAACCTCTTAATCCCTTCATCACAGTGCAATGACTTAACACCTATTTTCCTGCATAGGACAAGTTTCCTCAGTTTTAAAAACCCTAGTCTCATTCACTTTATAACCCAGAGCAAAGAGAGAACTCCTAGTTCCCTGAGCTCCTTGCCCTCTGAACATGCCAGTCACAGAGTCTGGTGAAACGTCAGGAAGAAAAACTTCCAGAACACGGTCAAACAGCCCGAAAAACTCACAACAACAAAATAACTTTAGAGAGAATTAGGGCTCCATGAACAGCTAATATATTTGGATCCCACTGTGTGCTGAATTTTCTTTCTTGAGGGAACATTAATTTTGAAAAATAGGGTAGAATTGTTTTTTTTTTAATTGAGAGTTATGATATCTATGGAAAGCAATCTGATTAGATCAGATTTGTTGCAATGTTAAACGTGAATGTTGCTTGTCTTATCCTGGGTTTTTAAAGCTAGAAACCAATTGTATGTGCATTAATTTTGGATTCATTCCATTAAGCACTTTTTCCTAACAATCTTCTTAGGATAAAGTGGATGAAGCTGTGAAACTTCTCCTTTCCCTGAAAGCTGAGTATAAAGAAAAGACAGGACAAGACTATAAACCAGGACAACCACCATCACCACTTCCAGCATGTTCCACAAACCAGACAGCAAGCACAGAAGCCAGTGGCCCTGACTCAAATGAAGCGAAAGCTCTCTTTAACAAGGTTGCTCTCCAAGGAGAAGAGGTCCGGAAGTTAAAATCAGAAAAGGCACAAAAGGTAACAGTGTAAATGAACATTTTCTAGCCTGTGGCAGTTAACTGTGATGGCCAACAGCTGTCTGAAGGATAAGGTGTCAACATACTTCCCCAGTTCTCCTGCCAAATATCCTGTTATAAAGAACATAAGAGCATAAGAGGAGCCATGCTGGATCAGGCCAAAGGCCCATCTAGTCCAGCTTCCTGTATCTCACAGTGGCCCCACCAGATGCGTTTGGGAGCACATGAGACTAGATATCTGTCTCCTGATACTACTACCCTGCATCTGGCCCTTGAAGTACCCTGGTTTTAAGCCTGGAGATTACACATCTCCATCATGGTTTGTAACCTGTGATGGAGTTTTCCACCAGGAATCTGTCTAATCCCCTTTTGAAGGCATCCAGGCCAGATGCCATCACCACATCCTGTGGCAGGGAGTTCCATAGACTAACAATGCCCTGGGTGAAAAAATATTTTCTTTTGTCAGTTCTTACTCTCCCAGCCCTCAATTTGAATGTATGTCCCCTAGTTCTGGTATTTATGAAGAGGGAGAAAAGCTTCCCTCTACCAACTTTACTCATGCCCTGCATTATTTTATATGTCTCAATCATATCCCCCCTCAGGCGCCTTTTTTCCAGACTAAAGAGCCCCAAATGTTTTAGCCTTTCCTCATAAGGGAGGTGCCCCAGCCCAGTAATCATTTTAGTCGCTCTCTTCTGCACCTTTTCCAGTTCCACTATGTCTTTCTTGAGATGCGGTGACCAGAATTGTACACAATATTGTATTGTACACAATACTCCATTGTTTTGTATAATGGCATTATAATGTTGGCTGTTTTATTTTCAATCCCCTTTTTGATAATCCCTAGCATGGAATTGGCCTTCTTCACCGCTGCCACACATTGGGGAGACACCTTCATGGAGCTGTCCACCAACACACCAAGATCTCTTTCCTGATCCGTCACGGATAACTCAGAGCCCATGAGTTGATAGATAAAGTTTTGATTTTTTGCCCCAATATGCATTACTTTACATTTGGCTACATTAAAACGCATTTGCCATTTCGCAGCGCATTCCCCCAGTTTGGAGAGATCCTTCTGGATCTCTTCACAATCTTATCTGGTTTTTACTACACGGAAAAGTTTTGTGTCATCTGCAAACTTGGCCACCTCACTGTTTATCCCTGTCTCCAGGTCATTTATGAACAGATTGAAAAGCACCGGTCCCAGGACAGAGCCCTGGGGCACACCGCTTTTCACTTCCCTCCATTGTGAAAATTTCCCATTGACACCTACTCTTTGTTTCCTGGGTCTCAACCAGTTCTCAATCCATAAGAGGACCTGCCCTCTTATCCGCTGACTGTGCAATTTTGTCAGCATCCTTTGGTGAGGGACTGTGTCAAAAGCCTTTTGTAAATCCAGATAGACTATATCCACCGGTTCACCTAAATCCACATGCCTGTTGACCTTTTCAAAAAATTCTAAAAGATTTGTCAGACAAGATTTACCCTTACAGAAGCCATGCTGATTTTCTCTCAGCAAGGTTTGTTCTTCTATGTGTTTTAAGATTTTCTCTTGGATGAGGCTTTCCACCATCTTCCCTGGGACATATTTATTTATTTATTATTTATTTTCAGACTTGTATACCGCAACCTATTTCCCAAGGGGAACTCAGGGCGGTTTACACAAAGTTTAAAAAGACAGAACAATAGCAATTATAACATAAAAACAATATTGGCAAGAGGCTAACTGGCCTGTAGTTTCCTGGGTCCCCCCTCCTTCCTTTTTTAAGGTATTGTGAGACGATGTGGATTAAACATGGAAGCGTCAGCTTCTGGTGCTGAGGTTGAAGCCTTGCTGGCCCGAAGAGCCAAGTTGACCACTTTCTTTTTGTCTTTCCATCATCAGGCAAAGGCCTTCTTTTTTCCAGCAGGCTTTTAAAGCAATAAGGTTGTGTGTGTAAAGAATGCCTTATAAAATGTAGATACTTTACATGTTTTTAAAAGATTCTGAAGTTGTTTTAAATCTTGATGAATGCTTAATTGCTTTCTAAACATAATTTTTAAATATTTCGTTGTTCCTGCAAGGGGCAGTGACAATAAAGATTCCTATTCCTAAAAAAATAATAATAAAATAAAATAAAATAAAGCTTTGTATTGCATTTGAAACTTGTAATTAATTGTTGGGAGAAAGAGAGAGATGGTGGTTTTATTTTGACAGAGTGTAAGGCTTCATTTGAAGAATTTTGCTTCCTTTTGTGCACAATTCACAGAGCATTATTTTTATATGGATTATGGGGAACCTGTGAATGCAAGTTATTTAATAATATAGATAAATGTTTTGTTTTGTTTTAAGCTATTTTAGACCATAGGAGCACTGAGAAGGTTTCATAATTTGTATCTCAATAATTCCTTTGACATGGGAGATTGAAAACAGGTGTTTCAATAGTTCCTTCTAAGTCATTTGGGAAACTTCTTCAAATACTCTCCAAGTAGTTGATAACTACTAGATAACTATTAGTAGATAACTAATGATGCAAGTTGCCTTGTGTTGTGTTCTTAGTGTAACCCGTGGACTGCCTGAGTTTGGAGTATATGAATAAATAGAAAGGAAAGGCTCCAGGCTTACCTTAGCTCCAGCCAAGCTCTAGCCGGGCCCCCAGCTGGGCGGGGCCTGATCCAGCTCCCAGGCACAGGCAATGGGAGACAGGTGTGGGATGTGGGAGCTGGAGGCTGGAGAATGATTGAAGGGCAGGATTCTGGCTTGTCCAATTGGGGGCCAGCAGGCTGTTTAAACCATCCAACGGCCTGCCACGGGGATATTCCGGGTGTGTATATAAACTAGCCCTTGGGCCTTTTTAGCAGTGCTTTTTTTAACCTTTTGCAACTTGTGCTTCTGCTATGAATAAAGAGCTGAATTTCACTGGGGCGTCGCTTGGTTTCATCTGACCCACTATATAACACCTTGGGTCCTTTGTTTAGGAGAAAAGTTGAGTAAAAGTGTTTCAAATAAATAAACACAAGTAGTAGATGAATGGAAATTGCCACACATTTTGTATTGCCCTTTGGATTTTTCACAATCTTTGAGTCAATTTAATTCTAACATTTGTCCATGGTGGTCCTACATGTCAGTCTCCCTCAAGTGTTCCGCTTCATAGTAACTTTCATAGATGGGCAGATTATAGTTGTTTCATCCAAGGCAAACCTTGAAAAGTAGAGCTTAAAATGTTTACACCTGACTATTTTACATTTCATTGCATTTTTCCTACATAGTTGTATGCATTCCATGGTTTCCCCCATCAGTGTATTAAATGTACTTAGCATATTTGATGCATCTAACTGTGTTCTTTGTTTTCTCCATGGCCTGTCTCTTGGTGGGAATTGTGTCTTCCCAAGGATAAAATAGATGCTGCAGTAAAAGAACTCCTTCAGCTGAAGGCACAGTACAAGTTGCTGACAGGAGTAGACTATAAACCAGTCTCCGCAACTGGTGCAGATGAGAAAGACAAGAAAAAGAAGGAGAAAGAGAACAAATCAGAAAAGCAAAACAAGCAACAGAAACAGAACGAGGGGCAGAGGAAAGAATCTCAGAAAGATAAAGGTGATGATAGCAATCTGTCTTCAAACGGACCGGAGATGGTCAAGGACCTAAAAAACAAACCAGGTAAAAAGTTTGTATCAAAATTAGCCTGAATAGTATGATAAAGAGGAGGGCTAAGTGTTCAGATTAGTTTTTTGTTCTGTGGTGGAGATAACCAAGATTTTAAAAAAATCTTTCTTGCATGCCTGATGTTCCATTCATGATAGAACCATAGAAAATGTTTCCTGTCTATACCCTAGCTTTAGTCTCATATAAGCAGGTAAAAGCTGAAGAGAGGTTTGCTGACTGTTAGGTTAGTATTTCCTTTGTATGATGCTGAGGGAGGAAAGAGAAAGGAGAAACGTGGAAAAGCCCCCAGCACAGTATCACCATCTGCCGTTAGGGAAAGGCGAGGCCTTTTATGTCCTGAGACAGACAGACACACGGTATGATATTCTCCCACAAAAGATTGAATCACAAGAGGCTGATCCCTTCATTACCTCAGTAACGGTAGTTGCTTTTGAGGCAGGAAAACTCGTTAGATCAGTGGTGGCCAAACTTCGCCCCTTCAGAAATTTTGGACCACAACTCCCACAGTCCTTTGTCACTGGCGATACAGACTTGGAATTCTGGGAGTTGTGGTCCAAAACGTCAGGGAGGGCTGAGGTTTGGCCACTACTGCTTTAGATGTTTTGTATTCATTTTGTTTTCTTCACTGCAGGTTGGGTCTAGAGGCAAAGAAGGAAGAAAATCTAGCTGAATGGTATTCTCAGGTACCTGCTATGTTTTTCTTGTTTTTCTTCAAATGTACCTGAGGTTTCTTCAGCGTCACCTTAAGTGCTCATTAGAAATGGGCACAAGCCACCAAGCTGGCAGTTCATGCTGGTTTGTCCTTGGGATGAACAGGGTGTTGTCACCCACTCAGAGGCAGCATCTCAACATCCCTGCCCTGTCCTGCCTCTTCCAGGCATTGCCTCTGAGTGGTGCCTGGCACAAGAAGCAAGGCTGAGAAATCCTGAACACATATTTTATCGCAAAAGAAACCAACACAGACCAGTGGTTCATGCCCATCTCTAATGTTTATGCATGTGAATAAATAAATAACTTTTTTGAATAACTTATCTTTTTAGAAACTAACTTCAGTTCTCAATATAGTTCTACTTCCTTGCAAATAAAAATTGAGAGTTTAATCATTTAGCAAGTTATTAAAAAATACTGAAATAGAACGGTAGTTTGTCCTTCCTTTTTGAAGATGAATATTTCCACTGGCATTGCCATTTAGCTAAAAAGAGTGAGTAAACAATTAAAGTTTTAACAGTATCACACTGGTATGTGTGTGCAGGTGAATAAGTAGCCCAATAAAAGTCCAGAAGAAATGGAAATGGTGGGGGTAAATTTGGTAATCCTGGATTCATTGGATTGGTGAAATGTTACTGGTTTTGCATTCTGATATCTGCCTTCCTTGGAGCAGCCTGTATACTTTTTATTTTTGATATTTCTCCCCCCCCCCTTTGTTTCCCAGTGTTTTAAAGGATGGCATCAGCCATGAATGAGATCTTACATAATGCATTTTGATAACCATAATTCAAGTAAAAAGTGTTGCATTATCCATACCTTAGCTGTAGTCCAGCACATGGTTCCAGTGAAATCAAGAAATAGTAATAATTTGTCCTCCACTTAAAGGACAAAGGACACTCATTCAAATATAAGGATGTACACATATTAGATAGAGAAGAGAGGTGGTTTGAGAGAGGGGTCAGGAAAGCCGTTCATGTGGGTATTGAAAACCCCTCTCTCAACAGAGGTGGGGGGGCTCAGGCACAATCTGCCTGCTACTTATTAAGCAGCCATTTATACAATCCCCAGGCAAATTAAGAAACTAACTAACAAATTAATCACACCACCAACAAGGCCATATCTAAGGACTCCTACTTTATGGGTTGTATAGGTGGCCATTCTCCACCTAATGAGCCCATTGAGACTATTGTTCACCTAACGAGCCTATTCAGGCCATTGTTCATTTATGAGCCTATTTCAGACCAGGGTGACATGAGTTCAGAGTGAACTATAAAATGGAGGACTCACAACCAGCTTTCCTCAGACTGACAAAGCTGTTTGGATGGGCAGCAAAACGTTTCAGTCTCTCAAGAAAAGAAGTCCAGTTGCCATGACTCAACTTCCAGATAATTATTTGATTATTTGCCTCTACTGTATTTCTGAACTGGACAACTGAGACAGATTTCTGTCTCCTACTGTCCACCCCCAAATCTCTCAGCATTATGTTACCCTACTTGTTGTCTCTCTTTTTACCTATATAATCTAGATTCACAGACAGTAGCTCATTTCCCCATGACACTGAAGCATTTGTATTTGTATTTGTAAAGGTAATCACAAAATCAGAGATGATTGAATACTATGATGTGAGTGGCTGCTACATTCTCCGTCCATGGGCTTTTGCTATCTGGGAAGCCATCAAGGATTTCTTTGACAGAGAAATCAAGAAACTTGGTGTAGAGAACTGCTACTTCCCAATGTTTGTGTCCCAGGCTGCATTAGAGAAAGAGAAGACGCACATTGCCGATTTTGCCCCAGAGGTAAACTTCCATACTCTTATTAGTTCTGATGTTGTCTAAAATATTATTTTTAGTTCTAAAATACTACTTCGAAATGGAATACAGGAGTCACTCTCTTGCCACATTGAAGAATAGCTGCAGTTGATGTAGTATTAAATCTGTGAGTGGAAGATAAACCTGCTAGCGGTTTCTCTTCCACTTCCACAATCAAGAAGGGGTTTGTAGAGGAAGACTTGTCCCAGTTCACTGGCTGGGAGTAGCAAAGCAGAAGACAGAATGAATCTTAGTAATAAAACCATAAGACTTCATTACTTTTGAAAGTGGCGAGTCAGTGCCATAACACACACACATGTGTATAGTAAATCTTACAGGATGTAACAGTTTACTCTTTTATAGCTCCAAGTGAAACATTACAAAACTACAACTGCAGGAATACATAAATAAAATATATTGAAAGCAGCTACAAGAAGATAGCTTTTTCTCTGGTAGGCTGCTTTAGACTACCTGATCAAGAGAGGTGTATCTAATATAAACCTCTGTTTGACTTGACCCAGTGAACAAAAACTTTCATGATTCACTCTAATGCCCAAATATGACAGTTTCCACATTCTGTCCCGCAACCCATCTCCACATTCTTTCTCTACATACCATCTCTCTCCTCCCCCTCTCAGGGTGGTCTCTTCTTTCCAACAGCTGCTTCTTGCACCCCCCAACAGCTTGCTCTGAATATCTAGGACACCTTTTAGAGCCTGTGCTTGGATGGTTTTCATGGAAGGGGATAAAAGTTTGGCATTGCAGCACCAGGATGAGTTTTCATAGCCAGGAGCTTTGTGCATGCGCTTGAATGGTCTGTATCTGAATGAGGGTGAAAACCAGAATATATGCGCATAGACATGTAGACTTTTTAATGACAGGTAAACAAAATGATAGCTCTTGTATTATTAGGGTGTGATATGTGGATTTAAAATGACACTTTTTGTACCTTCATCAATTTTTAGGTTGCTTGGGTCACAAGGTCTGGCAAAACAGAGCTAGCTGAACCAATAGCTGTACGTCCTACTAGTGAAACAGGTAACATCTGCCATTTTACAATAGCATATATTGGGCAATATGAAACATTTAAACACATTAATAATTATTTGTAGCAAACTAGGAATTCTGGCTTTTGAGGCGAGAATGGACTGGCATAATAATAAATACCCAGAATTACCCATGATGCTTGGTTAATTATTTTGAAATATTTGTATACATATTGTTTCTAGATTTTAAAACTTGTCCCTTTAATGATGCAAGCCATCTTAGGCCCTTTTAAGGAGAAAAGTGGGGTGAAAATATTTTAGACAGACAGACAGAAAATACATGAAGTAGAAAAGAATATAAACAAGAAACATTCACTTTGAGGAAGGAGTATAAAATATTGTTAAGTGCAAACTTCTGTCCTCACATATTTAATATTTAAATTGTGCTTATGGCTAGAAGCTTCCTAGTATGGTGTAGTGAACAGAGTGCTAGACCAGGACTCAGGAGAACTGGGTTCAAATCCCCACTCAGCTATGGAAACTTAGCAGGGAGAGGAGCTAGTAAAATTAAAATACAGTGGACCCTCGTATAACAAACAGTTTGCATAACATAAAATCTGTACAACATAAAAAATTTCTGGAGATAGGGGAAATTTGTTTAACTGAATCATCTCTGGGGTGAATCCATACAGCATAAAAATGGTCGTGATTAGGGATTACTCTGTTTTCAGTGCGTTCCTATGGGAAATTTGTATAAAGGAAAATTTGCTGAACAGAATTTCATTTGGAATAAATTTAATTCCTTTATACAAGGTACCACTGTATGTCACTTGCCTTGAAAATCCTATTAAGGTGGCTAGAAGTCAGTTCTGACTTGATAGCACACAATACACACAGAGGGTACTACCTTTTAAGGTTTTTTTTTCAAAACCAATAGCTTAAATGTTATTGTTTCATGCTATTTTAAATTAAAAAATTAAAATACTATTTTGAGAAAATACTGTATATTTTATTTTTCAGTAATGTATCCTGCCTATGCAAAATGGGTCCAGTCTCACAGAGATCTGCCAATCAAATTGAACCAGTGGTGCAACGTTGTAGTACGTATTTAGTTTGGGACTTTTTTTGCTTTGTCTTGCATGTTTTATCATGCTAGTTAATTAAGAATGCAGTATTTGTAACAGAAAATGTAATGGCTCTTTTCTATTGTATTTGTATTCAGGATCCAATTTATAGTATATGTCACACTATAAGTACTTCTTCATTCCTGCCCTCCTTGGACTAATTAATATCTTGTCTTGCCATCTACATAGAAATTAATCCAATGCCAGTACATGCAAAATACAAAACAGCTGTAGTATATAAAAGTAAGCTAAAAACAATGTTAAGTTCAAATAATTATTGATGATTTGTTTGAATTTTTAAATGCCACATAAAATGCACATGCTATAAAATTAATGCAGATAATTAATGCTATAAAATTGATACAACGTTGAAAAACTATATATGCAACATTAAGTAAAATGCAAAGATAATAGCTATGTGTGATAGACCTTCTGGATTTCCCCCTCTGCAGCGTTGGGAATTCAAACATCCACAACCTTTTTTGCGTACCCGTGAATTTCTGTGGCAGGAGGGACACACAGCATTCTCAACGTATGAAGAAGCAGCAGAAGAGGTACAGTCCACTCAGCAACATGCTAAACTGGAGTGTTCATCTTCCAGTGTTTCCAAAGTGTAATTCACAAATAATTGCACAATTAATATTTACAGAGCTATTTGGAAAGTATTTTTTAAATGTACTTGATTGTGGCATATGCAATTCCTTTTTTTAATTGTTTTGGAAGAGAGGCACCATCTCCCATCAAGGCAATATCAGTACATCATTAATCTGAATCAATTGTGTAACTTTTGAGAATCAATTGTGTTTAGTTCTACTGAGTTTAGCTATTCCATGGTAAGAATGCCTTTGTATTTCATTGACTTATTTCCTCCTGCTGCTGGTCCCTGAACAAGTATTTTTTCTTCTTCAGAAGTGGGTTCCATTGAAAAACAAACCATAGAGAAGAAGTATAATTTGTCTAAGTTGGGGGAAATGATAGTAAGAAATCAAAAACTCTATTTACAAAGAATTTTTTTTTCTTCATGGTCTCTGTGATTCACAACAATGGGTTCCTTCTGCTCCTGCGTGGACATTTTTGGAACATTCTGTAGCCTAAAACAAAACTGTTAATCCACTATTTCTCCACTGTGCATGTTCCACCCCCACCATTTCTCCTCAGATCCCTTTCAGCTGTCACTCAGGTAATGCTTTCGGAGCATTCGGAGCCATGTTTTTGTTGAAGCTCTGTGTATATTTCCTCTTCCCTTCAGTTCGTCCTTGTTTACCTTACCTCTTGAGTCTTTGTTATTGTTTTTTTTTTTTTTTTTTTGAAAAAGAACAAAAGTTGTGTTCATTCTGTGTTGGGACTTTTTGTGCCCCTGCGAGCCCGTTACAGAAGTGTATAGAATAAGATACCCCTCACCAGTGGACGCTCTAAGTGCCTTTCTTGCATGGGTGAGGTACAACTCAGAACTGCCAGAGTTAAAGAAAAGTCATCAAGATAGCAGTCACCACTACTTAAACTAGGAGCCTAGTGATGCAGTGCTTAAACTGCAGTACCTAAGCCAAAACTCTGCTCACCTGGGTTCAATCCCAAGTAGCCAACTTGAGGTTCGCTCGCTCTTCCAGCCTTCCAAGGTTGGCAAATTGATTACCCAGGTTACTTGGGGGACAGTGTGTATCCTACGTAATTAAATTGTAACACCCAGAGAGTGCTTGAAGCAGTTTGGGGTGGTTTATAAGCAGCATACTTTGTTTTAATAACTGCACATTCATAATATTTAATGATCACAGAATGCTATGTTTGTGGAAGCTTGTAAAACCTGGTTTTCCCAAGCATCCTAGCACATTTTAGAATAATGTGTATGATACATGTGAGAAAATAGAGTGACTTCTATACTTTTTCCCCAATAATATTTATTATGTGTCCCAGGTTTTGCAGATTCTTGATCTGTATGCTCGTGTTTATGAAGACCTTCTTGCAATTCCTGTTGTGAAAGGAAGGAAAACAGAAAAAGAGAAATTTGCAGGTGGAGATTATACAACCACTGTCGAAGCATTTATATCTGCCAGTGGACGAGCTATCCAGGTAGTATTGATAAATGTATTTCATACCTACTGCTATTATACGGAAAGATGGTATCTAGACTTTCTATCTTCTCTTGCCTTTTAGGGAGCAACATCTCATCACCTGGGACAGAATTTTTCAAAGATGTTTGAGATAGTCTTTGAAGATCCCAGGGTACCAGGAGAAAAACAATTTGCTTATCAAAACTCATGGGGCCTCACAACTCGGACCATTGGTGTAATGACCATGATTCATGGAGATAACATGGGTTTGGTGTTACCACCCAGGGTAGCTTGTGTTCAGGTCAGTCAAAAAACCTTTTGATCATGTCTGTTTTCCAAAACCAGTTCTAACCGTTTTTAAGGGATTATACACAGAACTGTGTGGGATCCAGACTAAGATAGCTGTACTTTATTAACTTAGGTTAATGCCTCATATCTGATGTCCTTCCAGAAATAGGAAAAGACCTTTTTCTTCAGGCAAGCTTTCCCTGAATGGTGGACTACCATTATGTGTCTTTTATATAAATCTATAGGTTCACATAGACTTTGTCTTTTGAACTACTTATAACCTTGTAGCTTTAATGTAATGTTGTCTATTAATGCTGTAAGACAGGCATGTCCAAACTTCATCCCTCCAGATGTTTTGGACCACAACTCCCAGAATTCCAAGCTTAGATTGCCAATGACAAAGGACTGTGGGAGTTGTCCAAAACATCTGGAGGGCCAAAGTTTGGACATGCCTGCTGTAAGATGTTCCTCAGTTCCTTGTTCTCGAATACTTGAACATGTCTTAATTGTACTGGACTGTATATTATCCCACATTACTGTAAGCTGCCTTGGGTCCTTTTCCAAGGAGAAAGGCGGGGTCAAAATACTCTAAAATAAAATAAATAATAAATGATGGAAATTAAGTTCAGTTATAATTAGCTGATCCTGGGGTAGATTTCAGGACATACATGCAGCTAACTTAGTCTGGATCTAGCCCATAGAGTCCATTGAAAAAAATTTTTTTTGCACAGTTGTTGCTTTCCTTTGACTGTATATTTGAGATGTACTCAGTAGGCAGAAAATGAGAATTGTCTTTGTGTGACTCCTTGGTACACCACCTTCAAAAAGCTTACTTGGAAAGAGAGAAGAATCAGATTCAAGAGCTCAGGACTTTATATAGGCATATGTTTAATGCACTGTTTTTGTTCTGAGCAGAATAAAAATTATGGAAGCAAGGTCTTGGTTAATAAGAGAAAATAAAATCATATGGAATTTTTATCATGATGGCCAAAAGCCTGTTGTGTGATTATGTTGCCATAAAGAAAGGGGGATAATTTACAGTGCCAAATTATGGGTAAATACAGAGTCCTTGCTTGAATTCCTCATTATGTGCCTGTTAAGTGACTTGACATGTCAACAGCAATCCAAACATTTGTTAATTCGGGGCCATTTTCTGCTGTAAGAGAAGTGATTTCCCTTCTACTAGGATAACTGTATAGCAGGATTTTGGCCAATATATTGGAAAAAATAAAATTTTTTAAAAGGTTTTCTTCCATTTTGTCAATTTTCCAGTCTTTTACCTTCCTAGAAAATGCTGTTAAAAAGGAAAAGGAATTCTGATATCTGTGTATTATTTTTACAAACAGTATATAATTAGCAGTCCTAATCATATGTGCATAATGATCCAGGTGGTGATTATTCCCTGTGGCATCACTAATTCACTTTCGGAGGAAGACAAAGAGGCCCTCATATCAAAATGTAATGACTACCAGAAGCGATTGCTGACTGCAGACATCCGTGTGCGAGCTGATTTGAGGGAGAACTATTCACCTGGCTGGAAATTTAATCACTGGGAGCTGAAGGTAAATGTGGCTTCACTTCTGCCTTCTTTTGTTGACACGTTGTTAGACGGAAAAGGAGAGTAGCTATTATATCTTACCTACCATTAATATTTTCCATAAATGCATGCTATCTTCTCTTGAATGAAAGAGGAGATCTGCCTTTTCTATTTCTGCATGAAAGCTCTTGCATCAGTCAATATTGAGCTCGACACATTGGCCAACATCCTCTTGTGTAAAGCTATGGCCATGCAGGCTGTTGGTGTGACTGACTAAAGGTTTTTACTACTCATGAAAAGTTTTTAGTGCACCCACCCCAAAGGTTCTGAGGCTTCCCTGGGATCCCTTCTGAACCAGGAAAAGTCTTTGGGAGCCTCAGGACAGGTGGAGGGAGCCTTTAAGCCCCCCCAAAAAAAACAAACAAACCCCCAGCAACACTGACAAGACCAGTAATGACACTTTGGAAGCATGAAATGTTCTGTTCACATCCCAAGGCTTTCCCCGTGGGAAACGTTCCAGAGAACATTGGACCACCAAGTCAGATCTGCTTTGACTTGGATTTCTTCCTTGAGTAGCATGTTGGACTTGATGGCCTCATATCCCCTTCTGGCTCCGTTATTCTGTGATTCTATATGGCTGAGAAAGAATAAAATTATTGTGTGCTTATGAACAGGACCTTAAGAATCTTCCTATTAGCCCCGTCTGATGTAATGGAGGAAAAGGACTGCTCATGTCTGCCCCTGCCTGCTTCCCAAATCTGATCCAAAGGATCCAACAGGCATTCATAGGGGGGCAGCAGTAATTTAGAATTAAGCTGTGATCCATAAGCAATTCCCATTCTGCTAAAAAACACACCAATAATGGGTCTCCATATTGGATAAGGGCCTTTAATATGGTCTGATCCATATTATGTTGGGGTACAGAAAAAAATTGCAAAAAAAAAAGTCTAGAGTTAAGATATAAAGCAAAGCAAAGCAAAAGCAAAGTGTTCTGCTTATATACCACCCCATACCACTTAGTCTCTGGGCGATTTACAGTTTCAATTACAGTAATACAGGCTATACATTGCCCCCAGCAAGCTGGGTACTCATTTTACCGACCTCGGAAGGATGGGTGGCTGAGTCAACCATAAGCCTCCTGCTACCTGGGATTGAACCCCAGGTCATGAGCACAGTTTTACCTGCAGTACAGGCATTTAACCACTGCGCCACGGGGCTATAACAACAACAGCAGCAGCAGCAGCAGCAATCTCTTAAAACAAGGATAATCAGTGCAAAGAGGGACAAAGCATTATGTTTATAACCTTTCAATTTTTAGGGTGTTCCAGTCAGACTTGAAGTGGGACCACGAGATATGAAGAATCAGCAGTTTGTAGCTGTACGGCGGGACACTGGAGAAAAGCTGACATTCTGTGAAAATGAAGCTGTGGATCAGCTCAGACGGATTCTGGAAGAGATCCACACTAATCTTTACAACAGGTGAAACTTTTGGGAAATTGGTTTCTGTTATTACTGAGGGACAGATTTGATGTTTGTAAAAGATGTTTCATTCACATATCTCTTTGTGAGTTTCCAAAGACATGGGGAAATTGCACTAGCTGAGTCTTGCTGCATCAGACCAAACTCGTAACATGCTGCCTCCTCTAAAAACTAGACTCCTGCAAGTGCTTTAAGAGATGAAAGGCCAGCTTTAAAAAGAAGGCTTGCAGATGTGGACATAAAAACTCTTAAGGATCTCAGTGGATTTTATTCCCCAAAGTTTGTGGTATGAATAAGAAACCACAAGACTTTCTTTTCACTGTGTTTGGTGGCTTAGGGAGCTATCCAAGATCTTGAGCTTTTCTCCCACCAGAAAAATAAGAGTTATGCACCCACTCATGGAATGTTACTGTATAATGTAGCTAACATGGAACAATTCATACAGTTCTTTATGTTTATAAGGGCCTGTGTTTATACTGACATAAACACTATTTGCTTAAAACCCAGTCCTAACTTTGTTTATACAGAAACAACTTCTCCTGATTGCCAAGTTAAGAGGATTTAGGTCAGGACTATAGACGCTCTTCGTAGTTAAGGCAAAATGGCTTTGCAACTTTCTGCTTATTTTTGCCATTTCAGGAAAAAAATATGTGGAGAGAGACATTCCTGGGACATACATTTTGTTTGTTGTTGGGGACGTTTAGTATCTCAAGCTGTAAAGCAAGCTAGAAAGCCAGCCTCTGAAATGTTTTCATCTGTTTTCTTCAAACCTGCAGGACAAAAGTCATTTGTGTGGTGTGGTAGTAACGATGATCAGGGCTTGTGCTGACTCAGTATTTTAGAATTGCAGGATATGATTTGGTTATGCTTGGATTATTCTATATGAAGGCTGTAGTGCACGTATAAGGTGACCACCTGAAACCCAATTTAAATACTGTCCATTCCATGCACAAAAGGTGGCACGTAATAATTTTAGTTGCTACTTCAAAGAAGGGAGTTCTGTTATTGTAAAAAGTGCTTGTCTTTGAGTTCTTGGCTTTACTGTATCTTAATGCCTCATTCAAAATTAGTGTTTGTGCATGTATGCTGATGCACACATAGACACACGTACACCATAAGTATGGTTAGTTTGAGTGAATTTCTTTTTTCCCCTCCTCAGAGCTGCTGAAGACCTTAAGCATCATATGGTTGCGGCCAATACAATGGAAGAATTTCAGAAGGAGCTTGATTCGGGAAAGGTAAAGAACTTGCAGAATGACCAGGCTTCTCATCTTGTGATTGCTTACTGTCTTAGAGAATATAGTGCTCCTAACTTCTAAGGAAACATGCATATGAGTAGATTGCAAGTCTTATTTTCCTTGCTATCCTCCCCCGCCCCCCCCCCAAGCCACATGAAAGCACATTTGTTTTATATAATTTATTTATTTTTATTTTTGAGTATTTTTACCCTGCCTTTCTCCTTGGAAAAGGACCCAAGGCAGCTTACAGTAACGAGGGATAATATACAGTACAGTACAGTACGATTAAGACATGTTCAAGTAACTTAACTCAAAAGTCATAATATTCCTTAGTTACATAGTTCAAGGAGTCTGAAGCTTCAAAGATCACCTGCAGTCTCAAGAAAGGCTAAACATTTAATTAAAAATTGTTTCATTTTAATTGTGTACTATAAACTCAACCTTGAATTTCTGACATAGAGGTTCTTATTTTGTGTCATTAGGTTGTGTTATATAGTTTTATATGGTTTTTACAAAGTTTGATATCTTAGGTTCAGTTAATACATGAATGCAGTCACCATAGCTGAATATTTACTTCTTCAGCGAGGGCTGTGGATTTTTAATCCTGACCTGGATTTACCCTGTTTATGGTGGGCATTCCAAGAATCACTGGTGCATTCTAGTCTTTACCTGTGGTGTACAATTTGTCAAACCACCTTTGCTGCAAATAGAGTGCATCCTTTAGCACAGTGTTGGCGAACCTATAGCATGGGTGCCAAAGGTGGCACTCGGAGCCCTTTCTGTGGACACCCGATATTGGCCCTTCACAGCCACCTGTATTCAGGTTAAATTGCTGTACTGGCACTTTGGGAAAAATTAGTGGGTTTTGAATCGCAGTTTGGACACTCAGACTCTAAAAGGTTCACCATCACTGACCTAGCTTTAGGTGTTTTCTCTGTGTGTGTGTCTATAGATGAGGATGTGTATGTGTGTTTGTGTGTTGTTTCGTTGCAGTCATGACCAACCCTTCATGACCCCATGTCCATGGAGTTTTCTTGGCAGGAATACTGCCAGTACCTGCTCCAGACGCCTAAACTCAACCATGCCCCCTTTTTTAGCATAAAATAACTTTTCCATGCCTAATACATCTGAGGAGGGGAATTATGGATCAGATAATGTAATAGCTCCATTGTAAATAGCTGTAAAATAATTAATGAACAATTTAAGTTATGTGTCTGTTCAAAGAACACATTGCTTGCGTCATGAAACCCTGTCTTATCTGGTTCTGAAAGAGGTCATTCAGTACATGTGGGCAAGTTCATGAGAGGTGATTAGTAGAGCTGATACAAAATGGCAGTGAAGCACTCTTAATTTCAGTGAAATGTTTTGGATTGTTTTATTCTATTCTGATGTAGCATTTCATTAATGTAAAATATTCTAAGGCAGCATACAGGATGCATAGTTTGATACCATTTGTTAAGTTTCCTACAAACTTCCTTTAGGAT
Organism: Phrynocephalus forsythii; assembly: GCA_029282475.1. NCBI lineage: Eukaryota > Metazoa > Chordata > Lepidosauria > Squamata > Agamidae > Phrynocephalus > Phrynocephalus forsythii. The sequence goes on from JAPFRF010000002.1 coordinate 111,652,871, forward strand.
AAAATAATTTAACAGTAGGGTTCTTCTCAGTCGGCATCTATCATATTCCTATGTGTTTTTAAATAAACTGGGCCTTAATCAACCTGGACACAGTGTCCTTAAGTCATTTAAAAAGAGTGAAAACAGTCATTTTATCATATTGTATGATTATGATTTTGATCTTGCATATGTTTTTGGGGGAGGTGGGATGATCTGTTTTTAATTTTGTTTTGGTCATTGGAAAATAAACGTAGATTTAGCTAGCAAGCCCAATTGCTAAAACTAAGAAAAATCCTTTATGGGAAGGAAACGTGTTTGGAAGTAACTAAATGTCCCTTGAATCTAGTTTGACTCTTGAGATTGAGGCAATTTCTAGTCTCTTTCTTTCCAGGGTCACAGAGCCCAGTATATATACTGTATTCCAGGGTGCAAGGACTTCAGTGTGATCAGGTCTGGCCAGTGCTCTAAATATAAAAGTACTGAGAGCAGATCCTGCATGTTTCTATTTATGTTGCCATTTCTTATTACAGTTCTTTAAGATTAACACCCTTTTTGAAAAATATTAGGAATTGGGAATATATTAGGGATCAGGCTTGGGATGGGCAGTGTAATTTAAGGAACTTCACTTTCCTGCAAGAGGTATACATTTGACACTTTATCCAGATAAAAAGTTAGTAGATTTGCCTGTTCTGAATTTGAAACAGTTTCTTTTCTTCTGTAAACATAGGCTGAATAACTAACTTTTCAGCGTGGTACAATGTGGATACTGTGGTCTTTCTTTCTTTCTTTCTTTCTTCCTTCCTTCCTTCCTTCCTTCCTTCCTTCCTTCCTTCCTTCCTTTCTTTTTGCCCAAAATCAGGACCAAATTTTGTTCTGTAACTACCCCTGTGTAATTAAATAAGTGCTTGTCAATTAGTTACATAGTCTGTTGTGCAGTCAGGCACACAAAGTGAAATCTGTATGAATTTTCCAGGGGCATGACCATTAGCTAAACCAAATGCTGTAGGACTTCAGTAAAGTTTGATACTGTTAGGATCATGTACAGTGAAAGCTGAATCCAGATTAAGTGAATTAACCAAAGTGTAGGTGAAATCAATAGGACTTCAATGATTTGTAATTTCATAATGATTTCAAGTTATTTGTAATTAACTTTTCATAATGATTTCAGAGAGGCATACTGTAAGTAGATCTTAACCTGAATCCATAGTCAGGAGGTTCCACTGTGAGATATTTAATAACATGGATTAAAATCCAAACCTATCAAAGTCTTTGCTAGAGTAGATCCTCTGAATCAATGGGAATTAAATAAGTGTTGACTATTTAGTACTTGATAAAGTAGACCTAGTCCAGGTGCACCTAGTAGTTAGATTGAGTTGACTTTGATATAAAACAAAGTATAGAGAATGAAATATTACTATGTAGTGTGTTTCATGTACTTTGCCCTATTCTACACTTCATCTTCCTGTATACTGTGTGATCTTTTAGATTTCTTGCCTGTTTGTCCTCCTGTAAATGCTTGAGAGAATAAGCAACTTTTTTACACTTTTACATTCTTAAATGTCATGAGTAACTTTCTTTTTTGAAAGTGTAGGCTCTTATTCTGTCTCATCAAGAGTGGATTGAAAATGCATGCCTAAATCTGAAAAATCAAGAGAGTGTTTGCACATTTTAAGAACAATTTTAAAAATAAAATTAATTTGTGGGCATTAAACTACAAAACCAAAAGGAGAAGTTATTTCCATTATTTAGCCTAAATAAATGTGGTTAGGTTGTACACAATTCTGCCTAATTCTATGACTATATAAATTACTCTTTGTTATTGAATTCAAGTTTTTATGACATTGATTCTTCTTCAAAACATCTGGCTCACTTACAGTACCTGATACTTATTGAGGGTATGATTCCATTAGCAGCAGGGAGCAAGCTAGTGTGAATGGCTTGATAATGACCAGGTTTAATTAGAACAATCTATCAGATCATTTTTCATCCTTTCTTTGGAGGCGAGGCAAAGAAGAGGTTTTACATTCTTAAAATATAATCGATGTGTAGCACATTAGCAATATTCTACCATCAATCATTTATTTAAAAACTTCCCCTGCTCTTTGCTGGGCAGGGGAAGTGATTCATTTGCCAGTATCCTGAAGGGGTTTGCTTGTTAACCCATATCCCATTATTGGCAAATTGAAAGAGCAAGGCTTGCTTTGGATCAGTTCCAGCCGTCCCATACTCTGGAGCTGATCCAAACTGGAATGATCCTACTCGCAGCAGAAACATTGAAGCTCTTTGACAGGGGCCAGAAAGATGCTAGTAAGAACACTCCAGGGCAGGTGGTTGTGCTCTCACGAAGGTATCTTCTGATTCCCGTCTTGAAGGGTGCTCCAGCCTGTCCCTGCAGGGCTTCAAAGAGCAGATTAAACAGCCCATGTAGTCAGCCTTCATGGTTTACCATCAAGGGGCCTCTTTGGCTTTTCTTTTAGAGGAGTGTTGCTAAAATTCTACCAAGATGTGCTAACTTTTCCTTTGGTTTGGGGAAACACTCAACTAGAGCGAATCTGTTTAATACATAGAGAATTTTTAGAAACACTGTTTATTTTTTTATATTTTTTAAAATTTGTTTACATATAACAGCCGCAAACAAAATCAAACAAACATATCAATCTGACAAGACTCATAAAAAACAAAAAAAGGAAAAAAAGAACTTAGAAGTGAAGAAGACAAAAATAAAACCTGTAGTGGTCACACCCTGCCCACTTGTCCACATACTATACAAAAAGGACTAAGGATTTAGCCATTGCCCGGCCATCTACAAGTCTTCCACGGGTTCTAGGAAGCAGTATATATACATCCTTATATCTGTTTCTTCCCTTACTCATTTGTCTGCTTCTGACACAGTTTATTTCTAACATCCATTTTACTAAATATAATGAGAACCCGTGGAAGGTGGTCAATAGAGTGTTGGGACCTGGATTCAAATCCTGCTTGACCCTGTAAACTCACCAGCGAGTGGCAACCCTAAACTATCCCTTGAACAGTTCACATAATTCAAAAACCCTATTTAGGGATGCTGTGAGGCAGCAGTGACTTGATGGCATGTTACAATACATTATTCAGGACACTGACACCTTTTGAGATTCTTTCAAGACATCTAAAACAGATGAATACCAAGTGCTTTTGGAATGGGTTCATCTATTTTATGTTGAAAATTGGATTTACTGTGTGTAAGGCAATAAGCATTGCTTGTTAAATCCATAGGGTTATCTTTCTAAAGTGGAAAAAGTTCCTTATCATACAAACTTAACGGTGTATGTTTTCTCTCTGCATATTAGATAGTGCAGATTCCATTCTGTGGGGAAATAGAATGTGAGGACTGGATCAAAAAAACTACTGCCAGGTAAAAAAAAAGTGTGTGTGTGTGTGTGTGTGTATGCTTATATGCAAGCAGATGTGCATACAAATTATCATAAGCTATGACCAATGTTCCTCTGATTTTTGGCCCTGGTGCAATGGGTTCTGCCCCTCATGTGTGCACATGGCTGAGTGCGGAGGAAAAGTCCTGCATGGAGCGGGGCAGAGTCGTGCGTGCATGTGTTTTACAGGGAACCTTTGTTGTGATTCATTTTGAGAGGCGTTGTATTCTTTCCTTTTTGTCTTTGCAAGACAAACACAGATGAGAGAATACATTACACAGTCTACCACCTCAATGTTGAGATGTTTTAATTTAGATTAGCTAGACGTTAAACGAAACCTGCTTTGTTTTTCAGGGATCAAGACCTTGAGCCCGGTGCTCCATCCATGGGAGCAAAGAGTCTCTGCATCCCCTTCAAACCTCTGTGTCAGCTGCAGAACGGAGCAAAATGTGTGTGTGGCAAAAATCCTGCCAGGTTCTACACCCTCTTTGGCCGTAGTTATTAAACTGCTAGTTGAAAGCACCATTCTCCTTAATTTTCGGGTCCTCTACTTTTTGAAATAAAGACTGAACTCTTCCCGGATCCTGTCTAGATTTTTTTTTGTTAACTTTTTAAAAAGAGCAACAAATAAAGCCATAGAGTCATCATCCCCCTTTAGTCAGACTAGTAGTAATGCAGACTTTTCTGTATACAGCATCTCTAATAATAAATATGTATTGTCAGCTATCACTTGTGGAGTGTTTTTTCTCCTTTTTTGCTTCCTTTTGGTGGAAAATAATAGGGGAAGGTAAATAGAGTTTTAGATACTAGAGGAGTAGGTGTTGATTTAAAAAAGAATAACTTAGTGCAAAAGAGTTCTGTTGTTGAGCCTTTTCACTGAAGTCACTGGGTTCCTGGAATAGACTAATTGAATTGGAAGGCGCCTATAAGGCTGTTGAGTCCAACTCCCTGCTCAAGGCAGGAATACAAATCATAGGATATCTGCCAGAAGTCTGTCTAAATTTCTCTTGAATGCCTTCAGGGCTGGAGTGCTCACAACCCCCTGAGGTAATTGGTTCTGTTGCCGTACTGCTTTAACAGTTAGGAAGTTTTTCCTGATATTTAGCTGAAGCTTGGCTTCCTATATCTTGAGCCCATTGCTGTGTGTCCTGCACTTGGGGCTGATTGAGGACAGATCCTGCCCCTCTGTGTGGCAGCCTTTCATATATTTTAAAGGCGCCACTGTATCTTCCCTTCAGTCTTTTTTTCTCCAGGCTAAAATATGCCCATTTATTTTAGGTTTTCCTCATAGGGCTTGGTTCACAGTCCTTTGACCATCCGTGTTGCCTTTACGAGTATCCTTCTTGAAGTGTATTGTCCAGAACTAGGCCCAGTACTCTAGATAAGGCCTAACCAGGGCAAAGACCTGAGTACATCTACTCATTGTTGGTGAAATTATATGCCTGGTATATCTCTTAAACAGATGCTGAAGTTATGATCAGTCCTAACATCTTTGGAGGAAAGATGACATTAGACATATTAATATCAACTTTTATTGATGCAATATTTCCATTGTCTATATGTATGCATTCTATTAAATCATGTCCCTGATTCATGGAAATTAACATGTGATCAAAACAAACACAAAAAATCAGGAGCAAAACACAGGCCTCCTGCAGAAAAGAATCGAGGAAAATATAGGGTTTACCATGCAATTTGTTAACGTGAAGGGGAGAACGAGGGAGTCTTACAATTCTCAGTCCAATCAGCATCCAGTTTCAAAACTTGGAAAAGTTTTTTTTCCTGTTGCAACTCCCAGAGTCTCCCAGCCAGGATTCGTTTCACTTATACCCTACCTTTCCTTCAATGAAGAGACTGAAGGAGGCTTGCAAAATATTTAGGGGGCAGATGTTAACCCATATGGCTAAAAACACAATTAATTCATAGGCATCCTTCATTCTTGAGAGACTATGGCATCGCGCTCTGTATAGAAGTCCTAAAGCAACATCTAGTGTGGCTAAAAGGCCACGTAAAGTTCAGGCCAAAACCCAGAGCATCTTCACTAGCCCTATAAAAGTAAAGTCACCAGCTTTCACTGAAGATCAATCTTTCCCCGCCCCTGCCAGGAGATGGTTGGGTTTGAACCCAGAACTTGCCGCATGCAAAGCAGGTGCCTTGTCACTTCTTCATGGTGAATACATTCTTCTCCTGCTTTATCCCTGTGAAGCAGCTTAGATTGAGAGACTGTGAGACGAGTGTCCCTCAGCTGCCTGATTGAATGGGCATTTGAGCTTGGTCCTCTCTCCTCAGCCCTCATTTAACAACAGTCTTCACTAGCCTTGAGTGAAGGTATTCATCTGAACTACGAATCCCACAACCCTCTGCCCAGATTCTGGGAGTCAAGTGACTTGGCCAAGTTATGAGCTACACCAAGGTAACAGACAAGCTTCAATCGCTCTCTGCATGACAGATACAAATGGAACTGGTCCTCAGATCCATGAGCCACCATTTTGACCTTGTCTACCTAGACCAATGAACTGCCCAAGGCCAGCTTCACCTTACCTCCCTCCTTAAACCCAATGAACTTCTGGAAATAAAAAAAAGTGCACACTTGAATGGTATGGCACATTAAGGAAAAGAAAACATACTGTTGAATCCTTCGACAGTGTCATAAGAGCGAATGAGATAAACCAAAATCTCTTTAGTTTTATATCTCAGCTGTAATAAAGAAGAAACGATTAGTCTGGAATCATGCAGAAGTCAGATAGCGTTTTCCTATAGGTCCTTCTTTCTAATAACGTGCACGAGATAGTTCGGCTTAATTGCCCTTTAAGCAGTTTTATTGCTTTAGTGCTTCTCATAAAAATAACTTCTAAAGACAAGTAGCTGGAAACAATAAAAAGGAGAGATCTACTGGGATGTTACTCTCTTCTGCCAGTCCGATCCCGCTTGCAAATACAGAGACCAGCAAGGAAGGAAGGCTTCAGCCATGGGCCGATACACAGGGAGAAGCAGCAGGCTCCTCTTTATGTGCATTATTAGTTTTCTGCTTTTTGCAACAGAAATGGTAGTAGCCTATATAGGCAACTCCTTGGCTTTAGCGTCCGATGCGTTTGCTGTCCTTTCTCACTTGATCTCCATGATCATCGGCTTCCTCGGAGTTCGGTTTAGCCGCATCAGGTGGCACATGGACAGCACCTTCGGCTTTTCCCGGGCTGACGCCGTCGGTGCCTTTGGCAACTCTGTCTTCGCTACTGCCCTGATGTTCAGCATTCTGATTGAAGCCGTGAAGAGGTTTCTCAACCCACAGAAGACGGAACAGGCGCTGTATGTTCTCATTGTTGGAATCATAGGGCTCTTCTTTAATGTGCTCAACTATGTGATCTTTCTGGACTGTTGTTACTGCCGTGGTGCTGTTGATCAAGAGGTGGAAACGGGTAAGTGATTTCATAAAACTCCTACACTCCCCATAATATTTTTGTTACATATGGATTCACAGGGTTTGGCTTTAAACAGCACACCACTACAGCATCCCAGACAAATGAGAATATGTGTGCTGGACTCTTGTCTTTCCTGGCTTTTAAAAGCAGTTGCAGGGGGTGGTGGAATCCAGAGTGTAAAAGACCTTCCTTCAATCCCCCATATAGATAACATTAGCCAGCCTCTAATGTTCCATTCACAGGCATGGCAATAGATCATGCAGGGGGTTCTTGGATAAAACAGTTTACCTAGATCCATTCCAACCTGGTTTCAGACCACCTTGGTGGATGCCATGAACTGGACAATTGGGACATGTTCCTCTTGGTTCTGCTGGATCTCCCAGCAGCTTTTGCTACCACTGACCATGGAATCATTTTGGCCATCACTCCAAAATGGCACTTGGGGTTGTTTTACAGTGGTTCCAGTAGTTCTTGGTGGGCTGAGCACAGAATGTGGTGCTAGAGAGCTTACGTTTGACCCCTTTAGCTGTTGGCTTGCTGGTATGTTATTTAACATACACATGGACCCATGGAGACAGGTTTAGGGGTTCGGTGTCACCCATATGCAGAAGATGCAAAACTCTTTTTTTATTTGCTAGCCAAAGCTGAGGAAGCTGTTCTGATTCTAAACCAGTGAGGGTATTCACTCTCTTCCAGTAAAGCAATGCATGTGAGTGAATAATCTTAATCTAGCAGCAATGCTGAAGGCACACCATATGGCCCTCTGGGGTGGCCCTGCCACATTTCAAAGAGCTACCAAATGGAAAGAATTCTTCACACACACGATTTATACGTACAATCCTGATTTGGCCTATATTTTTTTCATATTGAGTTTATAAGCCACCACCAGAAAAAGGTTGAGAATGGCTGACTGAAGAGGTTATTCTCAGTTGAAAGGCAGATCAGGGACTAGCGATTCTTCACCTGCTGCGTGGGTTTATGCTCACCCTGAAAACTCAGAATTCCCACTTGCCTCCTTAGAATACCCCTGGACTCATCCTGTACAATAGATGTCTAGCTGCTAAAAATGCATTTGCAGAGTTCAACGTAGAGCACCAACTCTACACTTTCCTTGAGAGGGCTGATCTAGCCACGATTATGTACATAATTTAGTTGCATTCCATTTGGGTACTGTAATGCACACAGTATGTAGGGCTGCCTTTGCAGAGTTTTCAGAGGCCTCATTCTGTGGCTGACTAGATTGCCCAGCCTCCACACCTACCGTTCTTCCACCAGCGAGCCAAGACTTTCTCTTCTTCAGGCATTGTTTTGTTCATAGACTCGCCGTTGAGAAAGAGCATATTTTTTAAAAAAACATGGGGGATGTTAAATCTCTTTCCTTTTTAAGAGTGCTATTAAATTGGGAAGCTGGTTTTATTTAATAACTTTAATATGTCACACATTCCCCCCCCCCGCAGAATATAATTTATTGCATTTTTTGTTATCTTAATATTTGTGTCCTATATATTTTGCAAGCTGGTACATTTATCAGGGAAAAGGTGGGGATGTAAGCAAAATGAATCCAATCTCTATTTGAAAGCCTCCAGTGAAGGGGAATCCACTGCCTCTGTTTCATCTTCAAACAAGTCTTACAATTAGATTGTTCTTCTGAACATTATTAATTTTAAATACTCTTCCATGCAATTGGAACTCCTTCATTTGGAGGAAGCAGCAGGAAATCCAAGCTGTGTTAAGGATTTCTTCTCCCTTTATGAGTCTATCTAGGTATTAAAATCATCAGAAGAGACCTTTCTCTTAGATTCACTACATTCACAGGTACATTTGGAAATGGCGTCTCCTGTTACTGCTCTCAGACTTTGGAACACCATCCTACTATCTATCTATCTATCTATCTATCTATCTATCTATCTATCTATCTATCTATCTATCTATCTATCTATCTATCTATCTATCTATCTATCTATCTATCTATCTATCTATCATTTATATAGCTACTTTGGGTGGTTTGCAAACAGAATAAATAATATCACCAAAACAAATAAACAGTGTAAAATAAATGACATATAATAATACAGACAATAAACATCGCAATTAACTAAAATAAATCATAAAATCAAGAAGTCAGGCAGGCCCCATCTTTGTTGTCCTTCCGGAAGCAAAGGCCTTTCTCTTCAGGCAAACTTTCCCTCAGTGACTGGCCACCTGAATGTGGTTGTTAAATAGATTGTTGTATCTTACTGCTTTCAATGTGCTTTTGGAGTTGCCATTGTTAACTGTATTGTAGTGTGGGTATTTGACCCTTGCTAGTATACTTACTGTTATTTAGCTTTAAACATTATATTTTAATAATGTACTCGTAAACCACCTTAGGTCCTTTTAAGGGAGAAAAGTGGGGTAAAAATATTTTGAATAAAATAAAACAAATACATAAATAAGCTTATCCTGCATTCTCTACCTTTTAGAGGAGTGCTGCCATGTGACCTTTTAGCCTTCTCATCTCCAAGTTAAAGATACGTAGCTTGCTCCACTGTTCCTTACAAGGTTCGGTTTCCAGATCTTTTACTGTCTACATTGTACTTCTCCTGACATGTTTTAGCCTTTAAAAATATTTCTTAAACTGTGTGGCCCAGAAACAAACTAAGCACTACAGGTCTCAAAATTTTCTCAACACAGAAAAGATTGGGACCATTGCTTCCCTTGATCTGAAGACTTGATGTCTGTTGATCCATTCATGGTGATGTAGTCCTGCCACACCATGGGGCTGTCAAAGCGCCAGCACTTCTCCGGAGACCAGAGCCTCGCAGGAGCCCTTAGTGCTTGTCTTTTGAGATCACTCCATCCACCCTTTCCCTTATATTTTCATTCATTCATTCATTCATTCATTCATTCATTCAATTTATTTCCTACCTGTCTAGTTAAGGGCTACTCTGGGCAGCAAACAACAGAGTGATAAACATAAGCATAATGCAGACCCCAAAACAAATCTCAAATATTATAATCATTAACAAAAACAAATAGGATATTAATAAAACTAAAACTTAATTAAAAAGTAAACACATCAAAGAAACAGATTAACAAAACAAAGCCAATGGTGGAATTAAGAAAGAAGTTAATAGCGCCAGTCCTTGTTAAGACAGGCAGGCAGGCAGGTGAAAGAATGAACGGGCTCCCCTTCTCTTAGAAGGATCTTCCCTCACTTCAAAGCTCTTTGAAGTGCTTGCAGGGTAGAAGTATGGAGGAGGGAGATCGTAGCAAAGTAGCAGCTGCCACCCCTGCATTGAGTATGCAGTGTAAGAAAAAAAAATGGTCATGGGAACTGGGCTTTGGATGGCAGCTTCGTGCAGATCTCCCCATGGACTCCTTCCTTCTCCCACCAAACAGCCAAGTCATCATTTGGAGCACATAAACGTGAGTGCCCATGCTTAGGAAGGAAGAGAGCACGCACAGGGAAACAGCTTGTCTCTCTGTGTGCAACCCTACACTTCTGAATTCATTACAACACTGCTGTGCAGGGGGTGTTTCCACCCCATCTACCTGTGCTACATCACATGGCTGACTCATGTCTCCCTCAAAGTCTACTAAGACACCGTGATGTCTTCCACATAGTGCCAATGCATCTCTCACACTAACTATTTGTTTAGGAATGGAGAGCCACCAATGCACATTGCCCCTTTGCTCTGATGTGACCTCAGCAGCCTTGTGAATTCTTTCTATGTTCTTCGTGACCATCAGTCAAAACCAACAGAGTCAAGCAAAAGAACAAAATGACAGCAATACATTTCCTGTTTTCTTGTTGCCTTTCTCTCTGAAGGGTCATCCAGTGAGAGAGACACATTTTCAGTCTTTTTTTGCTTCCTCCTAAAAGTTTGAAGGTATACAGCCACAGAAATGGGAATGCAGTTATGGTGGCTCATTTTTTCAGCAGCTACCATAGTTTTATTCTTACTATGTACAGTACACTTCCATTGTACAGATAGGTGGGGGCAATGGAAACATTCAGGTTTATGGTTGTTGCTACTTAACAAGGACTTTGCCAGATATGGAACTGTGATGAGAAACATCTGTGCTGGTTTTAAATGGGATGTAATGTCTCCAAAGTGGGAGCTGGGAGGATCACTTCTGGTTACCCTTGGTGAGAAATACATAACACATGCTGTGACCCCACCTATCAAGGAAGCGGAGGAGAGAGATATTTGTGTAATATCTTTGGACAATTTATTATGATGTGAAAAGCATGGCTATACAGCTTCTTCGTGCATTTGTATTCTCAAGCTTCAGAACACAAAACCCTTAGTGAAATTTGGATAGCGACAAAGTTTTCCATAATTTGCTTATGCACAAGGTTCTATTGCTCGCAGAAGAAAAAGTGTGTGCCGAAGTAGCAAATTCTGAAATACAAGCATTCACCATGACCATTATTAGAACTCTGCTGGCAAGAAAGAATCCATACATACATGCAGGCAACTACAACTCAAATAACCTATAGCTTTTCACCTCCACAAGGAACATGTCTTTTGAAATCTAATGAATCTCAATTTTCTGATCATAACCAAAACCTCTTTCAAATTCCTTGTACTACAATAGGGTGGTTCACAACAACAGCAACTAAATTCAGAATGTACACTGTACAGAGAAGCCTAATTGGAGTGATAGACGATGGCATTGTCTCTGCTGATCAAATACCAGAAATTTCCAAGTAGAGCTTGGAAAGAATCTTCTCCGAGACCCAAGAAAGGTGCTGTTGGTCAGAATGGACAATACTGGACTAAACAGAACAATTGTCTAGTTCAGCATAAGCCCACGTTCAATGTTCCTATTTTCCCACTGGTCAGCAGAGGTTAGACTGATAACTTCAAATTGGACAAATTATATTGCAATGTATTGACAGAATGTTTTTTCGTTATTCTCCCCCTCCCCTTAGGTGACTTTTGCAATGATATCCCAGAGATTGCTACTTTCCCACCTTCAGGTGAGTCTTAAAAATGCTTACAAATGTGTAAAACAGGACAGCAGTCCATCCCCCCAATCTCTCTGAAGATGTGTATGTGAATGTGAGTGGCATTGATCTTCCTATTGAATGTTTATTTTATTTATTTATTTATTGAATTTTTACCCCACCCATCTTCCGGAGCGGAACTCTGGGCGGCTTCCAGATAGCTGAGCGAAAGCAATACAATATAAAGCATAAGAATAAAGCTGCAGTACAAAATAGACAACAGCAAAGATAAAACAACATTTTAAAACAGCTGGGGCATCTTAGAATCATAACTTATGGTCGCAGCTCAGCAGAAAAAAATTGTTGGCAACCGTGTAGATGGCGGAGAAAAACAAAAACAAAAACAAAACAAAAACAAAAAAAACCATTAAGTTGCGCCACCATAAGCCTCGCTAAAGAGAAGAGTTTTTAAGGCTCGGCGAAAGGCTAACAGGGACTCTGCAGAGCGCACATCAGGTGGTAAGCTGTTCCAGAGTGTTCGGGCAGCCACCGAAAAGGCCCGATTACGGGTGATGGACTTTCGGGCCTCTTTTGTGGCGACCTGCCTGTGTGAAGAGGAAGGGACTGGACGGGCCGAGGTTGACTCTGGACAATATGCTCTGACAGGTAGTCCGGCCCAGGCCATGGAGGGTTTTATAAACTTTGAATCTGATGCAGCAACCAATGCAGGCGGGCCAGAACCGGGGTGATAAGGACGCACACCCGCCACCAGTCTGGTTCTGGGGGGAGGAGAGTGGGGATCAGGCACCAGCGCTTGCACCACAGTTCTTAGAGATATGGGCGGATATGGCTTTGACGAAGGTGGTAAAAAGCCTGGACACGGCAGCCACCTGGGCTTCCAGAGAGTGCAGAACCATCCTTCCCCAAGCTTGGGAGAGGGCCTCCATATCCAGATGGGGAACTCCCAAAGAACATCACCTCAGTCTTCTCGGGGTTGAGCCTGAGCCTGTTCGCCCTGGTCCATGTCAATACCGTGTCCAGGCACTGGTCGAATAGCTGTACCCGCCCTTAGAACCCAAGGCAGCAAGTGGAGCCAAGGGCATGGAAGTCAGACCACAGGCTAGTCCTGTCTCTCCTGTCTGAATCTGCCCGTGGGAAGAGGAAGGAGCTACTCTGTCCAAAATCCTCTTTGCATGAGCCCAAAACCTGGTTCTGGGGGTGGGGATCAGGCTCACATGAGGAGGCTCCCCAGGTGCAGCATCCTTCCCCCTACTCATGTCCCCGTGTTTTACATTGTTGTTGTTGTTCTGTGCCATCAAATTGCTCCTAACCTACGGTGCCCCTCTGGATGACTCGTCTCCAAAATGTCGTCTCCCTCCACAATCCTGCTCAACCGCTGCCAACGCAAGCTTGTGGTTCCTTTAGGGAGTCAGACCATCTCATATTTTGTCTTCCTCTTTTCCTTCTGCCTTCTACTTTCCCCAACATCTTTGTCTTTTCCAGACAATCATGTCTTCTCGTGATGTGCCCAAAGGAGGGGAGCCTGAGTTGTTTGCCTCCAGAGATAGTTTGGGCTTGATTTGATCTAGGACCTGTTTATTCATCTTTCTGGCAGTCCAGGCTATCAAAAAAAGCTCTCATTTGGTACCACATTTCAAGCATATTATCCCCCCCTGTCATCTTTCTTTACTGTCCTGCTTTCACACTCCTGAAAGTGCCACTAAGATGCCTTGTCTTTGTTACACCAGGATAGAGCAACTGGAAATGTGGTGTCTGGAAATATGATAGTGAGGATGATTTTAGTCATCATCTCTAGTGACACATTCTTACACTTGATGGCTCAATAGGATTGTTTTTCAATCTTTCCATGCTATTGCAGTGGGTTTCAAACTGTGTTCTACAGAAACTCATGTTCTATCATAATCAGAATTAACAAGTTACAACAGTCACTTTAATAACAAGGGCATAATCAAAGTGCCTCACAAAATTAATGCAATGATTAGGAATAGAGTTCTCTGGTAAAAAGTCATTTTGTGTAGTTGCATATGAAGTTACTTTTAGGCCCCTTTTAGACTTGTAGCACTTTTTAATTAAAGTGTTCTATAAAATTAGATAAAAGGGGAACAAGCAATGCTCTAAGTGACACAACAAGCACCAGTAACTGTGTAACAATTAATGAAAATGGGTTATTTGTTGCATACTGTGACACATAAGGGGAGCAAATTAATTTTAAAAAAATGACTCTCAAGCTCTGCATGTGATAAATGCAAATCAGGATTTCCCAGTTAGAACTTTTAATGGTGGATGTCACGTTTTCTTGAAAATAAAGGCTGCTCATCACAAATGGTTGGCTGTTTTAAGGCAGATTTTCAATTCATTCAGGAAAATTCATGATTCCAATAATGATGTGATTAACTGATTGATTGATTGTTTGACTGACTGACTGACTGACTGACTGATTATTTTATCCCACCCAACTAGTAGTGAGGCCACTACTCTGGGTGGCAAATAACAGTCTCAATAAAAATTCAAATGCATAATGGGCCAAAAAACATAATCTCAAGAATAAAACAACTAGTACAAAATTGTAAAAGAATTATAAATTCCAAATACAACAATAATAAGTGGTGGAACAAGGCATGTTCACAGCTACAAAAATAAGGCCTTTGATAAGGTTCCCCATGGTATACTTGCAAAGAAGTTAGTAGAATGTAGGATAGATAGTGCCACTGTTAGGTGGATTTGTAATGGGTTGACTGATTGCACCCAAAGGTTGATCATAAATGGCTTCTCTTCCATTTGGAGAGATGCCCCAGGGTTCTGTTCTGGGTCTAGTACTATTCAATATCTTTGTTAATGACTTGGATGAAGGAATAGAGAGTAGGCTGATTAAATGTTCATATGATATCAAATTGGGAATGATTGCTAATTCCCTAGAGAGGTTAGGTTGAAAATATAAAATGACCTTGACAGATTAGAGTGCTGGGCCAAAGTAAGCAAAATGAGTTTCAACAGAGAGAAATGTAGGGTCCTGCATCTAGGCAGAAAAAAATGAATTGCACAGATATAGGATGGGAGACACCTGGCTGCAAAATAGTACATGTGAGAGGGATTTGGGAGTCTGGATGGACCACAAATTGAACATGAGTCAGCAGTGTGACGCGGCAGCCAAGAAAGCCAATGTGATTCTTGGTTGCATCAACAGAAGCATAATGTCTAGATCAACTTAAGTGATAGCACCACTCTATTCTGCTCTGGTCAGACCCCACCTGGAGTACTGTGTTCAGTTCTGCACATCTCAATTTAAAAAGATGTTGATAACCTTGGACAGTTCCAGAGGATGGTGATCAGGATGGTTAAAGGTCTGGAAGAAATGTCTTACAAGGAGTGGATTAGGGAGCTGGGAATGTTTAGCCTTACAAAAAGAAGCCTGAGAGGGGATATGATAGCTGTGTTTAAATATTTGAAAGGATGTCATATCGAAGAGGAGGCGGGTGTGTTTTCCATGGCTTCAGAGACCAGGACGCAGGGCGGTGGTCTCAAAATGCAGGAAAAAGATTCAGTTTAAACATTAGGAAGAACTTCCTGAAGGTTAGAGATATTCGGCAGTGGAATATGCTGCCACAGAGGGTGGTGGAGTCTCCTTCTTTGGAGGTTTTTAAGCAGAGGCTGGATGGCCATCTGTTGGGAGGTTCCTGCATGGCAAGGGGTTGGACTGGGTTAGGGTTAGGGTTAGGGTCAGATGTAAGGTCACTCTAGAATCCTCTAGACCAGTGATAGCGAACCTTTTGGAGATCGAGTGCCCAAACTGCAATACAAAACACAATTACATGTCGCAAAGTGTCAGTATGGCCATTTAACCCTAATACAGTGGTACCCTGGGTTACAAATGCTTTGGGTGCTACCCTTTGGGAAATCAAGGATAGAAGAGCAGGGGTGTTGCCTTTCAGGAAAGCGAGGATCTAAGAGAAGGCTTTTGAATTTTCTGCATTTAAAAAACCTGCTTTTGGTCCTCGCTTTCCTGAAGGGTAGCACAGAAGACGGAGTAACAAGAAGAACTCATGGGTGGTCCCGGGGGGGTGGGGCTACACTTGTATTGTTAATTGTTATCTGTTATTTTGTTTGTATGTAGTATAAAATTAAATAATTTTTTTTACAAAAAAAGAAAACGAAGATGAAAGAGCAGCCTTTTTTTCCCCTTTCCCCCTGTTTTATTATTTGTGATACAATAATTTATCCATCTCTATTGTTTCTAAAATTTTAAACATTAATTCCTGTTCATTAATTCCCTTACTGTGGCTGGAGAAAATCCAAAAACCTGCTCTTTGATCCTCACTTTCCCGAAGAGTAGCACCCCATCCACCTCTCTGCTCTGGGCAGAGAGGCGGACGGGGTGCTACACCACTGGGAAAGCCAGGGGGAATGGTGGCGGGTTATGGGCTCCTTCATATCCCCTGTTTGCTTTCCAGCCACACTACTCTGGGAATCCCAAAAGCGGCGTGGCTGGAGAGTAACCTGGGGCTACAAAGAAACCCACAACCTGTTCGCCTCCCCTTCGCCCAGCTCTTTCACGGAGCCATTTCGGCGGTCTCAAAACAATTCTGTGAAGAGAGACAGGTGAAGCGGAGGCAGTGGTTCTCCTTCGTGGCCTTTGTGAAGCCACACAGATGGATTTCCCAGCGCGTATGTGTGGAGGTCAGACTTCCCTAGCAATAGGAAAGTTTGTTAGTCTCCTCCCTCTTGCCCCACGCATGAGTGAGAGGCTTCCTGCCTAAACGCCCCACTTCCCTCTTACCACAAGGTGATAACGGTATGCTCGTTGACATCAGCAATGACCCCTTAGAGGTCACTTTATTGTTAGTTTCCGCGTGAAATTTTTTTCTGTTTTCTGCCTATTCCTGGCTCTTTTGTCCCTTTTTGCCCCCCTTTAAAAATGTGTTTCCTGTGGGGCTAAGATCCCCCTCCAATGGTCACCTCCACTGCCTTTATTGCCTCGGAGAATCCCATCATCCAGAGGCCTGTCCGATCTTTAAAGGCTTCAGTGCTCAGGCTCTGAAGAATCAGAGGAACCGGCTCAACACTTTTTTACTTGAAAAATCTCTGACCCTGCAATCCACGGAAAAGACAAAATCCCCTGTTCAAAATACTCAAAGGTTGTTTATCTGTTACAACCCAAGTTCCAAAGGGTCTGCTGTTTCTCCCCAGCAATTTTCACGCTGGATTGTTGCCACGGTTAAACTGGCTTATGACCTAGCAAAACTGTGTCCAGTTCGAGCCCACTCTACCAGGGTGGTGGCCTCCTCAGTGGTCTTCATTAGTGGTGTTCCTTTGGAGGACATTTGTAAGGTAGTGCCACCACCCACTACCTTCGTGAAGCACTATCGAATGGATGCCCAGGTGAGGTCCACCATATCCTTTGGGAGAGCCGTATTTTCCTTCGTGATGCCGTGACTTCCTGCCATCCTATGAGTACTGCTTGTAATCACCCTTATCTGTGTGGCTTCACAAAGGCCACGAAGAAGAAGAACCAGTCACTTACCTGTAAAGAGGGTTCTTTGAGTGGACCTTCGTGAAGCCACACGGCACCCGCCCACCTCCCCTCGAATCGTTACTCCGTGTCTGGTACTTAACCTGTCACACTGGCAGTTGTGAGGGAACTGTTTAGGCGGGAAGCCTCTCGCTCATGTGTGGGCAAGGGGTAGGAGACTAATGAACTTACCTACTGTTAGGGAAGTCCAACCTCCATGTACGCGTGCTGGGAAACCCATCTGTGTGGCTTCACGAAGGTCCACTCGAATAACCACCTTTACTCTTCCAATTTACTCTCCAGCCACACCACTTTTGGGATGCCCAGAACGGCATGGTTGGAAAGTAAACTGGGGCTACGAACAATCCCACAACCCACTGCCTCCCCTTCGCCTGGCTCTCTGCACAGAGCACCGTGGCATGCTCTGAGCAGAGGGGGAAGTGCCGTGGCTGTGAGGGGGAGATGTCACCTGCCCTTAGAAAGGGCTCAGCGTGCCACCTTTGGCACCTGTGCCATAGATTTGCCAACACTGCTTAGAGAAACTCCAGATTCTACAAGACATAATGCAAGCAGTGCAGTTCAGTTTTCTTCATACTTTGGCCTTAGTGGTAAATGTATAGTCTGCTGACGTCAATGAGCATACCGTTATCACCTTGTGGCAATTAATAATCCCATAGTTGTATATATGTCAATTAATCAGATTTGCACTTCAGCCACACTAATTAGAAATGTTCTTTAGACATTAGTAGGGAGAAAGTACCAGCTAAACACAGTTGTTCTCTATAAGGGCTGACTTCTGCATCTTTTTTGATGTACGTCAAAAATTGTTTTCAAAATGCAAAAACCTAAAGAGCTATGGCATGAAAGTGACAAACATCTTTTCAAATCTCAGTATCCTACCAGGGAGTCAGGATTAGCTGTAGTTCCTTCCTGGAGGTCCAGTTAGTTCTTCCATTGTATTTCAAACAGCTGCTTACCTTTGAAGACTTCTACTGTGCAAGTTTAGGTAACCAAAGAAGTGCTTATCTTCTTTGGATATGCAAGATTGTGCATTTTAAGTATCTTTTGAAGCTTTTATCTAGATGGCCCTGCCATCTGGGGTAAGGCAGAGAACACTAAGGCCTCCCTAGTAGTGATGGAACTTAGTTGTAAAATCCTATCTTCAGAGTTAGGTCTTCAGTTTCTTATTACCCTGTTGCTATTTCAGTCTAGAGATGATGCTGTTGGTGAGCCTAATGATGATCCATGATTGCAGAGCAAATAAACACACACACTTTAGATTTTGGTATAAATATTTGGCCACAACTCTATTGGTTACTGCTGCTAAGAGAGGGTGGATCCCCATCAGTCACCCTCCCAATGTCTGATGCTCAGAAGTGGTTAAGCTTTCCCTTCTTCTGGGGTTGGGTAGGATGCCTTAGGATGGTTTAGCTTGCTGAAAGCCCCACTGGATGGCTCTTCTCTCAGGAAGCACAGCAGGGAACTGAACTTCCCCCTGTCTGGGCTTGCAACCAGATACCCAAACCACTGAGCGACCTAACCAGCTTTCTTTCACATAGTATGGATGATTCTGACCTTTGTTTCCAATATTTGCTAACTCCCAGCTCTCTCTTTTTTTAAAACTTTGAAAACGTGAGGGGACATCTTTTCACACATATACACAAAACATATTTGTAGATTTTTTTTATTTGAAATAGCTCATCTTCCTTAGATTGCCTACCTTAGTTTTGTTAAAAGTTTGGAAATTTGAGGATAACTTTCTAATCCACATTCTGTGACGTGGGCATGGTAACATTTGTCTTGGCCCTCCAGATGTTTTGGACTGCAACTCCCAGTCCTTTGTCATTGGCAATCTAAGCTTAGAATTCTGGGAGTTGGGGTCCAAAACATCAGGAGGGCTGAAGTTTGGACATGCCTGGGTCAAAGGGTGCCTATGTCTCTCCTTTGTATGTGTTATACTTACTCACACTTTTGCTTCACCATTTCATAAAGTCCAAAAATAACCTTCCAGAATATTTTAGCTCAGAGGGACTTCAGCCACATCCTGGCTGCTCTTGTTTCTGTTGTTTCCCACCAACCCTAGCACAGATCACGTGCTCCACTTTTTGGGATGCTCTACCACTGGGTAATACTTCATGAGGGAGGTTTCTGCCAGAGTCTCTGTTTAGTGTATGTATAATTAAGCTCCCATTTTATAAAGTCAGGAAATCCAGTTCTTCAAAAACTAACTCTGGCTTATGAATACAGTGGTACCCTGACTTAAGAACAGCTCGATTTAAGAGCAATTTGACTTAAGAGCGGAAAACTGTTGGCATTTTAACTGCCGCCTTACAAATTTTAGATATGGTCTGCTCGACTTACATTTTTTTTAAAAAAATTAACTATTTAAAAAAAATTTAGATAGGTAGCCTGACTGAAGAGTAGTTCAACTTAAGAGCATGCATTTGGAACAGATTAAATTCTTAAATTGAGGTACCACTGTATTGTGCTTCTGTATCCATGATACAAAACATCCAGTGATGATAGAAGCATCTCCCGCAAGGTCTGGGATTGAACCTGTTGACACCAGAGGCTGAGATCTTCCCACTGGTCTGTCAAAATTTAAGAGGTGATGCTGAGACAAAAAAAACACCTGTTGACTGGCAGTGGGCATACTCCGTAGACCGCCCCCTGGGCTTTTCCTCTGGAGGCAGACCGCGCTCTTGGTCTCTGGCAGACTTTTGAAAATGCCAACGCCTGCAAATCTCCCGGGGAGCTCCGCAGGGGTGGGGAGGAGGCAATAAAATGACGCCTCCGCCGCGCCTGCTATAAAGCAAAGGGCAGAGTCATTAGCCGCCTCCGGGCGCTCGCTGGCTGGCCGGCGGGCGGGCGGGCGGTGGAACAGGGCGCTTATCGGCGCGCCTCGCCTCGCCCTCGGCCTGCCGGTGCAAAGGTGCCGCGCTCGGCTCGGGGGCCGGTGGTGCTGGCGCTGCTGCAGCGGCGGCGGCGGTCCCGAGGCCACCATGGGTCGCTACACGGGCCAGACGTGCCGCCTGATCTTCATGCTGGTGCTGACCGCCAGCTTCTTCGTGGCCGAGCTGGTCTCCGGCTACGTGGGCAACTCCATCGCGCTCATCTCGGACTCGTTCAACATGCTCTCCGACCTGATCGCGCTCTGCGTGGGCCTCTCCACCGGGCGCATCGCTCGCCGCCGGGGGCGAAGGGGCCCCGCGGCCACGTTCGGCTACGGCCGCGCCGAGGTGGTGGGCGCCCTCAGCAACGCCGTCTTCCTGGCCGCCCTCTCCTTCACCATCCTGGTGGAGGCGGTGCAGCGGCTGGCGCGACCCGAAGGGATCCGAGACCCTTTCCTCATCCTCGTGGTGGGCGCGCTGGGCCTCGCCGTCAACCTGGTGGGCCTCCTCGCCTTCCAGGACTGGAGCTGCTGCCGCTGCGGCGGCGGCGCCGAGACGGAGGAGAAGAAGACCTCCACGCTGGCGCCGGGGCCGGACCCGGGCGCCGGACCCCGCCAGGACGCCACGGCCGCCCCGGATGAGGAGAGGGCGGGCCACGCCGGCGACCCCGACCAGGGGGTGGCCGAGGCTCCGGGCGGAGACGAAGCAGGTGCCCCTCGCTTGCCTCCCTCCCTCCGTCCCCCTGCCTCGCCCTTTGCCTTCTTCGCCTTCAGCTGGCTTCCTTCCTCCCAGCCGCTTTCTTATTCAACCCTCCCCATCTGTCTTATTTATTTATTTATTTATTTATTTATTTATTTATTTATTTATTTATTTATTTATTTATTTTTAATACCGCCCGTCTTCCCAGAGGAACCCCGGGCAGTTAACAATGCCAGTAAACGAACAAGACAAGGCATCTCGGTGGCACTTTCAGAAGAAATAATGAGTTTTATTGGGCATCAGTTTTTGTGCCGCCCTCCTCTCTTGGCCCGCTGGACCTGTTGCTTCAAAGCAAGCAGGCTTTTTGGACTTCGCTTAAAAACTAAGGGCTCCCCACAAAACATTCTTTTTGAGGGGTTTTGTAACACCACCGGGGTTAAACCCTCGGATCCTGTGTTTTCATTCTTGTCTCTTGCACCCGTCATTTTAAGCTGCCTTTCTTCTTGTAGGATGTTTTTTCTTTTCTTTTTCGACTTAGGGCTTCCTTTTACATTGATCCCCCCCCAATCGCTTTGGCCTTCATTTCTTCGCTGGGTCCTCCCTATGGATACTGGAGCTCACTCTCAGACAGACCACCCACCGCCTGACCTGTCTACTTATTTATTTCTAATATTTTTATCCCACCTTTCTCCTTAAAAAAACCCGCTAAGACAGATTATTTCCCTAAAAGACAAATGCTTAAAGCTAAAAGCATTAAGCATACAAATACAAAAATGATAAACAAAAGCAACACCAAAAACAAACAAACATACAAAGCAGTAAGGCATGGCCAACTCAGGCAGGCAGCCATTAAGGTAAAGCTTATCTACATTATAGGGTTGTTGTGAGGTTGAAATGAGGAAGGGGAGGACTCATGTAGCCCCTTCAAGCTCACTGGAGAAAAGTAATAAGATAACATTAAAATGCTCTTTTCAACTAATTTCTCCTATTTATGCAGTCTTCCTTCTTTCCTCCTCTTTGTTCCAGTCTTCAACATACTCCATATACTTATTTTTGCTTTTTTCAGTGTGCTCTTTACACATTTCCCATGTTTTCAGGGGTTTTCCTCTCTCTTCATGTTTATGGTGCCAATTTTAATTTGGCCTATCTTCATCCCTAATTTTAATTACTGTTCCTCTCTAAATTCTTGAGTAAGTTTTGTTTTGTTTTGGCCAGATGCTTTTATCTCTTCTTTTGCTTTCAAAGTGTTTTTATGCCCTTAAAATAACTAATTTCCCTCATACAATATACAAAAGAAATTGGAGAGATTGTATAACCTTTGAAAGAGGATAAATGAATAACATAGTTTGTCCGCAGGGAAGCGTGTTCATTTTGCAAGTTATTGTTAACAAAGAGTTTGTGCAGTTTTATCACGTACTTTATTGGTTTGTCAGAATGCTCTGTTGTGTGTGGTATTGACATGTGAACGTGAAAAGATTCAGAAGCATGTCCTCTTATATTTGACTCATCAAGTTTTGGTTTTGAAAAGACTGGTTTTTTTCTGTTTATAGAACTTATACACAACACAGCGTTTCTTCTTTGAATGCAGGTGGCTCTGTAAACCCCCATAAACAGAATGAAGAGGAGGAGGTACAGAAAAAAGAAAAGAAGTCTGAAGCTTTGAACATCAGAGGTACGGTGGCTTGGCAGAGCCTTCTCCAAACTTGGGGCGCTTTTACACGACCCCTAAGATCCGCTGGCCACTTAAATTCGGACCAGAGATCTTAGGTTCTTGTCGCTCTTCCTGTGTTCCCACCCTGGCTGCTGGCTGCGTGAGGGGAGGGAGAAAAAAAAGGAAGAAAAGAGACGTGGCTCACCCCCGTTCTGGCTCTCGCTCTTGCCGGCAAGATTCCTGTGTCTGTAAAGTAGCTCTTAAAGGGGCGGGAGCCAAAAAAACAACAAACAGAAGGGAGGAGAGCCCTGCACTCACTATCTTTACACCGCATCAAAGAATTTTCAGGACGGAAGAGCAGGTACTTGAAAGGTGCGCTGGGACGCGCTAAAGTGGGCGTGGTTGCACCTAATTTCCTGTAAACTCCGGAGCTGGTGGGGAAACATTTTTAAGCTCCGGAGCTGGGATCCATTTGCCCTGGAGTTTAGGGGTCGTGTATAAACGCCCTTAAAGGACCACCTTTCAAGAGAGACTGTTGTCTTGTCCGAAACAATGTTTCCTCTACTGTTTTAGATGAGCTTCCAGGGAGAATTTGTAATCCCAATACGTTTGGGAACCTGTGAGTGTGATTGGTCCAAGATGCTTTGCTCCCTGAAATAGAAGAGCAAATTGCTTTATTTTATTTATTGAATTTATATACTGCCTATCTGGTTTCAAAGGCCATTCTGGGCGGTTTACAACAAAAGAAAAGAACAACCAACCGTTTTAAATAAATAACATTAAATTATATCGACATACAGTGGACCCTCCTATAACAAGCGGTTTGTTTAACAGAAAGTCTGCTTAAAGTAAAGGAAAAAAATTCCAGAGATAGGGGGAAATTGCTTAATAGAATTTAATGGGGCAAATCCATACAACAGAAAAACGGTGGCAATTAGGGATTAATCAATTTCTATGGGAATTTTGTACAAAAGAAAATTTGTTTAACAGAATTTCATTTAGAACAAATTAATTCCTTTATACAAGATACCACTGTATATAAATGTGCCCTTTCCCAGGCCCATTTCAGTGATTTGAAGCAAAATGATCACACGAGCAAAACCTTCCCCACGTTTTCCTTGTCGTATATTAAGGGCAAACCTTTGTATTTAAATGTCTATTAAATGATATTTTCAAAATTAAGTCTTGATCTTATAATAGGTAACTACTTCCCATCAGAAGCTAATGCCTTCTCTGTTGTTCTTATCCCAGGTGTTCTTTTGCACGTAATGGGAGATGCCTTGGGCTCAGTTATTGTTGTTGTGGCTGCAGCCATATTCTATGCGCTTCCCCTGGATAAGGAGGCCCCTTGTAACTGGCAATGCTACATCGATCCAAGCCTGACCATAGTTATGGTGGCCATTATACTGTCTTCAGCTTTCCCGCTCATCAAAGAGACCGCTACCATTTTGCTACAGATGGTTCCCAAGAGTGTTAACATGCAGATACTGAGTAAGTTGTGTTTTTACTGTTGGGATGCGTCAAGCTAGTGTTATTTCCCGAAGGATCTCTCTAGATTATACACTCACCACTAGCGGCTCTTACATTCTCAAGAGCTTTAAGAAACTCGTGTCCTAGCAACACAACTTGAATCTTTGAGGATTAGTGAAAAGCAGGCACTTTGAGAACACAGTAATCCTACAGTATATGCAGAACTGCTGGTCGTGAGCTGCTGTTCCCTGACGTTGTTGTGGATAGCTGTAGATCTTTGTGGTTCCAGGCACTTTAAAATATGAGGGGTAGATAGATGTATGTACTCTGTTACATTATGGACAGTTTGTTGTTCGGTTCATTAGTTCAGTTTTTTAATTTGCTTTTGTGAACCTATAGGGTTCAGTTCCTGAGAAGAGGTGGGGAATTTCTTTCTTCCCAGGACATGTTCTCTGAAACAGTACTGTCAAAATTGCAACAATACTTGGTTCTTTAAAGAGCTAATGTTGAGCTGTGCTTTATTTTCAGCCTGGTGTGAGATATAACATAAAATTTATTGGGGGTGGGGTTCTGGGAAAAAAGAGAGAAAGAATGATGCTATTGAACTGCCTCTTTAGAGAGATCCAGATTCTAGATTCTGTTGTGACCCAAGAAACTCAGTGGGTGATTAGTCACTCTTTCTCAGCTTGACAACTTCACAGAGGGCCTTTTTACATGACCCCTAAGATCCGCTGGCCACTTAAATTCGGACCAGAGATCTTAGAGGTTCGTAGCTCTTCGGGCGTTCCCACCTCCTCCGCACGTCCTGGTTGCTGGCTGCGTGAGGGGAGGGATAAAAAGAGAAAGAAAAGCATGCTGCTCACCTCGTTCTGCCTCTGGTCTCTGTAAAAGTAGCTCTTAAAGGGGCGGGAGCCAAAAAACAACAAACAGAAGCAAGGAGAGCCCCGCACTCACTATCTTTACACCGGATCAAATAATTTTCACTGTCCCAGAGCAGGTACAAGAAAAGTGTGTTGGGACGTGCTAAAGTGGGCGGGGTCGCACTTAATTTCCTGTTAACTCCGGAGCTGGTGGGTAAACATTTTTAAGCTCCGGTGCTGGGAGCCATTTGCCCTGGAGTTTAGGGGTCGTGTATAAACGCCCAGAGTTATAATGAGGATCTAGATAGTGGAAAACAACCACACATGCAGCCTTTCAGTCAACCTTTACCATGCTGGAAATGTAACTAATAAATGAATCAAACAGCAGAGTCTGCTTTTAAAATCTCACTTTAGCTTCAGTTGACACTTTTGGAATTCCCATTTCAAAATCATTTTGTCCTCTGGAGGGTGAAGTGATGCCTCTGCAGCACCTGATAAACTCTTGTGATTTGCTACAAAATCCAGTTATGCTGTTATGATTGGCTGCATCCAACAGCCTGCAGCTTCCTATTCTCTTGTTCATAGCCATGGCTGGTAGCAGGCTGGTATCATTTGAAGACTAGGGCCCTACTGATCCGGGAGATTTCAGAGACAGCTGCATGTTAAGTAAGCAGAAGATATGAATTAGATGCTTCTTCTTCAAATAGCTATTTACATATGCCAGTGTTGATCTAACATTTTTTTTAGTAACAAGGGTAAAATGAAGCTACTTTATACAGTATTTCAAAAGCAATCTAATGAGTTAGAAAAACATTATTAGGATTACAAATATGTTTCCCAGTTACTGTGTGAAATTACTTTTAAATGACACTTTTCACTGGATTTCCGTGTTTTACGTTCTCGGCTTCTTTCTAGAGTAACAGAAGTAATGCAACAAATTACTTTTGAGCATGGCAACCTGTAATGTCCTTGGGATCATTTTCTATGCGCTCTAATGAATAATGAGAACAAATGAGTTTTGACAAGTTACTTTCATATCTCTTCTTGTTCCGCAAAGAGACATTAGGTCTAATCACTGCTTTATGCTTTTGGCATTACTTTTTGGTAGCCATCTCCATAAAAGAGAATGTGGTCTATGGATTGTCACAGAAAGCTAACTACA
Organism: Phrynocephalus forsythii; assembly: GCA_029282475.1. Taxonomy (NCBI): domain Eukaryota; kingdom Metazoa; phylum Chordata; class Lepidosauria; order Squamata; family Agamidae; genus Phrynocephalus; species Phrynocephalus forsythii. The sequence continues at coordinate 111,678,872 of JAPFRF010000002.1, forward strand.
TGTATTGTTTCTTTTTGGTTTTCATTGCTCCCCCCCCCCCCGTTTCCACAGCAAACAAATTGTTAGACGTGCCAGGGGTTACCAGCATTCATGAGGTGCACGTCTGGGAGCTGGTCAAGGGGAAGAATATTGCCACCCTTCACCTCAAGTGTCCTTCGGTGCCTGATTACGAGAAGGCTTCCTACAAAATGAGGGAGGTGTTCCATGAAGCCGGGGTCCATTCCGTCACCATCCAGCCAGAATATGTGGACCACAGGAATCCAGAGATCCTGTGCAGCGCCCCGTGTATCTCCGCGGCTTGCAACCCTCATTTGTGTTGCAGCCAGCAGGAAGCCTTCCTCGCTCAGGTGAACGGCTACAACGGAAAAGGAGGCCTTTCGCCAACGCTGCAGAAATCCTTCAAGAAGATAGACATGGTGGCCATTCCTGCCGAACCTACCTGGGCTGAAGATGTCATCAAAAAGGACAGTAGCTCCAAGGACACTTCCAAAGAAACGAGTCAACCCAAACTGGTTATACGTAGTACTACGCGATTTTAGATCATTGGATTCGTGCTTGGGAATGTCTTTTATCTAGGGTGCAGCCTTCCTCGGATAAAGAATCAAGATGCCAATGGCAAATATTTGCCATGGTCCCGGGGAAGTGTCACTTGACATCAGAGTGGCAAACCCATGGAGGAACAATGCAGTTAGAATAGGTGATCTTTTTGTGTGTGAAAAGTCTACCTGTTCATATGGAAGGCTCCTCTATTCATGCAGTGTCTTGTCACTGTCTGCAGCCCCACCCACATTCTTGTAAAATTGGGGAAGAGGTGGAGTTTTCCACACAAATGTAAGCAGAAGTGCCTTGTTTTCATACAACAGGTTCTTTGAATGCAAGCATTTGTCTTCATGGAATATTGAAGCGGCGTTGACACTTGATTCATGGGAGGAGTAGATCCACGGGTGCTCTTTCCAGGGGTAATTTAGCTTGAAGATACATGTGCTGGCATTTATTACCTGGGTGCTGACTGCCAGCTCTTGATTGACCAGTGATTGTATTGGCCTGATGTACAGTGTAGTTATTACAGAATGAAAGAAGGTTGAAGTTTCTTTCACTAGTCAATTTTGTAAAAACAAAAACAAAAACCTCTGTTTGCTTGAAATCAAAAGGGGATGAAAGGAAGTACAGGTTGGAGACAAAGCCACCATGTGTTGAAAAAATCACAGGGTTTTCTATCATTGGTCCTCTGAAGGAGATAACCGATGCAGATTGATAATATGGCTTCTTTCCTGGCATTTCAATAAATGTGAAGCCTGTCAGTAGAGTGAACATTAAGGATAACACATGGGAAGCCTTCGATATGGTCAGCCTAACCTCACAAACAGAGTAGTGTAGTATTACAGAAGTGCGACTTAAGATACAGTACTTGCTGAATGTGTTCACTCTACACACAATCATTACTATTGTTTCCCCCCTTTGCACTAATGATTAAAAAGCTGCAATTGTAATATAACCTTCTTGGACCTATTTTGCAATGTGAGCTAGGAATTAATGTGAATTTTTTTAAAAAAATGTTTTTGTCATTATGTTAAATTAATAAAAATGACTGGAATCTAACACTCCCTCACCTTGAGAGGACCTTCTTCTCAGGAAATGTGTTTTGGGTTTTGTTCTGCACATTATTAGCTATAAGCAGCTAAGAGTCTGTTTCTCCTCTTCATCCCCATTCTTTAAAAACATGCTACTGTTTAATGTATTACTTCTAACCAAGTCACTTTATTCAAAGCACAAGTGGAATCAATTCATTGAATCAATTTTAAAAGCCCCCTTTCTTCTTGGCCTCATTGACATCTTCATTCTAACCACATTTACCTAGTAGCAAATCCAGTTAAAGCAAAGTGTTCTGCTTATATACCGCCCTGTACCACTTCAAGTAGTCTCTCGGTGGTTTTGCAGTTTTTAATTACAGTATGCAGGCTACACATTGCCCCCCACCCCCAGCAAGCTGGGTACTCATTTTACTGACCTCAGAAGGATGGAAGGCTGAGTGAACCACAAGCCTGCTACCTGGGATTGAACCCCAGGTCATGAGCACAGTTTTACCTGCAGCACAGGCATTTAACCACTGCACCACGAGTTGTAAAGAACTGCCCTTTATTCTGTTGCATCTGGACTTCAAATAATGTAAGGAATAGTTTTGGAGTATCAAAATAAACGATCGCCTTTTCAGGTCTTAATATAGTTCTTTCCAAGATTGCCCAAAGCTGAGAGAGTCTATCGCTACTGGGAATGAGGCAAGTTCGTTCCACTCCAACCTGGGATTCAAAGTGCAAGGAGATAGGAACAGTTTGGATAGAATTAGTGGCCCTGCTGACTGGAGAATTGCGATATGTGCTGTTCAGAAGGACAACTTTTCCAAGATTGGGACAGTGTTTGACAATACAGCTACCTCCACTAAACAACTGAATTGGAAGTGAGCACTCAGCTTCTCTTTCTGCTTTTAAACATTTGGAGGGCCGAAGTTTGGACATGTCTGCTTTAGGTGGACATAACATACCACCAGATTTATCCATTGCTTGTTTTTTTAGACATGCCAGTTCTTTCTCATGTCTTTTTCTTAAATGGGGAGATACTTTATCATTAAAACTATGTTGAGTGTTAACTGTGGGTAGAAGCCTTAGAGGAGTTACTTTTTTCACAAAATGAATTGTGGGCACAATACACCAAAATAAAGCTGCTTATAGTCATTGGGGAGCCTCAGAAAAAAATGGATGCATCTCTTAATTGTATATTTTACTGTGGTTGAGCTGTATGTATGTATATTTTGTAGCCTGAGACTGTTGGATGGCATAGCATATGCTAAGTGTAATATTTTGAATGATGTTCTCTGTATATAAATAGTCTGTTTGTATTGCCTGTGAAAACAAGTCCACTCCCCCTAAAAGCTGTAATAATAACAAATTAAAAGACACATCTTAATTAACTTGATTGGACATGGTATCTCCAGAAAGGACAATCATATTTTATTTTAGGGATGTGATCACTGTCATTTTAGATTTCCAAAATGTACACAGTAATTAAAAAATAATGTATCATGTTTGAAAATCTGTACGGTGCTATTTCCTTTAAGATGCGAGTTTTTAAATATAATAAAGGTGTACCTGTTACCCAAGCTCTTACAGATGTTCTTTAATATTTAGCAAGGGAATTGACTGCCTGGAAGTGTCTGTGTGTAAAGATGGGAATGAGGTGAACACAACGATGCCACATACATTGTGTACATTACCATTGAAAAGGCCTTTGTAGCGGTATGATGATAATGGCAAACTGGGTATACTGGACCCTTGTATAACAAACAGTTTGTATAACATAAAATCTGTACAACATAAAAAATTTGGGAGATAGGGGAAATTTGCTTAACATAATCGCCTATGGGGCAAATCCGTACAACATAAAAATGGGATTACTCTGTTTTCAATGCATTCCTATGGGGAATTTGTATAAAGGAAAGGAAAATTTGCTTAACATAATTTCATTTGGAACGAATTAATTTCTTTATACAAGGTACCAGTGTATTCATGGGCAAAATATCTGCATTTGCCTACTTCATCTGTTGCAGCCAAGGCATTCTCCAGGTACAAGCAAAGTTTTGCACTACTGTGCTGTTCCGACACTGAAAGGTTGGGGCCAGCCAACAAGACTCTTGCCAGGAAAATCCCATAGCTTGGCTTTCACTGTGTTTTGGTTTGTCTTGACTCGTCCCGTGTTGCACAGGGCTTGGGGCAGGCAGATTTTGTTCAGTAACTCTCAGCGTCTTCTCGCGTTGGCCAAAGATTCGGGGTATTGTAAGAGCAATGTTTCTGAGCCCCAGCATTCAGTTACATTGGCAGCTTTATTACTACAATAGCTGTAAGACTGCCGTTTTAAAAATAACATATTTACAGTATTTAAAATATTTATACCCTGTGTTGCTCCTAACAAGGACTCATGGTGGCTAATAATAACTGAGAACTTAGCTGTAAAAAACAAAATAAAACAAGCAAAACAAAGCAACATGACAGGTTTTGTGGTCCTGATTTGGTGATACGATTGGTCATAGAGTTGCCTTTCTGCCCTTTGCAGGACATGAGATTTGGTTTTTTCCATTGCTTGTGTGTTCATAATATAGCATTAAAACAGTTTGGTGCCACTTTTAAAATCCCTGGCTCTATCCTAATGAATCGTGGGATTTGTGGTTTGATGACTTACTCTGCCGTGTTTGGGGGAGTAAGCCACAGCTGTCTCACAGTACTGTACATTCTAAGTGCTTTGCTAAACTGCTGGATCCCATGAATACATAAAATGAAAACTGTGATTAATGTGGCACCAAACTATTACAGCGGTACTTCCCGGTCTTGGATCCTCAGATGTTCTTGTACTAAATATCTAAACAAGGTTTCTGGGAATTGTAGTCCAAGAACATGTGGGGACCCAGGGTTGGAAATCACTGGTGTAGAGGCACCATTGTCTTCTCAACACTGGTTTTGAAAGATGAGGACATTATTTGCCCTTTATACTTCTCGGTGTATGCCTGGTGTCTAATTTAGCTTTAAGCACACGATTCTCTTAAGTACAGAACTGGCCTATAAGAGTTCATCCTGGTGAAACCATGGTGAAAGCATTGTTGGAAGAAAGCAGTTGTATGGTTGATTATAGCTGTTATATAATGGCCAGTATCTGATTGGTTAGGGGCGGGGTGGCTCAGTGGACTAAGGCTTCCGAAAACTGTGAAAGTCAGCAGCTCGGCAGTTCAAATCCCGGGTGCCACACAGCAGAGCGAGCTCCTGCTGATCACCCCAGCTCCTGCCAACCTAGCAGTTTGAAAGCATGTAAATGCAAGTAGATAAATAGGTACTGCCTTAAAAAGCGGGAAGGTAAAAAACAGTGTTACCTTGCAGCCATGCTGGACACATGGTCATGGATTTGCACAACACTGGCTCTTCAGCTTGAATACGGAGATGAGCACCGCCCCTAGAGTCAGACACTACTAGCATGCATGTGAGGGGGGGACCTTTACCTTTTTTATCTGAATGGTTAGTTATGTCAATATAAGTGCAAGGGTACAAAATGCAGAGGTAAATTGATGCTAATGGCCCAATCATCATTTGCATCCCTGGTTCTGCCCCAATAACCTAAGCTGGTATGTGATGAGGGGTACAAGTGGCAACTTGTTAACCAGCAATGATTCATTGTTACTTTGTTGCACTTAACAATGGCATAACCGATAGGCTTCCTGCCACTGGAAATTACATCAGACCATTGCCCAGGGGAAAACAAATTCAGGGGATGGCTGTGATTAAAATCCTGAAGACATATGAATTTTTCAGCAGTTTCCAATTTTTATATATGCACAAGGCACAGATTTAGATCCTCTCTTTGATACCTGGCTACTTTTTCAGGTCTTGCATGTGGCCATGATATAATACAGTGGACCCTTGTATAACAAACAGCTTGTATAACATAAAATTTGTACAACATAAAAAATTCTAGAGATAGGGTAAATTTGCTTAACATAATCACCTATGGGGAAAAATCCGTACAACATAAAAATGGGATTACTCCATTTTCAATGCATTCCTATGGGAATTTGTATAAAGGAAAATTTGCTTAACCTAATTTCATTTGGAACGAATTAATTCCTTTATACAAGGTACCACTGTATAGATAGTGGATCCTGCACTGCGGGAAAACACTAGGAAGAAGATATGATATGGGAATGCAAATAAATGCTCACACAAACCTTAAACAAAATATCTTAAAGATGTTCTAAAGAGTTTAGAACTTTTCCTTTATGGAGGATAATATAAAATATTTATTTATTATTTATTTATTTGATTTGCATTCAATTGATTTCACTTCTATCAAGTAATGGTTCCATTCAGAACACAAATACATGACTATAGAATTGCTTCATTTTGGCCATGATGATGCAAATTAATACAGTACAAAACATAAATATAAAATAAAAACTATTGTGTCATTCAATAAAAGTCTTGCATTTGGAAACATCTTTATATATTTTGCATTCCTATTGATGTTAATTTGCTGGAACTAAGCTATATTGAACATGGTAGGACTTGTTGCTGCATATTGTGCTATTCTTTTCTCATTAGATTTGTAAATCAGATAATCCCCTTGTCAGGTGCCTTAGGGAGTATGAAATAAAAGTATTAAGACTTCTCATAAATCCAGTGAAATACAAGGATCCAGGGAATAAAAACAATAACCTGTGCATGAAAATTAAAATCAATGAATGAAAGAAGAATATGCAGAATTAATAGTTTGAATCGTGGAACATCGCACTATTATGAATAGTGAAACATAGCAATATTTGTTGCCCGCCTAAAGCAAGATCAGAAAGCCAGAAAGGAATGGCAGAGAATCCTGAGCACCCTCTTCCCTCAAACCTGTAGCTTCTCTAGCCAGTGGGAAATATTCTAATGCTGATTGTCAATCAGCCATAACGAGGATATTGCACTTCAGATATCATGGGCTCAAATGATTTAGGGCTTCAGAGGTGAGTTGTGCCAAGGAACACTCTGGAAGCAAGTGAAATTGTTCCGTTCCATTCCTATTGTATCTAGTCATCACATTATGTGCTAGTATTAGTATTCAGTCATTTGTCTGTTAGACCCCTAAACTCCGGGGCAAATGGCTCCCAGCTCCGGAGATTAAAAATGTTTACCCACCAGCTCGGGAGTTAAGAGGAAATTAAGTGCGACCCCGCCCACTTTAGCGCGGCCCAGCGCGGCTTTCAGGTACCTGCTTTTTGGATGTGACAAATATTTGATCCGGTGTAAGGATAGTGAGTGTGGGGCTCTCCTGGCTTTTGTTTGTTCTTTTTTTGAGCCCTGCCCCTTCAAGAGATCTGAATGCTGCCGGGAACAAAACGGAGGTAAACCGGCATTCTTTTCTTTCTTTTTTCTCCCTCCCTCACGCAGCCAGCAACCAGGAAGTGCGGAGGGGGGTGGGGACAGAGGAAGAGCGACGAACCCCTAAGATCCATGGAAGGAAGCAAAGCAAGCAATGGCTTGACTCTGTATAAGACAGATCCCCCCCCCCGATTCCTTTGTTCTTGAACAGCTGAATTTCCTTGTATGGGAGAGAATAAAATAATAAAATAAGACAATGGCAGTGACCACAGGGAAACAAAATGGCCCTGTCAGAATTTTGAGTATCAGATAAAGTGGGTTTAAGAGTTAGGAACTATCTCCACGGATCTCAAACAAAACTGCCGGTGTGTTTCTCTGCCTGTTACTAGATAGGATTATGGATAACGCATGTTCAGGACAAAGAAGGGGGAAGAGAATTCTTATTTTCGAAGAACAAACCAAACAAAAAACTAACAGGAGAAGCTTTCACAGCATCTGCACTGTAATTGCTAATGGCACCTCCATTAAATAAAAAGCAGCCAAGAGTCTATAGTAGAGAGTCATTTTGTTCATTTCTTCTAAGTGTTTTATCCTCACAGCTTCAGCCCATTCCTTGATTTGTATTTAGTCCCTTTATTTATGGCCTTTAAATTGGTTCTTAGGTCAGGCTGGGAGGCAGAGTGAAATGTCTACCTCACTCTACAGATCTGAGGATGTTACAAAGGAGAATTGTGTGGTTGTTCACCTTTTTATTATTGCGTTGTCATTGCCAGAGGTGGGATAAGGTGCTTGTGGGATTTTCCATTTTATGTGCCAAAATCATTTGACAGGCTTTGGGATGCATTCATATTGACTGGGAAGGGGTGTGCGGTTCAGCTGTGTCCCTGAAAGCAAATTGTCTTGAAGGACTAGATCTTGAAAGACTTGAAGGTGGAACAGAGTTGGAAGGAACCATGGGAAAAGTTGAAGGAAGGCAGAAGTCAGGGCCTACAGAAGACACATCTCCTGGAAGGTCTTGAATCCCACCTACTGTGTTCTTCTCCAAAATGGAAAGTTAATGGCAAGATCCTATTGGTATTCGCATGAGGTTTCATTATTTGCAGCTAACTGATGCGGTGCTGGGCATTTCTTGGTCACATGCTCCAGGGCACAACCAAGAGGTGTTACATCTGAAATTATCCATAGCATGTTGCATACACCTTGCGCCAACAGTTATATTATGATATATGATATAAGTTCAACCCCTGGCCCCACATACTGGACTGTTACTCAATTTTATATATAAGAAAATGTTGTTTGATACATATCAGTCTCTGTTGAGCGTCACTCTCTTGTAATATGTTGAAATGTTAGCATTCTACATTGGTGGAGTTCAAATAAATAAAAACTACATTAGTGGAAGCCTATTAGGTTGCTGTTTTTTTAAATATCATCCTCACTGCTGTTCTGCCCTTGGCCTCTGAGGGTTCCTCAAAGAGCATCAGCATGTTTGGAAGCAAGGACCTTCTATATCGATCACTCACATGGGGCGTTTATACACAACCCCTAAGCTGCGCTTCATATTTTCTCCCTTTTTTTCTCCCTCCCCTCATGCAGACAGAACAAGGAAGTGCGGAGGGGGTGGGAACACAGGGAGAGTGACAAACCCTCAAGATCTCTGGTCCGAATTTAAGGGACCAGCGGATCTTAGGGGTCCTGAGGTTAGATGAGACAAAGCACTTTCTGTTTCAGCTCCCCACCCCGGCTGGGTACAACAAGCTGTACGTGTTCTTCTAGACCTTGCTATCATCCACCCTCAGGTTCCACTTGATAAGCTGGGAATCTTAATGGGGTCCAACTCAAATACTCCGATACAGCAATTGCAGTGTTGATACCTTGTACTGTACCTTAATACCCATCTTTTAAAATGTGAATGTTTTGTTGAAGATATTGCTTCAGAAATCTAAATATTTCTAGGTGAATTCCTGGAACTGGGGAGAGGAAGTATGTTTCAGTATGACTTAAAAGGTGATAAGGAAAAAGAGCTCTCAGAGCAAATTCGCCTTGGAGAGACATTTCTGTTTCTTTGCCTTATCTGTCAAAAATGAATCCAAAGCTTGACTCTGAGGGCCTGTCCTTGTTATCGGAGAGGATGGTCTGGCTTTTTGAAGTCACTCCTGCTGCTGCTGATAGATGATAAGGTTAATTATCTGCTTAGGTCCTGAGTCCTCCTATCAACCATTTGTCAAAATACAGACACTGTGTGGTGCCTTCTGATTGAAAGAGGGAGGTTCAGAGAAAAGGGGATGAAAGAACCTGAGAGTTTGCTAAGGGCGTTTATACACGACCCCTAAGCTCCGCTGCAAATGGCTCCCAGCTCCGGAGCTTAAAAATGTTTCCCCACCAGCTCCAGAGCTAACAGAAAATTAAGTGCGACCCCACCCACCTAAGCGCGACCCAGTGCACCTTTCAAGTACCTGCTCTGGGAGAGTGAAAAATTTTGATGCGGAGAGTGCCAGGCTCTCCTCGCTTCTTTTTGTTGTTGTTGTTGTTTTGCCTCCCGCCCCTTTAAGAGGAACCATGAAGTTCTCAATCTTTTTTTTAATTGAATATAAAAGAAAGAAGATTCTATGCACTAGGAATCCCCCCTCCAAAGAATGCATTGTAAGTTTTGGAGCAATAAATGGAAGAGCTTCAATAGATGAAGACTAAGGGACTTAATTTTGTGGCATGGGGAGGACATGTGTCTTCTTCTTGGTTGCTCTTGGATCTCCAGAGCATGTGTTGGTACTCTTTCAAGGTTATCTTATTCTGGGTGGTCTTCATGGTTGCATTTTTGGAGCTCTGCAAGTTAGTGAGTTTGTAGCATCATCGAAACAGGATGCCTCTATGTGCCGGAGATGGGTTCATGGTTGTGAGTATGGACACTGATCATCATTTGTAGATCAATAACTGACCAGAAAGGTTAGGGGACCACGTTCATGCTAAAATAGCACATGGCTTCTGGATCTGTCCCTTCTGGGTGATGGATAAGTTCCTATCACACTGATCTCATTCCATGGATCTTGTTCACTCAGTTTGGTTCCATCATGAGAGAAGTCTTAAATAGTTTGGGTGGATGACTTCTAGACTCTTTTTTGGATCAGGGCCACCACATCTGCAATGGAGTTGGGCTTACCACATAACTGGGTCCAGGACTTGAGTTGGAGGTGGTCAGGTGTGTACAGAGGGTACAGCTCCCCTGCTCTCCTGCCCTTGTTTGGCATCTCTCTCTTCCATAGCTACAGGAAAGATGTGGTTTGTATGACTCTTCAGACACAGCATTGTCTATTGGGCCAACTAGTATGTATATACAGCACCTTGAGTTCCTCACATTGCACTGGGAGATTGATTCCAAATCAGAGAGAAGTGCTGAGAGTCCCTGATGGGCCAAAGGCTGGCTTGGGAGATGCATCCCCAGTTGCTTTTGGTGGTGATTTGATGCATAGAAACAGATCTGCAGAAGGGAGACTAACATCCAGACCTATCCCAGGTAAGTGGTTCCTTCCATCCTCTGTTATGATGGAGGAGACCTGCAAGCGGGGAATTAAAAGGGATAGGTTGAGCTCAGGTGGGTTTCCAGAGTTCCCCACAGTTAAAATCCAAGGGGTCTCCTTTCACTCTAGTGCAGGGGTGTCCAAACTTTTTGCAAGGAGGGACAGATTTGGTGAAGTGAAAGTGTGTGGGGGCCGACCATCCACATTTGGCCCCTGGGCTGGACTTTGGACAAGTTTCTATAACATGATAGGAGGTGGGGAGGATGCTGCAGCAATGGAACTGGGGGTGGGTAGGCTGGGCAAGTGGCTGGGGGGATGGACAGAGGCAGGGAGGGCAGGCAAACCATAAAACTGCAAGCTCACGCCTCCATCCAGTATGGGGAGGGGCCAGCTGGTGGGGATGCATGACAGGCTGAGCCGGTGGGGAGAAGAAGCCGTGGGCCGCTCAGAATTTGAAAATGGGCCACATTTGGCCCCCGGGTCTGACTTTGGACATGCGTGCTCTAGTGGATTTGTGTCGGGGTGTGTATGTGTGCATATTGTTGGTCAACAAATCTGTGGTTACCCATGAATGCATTGGATGGGTAGAGACTGGGTGATAGGCTGGTTGCCCAATCTGGAGAATCTGCTCCTTACATAGATTGCACTGATGCTGTGTGGCTTCAAGCCAACCCAAGCTGTGGCCTTTACCTACAACTTATCTCTGTCCATTAAAACTATTGGTTTGTGTCAAAGGGTCTATGTACATTTGTGAGAAAGGGTAATTATCTCACCTAGGGCAGCAATTGCTGATAAGTCAGTTGAGTCAACAGAAAGGGCCCTGTTGCTTCTCTAGTGAAAATAGGGCTTTCTGCTATGAGCCCTGCTGAGGTAGGAACTTTTGTTTACTTTACATGTCATTTGACAAACCTAGTGGCACTCATTTAGATTTAATATCCCTTTGCCTCTTAAGGGGAAATTATGAGTTTGCACAAATCACTGCTGTGTGTTCTCTACCTAGAAAACCATTGAAAGGATCACCGTAACTCATAATTGACCTGATGGCACATAATTATCATTATTGGGTGAGTTAATTGCTGTGTACTGACCTCTAATGGACATTAGGTACTTTACTACTTAAAGGCTTACTTTTCCTCACAACCACCTATTCCCAGGGTTACATCTCATACATACTCCCTTTAAGCATTTCAACATTTTTCTCATATAACATTTGCAATCCGATGTTTGTGACAAAGTGTGACAAAGTGTTCTCCTTTGGGTTTTTCACAGTGGTATAGGAGGAGGAACGTAAAGTGATGTAGAAAGGTTTTAACCGCCATCCTGTTTTATAGTCCTCTTTATGGACAATAAAACAAGATAGCTTTCGTCATTTCAGAATAAAATGGGCAATAAAATGGTTTTCGTCATTTCAGAATAAAACTCAGAAGCAAAAGGTCTGAGAGCATTGGGTGCATATGCCTGCAAACACAGCCAAGATAGGCTAAGCAATGACTCTTAAGTTTCCATAGAAAGAGATGCTACCTGGCAACACAGGGAGTCCGCCTTCTATAAAACCGGTGGCTTGAGTCAGCAGTGCATTCTACCTTCAGAGATAAGGAAAAGGAAGACTCAGTGCTTATGGAACCTAAGCTGACCCTTGCTAGCTGTGCTCCTTTCCATCCTACGCAGGGCAAACAGGAAAAGCTCTACTCAGAATATATAGTTTGCCATTAGGAAACAGCAACATATAGAAACCAGAATACTGGAAACTTCCAGGACACTGTTTTGTTTGAAATGTGGTGCCAGAGGAGAGCTTTGCAGACACCCTGGATGGCCAGAAAGGCAGATAAATGGGTCCTAGATCAAACCAAGACTGAACCAACTCTGAAGGCAAAAATGTGGAAACCGAGGCTGTCCGATTTGGGGCATGTCATGAGAAAGCAAGATTATCTAGAAAAGTCAATAATGCTGGGAAAGGTGGATGTCAGCAGGAAAAGGAGAAGCCCCAAAAGGAGATGGACCAACTCCTTAAAGGAAGCCACAGCCTTGAGTTTGCAAGAGTTAAGCTGGGATGTTTGGACAAGATATTTGGGGGGGTCACTTATTCATAGGGTCACCATAATTTGGAGGTGATTTGACAGTGAACAACAACAACAACAAAAAAACAACAACAAAAATTTCTGGGCTGTGGTACAGAACACACCGGCCTCTTGTCCATTGTATCCTTGCCTCAATAACCCCCATAGAGAATGAAACAGAGACATGTCTCTGCACCTGAACCATGAGATAATCACCATTTACTGAGGCCACACCACTGTAACTATAAAAGTAACCAGAATTCTACACAATGCATGGCACTGGCCATAAAATAGCCACCAAATCTGTATGGCAATGATATTTTGATTAGTCCAAAAAGGGGGCACATGACCCTCTGGATAGTGAGGGAGGAAAGGGGGAGGTAAAGGAGGACTTGGAAATTTCAGAGAAATTAAATGAGTTCTTTGCATTTGTCTTCACGACAGAAGATGTTGGGCATATTATGCTGCCTGAATGGCCCTTCTAGACTAAAGAACTAAATCAAATACAGGTTAAAAGAGAGGATGTATTAGGTTTAATTGATAAATTGAAGATCAACAAGTCATCGGGCCCAGATGGCATCCATCCAAGGGTTATTAAGGAACTGAGAAATGAAATTGCAGATCCCTTAATGGTAATATGCAACTTGTCTCTTAATACGGCCACAGTGCTGGAGGACTGGAGGATAGCAGATGTAACACCAATTTTTAAAAAAGGAAGGAGGGGGGACCCGGGAAACTACAGGCCAGTTAGCCTTACATCTGTCCCAGGGAAGATGATGGAAAGCCTCATCCAAGAGAAAATCTTAAAACACAAAGAAGAACAAACCTTGCAGAGTGAAAATCAGCATGGCTTCTGTAAGGATAAGTCTTACCTGACAAACCTTTTAGAATTCTTTGAAAAGGTCAACAGGCCTGTGGATTTGGGTAAACCAGTGGATATTGTTTATCTTGATTTTCAGAAGGCTTTTGACACAGTATCTCACCAAAGGCTGCTGAGAAAATTGCTCAGTCAGGGTATAAGATGGCAGGTCCTCTTATGGATTGAGAACTGGTTGAGATTCAGGAAACAAATGGAGAAAGGTGACAAGTGGTGTGCCCCAGGGATCAATCCTGGACCAGGCACTTTTCTATCTGTTCATAAATGACCAAGGGACAGGGATAAGCAGTGAGGTGGCCAAGTCTGCGGATGACACAAAACTTTTCCATGTAGTAAAAACCAGAGAAGATTGTGAAGAGCTCCAGAAGGATCTCTCCAAACTGGGAGAATGGGCTGCAAAATGGCAAATGCGTTTCAATGTAGGAAAATGTAAAGTCATGCATATTGGGGCAAAAAATCAAAACTTTATCTACCAACTCATGGGTTCTGAGCTATCCCTGGCGGATCAGAAAAGAGATCAATGTTCAATGAAGATGTCTACCTAGTATATGGCAGTGGTGAAGAAGGCCAATTCCATTCTAGGGATTATCAAATAAAACAGCCAACATTATAATGCTATTGTACAAAACAATAGTAAGGCCACACCTGGAGTATTGTCACTACATCTCAAAAAAGACACAGTGGAACTGGAAAAGGTGCAGAAGAGAGCGACTAAAATGATTACTGGGCTGGGGCACCTCCCTTATGAGGAAAGGCTAAAACATTTGGGCCTCTTTAGTCTGGAAAAAAGGCACCTGAGGGGGGATATGATTCAGACGAACAAAATAATGCAGGGCATGAGTAAAGTGGATAGAGGGATGCTCTTCTCTCTCTCACAAAATACCAGAACTAGGGGACATCTACTCAAATTGAGGGTTGGGAGAGTGAGAACAGAGAAAAGAATTTTTTTTAAACCTGGCATGTTGTTAGTCTTTGGAACTCCCTGCCACAGGATGTGGTGATGGCATCTGGCCTGGATGCCTTCAAAGGGGGATTGGACACATTCCTGGAGGAAAAGTCCATCACAGGTTACAAATCATGATGGAGAGGTGCGATCTCCAGGCTTAAAACCGGGGCACTTCAAGGGCCAGATGCAGGGGAGTGGTATCAGGAGACAGATAATAATGGGAAGTCTTGTGTGCTCCTGGACACATTTGGTGGGGCCACTGTGAGATACAGAAGTTGTGCTAGATTGGCCCTTGGCCTGATCCAGCATGGCTCTTCTTATGTTCTTATGTTCTTATTTCCCTAGGTGAAGTGCCCATTTCTAGTGATGTCTCACAACAAGTGTCCATCCCTCTTAAAGCTGGCTCTTTAGGCCACAAGACATCTTTTTCATTCAGTGCAAGTGCCCAACGTTAAAGGGCTAAATTTGAAATTTAAGTTTCACCAAATGTAATGGAAACCACCTTGGCTGTAAGACCAATTCCCAAACAACCCCCTGTTGTGGAATAGCATCATAAGGTTGACTGAAAAAAGCATACCCTTCTTTGTGCAAACTTTGTCAGGCACAAGACTACAAAAACAGGGTGGCGATGGAGGTGAAAGGTTGGATGTGAAAGCCATGTGGCCTCCATAATAAATGTTTGAGTTGACTCTGAGTAGCAAATTATCCCTTGTTCAGTCAGCGTTGTGGTGCAGTGCTGACATTATCACTGGAAAAACAAATTGATTATGAGTAACTAGCTGTTTCTAAACTCATGGGAAAGTGCCTTTTCTGCATCAGACAGAGAGACAGCCCTGTGCCTTTAACAGCTGTATAGCAGACAGACATTTAAGATGTGTGACTCTGCCTACCATGGCAGGAATTGGACTGGTTGAATTTCTGCCAATCATACAAGGGAAGTTGTTCTAATACTGGTGGTTTAGGACTTCTCTCTGTACCCTAGACCATAATACTAAATACTAGAAGTTCCAATAAAGTACATAAAATAGAGCTTGATTCTCTAGTCCCCAACCCCAAAGTCTCTACAAAATTCTAAACTCAGAGTGTTGGAATTTATTGCCCCCTTACTATTTATTTTCAATGCCAGACCTGTACAGCTTGTGACCTATAAATCTGAATGCAGTTTATTTGATACTTGGGGCCCAGTAAAGGTGAAATGTCTGTTAGCCACATGATCAAGCACCAGACAAAATAACTTGAGGAAAACTGGGTTAAATTGGTCCAAGATCTATTTTAGACCACAATTTTGCTCACATTGCAGCCAAAGTGAAGCCTGTAAACAGGAGATGAGTATAATACCTCCCTCTTGCTGGTGTCCCTCAGCAGATGGCACTGATAAACACACTTCCCTTGATGCTGGAAGTAATAGGTAGCCATTATGATTCTAAGAAGCCACTGGCAGCCTAAGTGTTCAAGTCTGAGTGGCCTACATTCATTTTTGTTTATGTTCCAACATGTTCATATACCAAAGAACCAGACAGTATCGGGTTGAGTTGAGACAAAACTCTTAACTCCCTCCCTCTTACTGTAGAGCTGTTATTATAGTAGCCATGGGTTCCTTTGGAACAATGGTTCCCCAGATGTTCTTAGACTAAATCTCCCAGAAGCCTTCACCACCAACTGTGCTAGCCAGGCATTCTGGGAGTTGTAGTCCAAGAACATCTAGGGACCCAACATTGGAGATAATTGCTTTAGAGGATACTTCCCTGTTTGAATGACTGTCTAGTGGAATTGGATTCAAATAACAATCTCTCTCTCTCTCTCTCTCTCTCACACACACACACACACACACACAGAGACAGATAGATAGATAGAGAGACTGAACCTAGACAACCCATTGATGCCGCTGCTATTTCTATTATGATAAATAATTATTATTATCACTCGGACACCAGAGAGTTCAGGCAAACAGGTCACCGAGTCACTGTTTTTGTCACTAGGGTAAGATTTATTAGCCAGAATCCAATTGTGTAGCTTCATTAAATTACTGACATGCCATTCCACAGTTCAGAGGCTGACTACATCAGCTGTTTCACTTGCTGTTAGGAATGCTCTGAAGGATGTCAATCAGAAAACATCTTTGCTAGATCACACCTGCCTGCTCACAGGTTATTCCTATCTGCATCTTTCTGCCTTCCTGTCAAGGGGCTTCTAGTCTTCTGGTGCAGGTAGGAGTACTTTGGATTGGTGCCACCGCATGTGATGGCTGGGAGGAACCCATCACAGCAAGTCTTAATAAGCAAGCCCCTTCAAGAGATTGGCAAATTATTAATTTCCCCTGCATGGTGGAGGGCAGGGGAAGTTAAAAAAATGTTAGCATGTATATCGCTGATACACTACATCACGTATAGAAAACATTCAAAATCTTTTCTTTGCCTCACCTTAAAGGGTTGGTCAAGAAACCACCTGCAGTTGAATCCATGGTGGCGATTTCGTCTACAGGCAGTTATCTCTGCTGAATACTCTAACAACGTCAGTAAAGTAGAATATGACTGACCTTGAGTCTATGTTTTGGAAAAAAGTAATCATCTTAGCCTATGAGCACTAGCGATGATTCCCTCTTAATAGGGTCAAGCTCAAAGGTACCTGAGTTCATTGTGACTGGAACACTTACATAAATTTTGATGTGACAAACACCTTAGAACCGAGATATGGAAAAAAACACAATGACCGGGTAACTGGAGGTAGGAAATTGGAAAATCTGAATGGAAAACCGTACAGTGTTCCCGAGCTCATTATCTGGCTAGGTGCTAAGCAACCTTGATGCTGTTCACATTACATGGGGCTCTCTGAAGTCTTGTTTGCCCTAATATACATGGGACAAAATACAGAGAATACCAGTTTAGAAGAGTTTGCTGAGGAACAGATATCCTAGGCACTCCAATTTATTAAGCTGATGATACCAAATACTTACATCCAGTCAAGATACCAGGAATCTAAAGAAGGGGAGGCATTTGTTTAGGTGTTTTGGGTAACAACTTCCATAATCCTAATGGCACAAATTGCTAGTATATTTATGTTCAGTTATTAGAGGAGAATGATGAGAATTAATTTTTCCTGTTCTGATATTAGCTATCTTAGAAATTGCTGCCCACACATTGAAGGCTACAAGACTACATTTTGCAAAGTATTTAGGGTTGGCTTTGGATAGGGGATGTTATGTTTCCACACTGGTTTTATGACTTCTGATGGTCCTCAATGGGTGTTTAAAAATGGTTAGCTCTATAAAAGGCATGCTGTTGGAAGAAAGGAAGAGTGCTAGAATGGATTTGGTGGCTTGGACCAACATAACTGCAACATTTTTGGACTCGCCTGGATGGCGTTGAAACGCAGGTAACCATGATAAATTCCTATACTTCAAAATGGACCATGAGAGCACGGTCTTTGTGTTATGCAGTGGGACACATATACCTAAGGATCTGTCCGAAAGGCCCTATTTTAAAGGGAGTCACTCCAAAACCAATGTTCACACTATGATGAGGCATATTCACTATACAGTGGACCCTCATATAACAAACGGTTTGTATAACATAAAATCTGTACAACATAAAAAATTCCAGAGATAGGGGAAAGTTGCTTAACAGAATCGCCTATGGGGTGAATCCGTACAACATAACAATGGTTGCGATTACTGATTACTCTTTTCAATGCATTCCTATGGGAAATTGTATAAAGGAAAATTTGCTTAACATAATTTCATTTGGAACAAATTAATTCCTTTAACAAATTAAATCCTTTATATCTATCTATCTATCTATCTATCTATCTATCTATCTATCTATCTATCTATCTATCTATCTATCTATCTATCTATCTATCTATCTATCTATAATGTTAAAACTCGGGTGTTAAGGTCATCAGGAGAGGCCATTCTCTTCATCCTGCCATCCTCATAGGTGCGTCTCGTGGGAACCAGTGAAAGGGTCTTCTTGGCTGCTGCGCCCAGACTCTGGAACTCCCTCCCACTAGAGGCCAAGACTGCCTCATCTCTGTTGTCCTTCCGAAAACAGGCAAAGACCTTTCTCTTCAGGCAAGCTTTCCCTGAATGATGGACTACCATGTGTATTTTATATGAATCTATGGGTTCACATAGACTTTGTGTTTATGACTACTTATAACTGTGTTGCTTTAATGTAATGTTGTCTATTAATGCTGTAAGATGTCCCTCAATTCCTTGTTCTCAAACACTTGAACATGTCTTAATTGTAGTGGACTGTATATTATCCCTCATTACTGTGGGATTGCAAATTAGGGGTGGCTGGATCGCTCAGTGAGTTAGAGCTCTTGGGAGGCTGATTCCCCCACCATGCTCCCTGAGAGAAGAGCTACACTATGGAAAGGAACATTAAATCCCTTCTGAGCGCTGTCTACCCCGAAAATCCTAGGCCAGATTTGACTTGATGGCACATCATCCTCATCCTCATTACCCAGGTTGGTTTATTGGCACCAAACCACCAACCAGACTTGCAGAACCTCTATGGGACACATTTCAATGTTATTGGACTATTTGGTTTCCAGCTTTTAGAGAAAACTAACCTTGCCACGGTTGCCATTATTATTATCAACTCCTTAAATGCATTAGCCTTTAAGGAACCACAGAACTCTCCGGAGGTGGTGCATTCCGTGTCAAGTAGACAGGGTGCAATAAGACTGAGTGGTTGTTAGTGGGTGGTGCTGGGATGGTGGTGGGGGGTGGGAAAGGGAGACTCAGCCAATTTCATTGTGCACATGTTGTATATTGACAATAAAGGCATAAAGGTAAAGGGTTTTGTATCTGCCCAGTGAGGCCTTCTTGCAAGCTGCAGGCAATGAATCTAAATGATCACATAGACTTTGTGTTTAACCACTTTTAACCTTGTGTGATTGCACCGACATTATGTTTTCAATGTTAGTTTCCATCACTCATAGCTTTTACATGGAATTTTACTCTCTTTTTAACTTGAACATGTAATTGTACTGGACTGTATATTAAGCCTCATTACTGTAAGCCGCCTTAGGTCCTTTTCCGAGGAGAAAAAAAATACTCTTAAAAAAAAAGAACCTAAACGCTAGAAAAGAAGAAGCACTTTCTATTGGTTTTAATGAATAAGATAATTCCCTCTAGTGGAACAAAGCTGCAATTACACGAGAGTGTCATGCACTCAAAACCACAGTAAGAAGGCCTTAAGGCTTAGCCTTAGCTCCTTGCTTGGTGGGGCTGCAATATTTCTAGCTAGAGCTTATGGTTTCTGAAATTTCCAGAGAGGCAGTTGTGTTTGCTGGCAGCAGAAGCGACAGAGAGTTGTGGCAGTAGCCACAATGGGAATGTGGAATTTAATAGAAATGCAAAGACGTCTGCACAATGGTGGTCTTAACAGTGATGGTCAAGGGTTATTTAATGGTGAAATAAGAACTATATAGATGCATGCACCACTTTTGTGTGTAAAGAGTAATTTAAGCAGTACTTTATGTATTTTTTGGATGATATACGTGTAAAATGCCATAAAGATTCAGAGGTACGAAGATAGTCTCATAGAATGTAATTTGTATGTTATATGCAAAAGTTTTTAAATTCTAAAGTTACTGCTGCATGTAGGGTATTTTACTTAAATTGGCTTAAATAAATAAATCTATTTTATACTACATCTTAAAGTATTAATATTAGTATTGTTTATTATATTGTATAAATATTGATAATTATGGCATGATAGTACATTTCCTCATTTGTAGTGTATTATTTTGTAATGATCTGATGATTATGCAATGATGATTCAATTCTATTCTACAGTATTATGGGTCATTTTTAATGTGACATTTCTGCACCAAAGGGTTTCTTTCTGTTTTTTTAGTAACAGAAAAACAATGCAATGCAACAACACACACATGCATTGTTGCTGTTCAATTGTTCAATCATATCAGGCTCTTTGTGACCCCATGGACCAGAGTTCACCAGGCCTTCCTATCTTCCACTGCCTCCCGGAGTTTGGTCAAGTCCTTGTTGGTTGCATGGATGACACCGTCCAACCTAGACATGGGCACGACCAGAAAAAATGACGTTTCGAGTTTTCGCTTGTCAGAAGGGGTCCGTTTTGGGTTGTTTCCGTTTGTTGCAAAATTTTTCAAAAATTTGTCATTTCCGTTTGTCGTTTGTCATTTCCACCGCGATTTAGCGCGATTTGACTTCCCAGAGCATGGGGCGTCCCACAATCAGGGCCGGCGCTAGGTGTTTTTGCGCCCTAGGCGGTGGGCGGGGCAGGGGGGCGGGTGGCAGGGGAAGGTGCGGGTGGGCGGCGGTGGCGGGGGGCCATGGGTGGGTGGCGGCCGTGGGTGGGCGAGTGGGCGGGCGGTGGTGCGGCCCGCAGGCAGGTGGCGGCGCGGGCGGACGGGCGAGTGGGCAGTTAGGATATCACTTAGGATAGAGGTTCTGTTCTTGGCTTGCACCCCAAATGTGTGTGTGTGTGCAAGCAAATTGAAGTTGGGAAAAGAGAAAATAAATGGTAGTATATAATATATTTTTAAAATAAATCCACACCTCCCACTCCCAGTTGAACCTCCCCCTTTATCCAATATCAGAAAAAAATCCTCACAAACTGCCAGAGAAGAAATAAAGAATAAACTGCTATTCCCTTCAGCAGACAAAGCTGCAGGGAATCAAAGAAATTATTTTCTAAATTCAATTCCCTCCCTGCCTGCCTAACTTAAATCCTAAAGCCTCCAGCCTCCCTCCTCAATCTCGATCGGATCACACCAGCACCAGCAGCCAGCCCTCCTCCCTCAACCACATCCATACATCCGACTGCGATTTCTGGAAGGTGCCTCGGCTTTTTATGCCCTCCGAGACATCCGAGAAGTGTCAGTCAAAAACCTGGCGATGCCATTGGTGGAATGGTTCAAACAATTTGCATGGTCCCATCCCATGCCCAGCCCAAATGGGCAGGTCTAAAAAAATAAAAAATAAAAAAAATAAAATAAAATCAATACAGCGTTTTATTGCTATAAAAAAACCACTGCTGCTACTATTAAAATTCAGGCATTTAAAATAAATAAATTTCACATGTTTCTGTGGTGATTTGGTGTGTTTTTTGACCACAATTTCAAAAGAAAAATTGCGGTCGCCATTTTGGATCCCCCCCCATGGCATGGCGAGACAACGAGGATGACCCTCCCCAGCCTGGTGCAAGCAGCCCAGGACAGGAGAAGAGGGGGGGAAGGCTGGGGACCCCCCCAGAAACCACCCCTCTGGTAGGTGGCAAAGCCTCAGGCAGGCATATTTTCACCTGCTTTTTTGGCTGGGAGTCGGGGTTTATTAAAAAAAAACTTTTAAAAACTTTTTCTGTGCTTCGCATTGCACGATCGCCGCAATGCCACAAACGGAAACGAAAAACCCAACCAAATTTTTCTTTTTTCGGTTCGAGTTTGAGTTCTGACAGCTTAATTATCGCTACCGTTTCCGTTACGTAACGGAAACAATAATCGAAAACGGAAACAACAATTTCGCCGAGTCGTGCCCATGTCTAGTCCAACCATCTCATTCTCTGCCGTCCCCTTTTCCTTTCGCCTTCAATCTTTCCCAACATTAGGGACTTTTCCAAGGACTCCTCTCTCCTCATGAGGTGGCCAAAGTACTGGAGCCTCAGCTTCAAAATCTGTCCTTCCAGTAAACACATTTGGGGTTGATTTCTTTCAGGATGGATACGTTTGATCTCCTTGCAGTCCAGGGGACTCTCAGGAGTCTCCTCCAGCACCAGAGCCTCAATTCTACGGCGATCAGCCTTCTTTATGGTCCAGCTCTCACTTCCATATATCACTACTGGCTGCATATGCATACTGGACACACACACATAGGGTAGCGTTAATGGTAACAAAAAGATTTGAGGAGCTTTAAACTGAGTTACATAAATAATGAACTATTTAAAAGAAAAACTCATTGCCAGGATCTCACCCTTACCGTTGTACATAAATGATGGAATGTGTAAAGAAAAACTCTCATCTGTCATGCAGAGTACACACAGAGGTGGTCTGCTTAAAAAATATCCTACCTTATTTAGGCATTTGTTCTTTTCAAGAGCACACCTTTCAGCCACATGTTCTCAGAGCTGTACTGCATTGTACACCCATTGCCAGTTGTTAAAACAGCCTCTTTGTATTTCTGTGAGGAAGCTTCAAAGGCGCAAATCAGTATGGATCTATCTCAGAAGCATTACCAAAAATCCATTGTTTGTTGAAATTGCCACATTCCGTGGCCACTGAGTACTGTGAGCATGCATTACAATAATTTATAACATAAGCAGAAGGTGTTATTTTTGTAAATTGCTTATCTTATTCAGTCACTTCATCTCTTTACAATCCTTTTCATGAATTATTTAAATTTATGGGTATTCCTTAATTTAACATGGGGTCAGTTGCTGCAATCAGGTTTTAAGGAAAAATATTTCCAGGCAATGAAAAATCACAGCATGTCTTTTGTGGCTACTGATTCTTATAAAGACATTCACGTGGAAATAGTTAATATGGATGTATACCACATGGTTACTATATAGTGTGGTGTACATAGGGTGTCTCTGGAATGTGGAAAACTTGTACAAAAACACAAATTTCTGCTGAAGAATTGTGCACGATAATATCCATTTCCCCCTTGGCAGATTACTTACAGGAAAATGCAACAAATAGGTTAACGGAATGTCTATATCTGAGATTAAGTTAAAAATTTAAATATACAATGTTCAAAGCAGCAAAACAGCAATTCACTCTCAACAATATGGAGAGAAGAAATCTTGCCCTTTCAGATCACATTTTAAGTTCTACTTTTTCTTTTGATTGAAGAGACTAGTTGTTTGGAACAACTTGAAAAACAGCATTTAACATTTTAGATCTGATTGTCTGCACCTAAAGAACATCAGTAATACAGATGGCCACATATACACAGTCTGACAATTCCTCTGTGATGTCTTTTGACGAAATTGGGGGTGAGGGATCAGGTTAAAAATGAAAGGTTAAAACTGCCATTCTTCCACTTTCCCCCATGGTTTAGGACTAAAGTGTCCAGTTAACCAGTGTACTCCCTCGATCATGGTGGCTACCATTTTGAACAGGCATCACTCCATCAAATAGAAGAAAAAGAATCACAGTGGAGTAGCAAAATAAACATCCTGAAGGGATTTCTTGGTTGTAATCTCCAGTGATTGAGGATCTACATTTGGGACTGGGTTTTAATCTTGAACTACAATGTCTCTTCTTATATGATATAGCCTCTAGGATGTGGGAAAGGAACAGTTTCATCCCCATTTCTCCTGAAGCAGCTTCATGTCACCCACAGGGGCATTCATGACATGTTACCGGGCTGGCTGGTGCCCATCACCTACGATGACTAGGTGGAAGACACAGCAGCCAGTGATCAGCAGTGCCCCATCTCACCTTCACCTGAATTTAGGGTGCCAGTTAGAGTCTCTGGATCTTCATTTTCCATATAAGTTCTACATAAGTGTGTTCTGCTGTTGGAGATAGTGATGGCGGTTCTCATCACTACACTAGGATAGTAACAGCAGAGAACAGCCTCCTTTGCATGGGAAGGCAAACTGGAGTGAAGTGGACTGACACAGAAAAAGATGGAGGGATCTGTCTTGCTTGCCATCGCTTTAAGGAGCTCTGCATCAGGCTACCCATCGGTGTAAACTCATCAGAAGGAGAGCCAACCTGGAAATAAGGAGAAATTTCCTGACAGTGAGAACCATTGAACAGTGGAACAGCTTGCCTCCTGATGTCTGGAGCAGAGATGGGCACAAAACGAATTTTTTTCCGTTCCGTTATTCGTTATTCATTTCATTACATAACAAAACGAATAACGAAAATGGTGATGAAATTGGAACGAACCGAACAGAACCACGGAAATTAGGTTTGTTACGTTTTGTTTTCATTAATGGCGACGCGCAATGAAATGAGCTGTTTTTAAATGTTAAAAAACGTCCTGAATATCCGTAAAAACACAGTGATAATTATTTATTCTGCCTTTTAATACCTACCAGGGGGGTTGGGGTCCTTAAAACGTGCATTTATGTCTTTTCTCAGATTGCTGTATTTTTTCTTTAAGGGGAGTTAGGGGACATCGACCCAAAATGGGTCCCAGATGCCTAATATTGATTTCTTGTGTATTAAAATGCTCTGGACATGTGTAAAAATGCAGTGATAATTATTTGAAATTATTATCTACCAGGGGGTTGGGGTCCTTAAAATGTTTGTTTTTGTCTTTCTCCCATCACAATGTATTTTTTCTTTTCCCTTTAAGGATGACACAAAATGGATTCCAGCCACAAGATGGATGCAAGCCATGTGATGGGATCATGTAAATTCTTGGACAATTTCAAACAATAGCATGTCCAGGTTGCAGACTGGGTAGGTGTGGCAGCCACAGAGGGCATAAAAAGCTTTGGCAGCCCCCGTCCTCCTTGCAGTCTGCGGTGGGATTTAGGGTGGGATTGCTGTCTCTGTGACTCATTACTTTAGGCCAGCCAGGCAGGTGTGTGTCTCTGTGTTCCTGCTGGCTGCAGTCTGGCTCTTAGGGGAGAGAAAGAAGAGATTTCTCTCTAGCTTCTGTCTTGCAGCCTCCCTGCATGTGTGCGTACCTCTCGGTGAGTACCCTCCCCTGCCCTGCAGTGTGGTCACTCTGCGGCTGCCTTATGCCCTGGGCAATGCCCGCTGCTGCTGTTGCAGCTTCCCTGCATACCTAGTCTTTACTGTGTCTCTGCCAGCATCATTTTTTTAGTGTTTTTCCTCTGGTCTGGGGCATTGGGGGAAGTCTGCATGTGGAAATGCTTTAAGTTGCGCAAAAAGCGGGTAAAAATGAAAAATGAAAAATGAAAAAACGAAATGAAATGTTTTCAAAAAATTCACGAAAAATAAAAACGAACTGAAACGGACCCGCAACAAAAATGAAAAACCGAAATGTCATTTTTTCGATTCATGCCCATCTCTAGTCTGGAGTGCCAGCATTTGGAGTAGAGCTCTTTTTGAGGCCTCTGCTAATTTAAACTGCTAATTTAAATTGCAAAGAGCCACCTCTGTTCAAACAAAGGGAGCAGCTGGAAGTTTCCTCAAACAAAGGAAGCAGGGGGTGGAGCCAGACTAATTCTCTCTCTGAGCAGGGGGAGTGGAATTCTTATGTTCATATGTTGTGGGTGCCCCATCACTGGGGGTTTTCAAGAAAATATTGGACAGCCATCAGTCCAGGATGGTATGAGGTCGCCTGCCATGGGCAGAGGGTTGGACTAGAAGACCTCTAAAGTCCCTCCCAACCCTATGATGATTCTATGACCCCAACATCCATCCATCCATCTCCTCTAAATCACCCACTTTTCCTTCTGCCACTAATTGCTGTGTTGGTGTGAGTGGCAGTCTGTGTTGCCACTATTTGCAGAAGCCAGAGACAGAAGGGACATTTTTGCAGGTGTGTGTGTTTGTGGTTGTGTATTTGAGTGTGTGAGGATATCCCATCATTTCCAGTAATACAGCTGACATTTAGGAAGGGGAGGCTTAGGGAGAGCAGACTCCAAATAGCTCAATAGAGTGATGACTAGGGGGGGACTTTGATACTACAAATTTATCCATTCATCTTCCAATTTAGATGTTTCTTCCAGGTGTTTGCAAGATGTCTTCAGACAGAACTGCATAAATAAATAAATAAATAAATAAATAAATAAATAAATAAATAAATAAATAAATAAATAAATAAATAACTCCCAGAATAGAGAAAGATGACATTTGTAATCCAGCATATCCAACAATCTCATCCCTCATGATGACATGTTTTATTTTACAGAGGGCAATCCTTCAATGGAGGGTCTGCTAGAAGATATTGTTTTTAAAGTCCCCCTTTTCAATATCAATTTTAAAATAATATACAGTATGCATTTGGAGGGAGGCCTGGGCTGTGGGCAAGAGAGGGTAGGGGAGGGATGATGAGTTTAAATCATTAAACTCATATGCAGAATTCCAGAATATTTGATCACAAATGAGCTCATCAGTTTGTTTCAACTTACCAGAAGCACAAACCTCAGAAAGGAACTAATTCGTATTGTCTTTGTTTTCAAAATTATGGGGAGGTACAGCAACACAATCACCAAATTAGTCAACCTAGCATCAACATACAAAAATGCTTATTATTTTAATGACATGACCGCATCAGCAAATCCATCTATGGTTCTGACATTGCCCTGCCCCTGCACCCTTTCCGCATTAGCCTTACGTGCCCTCAGTGGGAGGCAAAAGCAATTTATGCAATTATGTAAACGGCTTGTACAATTGGTCTTGACAGGCAGGAGCCATTTTGGTGGGAGCTGTGTGAGGGACCTCAAGCATATTAGAAAGGTTGTTTGGGGAGGTTTGCTTTCTCAGCCATAGGGGTAAAAGCACACCTCAGAAATATTCTACATTTCTATGCTGCTATTATGAACTAGGCAGTATGAAGGTCAAAGAAAGAGATGATAGTCATCCTTGGGCTGTGCAGATAAATTGGACGACAAATGCCATTGTCCCCACAGACTGTCTAGAGCAGTGGTCCCCACCTGGGGTCGGGACCCCTTTGACGATCGAATGACCATTTCACAGGGGTCGCCATGAGCCAGTGAAGAAAAAGGCACAAACAGCTTGGGTCTGGAGGAGGAGGAAGAGGAAGGGGGGGGGAAGAGAGAGTTACAGCTTGATAGGTTGGAGGGGATGGCAGTCAATGGCACCGGAGGCTGCTGCCATGGAGGCTGGTGGTGTCTCCTTCTTTGGAGGTTTTTAAGCAGAGGCTGGATGGCCATCTGTCGGAAATATTGTGATGGGGTTTCTGCATGGCAGGGGGTTGGACTGGCTGGCCCTTGAGGTCTCTTCCAACTCTATGATTCTATTTCTAATTGGCTGAGGGTAAGATAAGATAAGATAAGATAAATCTTTATTGATCCCACATCCAGGGAAATTTACTTGTTACAGAGCTCCCATTCCAATATAAAAAACAAGTAAAGATGGCTAGGTGCACAAAAAAGTGTAAGGTGTGTGAGAGAAAAAAATAGCTAATAGAGATTAAATAAAATAAGACACCCAATATACAAATATTATACTAAAATTTTGTATATAAAAATAAATATAAAGAGAAGCTACAGTAGATATACCCCATATGAATATGTTAAACTGTAGAGTTGAAGAGTCTCACAGCAGTGGGAATAAAGGACCTGCGATAGCGCTCCTTCCCACACCGGGGATGCCTGTAGAAAGTTCTCTATGGCACCTGCAGCAGTGGCCTGCCAAAGGGGGCTTGTGGCCTTTTCCAAGCAGGGCAAGGGGTCACCACAACATGAGGAACTGTATTAAGGGGTTGTGGCATTAAGAAGGTTGGGAGAAGGCAGTCTTTGATTTAGTGAGGAGAAGCTGCCATTTGGTTTCTGGGTTAGACAGCAAAATATCTTGGCCTGGCACCATTCCCTTCTTGCTTGGAGAAGAAGCTTGAACATTCTTAGGCGTGCACACAAAACAGGAAGGTGGGACTGGAAGGGGTGAGACAGACCACATACTTGACTGGGAATCAACCCTGCCTCTCTCTTGGAGAACGTTCTCACTCCGGTCAAAAACGGTGGTGTGTTCTGCAGTTCCCATAGATACCGAACAATGTAGTCAAAGCATGCTGCCCAGTTCCGTTATATTAGTCTGCATCTGTAAGTCTTGTCCCAGTTTCCAGAAAAATTGGCAGGAATGCCAGCGAAATAGTTAGACAGTAAAATTTTACAAAAAGAAAGAAAGAAAGAAAGAAAAAAAAGATGCCTATTTTCTAGCAATGGTTTATTAAGGCCCTGATCCAAACCACGTTAGTATCAATACATGGAGTTACTAATGACAACAGAGAAAAATATGCAACTATGGCTGAACGTCAGAAGGCTGAATACAGCAGGATAGTGCTGCAAGCAGGTACCTTAAAGAGGAAAGAAGAAAAAAATGCATCAGTGTAGTGACATCCGCACTTGACATAAATCCATAGGACTGAAGCTTATATTTGGTTCATTGTATAATCCAAGTAGGTGCTATAAGTAGGGTGTTATGTCTTGCTTCCTAAAGCACAACCCCTGAATATATGGTTCTCCCAATATTAGTCTGTCAACATGACCAATGGTAAGATATTAGAAGAGCTGAAATCCAAAATTTCTGTTTGTCCTTATATTCCAAATCTTTGCCCTAAACTCTTACATTTGATTCAGATGGAGAATTGGAGATATCTATCTGACAAGTCCTACAGTCACCACATCTGTATGGGAAACAGTTTAAATATTTTTTTAAAAAATATTTTTTCCAGGTAAAAGGATGGGTTTGGCTCTTCACTAAAAGCAGAAATGGTAGCTCACAGTGACATTCCTGCGCTCCCTCTGAATCTGTTAGTCTATCAACTATGTGCTGCTGTCTGCTGTCCACTAAGGATGGGAAAAGCATTGTGTGATGCAAGTCTACAGCACAGTTGCATGTCATCATTTTAAATTCCCTTAGTCTAAGGCAGGCATGTCCAAAGTCAGGCCCGGGGGCCAAATGCCTCCCGTTTTCCAATTTCTAGTGGCCCACAGCCTCTTCTCCCTGCTGGCTCAGCCTGTCATGCATCCCCGCCAGCTGGCCCTTCCACATACTGGATGGAGGCATCAGCTTGCAGTTTTATGTCTTGCCTGCCCTCCCTGCCTCTGCCCACCACCCCCCCCATCCACCTCCCCAGCTTGCCCGCCCCCGGCTCCGTTGCTGCTGCATCCTCCCTTCCTCCTTGCATGTTATAGAGCAGGGGTCCTCAACGTTTTCAAACAGCAGGCCGGTCCACCACCACCCAGACACCACTGGGGGCCAGACCACAGTTCCAAAAAAGTGGCCCAACATGGAAAAAAGGGGGAAGGAGGGGCAAGTGGGTGGAGCCCCCCACAATAGGCCCATGATCAGTGCATTTCTGGGGGCCCAGCAATGCCTCCTGCTCCGGATCGCCCTCCTTAGGTGCCACTGCTGGGATTCCTCTGTTGTGCCTCTTCCTCTTCCTCCTCCTACAGTGGCAGCAGATGGAGTGGCTCTCCTTCCTTCCTTCTTTCCTTCCTTCATTGCGTCGAGAAGGAGGTGGCAGCCCAGGGAAACTCAGGTCCCTCATCACCTTCTAGGTGGCCACTCAAGATGAGGAGCAGCAGCTATGGCAAGGGCGGCAAGGCGGGCGCCACTGTACGCAGATCCAGCTGTGCACCCTGGCCATCATGCCCTCGCTGTGCCCCAGAGGGAAAGCTGCCTGCTCTCTTGGCCTGGCCCAGCCCAGCATGACTTGGTGCGCTGCAAGTGAGGGAGGCAGGCAGGCAGGGGAGGCAGGAAGGCCTGGCGTAAGCCATCCACAGCCCACTCACTGGTTGAGTCCAGCCAGGCTGTGGTGCTCTGTTAGCTCGCCAGCCCGCCCATCACCTATCAGGGACAAATGCAGCTCCGCCAGCCTCCAAGGAACCAGGCCCGGGCCACCGTTGGCTTTCCCTTCCCTTCTCTTCTTTCTCCGCCACCTCCTCCTCGCTGGTCTCTAACCTGGTTGTGGCAGTGGCAGCTTCAGCCTCCAGCCATGGCTGGGCTCCCTCCTCCCCTCCCTCACTCCACAGAGCAAGGCAGCAGCTCGGAGGGGGCTGGGTAGGTGGGAAGTACCTCAGTTTCCCCCTTTGGCCAGCTGCCATCCATCCCTCTGTTGGTGCACTGCCGTGGCTGCTCCTGCTCCTGCTCCAGGCGGTGGCCACACAAAGAAGGCAGGCGGGCAGGGTGGAGGAAGAGCAGGGGCAGGACCACAGGGCCATGGAGGGAGTGGGAGACCTTGCTGCAACCGGTGCCCCTACCATCTGGGAGGCGGGTGGGGGAAGCAACATAGCCCACCGCTTTGAACTGCCTCAGCAACAGAAGCAGCTGCAGAGGCTGGCTTGCTCACGAAGCAATGGGTAGGTGGGGGGGTCTGCAATTGGTCCCGGGGGCTGGATTCAGGATCCTGGGGGGGCCGCATCTGGCCCCTGGGCCTTAGGTTGAGGACCCCTGTTATAGAGACTTGTCCAAAGTCCGGCCCAGGGACCAAATGCAGCTGAATGGTTCCCCCCTCCCAATTGCTAAAATTGGCACAATTATTTTCAACATCTCAACCTTTTATTAGCATAAAGAGAGCTCCCACGTGGCTCCCCTGAACATACATGGTGTTCTTGTCCATCAGTTCTACCCTTTAGGAAGGACAGTATTAAAGAAACCGAAATCATAACATGTCAGACTGCGGAGCTCCTGCCTGCCTGAGCTTTACTGTCGTTTCTTATTGGCAGTAATTCTACTTTACAGATTTTTTAAAAAGAAAATACACCTCTTAGTAGCAAGAGTGTTAATTGCCTGTAATTTGAAAGTTAAGAAGCAGTTTGCAAGGGTGCAATCTGGCACCTGGCATTCATGGACAAATTAATGTTGTAGGTTTGGGCTGTAAGGCCAAGAAAATCCATAAATGAATTTTTCTGCACTTAATTTCTATTTTAGAGTACAATAACTACAGTGTGATGCAAGCATGTGCACATATACAGACCAGTATCACATGATGATGTCTGAAAAGATGTTCCTTATTAGATTCTGACTGTTTAAAATATAAGTTTTGGGATCTTAGCCTATGCTTTTACAATTATTAATGCCTCATTTTAAAATTCTCCCTTAACTGTTGAACAACGGGTATGTTTTTTTTTTAGATAAAGTATAAATCAAACATTTTTAAAGTGGGGCCTTATTGTACTAGATGGGGCACAGCCATCTAGAAATACTTTATGTCAGTCCCTCAGACCTGGTTAACATGGCTGAGAATCTCAGGGTGGTGGGAGGCACATCAGGGCCTCCTGTCCAAATTCACGCAGCAGGAGAAATTCCTTTATATATCCTGGCCCCAAACTTTGTAGAAGTTTATAAGCAAGCATGAACTCCTTGATCTAGGCCAGGAAACGAGTTGGAGGCCGATTCAGTTGGAACGGGAGCAGTGCAACATGAGCTGCACAAACTGTACATCAGAAAGCAAGCTGTCTGCAGACTTTTGCGCTAGTTACAGCTTCCAAACTCTCCTCAAGAGCAGCCCCACAGAGAGTGTGTTGCTGTAGTCTAAGTGTTCGTTTAGATATAAATGCTGAGATTAACTGCTCTTACTTCCAGATCCATATCTATAGGACTACAGCCTTAAGGAGCAAAACACTTGGACTAGATTGATCTTTCCCATGAAGGAATGTAGAACACTGAAAGGCAGGTAGCTGCTACTGAGTCAGATCTCTGATCCATTTGAGTATCCAAACTGGTAGCATCTCTCCTGAGTTTCAAAGCGAAAGTCTTTCCAGCCCTCTCTGGAATTGCTGAGGATTGAACTGGCAACCTTTTGCACTCTGCTGAACCATGTTCCCTCTCCATAAGCAACCCACACCAGCCAAGGTTGGGCCAACAACCCCCCCCCAGACATCCTCCGAATGAGATCCAGCCTTCCCTCCTCCAGCAGCAATGCTGTACCTGGAAGCAATGCTCCTCATAAGTGGATGACCTGACCTACCGTGAGAGGGTAACTCACTCAAGGGCAGGCAGTTTTGTCAGGTCTGTGGTCAAAGTTCTTCCCTTGGAGTTTTCTGAGGCAATGTAGAGCTGCCTATCAACCAAACCAAAAAAGACCCTAATTCAATTTCTGGGTGTTTTGTGGGGATGGGGATGGGGAGGCTGCATTTATTTAAAAGATGAATCACTGCTAGTGGAGAATTTTCTGTGAAGGTAGAAGAGGCTTATGGGATCTGGGGACCACATGCAGACTTCAACTGCCCTTCATCTGCTATATCTTCTGTTACCAATTAGCTGATCAGCAGATCAACAATACTTCCATCCTGTAAAACCATGAATGCCTATCTAGCATCTGTGCTGTATAGGTGGGTTGCTAGCCATCACTTTGTGTTGCTCAGTGTGTGGCCCCTTGGAGGACCAGGTGTTTTGGAAAAAAGCAGAGGCTCCATTTTAAGAGAACCTGACTGAAGGAACGCACGCATGAGACTGTTTTCCGCGTATATTTGAGAGAGACTTAGGGCCTTTATACACGACCCCTAAACTCCACAGCAAATGGCTGCAAACTCCGGACCTTACAAGTGTTTTCCCACCAGCTCCGGAGTTTGCAGGAAATTTAAGCGCGAGCTGCACTTTCTTGTACCTGCTTGAGGTGGGTGAAAATCCCCAGGTCCGGATTTAATCTGGTCAGTGCAGGGCTCTCCTGGCTTCTGCTTGTGTTTTTTTTTTGCCTCCCGCCCCTTTAAGAGAAGAGGTGGGAGGAAAAAAAGCAAGCAGAAGAGAAACGGAATAGAAACGGAGCTCCGGGAAGCTCCTCCAGGTGAGCTGCATTTTTTCCTCTCTTTCTCTGGTGGGGAGAAAGGAAGAGCAACGAACCCCTAAGATCTTTGGTCCGAATTTAAGGGGCCAGCGGATCTTAGGGGTCGTGTGAAAAGGCTCTAAGTGGTCTTGCAGAAGAGGGTCAGCCAATAACATTGGTTACCCAAAGGAACAAGCACAACCCTGCAGTCACATTGAGGGGATGGAGTCAACCAAGCAGTCCCCACTCCCCTTCTCATCCTATAACTGCTTGTAGTGTGTCCGTCTACATTAGAATGCAAAATCCTGTGGGTAGGAACCTGTCGCAATGATTTATTGCTGTGCACACCTATGACATTGTCTAAATAATTAACAACAACAACAATAATTAATGTGTCCGGGCAGCCCCATCACTTGACATTGCTGCTAGCTAAGTGAATGCAGTTCAACCCTGTTTTTTCTTTTCTTTAATGAACTGTATTTCAAATGAACTGCTGGATAGCTCGGTGGCTTCGACCTCTGGCTGCAGAGCCAGAGGTTGGAAGTTCGATCCCCCACTTTGCCTCCTTAACCGAGACTGGACTCAATGATTCATGGGGTCCCTTCCTGCTCTGCAGTTCTAAGATGATGATGAGGAGGAGGAGGAGGATGGTGATTAAAGGGATCTCACTAAGGATTTTCAAAGCCCAGTTTTACCAAAAAGGGGGTTGTGATTTGTATAAGCGGGTGTTGATTAAAGTGGAAATAGTATTCATGATTTACGTTTTCCTTTTCAATATGGTGGTTCAAAAATGAAATAAAATCCCAGATGATGTCCAATTTGTGTTGAACACAAATTATAATCCAGCCCTATGGGGCAGTTCTTAATAATAGGAGTGCCTTATGAACTCTTCAAGAGTGTTTTACCCTCTTCACAAGATGGAGGGAAATTGGGAGGTTGGGCTTTAGCTACATTTACCATATCTCTTGCTTTTTCTCTAATGAACTGAAGGCATGATGGCTCTCCTCACCTTCCAACTGTCCCCACAATGACTTTACCATCTGAGTCAAGCTTAGAGAGAGAGAAAGAGAGAGAGAGAGAGAGAGACCAAACACTGCTCAGTAGCTTCAACCCAGCATGACAACCCAAGTTGTCTCAGTTTAACACTCTGCTCTGAGGAGGAGAAAGAGAGGTCCTTCATATGTTGCTAGAGTGACTGTCTTTCCACCCAGCATTCCTCATCCCGTGCTATGGTGACTGGGTCTGCTGGGAGAGCCAGACATGGCCGCCATTGCTCTAAACATTAAGTGGCACTGGATCTCACTATGCAGAAATCTTTCATTGGGCCTATTGATTCTTCCAGTTGCTTGTCCCTGGAGAAGAACTGTGCTGGAGGAATAGATCTCTGCTCAGTTATAGGGCTCAGGGTTAAAAAAATTAAGAGTCTTATGTCTTTGTTGAATGAGTGGAAGATGGCCAGGTTGAGAGCAGGAGGTGAGGAGATCATGAGCTGACTGACCCCATATTGGTATCCAGATCCCCTGGGGCTATCAGGGCTATCATCACACTTGCCTCCAGTTAGTTTAAGGACATTTCCTTGGTCACAGGTGTGCATTTCCTTTCAAATGTAATCCATGTACTTCAAACCAGGAGTTACAGTTGTGCTGAGAATTGTGTATTCCTTATTTATGCTTAAGTGTGTGTGTGTGTGTGTGTGTGTGTGTGTGTGTGTGTGTGTGTGTGTGTGTTGTGTGTGTGTGTGTGTGTGTGTGTGTGAATGAATGAATGAATGAATGAATGAATGAAAATTCTGCAGTCATGGAAATCCAAATTCATCGTGAAGAAAGCTGGGCTCTGCCCCCAGTATACATTATTAAACCTGATCATCTTCAGGAACTTTCTGCTTGTTGGCTTAATTTATTCTGTAACTTTTATCTAGTTTTACTATTTGATGATGATTTATTGTAGTTCTGCTTGGCATGGAGAAGGGAGAATTTAGCTATGGACTCACTGAAATCCTATTGGAACTTCAGGGACTGGAAATCTATTGCAGAAGAATCCAGAGATGGGATGAGTTACTTGATGACTCCAATTTTGGAAAATTACTTATTTCATCTTTGCTGGAAAAAGCTCAGATTTTTCAAAGATGTATATACGTACATTTGCAAATCGTGTCTTTTCCCCTTCTTTAAATATTTGAGACCAAAGATGAATTTTTGGGTGATTCCCCCCCCCATCAGTTTCGTTTGTGCGCTAAATCTAACTTGGTTTGGTTTTGTCTATGGCTGCATTGTCGTCGTCATCACTGACATCATTGTTTTTGTGGTTGTGAGGATGATGATGATGCCATTTCTGGCAGACAGTGTGCCTTCCAGAATACAGAAGGACATTTTTCTGTCTTGTCCACGCAGAAGGCTAAAATTTAAATACAAAGGAAATAAAGAAAAGTTAGAGAAAGTATTTGAAATGGGCTGGAGGCATATGTGGTAGTTGCTGTTTCAGGTGTTTTAGGCTTAGATAAAGGTATAGTTAGTGACTTGCACCACAATGAGTTGGTGCCAACTTGGGTGGGACCCGGGAATCATTTTTTTCCAGCCTCATTGGGCCTGGAAATACTCAAAATTTCCATAAGAAGAACAATGTCAACAACGACAGCAGCAGCAACAACAGCATCTTTATTTGTATCAGAGTTTCGTGCAATTTTAAATTATGGATATGTATGAAATATAGGTAAAATTACAAACAAATTAAAATGTTAAGATAATTTGATTATCTTAAGTCTATTAAATGACTTCTGGGTGGTCCAGTTCCTGATGGGAAATGCTCTTCATCAATCAGGCATTTGGCAAGGTGTTTCGTTTTTGTGTTCCCTAGGTTTAGCCTAGCCCCCTTTGCTTTAATATTTAGAGCAGGGGTGTCCAAACTTTTTGCAAGGAGGGCCAGATTTGGTGAAGTGAAAATGTGTGGGGGCTGACCATTCAGCCAAATATGGCCCCCGGGCCGGACTTTGGACAAGTCTCTATAATATGCAAGGAGGTGGGGAGGACGCTGCAGCAATGTAACTGGGGGTGGGTAGGCTGGCTGGGGGATGGACAGAGGCTGGGGGGTCAGGCAAACCATAAAACTGCAAGCTAATATATCCATCTGGTATGGGGAAGGGCCAGCTGGCGGGGATGCGTGACAGGCTGAGCTGGTGGAAAGAACAAGCCGCGGGCCGCTCAGAATTTGAAAACAGGCCACATTTGGCCCCTGGGCCTGACTTTGGACATGCCTGATTTAGAGCTTGAGATAAAACTTTTCCTCCATTTTAACCATTGCCAAGAGAATTGGTGTCCATGAATTGGTGCTGTATTACTTTATTTTGTTCATTTTTCATTAGCACCTCCCAGCGTATTTCTGGAGGGGCAATAGCAACCAATAAAGGAGCTTTTCTATGAGGGTCGGTTTCAGGCAGACAACTACAATGATGATGATGATGATGATGATGATGATGATGATGATGATGATGATGATGATGATGATGATGATGATATGAAACCACTTGGACACCCACTTTCAGTTTCCATTCCCACTACATTGCCCTCATCTGATTTTAAAAGCTAAACAAGGCCAGAGTTAGTTAGTAGTTCAACAAGACATTATTTGCCAGAGAAGATGCCTGTCTAAAATCCCAGTCAAGAGTTGAGAAAACTGGGCTACACAGACCACAGGTCATAAGGGAGTTCCTAAAAGATCCTGTTCTGATGAAATTTTATTCACTAGATGGCAGCATACCATAGCAGTTTGCATCTGAGTGACATTCCCAGGACAAAATGTGGCATTTGAACAGATTGTTAAAGAGCATAACAACCCCGTGGCATCTCCCCAGTTTATGACGGAGCTTTTAAAAGCAGCACAGTGTAGTCAGAGGTTCATGTGGCTGTAAAATCACAGGCCAGGCCAGCTAGGGAATTATGGCATTGTTGTCCTAAAACAACAAAACAAAACAAAACAAAAACCTCTTCTAAGCCGTGTCTTAGAGAGCCACCATGAGACTTTGATGCATGAATGCACATGTATTTTAAAGAGGGGTACAGCTCATGTTCATAATGTCTAATTCATTATATATTCTTCTGTGACCCAAAAAGGAAACAAATACAGTATATACAGTATACAACCCATACATAGTATGCTACCTTATATGCAGTATATATGAGGGCAGACAAGCTTCCCAAATCCTGAGTTATACTACAACATGTATAATCTGGAACCAACATGTGTAGTGCTTACTGGCAACTGGATTTCTTTTCTTGTGAGACTGAAACTTTTCACTACTCATCCAAGTAAGCTTTGTCAGTCTAAGGAGAGTTGGTGCAAGCCCTCCAATTTATAGTTCACCTTGCTTTCAAACCACCCTGGTCTGAATAGGCTCATTAGGTAGACAGTGGCTTGAATAGGCTCATTACGTGGACAATGGCCTGAATGGGCTCATTAGATGTACCATGACCTGAGCTGTGTGAAAGTCTCACCTGTTCATCCCTTCCCAACACCCATGGCAGAAAGCAGCAATGACCTGAAATGGATTTTAGTGAAAGTAAAAGAGGAAAGTGCCACTAGGATGTGTCACTAGAGGCCAAGTTGAAGATAATCCACACTCTTGTATTTCCAGTCACCATTTGTCGGTCTGATAGCTGGAACATAAAGAAGGGAAAAGGCAAGATTCTCTGGAAAAGATGGCAATCCTAGGAAAGGCTGAAGACAGCAGGAAAAGAAAAAGACCGATGGACCAACTCCCTAGAAGCCAACTGGCATTTCTTGACAGGGCTGAATGGGGCTGTTGGGGATAAGACATTTTGGAAGTTGCTCCTTCATAGGGGCACCATAAGTTGGAAGCAAACTGATGGCACCTAACAACCAATTACTAGAACAATAAAATTACTATTAATGATGTTCTTTAAATCCTAATATTTCGAGGGCGAAACCCTCTTCCTCAGAGCAGTACCAATAGGTTATAACAGCCCCCCTCCCCATACGTGCCAAGGAAGAGGCAAAAGGACCATCAACAGAGATATCTTTCCTTTTTATTTGATCCAATTGGCTACACCCAGTGGACTTTTCCAAATTCTATCCCAATCCCCAAATGAAATGCATGGGCCTTCTGCACCACCACCCCTCCCCCTTCATTGGCAAGGCAGGGGCCATTGGCCTCGATAGCCACATTGAGCAGAGGTGTGAATGTGTGGTATGTGAGCTGTGACATGTTTTTGGAAGGACTTGGGACAATAAAAACACCTCCCTCCCTTCATTTCGGATGCTGCCTCAACTAAGAAAACGGCCTGGCTTTTTCCCATCTTGCCAAGGACCTTACATCTAAGAAATAACTCCTGGCCAATCCATCTTTTGCCATGTTATAACCGATTAGTACTGCTCTGAGGAAGAGGGTTCTGCCCTTGAAATATTAGCGATGTTTTTGTGAATTTTCTAGTAGCCTAAAGGTATCACCTGTTCCACTTTTGTATTTAAATCCTAAGTGGAAATAAAGTTATTATCTTTCATAATAACCCTGTGGAATGCTAAGAGGTATTAAGCCTGTGGCTTCCTATTCAGGGGATGTTTTTCTTCTGATTCATTTTTCTGAATTGATATTTCGATGTGCCCTTTAAATTTCTGTTAAAAGTTGCCCTGGCCTTTCCGTTTCCTTAACCCTTTATTCTAAAATTGGGGAGAAGACCTTTCTCCAGCATGCATATATCCTAAAAAAAAAAAAACCAGGTATGTGCCACAAGTGGTGCAGTGTGGTGCCAACTATTCCTAGTGCACATTAGGTTGCATTCTGCTCATGTACACACTAGGTGGCACAAACGGATCAGAAAGCCACTGTACTCAGTCCCTTTCCTGATCTGGCCTCTCCAGGGCTATTTTCAAGTGTGCCAAAGGTTAACTTCAAATGCCGTTCAGTTCTGTTCAAGGCTCTACAGGGGAGGCAAACCCAAGCTGCCTGTGAAATACATATTCATTTGCAGACAAACTGTGACCCAAAGGTCCCCTTGCTCGTATTTTATATACCCTGCATGATTTGTAGGTGACAGTGAAATTTATTTGCCATGCATGAGAAAATACTTGCAGCTGATCTCACTGCATGCTGGCTCGGCTACCGAACTGATGGATGTTTGTCCCAGGGGGAAATCAACAGTCCCTGGACTGGGCAACCTTGGTTGCTGGTCTCTGATGCTAAATGTAGGGCTTAAAAAGGGCCTCCCCTGCAGAGTTGTGCAGAAAATAAAAATAAAAATAAAAATGTAATCTTATCTGATCCAGGATTTCTGTTCTCACCCTGACTAACCCGATGTCCCTGGGAAGCCCTCGAGCAAGATATACATGTAACAGCACAGCCTAACTCGTATTCATTAATAATAATAGTTTTGTGGCAGCAAGTCGATTATGGTGAATCCTTCCAGAGTTTCTGAGGTATGAAGTACTGTACTCTGAAGCAATATAGCATTCTCTGCTTGCATTGGAAATGTCAGAGTAGCTCAGTGGCTTGTGGAGCCAGGGTTTGGGACTTCAATTTCCCCTCTTTTCTCCTGGGAGAAGAGCCATCCTGTGTGGCCTTGGGCAAGCTGCGCAGTCCCAGAATGTCCCCAGAAAGAGTGAATGGTAACTCCCTTCTGAGGATTCTCTAGAAGAGCTTGAAAATCACTGGCATAAGCCAAAATTTACTTGATGGTACTTGCAGGCCCCCACAAAACACTGCCCCCCCGGGGGTTCCCCTCGGGAACTGTGCAGCTTGCCCAAGGCTCACCAACTGGCTGTTCTCCCAGGAGGCACAGTGTGGGGGATTCAACTCTCAACCTCTGACTCCACAATCAGGCCCTCAACCCATTGGGCTTTCAGGTGGCTCTCTGTATTAAATGCAGTCCCTGTGTTCCATTTCTAGAGTTTAATGTAACTTGATTTTGAGTTACAAGCCAAATTTCAGAATCTTGTGGTTCCATTATTGCTTGGAATGAAATTTCTCACCTGGCCCTGACTATATAAACTTGTAAGGATGGGCAATAGAGCCTAAGGGCAATGGTAGGGTTAGATGGAATGTGAGGCTGACCACACGAGCATTTAAGCCCACTTTTAGGTTGGCTGCAGGAATGGGCTCATTTGTTCTTCAAGACAGCAATCAGATGCCTTTGCTGGAGGGAACCAGCCGGGAATATTGGTAGGCCTTTGGGTCTAAATCTGAGACTGTGTCCTTGGGCCTGAGTCCTTAGTCCAAAGCCTCAAATCCAAGTATCCAATCAATGGCTTCCCTACCTGCTCTCACTGCTGCCATTGCCGCTACACCGCCATCTTCAGAGACAGCAGGCCCAGCTTTCCTTCCAGCAGGCTTTCCAAACAGCAGGCTGAACGCTCCTCCTCTCTGACCCCCTGCCAGGGGCGTCTCCTTTTTGGGAACCTGGCATGGATTGCTTCCAGCAGATGTGATTACAGGAGCCAATGCAATTCAGTTTGAATTTGCCAATATCTTGAAGTGGCTTAATAAGTGACCCATTTGAGAATGTTGGCATATTAATGATTTCCTCTGTTCTTCAGGAGAAGGATGGGGAAGGTGTGTTCCTTTTTTAAAGAATGGACTATCACAGATGCACTCCATCAGTTATACATTTTTAAATATATTTTTTCAAATATTTACTTTGCCTTCCCTTAAGAGGCTGGTCAAAAATCCACTCACAATTGAATGCACAGTGATAGCCTTTAGTGTCTTGACTGGTCTTTTAAGAGAAAGCAAAAATGAGCCACAGGAGTGATTTCTGTGTGAACCAACCCTTCCAAAGCAGCCCACGCTAGCTTGCTCCTTGTTGCTACTGTAGCCGCACTCTCTGTTCATGTCTTGCCAGTGGGCTTTATTTGGCCATGCCACTGTACACCTATTTAACTGGGGGATTTGTCCAACCATTCCTGGAGTGATAAAATGCAGTCCTTACAAACAATCGCCTCTGGGCAATTCTGGCACACAATGTTGCTTGTAAATTACACCGCCATTCATGTAGTTGTGGGCTTCCCTTGCCTCCTTCCATTTTACAGCGGCCATTCAGTCGGTGTCTGATCCTATGACAAATGAGAGCATGAGAAGAACTCAGTCAGACCTACAACAGGAGCTGTAATTTATTCTTCACACTTCACTAATAATGACTTGTGCGAAGGAGTATCCGTGCCACGAACAAGATGGATTTCTGTTGGAAATTGACCCCAGCGGGTAATGCTTTTGAAAGCCCTCTTAGAGACCTGACATGCTCACAACACTCTTAAGGAGGACACATAAGTATGTAAGATAGCAGGAGAAATAGCCTCCAAGATAAAATGCCTCTCCTAGATGACGCCTGCATAACAATCACACCAAATGATTTCCAGAGCAATCCCTGTCCTCCCACCGAGACCGCCAGCCCGCAAAGGTTCTCTGCACCCTGGCTTTCTTTCCCATGGCATCGGGCCAAGGAAGAAGATCCTGGGCTGGCCCGAGAAGGGGATCCAGGAGGGAAAAGGTCAGCCATTCTTATTCCACAAAGGAAAGAGAATCAATCAGTTGAAAAGCCATGAACGGAAGGTGTCAGCTGTTGAAAAATGTCTGAAATAGGTCCTCATCACCAACACCCAAGCAGCTCTTCTCAAAAATCCATGGCATGGCAGAAAAGGCTGCGGTGGAGGAGGCGAGAGGAGCAATTTATTTGGCCCATCCTTCAGTTCTGCATGGACAGATCATCTTTCAACCTCCCCTTTTGATAAAAAGAGGCATTCAGTTCCAGTGAAAACAATGTCAAAAAGAGCAGTCTGCTGTGCGTCTTGCTTGCCCAGGCATTGGTTTTCCAGTTTGGGAATGTCAGAAGAAGTGTGTATGTGTGCGGGGTGGGGTGGGGGGGGAGGAACCCTTATACAAGCACACATTTCTTTCAACCTGGTGCCCTCTGGATGTGTCAGATTATAGCTGGTATCATCCACATCTGGCGTTGACTATGGATGATGGAAGTTCTCCAGAACCTTGGGAGTGCCACAGTGGGGAAGGCCGATGGGGGAGGATGAGTGCAAGATAGTGTGGTGTGAAATGTGAATTTCAACCTTGCTTCTGCTACATTTTCAAAAGCGAAGCCCTGGGCAAGACACCAAATTTCATCTCCAGCTTCTTACATTTACAAAATCTGGGGGACCAGTGATTGATAGAAAGAACAATAAGCAGAGTTAGAAAAATTGCTCCCAAAACATAATTATTTACAGTTCTAGTTCAAAAGTCCTAGTAGTTACCATTATCATTACAATTTTTGAAAAGTAATTATGAAGGTGAATTCTATTTTAAAAAAAATCTTAAAGATACAAAACTCATCACAGGTTACAAGCCATGATGGGGATGTGTAATCTCTAGGCTTAAAAAACAGGGTACTTCAGAGGCCAGATGCAGGGGGTGGCATCAGGAGACAGAGATCTAGTTGTCTCGTGTGCTCCCAGAGGCATTTGGTGGGGCCACTGTGAGATGCAGTAAGCTAGACTAGATGGGCCTTTGGCCTGATCCAGCATGGCTCTTCTTATGTTCTTATGTTTAAAACTGCTCTCTCATAGCCCAAAATGCACCCTTCTCCAAGCCAGGGTTTTTCCCAGGGGGAAACCAACAAGGGTGGTTTATAGAGACAGCACATACAGTTAAAGGCTTCATCATTCTCGTGGTGCATCCCTTATCACAATATCAGACTGTGGAAATTATGTAAGGAAGTGGTGATT
Source organism: Phrynocephalus forsythii (assembly GCA_029282475.1). Lineage (NCBI taxonomy): Eukaryota > Metazoa > Chordata > Lepidosauria > Squamata > Agamidae > Phrynocephalus > Phrynocephalus forsythii. The sequence goes on from JAPFRF010000002.1 coordinate 111,721,247, forward strand.
TTCTCTGCTGCAAAACTGGCAAGATCTGTAGCAAGAAGGGAAATTTAGTTCTTATTTCTCTGTGCATCTAAAATTGCTCTGCCCCTCCCTTCTCAAGCCACTGAGTACAATCCTGGCGTTCCTTCCTTGTTGGGCAGCCTCCCAGATGTTTTGGGACTGCAATTCCCATTATCCCCAGCCAACCTATCCATTAGTGAAGCATGCTGCGACGTGCAGTTCAACAACTGGAAGGTTGCGCTTCCCATCCTTGGCTTGGAGTGGTGGTTCCTAACCTTGGGTCCTCAGATGTTCGTAGACTAACATTCCCAGAAGCCTTCGCCACTAGGTGTGCTTGCAAGGATTCTTGGGAGTTGTAGTCCAAGAACATCTGGGGACCCAAGGTTCCAAGATGTTTGAGAAAAGATCAAGTAGATGAGCCTGATGGGTAAAAACAGAGCCTGATGCGTGAAAAAAGATCAAGCAGATGAACATGCAAGGAAGCCCTTGGTTCACAACTTATCTCCCCTATAGCCTGTTAGGCAAATAAAGTAGTAAAGAGAGATGGGCCAGAGCGGGGAAAAGTGACTTTGCTGGAATAGAACTGCCAAAACCTCCCAGTCAGGATGAGACCCCTGCCATGTTGAATGTAGGGAATAATGTTGGTCTCTTTAGGAAGTGAAGGCCACACAAGTTTCTAATAGTGGAGTTGGAAGGGAGACTACATGCTTCTTCTGGGTGCAGGGCTGGCAGATGGCATCATCTGGAAGCAAAAGACAAAAGACGATGAGTGCACAACTTGCCTGGAGGGAGAAATAAAAAATCTGCTGCTGCCAATTCAGCAGCGAATTTGGCAAGCAGTGACCCCAGTGGTGTTGAGATGGGATTGTGGCATCCTGTAGGTGTGAGAATTATACCTTTCCCGCTCCATTGGCTCGAATGGACAAATATTTTGAACTGGCCTAGGGTAGCTTACTACACCCCTGCACCTAAAATGAGACTCTGTACTGTGATCTGTGCAGCAGCATGCAAGAATGAGAACACGTTCCAGGTGCTTTAAGAAAAACAGCAGCTAGAGAGGGAGACATGAAGGAGCGGAAAAGGAGAGGAATCAGAAATAGGGTGAACCTGATATGAACTGAAAGGGAGAATCTGAGATGAATAGCAATCTTCTCTCCTCACACCTTTTCAGGAACAGCTGAAAACAAGCCACTGAATATGTATTAACGTTGGCACCACTGCTAGAACTTGGCCGCGTTTGTGGGATGTTGATGACACCAAGCCAAACCAAATCTCTGCATGGAACAACCTTGACTTCAGATTTGTAATGTTGCAACTGGCTCGCGTGCAAATAATTTGGCTAAAATTTAACCCCAATGGCTTTAATTGAAAAACAGCAACATGAGCGATTTGAAAATAAATTGCACCACTGGAACGGATCTGGTGAGCAAAGACAGGAAGGATTCTCCATGAGAAAGTGGTTTTGGTTACTGGGTTTTTGAGGAAGTTATGTGGTCTTGCCTCCATCTCTGTTTTTGTCTCCAGGCTAAATGTAATGTTTGAATTGAACCACAGCAATCAGGACAAGTATATGTTTCTATCTGTTATTGGTTTGTAAAATATACACTTAGAAGAGATCAACTTGTTCTTTTTCTCATGCTATATGAAATGTCAGTCTTTACTTAGGGTCATCCGGACACTGTCATCATGAGGCCAAACTGAATGAACAAATGAATGGATGGATGGATGGGTGGATGGATGAATAAACAGAAAGGCAGCCTACAAAGAAAGAAAGAAAGAAAGAAAGAAAGAAAGAAAGAATATGGCCAAAGATTTGAAACACTTAGCTGCATATGCTTCTATGAATTCTGAGCTTTGAAATACTGTTTTCTGAATGAAACAAAAAGGGAGGAGGGGGCCGTGTGGCCATTACAAAATACAAATGCAAGGCTAGGCTATAGGTGATACCTTTATAAGGTAAAGGTAAAGCTTTCCCCCACACATGCATGCTAGTCATTTTTGACTCTAGTGGTGGTGCTCATCTCTATATTTAAGCCAAAGGGCCAGTGTTGTAGAAGTCCATGGCCATATGGCCAGAGTGGCTGCAAGGAAACACTGTTTTAACTTCCCGCTTTTTACGGCAGTAAAAACAGTAACAAAGCCAAAATGAACCAATGCAATTAAGACATATACTTTGATCAAAAACCCAGTCAAAACACTTTTGATACCAGGAGGAATCATAGCAATTCACCAGTTAAAATTCCTTTAACAACAGGCTAGAGTAAGAAGGATGCTGGGTATGCTCTTGGTGGGCCATTAGCCACTACCAGAAGCAGGAGCAGTCAGCCAGGGATTAAGAAAAGACCACCACAGATGAGAGCCACCTGGTCAACAGTGCAAGGGATAGACTGCCTGACAGCTGTGGGGACCATTAAAATAGGCCTCAAAGGAGGCCAAGAGAGGTCTGGAGGGAGATAAGGTACACCTGTACCCAGTGGGTGATGACACAAGAGAGCAGTGGGGAGAAGCCCTGAGTGTATAGGGAAGTGTTGGCGAACCTATGGCATGGGTGCCAAAAGTGGCACTCGGAGCCCTTTCTGTGGGCACCCAACATTGCTCCTTCACAGCCACCCATATTCAGGTTATATTGCTGTCTTGGCACTTTACAAAAAAATTAGTGGGTTTTGAATCACAGTTTGGGCACTCGGTCTCTAAAAGGTTCGCCATCCCTGGTATAGGGGGTGTGGGACTCTGATGAGGATTGGAACTCTATTTGCTGTGATCCCCATTGTAACTGCTGTGAGGAGGACCATTGGACATGGGTCCTAGTTAAGCTTAGGGTTCTTGGGGAAAAAACCACCCAGTGTGAAGAAGCTTGCCCGTCTCTTCCATTTTCACTTTGATGTGGACAGCCACCCACAGCTTGTGCTGAGCTGGCCTCACACCTGCCCAGAGGGGATGCTGGATGTGACAGCGACAGAATGAGAGGCAGCTGCCATTGCTGCTGCCACTGCCCAAGCCTCAGGCCTTGTCTGGGCTGCAGGCTTGTACGTCCTCCCTCCCATGATCCCCTACACCTGGACCCCTTTGAATGAGCCTAAGGACTCTCAGGCACCAGGGGAGGGCTCCCAACTGAAATGAAACTCTGCAGGGGCAAGTGCTGCTAACCCTAATGAGGACTGTAGGAGCAGAGGGAATGTTGGAGCATCATCTCCCCTTTTCCAGTTTCAGTAGTAAACTCTTAGGTGGCCGATTGGAACCAAGTGGAGTCTATGGAACTGAAGGAGATTTGGCCACCATCTCCATGCTCGAGGTGTATAGTCAGCTTAAATGCCTGCTGAAAGAAGCACTGGAACAATGACTCTAGTTGACTTCCTTTTTGTGAAAAGGTTCTAGAACTGGAGGGTGCTTCCAAGAAAGATATTTTATGTGTCCCTTCCAAACATGCCTTCAAGGGGAGCAGGATCCCCTGAAAGTCATCCCTTGAAGATGTAAATTCAGGTTCCTATGGAAGAGTACCGCCTTTCAGATAACCTAGTACCACCACATGGTCCGCAATGTGTGGTGTAGTGATGGACTGGGATTCAGGAGATTGGGGCTCAAGATCCTCTTCAGGTGTGGAAAACCAGTGGGAGGTGCCATGGGTAATACTACTCCTTAATTGTCTCGCATACCCTGAAAACCCCATTAGGGTCATTATAAGTCAGAAGTAATTTGATGGCCCAAGGCAACAAAGATCCCACTGTGTATTGCTTTTACATACCCCTTTTGAACCATGTGCAACGAACAGACAGTGGGGCTCTTGTTAGAAAGGAGGCACTCACTTTATATAATGAGCTCTGTTTGGTGGCTCTTAAGAGCAACATCTTGAACCAGGGGAAATTTCTGAACACTCTTCAAAGGTAGGTCTAGTGTGAGTAACCCTCCCACTTCTCATTATTCTTGTCACCTCCTGACATGGTATTGACTCTTCCACCTTGCAAAGATTTCTGCAGAGTTTTCACAGCTCCACAGGGCCTTCTTCTTATCTGCCAATGGCTTCAAGCAATATATTTGCACTGTTGCAGTTGGCAGCTTGACATGGACCCACATATTTTTCATCTGCTTCCTGTGGATGGCTCTAACATCTAAAGCTCCCCCCCCCCAATCCCTGCTTCCTGACACTTAAGCGTCTGGCTTATATTCAGGGTTGCATTCCTCAATATTATAATGAACTCTGTGGCTCCAGCAATGTTGATTTAATTTGTGAGGGAACTTTTTAATATCAAAAGGAAAACATGTTGCTTACATTCCAGTGCAGGTAGACGAGGTGAACAGAGCTAGCATTCCCTTTGCAAGCATTGCTCAGAGAAGAGGATGATAGGGAACATAAAATCAAAACATAGGCAGAAGTCTCGTAACATACAGTGATTGTGGCAATTAACAGTAATGTAGTGGAAGGGCAATACGCTAGGCTATCATCATAAGATTCTTTCTTGGTTCTCCAGAGCAGGACAACTGATACCACCCTCTGGAGCACTAAGGTAGTTGGTGAACCCTCAATCTCTAGAAAATTAAAGGATGGATAAAGAGGCTTTAAAATATTGCTCTTGTTTATGACCAGTTTTTTTTATGTGCCATTAAGTTGCATCCTACTTATGGCGACCCCATAAAAGAGCAATCTCCAAAATGCCCTTTCTTCAGCTGTCCTGCTTAGTTCTTGAAAAGTTAGAGCTGTGCCTTCCTTTAGGGCAGTGGTGGGGAACCTTCGGCACTCCAGATGTTTTGGATCACAACTCCCACAGGCATGGAATTCTGGGAGTTGAGGTACAAAACATGTGAAGTGCCGGAGGTTCACCACCACTGCTTTAGGGAGTCAATCCATCTCATTTTTTATCTTATTTATTTATTTATTTATTTATTTATTTATTTATTTATTTATTTATTTATTTATTTATTGAATTTTTATACCACCCATCTGGCAGCAAGGTCACTCTGGGTGGTTTACAACAATTCATACAATAAAACCATAAAACAGTAACACAATAAAAATAAAAATAAAATAAAATAAATATTAAAGTGACATAAAACAATGCATTATTACTGGCAGGCTAATCAGTTAAAATCAAGATTTAATGGGTGGACACTGAAATTCCATTATATTTGAAGTAGAGATGGGCACGAACCAAAAAAATGGCGTTTCATTTCGTTTTGTTTCGTTTAAGGCTTCATTTCGTTTTGTTTTATTTTTAATGATTTTTTCAAAAAAATCATTTTGTTGGTTCATTAATTCATTATTCGTTTTTACCTGCTTTTCCCCCAGCGCCCACTGCACGGCCCCTGGGGCCCAGTCAGAGCTGGGGGGTGCCTATGAATGGGTGTGGGAGGAATAAAGAGGGGGAGCGGCGTTGGAGCCATGCAACACTAGCTGCCTAACCGCGGCCTCCTTCTTATCTCCCCTCCCGATTGGCCCGCAGTAACAGGGCACGGGAGGGAGGCACAAGGGGGCGGCTTTGAAGTTGCGCTTCTCTGGCCGCCTAAGCGTGGCCTGCTTCTTATCTCTCCTCCTGATCAGCCTGAGGTAACAGGCCACAGGAGGAAGGTGCAAGGGGTGTGTGTGACATCAATAGACCTCGACACTGGGAGGGCTGCATTGTGCCGCTTCACAAACTCCCCCCAAACTGCAGGTAAATCCGAGGACAGACAATTTTAAGGTTGTTTTTTTAAACAAAAGAAGTAAAAAGGGGGACCCCGCTGGGCCGTCACCCGGGGCGTGGCTGATGCTCAAGCCCACTGCATCCCTCAATGTCACCGACGAGGTGCGTGCTCCCTCTGTGCAGCTTGGTGCGAAAGGACATCTGGACCAGCACCAGGTAGGTGACATCTCCGCCCCCCATTAACGAAACGAACCTAATTGAACCAATTTTTCTTAGTTTGGTTTGTTTCATGTTAAATTTGCCCCTAGGGTCATTATTCATTTCGTTATGTAACGAAATGAATAATGAATAACAAAACAAAAAATCATTTCGTGCCTATCTCTAATTTGAGGGAATGCCTGCTTAAATAGCCAAGTTTTTAATAGTTTTTTAAAGGCAGCCAAAGAGGGGGACAGGCAGATGTCTGGTGGAAGATTATTCCACAGGCGAGGGGCAACAGCGGAAAAGGCCCTCTTTCAGGTTTTTTTCCATTTGGGCCTCTTGTGGTGTTAGTTGCCTCAGACACCTAGCCTGGGAGGATCGGGTATTATGGGTGGTTTTCAATGGGAGAAGGCGCTCTGACATGTAGCGAGGTCCTAAACTGTTTAGGGCTTTGTATGTCATAGTTAAAACCTTGAAGTCGATGCGGAACCAAACTGGAAGCCAGTGCAGGGCGGCCAGCGCTGGGGATAGATGATCATATTTTCTAGTCCCAGTCAGAAATCTGGCCACCGTGTTTTGGGTCAGCTGGAGTCTCCATATCAGCCTCAAGGGCAGCCCCATGTAGAGAGTGTCGCAATAGTCCAGTCTTGAGACTACCAATGCATGGACCAGCGTGGTGAGAGTCCCTATGTCCAGATAGGGATGTAGTTGAGCAATCTGCCGCAGATGGTGATGGGCAGAGTGGACCACTGACGCTAGCTGAGATTCCTTGGATAGCGCCGGATCCAGAAGAACACCTAAACTGTGCACCTCATTCTGAGCAGGGAGAGTCATCCCCCAAATGAGAGAGGGAGTTTCCCGACCCGCTGACAGTAGGAGCCCCCATCTGCAAGATTTCGGTCTTGTCTGGGTTCAACTTCAGACTGTTTGCCCTCACCATCCCAGAACGGCATCCAGGCAGCACTCAAGGCATGGAACAGCACCCACTGCAGAAGATGGAGAGATAGACCTGGGTGTCATCAGTATACTGATGACATGAAGCTCCAAAACTCCTGGCAAAGGACATGCATCATCCCACCTCCCTGTCTGATTGGCCAGTACCAGGAAGAGGGAAAGATGGTACATCAGAGGCTGCTTCCTGGTTGGAATTTTGCCCAGTGTGAACTACAGCAAGGTAAGACAGTGGTTGATTTTGTTCTGGAGGGTGGGACTGGGTTCCAAACACCAACTGTGCTGGCATGTTTTATTTCGGAACCAGTCCCCTTCCGAAGCGAAACACCCATCTCTAGTAGGAACCATTGCTCTGTCCACTACACCACACTGAGTATCCACTGCATCCTAGGTAGATGAAAAAAATATGTGCAAAGCATAGTTTCTGCTTGAAAACCAGAAAAAAAAATAAAATCTCACCAGTTATCTTTTGGAATAGCTCTATTTAACAAATGATCATGATGATGATTATCTGACTTGCTATTACTTTTGTTTCTAAAATTAAAACAGAACTCATGCCAGTAACCAATATAATCTTCCATAGCAGGATGTCCCTTATCCCATTCTGCAGATCAGGAATGAACAAAAGATAGGTTGGATGAGATAAGTTGGAAGAAGCTTCGGGCACAGGGGAGTAACCAGGAGAGAGAAGAGAGAGAGAGAGAGAGAGAGAGAGAGAGAGAGAGAGAGAGAGAGACTGAGCTCACCCATGTGAAAACATATACATTTAGAATTAAATAACTGAGTCTAATAATTTATTAAGTGCAAAAACTTAAGATATCCCATTGTTCTTAAATATTAGGACTGAGCTGAACAAATGTTTAGGCTCAGTTATTGAATTCTACATACACTATATGCGTTTTTCACTAGGCTTCACTTGGCTGAACTCAGGGTTCTGGGAAACAACAAGCCAGATCCCAATGAGTATGAAGGACTGTGAAGACTGACTGCCTCTTTTATAAACTGAAAAGTTTCTTATTCTCTAGTTCTCTAGGCCTTTTCATGTGTTCTTCTGGGATGTACCTGTGAAGGTGGTGGGATGGAGAGAAAGGCCTCTCCTGATGATCTTAGTACCTGAGCCGGTTCATATTGCGAGATTCGATCTTTGAGGTAGCTTGGACCCAGGCCATTTTGTGCTTTGTAGGTTAAGGTCAGCACCTTGAATTGTGCCCGATAGCTGATTGGCAGCCAGTGGAGCTGCTTTAGTATGGGTGTGATGTAATCTCTGTAACTCGCCCCAGTCAGCAGTTTGGCTGCTGCGTTCTGGGCCCGTTGAAGTTTCCTGAGACTTTCCATCAGGAGCCCCACATAGAGTGCATTACAGTAGTCTAACCAGGAGGTCACTAGGGCATGTGCTACAGTGGCCAGAGCAGGTTTCTCAAGAAATGGGCATAACTGGCATACAGTACTAGTTTTAATTTTGCAAATGCACTTCCTGGCCACAACTGTGACCTGGGCATCTAAGCTCAAGGATGAGTCCAGGAGCACCCTCAAGCTACACACCTCTTTTTTCAATTGGGGGTTGATCCCATCCAGTACAGGTTGTATCCCTATCCCTTGATCTCTTTTTTGACTGACCAGACACACCTCCATCTTGTCTGGGTTTAGTTTCAGTTTGTTCTTCTTCATCCAGTTAATTACTGAAGCTAAGCACTGATTTAAAAATCAAAATAGCTTCCTTGGAATCCGGAGGTGACAAGAGGTAAAGCTGAGTTTACCCCAAGACTCTGAATAATTTATGTTAAATAACATAGGAGACAGAACAGAACCCTGAGGTACCACGCAGGTCAGTGGCTGTGGTGTTGAACATGAGTCCCCTAACACCACTTTCTGCATTCTCTCCTGCAAGAAGGACTGAAGCCACAGTAAGACAGTGCCCCCAAGTCCCATTTCAGAGAGACAGGTCAGGAGGATACTGTGGTTGATAGTGTCAATAGTAGCTGAGATGTCCAATAAGACCAAAAGAGACACAGATCCCCTATCCAAGGCAACCAGTGCTGTCTCAGTCCCATAACCAGGCCTAAAGCCAGATTGAGCTAGATCCATATAGTTTATTTCATCCAGAAACCTCTGGAGCTGTGAGGCTACAACCCACTCTAGTACTTTACCCAAGAATGGGATGTTAGATACCAGTCGGTAATTGTTCAGTATTGTTGTCTTTCTCAAACAACTGGCTCTAAAATTTTCTCATTGGCTCCCAACATAAGTAGATTCCAGAGAGCATCCACAGATCTTTAAATATTCACAATGAATTCAGATCTACAGGCTGAAATTGGAAGAAGAAAAAGTGAATTAAAATAGCACAAACATCACCTCCAGTTAGTTGAAGACCTTGCTATGTCCCCCCTCAGCACTGATACAGGTATGGTCCAAATATACATGGGTCATAGGACATCCAAAGGTAGCAGCATGTGTAAGGATAAGGAATGTAGAGTTGGACAAGAAAGATTGCTCATGATGAGCCAAAGGGGAAAAGCTAGTAATCAGTTGGCTGGGAGGCAGAAAGCCTTAATAGCAGAAGAAATAGCTAAAGTTAGCACATGTGGCATAACTATAAATTGGTGAAATCAGAACCAGATCTTCTCTGAAGACTATGTCCTATGTTTCCTGGACTTTGTCCAGGTACTTCAAAACTGTGTTATCAGTGAACTGTTGCCTTGGCATTTAAAAAAACAGCAACATACTAAGGAAATGTCAGCTTCAGATCATGGTTTCCTCTTGTTTCTGTGAATTATCTCTCCCCGGTCCCTGAAAAAAAAATTAGAGGTCAAATTGGTAAGAGTGCAGTGCCCACCCACAGATTCTGTGATAGCCTTAATGTTCTACTTTGTTAGTGCTTCAGCTTATCCTCAGGTTAAATCATGAAGGAGGCTTTGAAACAGCCCTGCCAAACCCATCTTGGAAAAGGGAGTTTAAAATAACACATCACTTAGCAACATCCTTTACAAACCTGCCCCCTCTGCCCCTGTTCAATGCAAAACAATTAAGGGAAATGTTTCTAACCTCTTCTTCTGCCTTCAACTCTTTAATATCTTTTAAGTGTAAAAACAAAGGCTTGTCCCAGCCAATAATGACTGACTGCCCTGGTTTTGTATTCTTGAACTGCTTGTTGAGATGTTTTAATTATTCACCGTTTTATTTCCAATTAGCATTTCAAAATGCTTTATAAAGTTTCATACTGCTTTTTGTGTACTGTAAACTGTGCCTAAAGTTTATTACATTAAGTGACACATAAGTGTTACAATTAACGAAAGAAAGAAAGAAAGAAAGAAAGAAAGAAAGAAAGAAAAAGAAAGAAGTGCACATGCCTGGTATTGATTGATATTTAAAGGCACATAACAGCAACCATTTCTATGTATCTTGAATCAAGATTATACCAGTATTGTTGAAAGATGCTCCATCTCTTCTAGGATAAGAATGTGTGTGTTTTCATGATTTTGGTCATCATTTTAAACCACCTGTCCTCAACCTGGAGCCCTTGAGGCATGTTAGGTATGTAAACCTGATGTTCTTAAGAGCCTTATGGTGTAGTGGTTAAATGCTTGTACTGTAGCTAAAAGTGTGCTCATGACCTAGGGTTCAATCCCAGGTACAGGCTCATGGCTGACTCAACCTTCAATCCTTCTGAGGTTGGTAAAATGAGTACCCAGCTTGCTGGGTGGAGGAGCAATGTGTTGCTTGCATAATTAAAAATTTTGTAAACCACCTACAGAATGTTTGAAGCATTTTATATGAACAGAATACTTTGCTTTGCTTTTGCTTTTTGTTTTGCTTTGTATGAAGAATTCAGTTCTTCAGAAACTCTGGTTTATGCATGTGGGATATTGTGCTTCTGTACCCAATGCCAGGAAATGGCCCAGTATTGTGCACACATTGTCAGCAGGAAAAGGTATGCCAATCTTTACATAGCAAAGGGCAGTTGAAATGGTTACTATACACCAATGGCAGCAGTCAAGACTGTCTACAGGATAGTGATAACATGCAAGGAACAGAAGCTGACTTCTATTTTATCAGTTAATTATTTCTCATCCAAATACAAAGCCGTTGTCAAGGATGTTTTTCAACAAGTGTGAATCCTCGTGAGCAGAGGAGGATATCCTGTCTTTTAAAAAATATTTTGTAAAATACATGCTAGTATACTGGGTAAACTTACATGAGGGGATATACAGTAAGGACCTCATATCTGCTGACTCGCCACCTGTGGATACACTTATCTGCAGATGGTGAGAGGTGCCCTTGCTACTGCCTCTCCACCGCTGACAGCCAGAGGCTGGCCCCTCTCGTTGCCAAGGCTGGCCTGCCTGGGAAGGAGTTGCTAGGCAGGCAGGTGGGGGAGCCGGGCCACCTCCTCTCCTCCTCAGGTGCTTTATGCACCCAGCCTAGCTGGCTGAACAGAGGAGGAGGAGGAGGAGGAAGGCCAGACCAGGGCCCAAGGCACCTCTAAACCAGCCAGCCCAATTGCCCCATCTGCCGTGCTCCTTGCTTGTTTGCCTCCTTGGTTGTCTGGCTAGTGACGAGGCTCTGTGCAAGCTGTGCAGTGGAGGTTGCATCTACCACCAGGGCTGGCGGTGGATTCCGGGTCCCAAGTGGCAGCAGCAGCTTTGCTGCTCGGGCAGCTCTTCATGTGTGTGGGGGGTGGGGCGGGGGAAGAGGAGGAGGGGGCATTGGGAGCCGAGGATGCTGGGAGTTGTTCTTGTGCTGCTGCTCCCTGTTTTTCCTACATACGAAGCCTCATCACTTTCCACACATGAAGCCTGGTCACTGGCCAGGAAGGAGCTACTGGGCAGGCAGGCAGGCAGGCAGGCAGGAGGAGCAGGGCCACCTCCTCTCCTCTCCATCTCCTTTACATGCCCAGCCTGCCTGGCTGGACAATGGAGGAGACAAAATTTCAGGACGTATAAAAGTAGAAAATGATCTTTATTCTCTGTTAAATCAGTGTTAAAAGCTCTGGCTCAACGCGTTTCGGCGGGGCCTTCTTCAGGAGCTGAGTAAAACAAAATTACCAAATTACATATTAAAGATCCTTCTGTAAAAGAGATGCAAGGCTTACGATTTGTAGACTTGCTGGAGTACATATACTTAGCACAATTGACATGCCAGGATACATTTCATAAAATAACATAAAATCATATACATAGCGAGCTTCTTGTCTTCTTTGGTCTGTAACAGCTCCAGACTGATTAACAATGAGGGCACTGGTTAAGGGAACATTCATACACAGCTGTGCACAGTATCAAGGGCAGAAAATCCATCACTTTGTTCACTCTAACCCATGAGGTACTAAAATGTTTAATTTCAGGATCCAGTCTATCTCTCTTCTCAACAGGGACCTCTCACAGTTCCCAGGAAGTCTATCTACAGCCCATAACACCAAGATCTTTAACCGTATGGTTCATTTCCATGAAATGGCTAACCAACGGACTTAAATTGCTAAGATGTTCACCCATTTGTACTTTCAGAGGTCTGGAGGTTTGTCCTATATATAGTTTTTTTGCACAGGCACCTTATGGCATCGATCACTCCCATGGAGTTACAGTTAGTAAAATACCTCGTACATCTTATCATTCTGTAGGTCTACAAATTCTGACATATGTCTTGCATTGCTAAAGTAGACACAAAGTCCACATAGATGGTGTCTTCTTGTGGGCGGTTGGGAAATTCCTTGTAGAATGCTGGGAACTGGTGATATCTCTCTCTTTAAATTCACTTACAACAAAAACAACAACAAATAAATTTATTGATTAGGCCTATGACCATATCAACCAATAAAAACACAGAATATAAAATACATTGAAGTACATGCAACACCATCCAATAGGGTACCCTACAATACAGATTCAGAATATACAGAAGTCATATATGTAGATCTCCTTTGCAGGATACTCCAATTTGTTCAAAGGATTGCGTTATTAAAGCTGCAGCTTTAATTACAAACTTGGCAACTTTGCGAACAATGTACACATTAGAGCCCAAAAGAAGATAAGACAATCTGTGAATTGGGTCCCTATGGACTGTTCTTTCTAAAAAGGGGGATAGATATTCAAGCCTGATGGATGCATATAATTGGCAGTCAACGAGAATATGAGAAATATTTTCAACAGAAGGGGATCCACAAATACAGGTTCTCTCCTGATAAGGGAGGTGGTGAAAACGCCCATATTTGACCATGGAATCCAGCAATTCAAATCTGGCTCTAGTAAAGGTCCTTCTTAATACTTGAGGTAAGGGCATTGGAATGTATTTTTCAGGTAAAAAGGTAATTTTATTCTTAGCCAACCAGCTTAGTGATCTATTTTTAGATAATAATTCCAGGTCTGATTGTGCACTAATATCTAGGACTCGCTGTTTGAAGATATCTCTTGCCTGTGGAGCTATTGAAAGCAAATACTGAATAGAAAACCCATGGTGTGTAATAGTTTCAGATCAAATGTAGTATCTGTTCTTATCAGTTTAAATTCACTTCTAACCAGTATGTTTTTCAGATTCTTTGTCCTTTTAAAGGGTATCTGTATTCCCTCTTTAAACCCTTCAAGGTCTGCTAAGTTGTGCCAATGTCTTTTTTTGCATTTTGTCAGTTGATTTGTTACATGATTATATGTCAGTGCACAGTTTACATGATCAGAGGGTTTTCTTGACTTGTTGTTGAGGAGATCACTGTATCTGGTCCTGGTAGCCTTAACTAAACTGTTTTCTATGACTCATCTGGGTAACCCTTGTCCTTTAGCTGGTATCTCAGTATCTGGGACTCCTGTACAAAATCTTCCTTCATGGTGCAGTTTCTTTTGATTCTCAAAAATTGGCCATATGGGAGATGTTGTTGCAGAGGTCTAGGACGAGATCTATCAAACCTTAGGTAGGTATTGCGATCCGTAGGTTTCCTGTATATTCTAGTATATGGTTTCACAGAATATTTCTTAATAGTGAGATCTAGAAATTGTATCTCATCATAGTTGGTGACACATTTGATGTTACTATCCAGAGTATCTAATCACCCCAAAAATAGCTAATGAGTTCTCTGGGACTCTCCAAATCATAAAGATGTCATTAATCTATCTGTACCATTTAATCCATCTACCTTCATGAAGGTGAGCACCAGAATACATCTTATCTTCAAATGACTCCACGTATAGGTTTGCTACTTCTGGAGCCATTGCACATCCCATAGCTACTCCTTTTGTTTGCCAATAAAACTTGTTGTTAAATTTAAATTAATTCATTTTCATAGCTAGATCTGCTGTAGAAAATAGGCAGGGGGATGTCTCTTTGTTCTATCTAGAGTGGTCCTAAGAGTAGTCCCTCCTCTTCTTCCCCCTCCTCCTCTCCCCCTCCCCTATCCAGCCCCCAACTCTATATACTACAGCCAATGAATATCTGGACTATATCCAATGAATATCTGGTATGAAATGTATATCCCATCTCATATTATATTTCACACCTCATTCTGCTGCTATATGTCTGAAGAAGTGGACACCATGAAACGTTACATTAAAATATTAAAGTTAGCCTTTAAGGTGCCACGTGTGTCTTTTGTTTTGTTTTGTTTTTCTTTGATTTTTGCCTGAGAATATTCAAAGCTTCCTCCTGTAGTATATTGGTATACAAGGACTTCACATCAAGAGTGACCAATCTATCTTTATCTAGTACTGTGACTTCTAATTTATTGATCATATCCATAGAATCTTGAACATATGAACAAATTTCAGGTATAAATGGTTTTAAAAAATGGTCAACAAAAGGAGTAGCTATGGGATGTGCAATGACTTATATTGACTTCTGTGGATGTACCAGTTCCTTTTGCTTTGGACAATGGAGGAGAAAGAGAAGGAAGGAGGGCAAGGTGCCCTTGGCTCTGAGGCGGCCTGCAAGCCAGCCTGCTGCACTCCTTGCCTGTTTGCTTGCTTGCTTGTCTGGCTGGTAATGAGGCTCCATGTGTGCAGAAGAAAAAACAGAGAGAGAGAGAGAGAGAGAGAGAGAGAGAGAGAGAGAGAGAGAGAGAGAGAGAGAGAGAGAGAGAGAGAGAGCTCTAAGGACTTAGGAGCAGCAGCACAAGAAAAACTCCCAGTGTCCTTGGCCCCCCAATGTCCCCCTCCCACTCCCCTCCCACTTCCACTCCCACTCCACACATCACAGGAAGAGTTGCCTGGGCAGCAAAGCCACTGATGCTGCTCCGATCCCAAATTTGCCTCCAACGCCAGTGCCCACGGGGAGATGCACCCTCAGCTGCACAGCAGGCACAGAGTGTCATCATCAACAGCCACACAAGCAAGTAAGCAAACAAGCAAAGAGCACAGCGGGCAAAGCAATCGGGCTGTCTGTCTTGGCGGTGCTTCGGGGCTGAGGGCTCTGGACCAGCCTTCCTTCTCCTCCTCCTCCTTTGCTCAGCTGGCCAGGCTGGGTGAGTAAAGGAGATGATGAGGAAAGGAGGTGGCCTGGGTCCTCCACCTATCCACCCAGTGGGTCCTTCCTGGGTAGGACGGTTATGCGGCATGACCATCCTACCCCACCCCTGCTATTGCTGTTGCCACCCTGTTATCTTTGGATTAAAGTGTTTGCTCTTATCCACGGGATTTCCGTATCCATGAGAATGGCCCAGAACCAATCCCCTGTGAATACAGGGGTCCTATTGTACCAGGTTATCTTATTCATGAGTAAACCAGGTAAAAATCATCCCCAACCACAAAGCCAGAACCCAGTAATTTCACTTAAATTTCACTTAAACAATTGGGTTCTGCTCCGCTTCTCTTATGTCCCCAGGACCCTAACATAATAAAACAAAATGGCTGATGAAACTCAGCGACAGTGACAGCTGCTGGGAGTTAAGAAAAAATAAAAATACAAAAATGCCTTACTGGCCTGCAGGCCAGCTGACTGGTGCTAGGGAGGGGGGAATAAAATTTTTAGAAAATTAATATAAAACCTCTGAACAGCCTCAGGGCTGGCTGGTGAGGGCTAAGGAAAAATAAAATAAAAATTTTAAAAAATGCCCGACGGGTCCACAGACCAGCTGACTGGTGCTAGTGGGGAAATAAAAAAAAACAGCACTGACCAGTCCCAGGAACAGCTGGTCAGAGCTATGAAAAAAAAGAAAAGAAAGAAAGAAAGAAAGAAAGAAAACTGGATCATATACGTCAGTGCTCCCCAACCTTTTTGTCCCCGCGGACCGGGAAATTTTTTAAAATTTTTCTGTGGCCCGGGGTGGGGGTGGGAAGAATGCAAAAGGGGGGTCCAGCGGGGGCAAAGGGGGTGAAAGCAAAGGATGGGAGGGAAGGAGGAGGGGGAGGCACGAGAGCGGCGGCGGCGGCACTCACCGGCTTGGGGCATCGGGCGTGCCACTCCCTCCCCCACACACGGGCAGGGTGAGGGGGAACCTGGGGCTCCTGGGCAGGCGGGCCCCCGCCTCCTCCTCGCGGGCGGGGCGCCCCGCTTGCTCCTGCTGCCGCCGCCGCCATGGGCCTCCTCCTCCGCCGGGGAAAGTGAGCGGGGCGCCAGCAGCGACCAGCGCGGCGGCTCCTGGCCCCGGTGCCCCGCGCAGCACCCGCCCGGCCGCGCCGGGAAGCGCCCTCGCGGCACCGACGAGCCGCCGCCTCCTCCTCCTCCTCCTGCTGCCGCCGCCGGAGGAGCAGCAGCAGCCACCCCCCGCAATCGCCCCCCGCCACCGCCGCCACCGCACGCGCTTTCGCCGCCGCCACCCCTCTGCAATTGCCCTCGCTGCTGCTCCTTCGGTGGCGGCGGGAGGAGGAGGAGGAGGAGGAGGAGGAACCGGAGCAGGAGCAGGAGGAGGCGGCGGCGGCTCATCGGTGCCGGCGAGGGCGCTTCCCGGCGCGGCCGGGCGGGTGCCACGCGTGGGTCTCGCTGCTGGTGCCACGCTTGCTCCTGCTCCTGCTGCCGCCACTGCCGTGGGCCTCCTCCTCCGCCGGGGAAAGCGAGCGGGGCGCCAGCAGAGAAATCCCGGGGGGAGGAGGAGGAGGATGGGCGCCTCCGCCTCCTCTTCCCCAGAGGAGAGCAATGGATCGAGGAGAGCCCGGTCTTCTGGGCCGCCACCAACGCCGCCGGGGCACCAGCGTTTTGGGGCGGAGTCGCCGGCTGGCCGGCCCGGGAGGAGGGGAGGGGAGGGGAGGAGGGAGGCAAAGGCAAAGGCGGCGGCTCCTCCTGCACTCCTCCAGCCTTCCTCTTCCACCGGCCGGCCGCGGGAGAGAAGAGGAGGAGGAGGAGGGCGGCGGAGGAAAAGGGGAGGAGCCTCCCCGACCTCCCCAGGCGGCCCGGTGCCGACCAGTCCGCGGACCGGCACCGGTCCGCGGACCGGGGGTTGGGGACCACCGATATACGTGTTCCAGTGGATTTCTGGCTCCAAAAAATGTGTTTTTTTAAGTGAGGCAAAAAATTCCCAACTTCTCCTGTAGTTATTGGAAAACTCGCTAAAGGGGACACTACCTTTTTTTTAAAGCTTGGTGGCCACGAGGACAAGATTTTTGGACACAGTTTATCTTGAAATTTAATCTGGATTTAAAGGGACGTGTGATAGAGCCCTTACAGTCATTGAGAGTGGCAGGGTCAAATGTTCAATCTGATTAGAATGTTGGCAGGTTATCAGAGAACTCGCAGCTAAACATCCTTTAAAATTGTCACTTTGAAACTATCAGTTAGATAAATTGCTGAATTTCCTCAAATTAAAAAATAAAGTCGCAGGCAGAACCCTTTTCCCAGGCATGCAAATTTAGTCTTATTATTGCATTTGTTTTTAAATCTGCTGGGGTTCCAGGTTGCTTGCTTCTGCAGGGAATAAAAACAGTTTTACTTTGTAAAAAATGTAACTCAGAAATCCTTTGCCCAAACATTCACAAATTTGACACAGAGCAAGAGCAGACTTTCCGGTATGTGGTGCTGAGCCAAGGTCCAGTGTTATCCTATAAGCTTTTGTTTGGGGTGCCTCTATTTTTTGAGTTGGCTTACAGAATGCTGGATGCTGCCGGCAACATAATACAGTATTATCGGTGATCAGCTGGGCACCAATAACATAAAGAGGAAGGGCAAATCCATACCCCCCCCTCCTTGGCAGGCTTCTCTTCAGGTGCCTGGTTGCCAAATCTTTTGAAATATATAGCAACCCAGCATGTTATGCAGGAACTAATTACTAACACATTTAGTCACATGGGCCCCTTTAGAAGAGAAAGTCTTTTTAGGAAAACTTGCTTGTTTGTTCCCTTGTTCTTAAGCAACTAATCAACAGATCTTTTTCATTCCCGCCACTTGGTTCTTAACCTTCTTCACTCTGTGAAGATGTTTGTTTTTTTGTTAGTTCTTGTCTTCCATTTTGTGAGACAGGCATTATGTTGAGCTCTCTCCTCAGCAATGAGTTTGAGTCAAAGAAAAACTATTTTCTGTCTTTTTTTTACTGCTAATGATCCCAATTCTTCACGTCAAGTTCTGAGCACATAAACTTGGGCGTAGATGTTATTTCTTCTTTTTACTGTAGTCTGACTGATTATTTTTGCTGATCTACTTAGATAAGGGGAATTCTTGAGGAATTTGCATATGATTATGAGCCTATATATAAACTGGCCTGCTTTTTCCTTTGCAACCACGGAAAACTCAACAAGATCAAGCACCAGTTGGGCATGCTGACAGGGGTCTCCTTTGTTTTGCTTAATCTTCTACAACATCTTTCAGTTCTGCATTCAAAACTCATTTGGTTTTGCTAGTTAGCTGGAAAAATGCATGATTGCCATAGTTTATAATCTTCTGATATGCAATTGGTTTACCATCAGTGTTCCACTGCAATCATCATTCTTTAAAAGGTCCTCCCCCCCCCGGACATTTTTCTTATATCTTTTATCTGAATCTTACGTTGTCACTGTTATCGTCCATGATATCTGGATGGATGATGATGAGTCATATTCCCCTGGATGCTTGATGAGTACTGGGCTTACTGAAGTTTGGGAACACACAGTTTTGGACTACAACTTCTAGTGCAGTGATGGTGGACTTTCAGTACTCCAGATGTTTTGGACCACAACTCCCAGAATTCTGAGCCTAGATTGCCAATGGCAAAGGACTGTGGGAGTTGTGGTCCAAAACATCTGGAGTGCTGAAGGTTCGCCACCACTGTTCTAGAGTCTTCAGCCTGAGAGACTGTAGGAGCTTTAGCTCCAAAGGCTATTTTTGTTAGTGCCAGGTAGAATTGTTCCTAATGAAGTGATACACATCACTACACAAATCTTCAGCAATCATGGTAGGAACAGTTGAAAGAAGCAGGAAAAGAGGAATACCAAATATGAGAGGCATGGACTTTATAGATTGTTGATAGTACAGTTTCTACATCACTTATTCATAGGGTTGCCATAAGATAGAGGCAACACATAAGAACAACAACAGCACAGTTATGCTTGATGCCATATGATAGGAGCTCAAGTGTATTTTATTTTATTTTTATTATTATTTTACAGTACACCCCACAGTCTGCTGTGAATATCTGAACACATGAATATCAGAGAACCCTATTTAGCAGAGGTCCCCAACCCTCTAGTCTGCAGACCAGGTCCAGTCTGTGGACCAATACTGGCCCACAGCCTCTTACAATCAGGTTGCACAGCCAGCAAGTTTTCTTCTATAAGGGATGCATCTGAGTGGGACTGCATGCTTTTCTCTCCTCACAGGACTTTTCCTCCCCCCCACCCCAAATTTGTCATGACTGATTTTGTTTTGGTTGTGATGGAACCAGCAGAGTGGGGGAGTTGTGTGCACCTGCGAGCACCCATGAGAACGCCCAGCATATTGAGAAAACTGGTCCTTGTGGGCAAAAATGGTGGGGAGTGCTGCTTTACACCACATTTATTTATTTAAATATTTTTACCTACCTTTCTCCTTGGAAAGGACCCAAGGTGGCTTACAACAATGAAGGACAATATACAAAGATAGAAACGATAAGAATACAACAGCTACCAAGAAATTTTAATGGCAACATTGAGAAGCTACAAGCAATGATTCTGAAGAGGCATCTTGGATAATTAAAAAGGCAATATTAAAGTTAAGAAAAATAGGCAAACAAATACACAGAAAACAATGCCATACCGAGAGACAGAAAACTAAAGATGGAAAAATACAAGTAGTATGACAAATTCATTGCGAGCAGAGAAGCAAAATAATCCATCTGAGAGTCACATAACAAATAGTCAGATGCTCAGGGAAAGCTTGCTTGAAAAGAAATGTATTTGCCTGCTTGCAGAAGGATGGTAAAGATGGGGCAAGTCTGGCTAGTCGCGCTACAGATGGGGTGCGATGAAGGCCACAAGGGGGCCTATGTACAACCTTATATGTTGTATTGTATGTTATATGCGCTTTCTGTAGGGCAGCCTTTGAAGATGGTCTGTCGATTGCAACTGGTTCAGAAATGTGTGGCACAGCTGGTTAGTGGAGGGGCTGCCAGGAGTCACATCATGCCTATTCTGTACAACCCGCATCAGTTACCAGTTGTTGCCTGAGCCCAGTTCAAAGTGCTTGTTTTGACATATAAAGCCCTAAACGGCTTATGACCTAGATACCTGAAGGAGAGCCTCCTTCCATATGAACCTACCTGGCAATTAAAATCCAGCCAAGTGGCCCTCCTGAAAGAGCCATCCTTCAAGGAAGTGAAAAGGATGGCTTGCAGGTATAGGGCCTTTTCGGTAGCTGGCCCCAGGCTATGGAATGCCCTCCTGAGTGAGATCCGCCTAGCACCAACATTGATGACATTTTGGGGTCACACAAAACCTTCCTGTTCTGGACGTTTTAAAACTGATATAATATAGATTGTTGGTCCTGATGGCAATTTTTACTGTATTGTATTTGTATTTAGATTTTTTTCATTTTAATTATTTATTGATATTTTAATGTTTTATTTGTTTTAATTGCTTTGACTGTGAGCTGCCCAGAGACCTTTGAGTAGTGGGTGGCATATAAGCTGTATAAATAAATAAATAAATAAATAAATAAATAAATAAATAAATAAATATGGATTGTGGCAAACCGTAGATAAGTGAAGCTGTCAATATCAGTCCCATGGATGGGGAGGGGACTGCTGTCCTTACATTTTACCTTTCTCCCAGTACAGGAACTTAGAACAGGAGACCATAGATTAGGGGTGGTATTCTGTTGCTACCCCTAGCTAGAGTAGACCCATTGATTCAAAGTGTTGACTTAACCATCCACCATTTTCACTGGGTCTACACTTGCTTGGGACCAACAATAAGACACTGGCATAAAGCACTCAGGTTAATATTTAATGGAATGACCCTGTTTGCTTCACAGTGGTCCTGTGGAGTAGGCTAGGCGGAAAGCCCTATCAAGGGTCACCTACATCAAGCCTGAGAAGTAGAATCCTAACCCAAACCCTAACCTTAACCCCAATTCTAGTTCAAACTGTCCATCCCCTTTCCTCACTCTCATAGCCTTGAGATGTTGTTGGACTGCCCTTTCTGTCATGTTTGTTTATGATGTGAGCTGTAGTCTAATACATCTGGAGAGCGCCAGGTTCAAGGAGGCTGTTGTAGCTCTTTGACCACACTGGTGATCCTTCTGGAAATAGTTTACGAGGATATGGTGAGTCTTGCATGATCTTGCCCCTTCTGTTTATCACCCTAAGCTTGTAATTTCATAAATTTCCAGTTTCCGCCTAAGGATTTGAGCTTCTCAGAAACAGTACACCCTCCAAATCCCAGCATTTTCTTCCTAGAAATTCATCCAAACAACAGAGCTTTTTGTAATTGAATAAACACTTTATGTCTCTGGAATGGATTCATCAAAGTCCAGGTCTCACATTTATTATAACATTCTTTGCTTGATGTGGAAAAAAAGAGAGCAAAAATATGCAGGGATACAATGATGAAAAAGATTTTTCTTCCCCCAAAAGGAAAGAAGAATTGCTTCTGCCATGTAGTAAGATTGCAGAGAGGTTATTTTATTTTAAGTATATGGACAGAAGTGTCTATTAATTGCATCCATTGTTCATTAAATACACCTCCTCAGGCCTCTAAGCAATGATCTTAAGGGCTGGGGCCAAATATGGAAAAAAACTGTTTTGGACTAAGTCTTCCCAGTCATTTGCAGGCGTAGTCAATAAATAATAATAATAATAAACTTTATTTTTATGCCGCCTTTCTCCATGAGGTGGGTGATTTTTTTCTTACCTCTGGGTACAGCTTTCATCTTAAAGCTTCCTGGTGGAAAGACTTTTGGGTGGGGTTTTTTTGTCCATCCTGCCATTGAAAGGAAGTCCTAGAGGACATGACTAACAGTGTACAAATAGAACTTCATCACAATAACAGGTTTCTGATGGCATTTGGAAGAAGGGAAAGAAAGAGGAGTCCCGTGATCTATTAGATAAAAGTAGCAGTAAGAAGACACAGCCATTCCCATCCATCTGTTGAGACTTCTTTACTGTATATCACAAGGCAGTGTGAAGGGAAAAGCAGAGCCCAATCATGCTGGTAAACCCAGCAGCCAGTGCAGACAGCTGTTTTTAAGTGTCATCATAGTATTATCATAGAATGTTCATACATTCCTTGGGCTGCAGTGCATGATACACTTACCTTATCTTTATCCAACATTTTTCTCTGAAGGAACTCAAGATGCCCTACTGGGTCTTCTTGCCAACCCATTATCTAAGCCGTAACCAGATCCAGACCTCCCTAGCTTCAGTAGGGTTGCTTCATCACGTGCCATCAAGGCATGGGCTGGGCCTTTTAACGCATCATCTCCAATGGAAGGAGTCTATCTCAAATTAATGTGCCACAAAATCCATTCCAGAGTCAGCCCTGGTTTTGGGAAAGACATTTTATTTTATTTTTATTTCTGAATGTTTTTACCCCACCTTTCTCCTTGGGAAAGGACCCAAGGTGGCTTACAATAGTGAGGGACAATACACAGCCCAGAACATTTAAGACATATGCAAGTTAAGAACAGGGAATTGAAAGAGGCATCTCAGAACATTAAAAGGTAACATTAAAGCTACAAAGCTTTAATGATTATTCTAGCATATGGCCTCCAACAGAATACATATGGATGTCAGTACTCCCAGACCTCTGAGCACATTTTTTAAACATCATACGTGGTATCTATTCAGCCTGTTAGGCCATTCTGGCCTTTCATGCAGGGACGATGTCAGAAGGAAGGATCTTACAAAACTATGGACTTTTCCTTCATCCTCTGATTACTGATCTGTGCAGTATCACAAGGTTCCATCTTGTGTCTTTCAAAATATAGACAAGTCCGATGGGTGGAAATAATAGTGAGGCTTGGTGTGAAGTGCCATAAATATGTAGAAGACACTCAGCCCTGCTTCTGATTTTATCTAATAATTGCAGGGATGCTGTTGAACATCTGAACTGATATTTGGAAGTAGAGATGGGCACGAATTGAAAAAATGGCATTTTAGTTTTTCATTTTTCGTTGAGGGGGTCCATTTCGGTTCATTTTTGTTTTTTGCAAATTTTTGGAAAAATTGTTTTCGTTTATTCATTTATTCATTTTTCATTTTTACCCACTTTTTGCGTGATTTTTAAAGCATTTCCGTGTGCGGGCGCCCCCCAATGCCCCAGACCAGAGGGAAAACACACAAAAAAATTTGATGCTGGCAGAGACACAGTATAGACTAGGTACACAGGGAGGCTGCAAAGGCAGCGGCGGGCATTGCCCAGGGTGCAAGGCAGCCACAGAGTGACTGCACTGCGGGGTAGGGGAGGGTACTCACCGAGAGGTACGCACGCACGCACACAGGGAGGCTGCAGGACTGAAGCTAGAGAGAAATATCTTTCTCTCCCCTAAGAGCCAGGCTGCAGCCAGCAGGAACACAGAGACACACACCTGCCTGGCTGGCCTGAAGTGAAAATAATGAGTTGCAGAGACAGCAATCCCACCCTAACTCCCACCGGAGACTGCAAGGATGGGGGCTGCCAGAGCTTTTTATGCCCTCTGTGGCTGCCAGACCTGTCCAGTCTGCAACCGGGCCATGCTATTGGTTGAAGTTGTCCAAGAATTTACATGATCCCATCACATGGCTTGCCTCCATTTTGTGGCTGGCGACATCCATTTTGTCATCCTTAAAGGGAAAAGAAAAATACATTACGATGGGAGAAGACAAAAACAAACATTTTAAGGACCCCAACCCCCTGGTAGGTATTATCAGACAGCATAAATAATTATTGCTGTGTTTTTATGGATGCCCAGGGTGTTTTTAAACATTTAAAACAGCTCATTTCATTGTGCGTCGCCATTAACAAAAAACGAAACGTAATGAACCTAATTTTCTGTTCGGTTCGTTCCAATTTCATCACAATGTTCATTATTCATTTCGTTATGTAATGAAACAAATAACGAATAACAGAAACGAAAAAAAAGTTTTTTTTGCCCATCTCTATTTGGAAGGAGTCTTAGGTTAGTTGAAGGCAAAAATGTTGAGATTTAATCCAGACTAGATGGAGATATTTATGGAAAGGCAAATCCTGGGCATACGAGGAGTGGATAATTTATTTATTTGTAGGTGTGTCTTTCCTGATCCTCTAGGACTGGACGTCCCAGCATTCTTCATCACAAGCTAAGCTGGCTGGAGCATAGCCAGTGGGAGTTTTAGTCCAACACCTGGTGCACAATTTTTTGCCTATTCTAAAACAGAGGAATCCAAGTACCTAGTTGGCAGGGCTCCTAAACTATGGGTGTTCAGGTGGTGGACATCTAAGGGGGAAAAACTTCCTTCACTTGTTGATCCTCTGGTGGTCTTGGCTGGCTTTTCAATATTTTGACATGAGGCTTTCCTCACTTGCTTGATCCACAAGCCACCAGACCTTTAATGTGTTCTGTAAAGATGGCCAAAAAGCTTCAGCTGGTACATGATTGATTGATTGATTGATTGATTTAATTTTTATTCCGCCCGTCTTCCCAGGGATAAGATTGGTCCAATATTGGCTGGCAGGGGCTAGACTCAAATCATGTCAATACTGACCTGTTGATCTGGATTGAGAAGTATTTTTGAACCTACACACCGTTTTGAATTTTAAAAGCAGGGCTGGACAACTGGGGTGGATCTGGGAGTATATTTTCTCCCTCGCTGAAGGTCTTACAGACCACCCATGAACTGATGAGTCTAACATGTTTCATATGAAGATGTCCAGGGAGTTTTGTGCTATCTATTATGTGATTAAAGTTTGCTAATATGTGCGTGGTTTTGTTGTGCTGTGCTAATGACTGTGCGGTGGTGCCCTTTCACTGAGACTTACCTCGAAAGGTAGAACACACATATTAAACGATGCAGATTAAACTGAAAAATAAACATAACCTTTAAAAGGGGGACAAATTTTCTGTGTGCGGGGGAAGCATGTGAAAAGGAGTAACAGAATTTCCACTCCCCGACAAAAGCACATCTAAAATCACATTGAGAGCAATAAACAGACTCATTCAGATATGCAACAAATATCAAAAGACAAGGAGTGACAAAATTGTGAAAGATTGAAAAGAATTAGGAAACATTTGCAGGTACAATAACAATAGTGACCACAGCAATCTTACAATTGCAGAGCTGAAAGGTGCCGTATGGATCATCAAGCCCAGACCTTGACAAAGAGGCACATTGGGAATTGAACTTCCAAACTCTGGCTGCACTGCCAACTATCTAAATCTTTGAACTATCCTGTACATCACACTTGCATGATATATGAAGGATAAAGAGACTGACTTTTATTAGTAAATATTTGACTTTACAATGAGGTGGAGAATGGTAGTGCACAAACAGGTCCCACACTTACGGCTGTATACAATAACAAAATGAAAATAAAAGGTGCAATTGACTACTGGCAATCAAGTACATACTGGGTATATAGACACGTATACTGGCTGTAATATTTTCAATTTTATATCTTCACAGAGAATGTCCAAAAGTCCAGGGGACAGGACAGGCCCAGTCTCCTTCTTGCATATGGCCAGCTGTGCCAGACCAGTCTTTTTTTGCTGAAGGCATCCTCCAGATGTGGATTCTTGACCTCAGGGGGGTGCCTTCTCTGGGTCCAGGGGTCCTCCATGGATGATCTCTGCAGGAAACAGTGGCTTCGCTGGCATGGAAGGTGGGGAGGTTATTTTAAGGCATGCAATTTAAGGCAAAGCAGTCCAGAGCATAAGGTTATATCCATATAAATAAATAAAAACCACTTTTTCATTAAAACATGAGATAGTACAACAAGGTATGTTGAGTCCTTCTCCAGTTTGCATGGGTTAGTTCAACAAAGTTTCTGGCACGTAGTCCAAGGCCATGGGAGCGAAATGTCCTCCGGTCACGTCCTGCTGAGGGTGGGGGGCAGGTCTCCTCGGGTGCCCTAGAGCCCTACAATTCCATCAGGTTCCAGTGCTTCAAGGGATGTCCACTCACCAAGGGATCTCTCTGGGCTTGTCTACATCAGTTGCCTCTGGCACTTACACTGGTTGGGGGACTGGGAGGCTCAGGGGCCCTCTCTGTTTGGCAGGGAGAGCGCCATCTGTGTCTTGCCCCTAGTGCACTGGGTGGGGCAAGCCTGGGTGTGCCCCTTCACTGGCTGGGGGTCACTCTGGGGTTTTACACTCTTGGCAGCCTGTCCCCTCTTGAGCTAGGGGAGCAGGGTGGCTGGGGGTTCTCCTCTCAGGTGGCAGAGACGCGGTGGATCCTCGTACTGGCGATGCCCTGAGATGTGTTCAACGTAGATGTCTCTGGACCAACGGATAGTGTTGGAGAGCATGAGCTTACGCATCAGCTTGGCATCGTTCCTTCCCACTCCACAGACCTTCCGCCCAAGTTCATTTTGTGGGTCCCAGGCCCTGAGGGCACCCACCAGGAGTGGGTGGACAGATACCTCATAGCCCTGGGCTCTCAGAGAATCAGCCAGGGGAGGATATTTCTGGTACTTCCACTCTACAATTCCTACCCCATTAAGACTCACAGAAACGAATCAATTCATATTCAAACAAATTAAGAAGGAAGGAGAAAAGAAGACTAGGCAAGAGAAAAGTTTGAAAATGAAAAAGGCAATGGCTGAGGCTAAGCATGACAACCCACAACCACCCGAATACTCACTGCAGCTTTTTAAATAATTTGCTACTAATGGCTGCAGTATGAAGCACTAAATATGCAGAATGAGAGAGCAGCTCAATGGGAAGGGACCTATAAAGTCATCAAATCCAATCTCTTGCTTGATGCAGGAATTCAAAATAAAAGCAGATCTCATAATATTTTCTTGAATGCCTCCAGCATTGGAGTGCTCATCACCTCTTGAAGTAATTGGTTCCATTGTTGTACTCCTCTAACAGTTAAGAAGTGCTTTCTTTACATTCAGCTG
Source organism: Phrynocephalus forsythii (assembly GCA_029282475.1). Lineage (NCBI taxonomy): Eukaryota > Metazoa > Chordata > Lepidosauria > Squamata > Agamidae > Phrynocephalus > Phrynocephalus forsythii. The sequence continues at coordinate 111,748,377 of JAPFRF010000002.1, forward strand.
TTCCTGTAGCTTGAGCCCATTATTACATGTCCTGTACTCTGGGATGATCGAGAACAGGTCCTGGCCCGACTCCATATAACTACTTTTGAAATATTTGAAAAGTGCTATCATGTCTCATTTCCTCAAGGCTCTATTCTTTCAGTCTTTCCTCATAGGACTTGTTTCCCACTCCCCTGATCATCCTTGTTGCCACTTTCAGATTCAGTGAACAAAAAAGCTCAGTTCCTTTCCTTCCTCTTCCCATCACTCCACCAGACATTTTCCTTATATCTTGCTATATCACAAGAGTTTTGAGACCTGTTCTTTTTTCTTTCAATGTCTGAATCACTGAATAGGTCCAAAGTGATTTGGACGGCTCCAGATTTTATTTGGATCCATCAGTTTGTGCTCACCTTTGGGCATGGTCTGAATATGGATAAATTGTCCTCATTTAGCTTGGGTTTTGGACAAACCTAACCTCCAACTTTGAGTTCTGTTCATCTCCTGCCTCCATTATGAAGGTTTCACCAGATTATATCATCTCATATCTATATCATGTTATTCTGGGAGCACATTAAAAGGTTCATATGCATGATATTTATTTATTATTTATTGTATTTATATACTGCCCATATAACAGCAGGTCCACTTTGGGAGGTTATTGCTTTATTGCTGAAATTTTACAAGTAACTTTGTTTCCATGCCTAATTTGAAAGATATGAACAGAAAGGAGATGATGCTGGTGGAAATAATGATGTGAGACCAGAAAATATGTGATTTTGGAATGTGTGGTTTGGCCTTCAGATCCAGGATGGAGAACCTGCATTCTGAATGTTAGATGCAATCTATGGGCTGATTTCACAAGGCTTGGACTGATGTCCCAGCCTTCTGGAAGGGATCCATTTAGGCCCTGACTGTTGTATAACAGAAACAACACACAATCTGAACACATTGGTGGAGGTATAGGAAGACAGATATCTACAGCGTGTTTTTCTTTCTTTTCCCAAAGCTAACAGAAAAGGACAATGTTCTTAACATCAGCAAGCATGTTTTGTCCCTGTCCTGTCACCTGTGGAACAGGGCGGGTGAGCAGGAGGTTTTTTTTTTAAAGAACTTTCTCGTTTATTATATCAGTAGATATGCTCTTCTGCATATGGAAGATGTTTTCTTTTGATGGAAGGAAGATATCCAAAATGTCAGCTACAAAAAGAATTATAACATGTAAAAAAAACTCTTGCATGCATCATACAGTTTTCTTTTTCTTTCTTTCTTTCTTTCTTTCTTTCTTCTTCTTCTTCTTCTTCTTCTTCTTCTTCTTCTTCTTCTTCTTCTTCTTCTTCTTCTTCTTCTTCTTCTTCTTCTTCTTCTTCTTCTTCTTCTTGCATTTAGTTATTATCCAAAATCAAAGAATTCACTCTTGCATGCATCACAGTTTCCCCTTCTATTCTGACCCTATCAAGTACATTATTCTAGTTTTTCCTAAAAATGTTGCAATCATTTCAGTCATGTATTCAACTAAAAGGAAAGGAAAGGAAAGCTGGCATTGGTCAACACACTTTGCAAACATTTACCTGGAATCTTCGTGTTTTTTGTAATGAAAAACACCTGACTTCAGAGAACATATAATGACAGTTTTAAGGATGTAAGGCATGTAACGGCCAAAGTAATGGCCAATGTCACCATTTGAAACTAGCTATGAGTTATGCATACAGAATCAGACCAATCTGAACAATAACTAATAATTGTCAAACTTTCTGGAACTCTTCTGTGTTGGCCTATTTGACTAGAAGCCCCAGGTAAGGTTCAACAGAATATCCCATATTGAACACAATCAAGCAAGTAATTAATTTTGAGTGGACTACAATATATTGATTGGGAGAAAGGCAGCCTAAATAAATTTCAAGATTTTGATAAGACAGCTCAGTTGCTTTAGAAAGCCCCATCTTTATTCCCTCAGTTCACGCTAAAGTCCTGTCTTCTTCATACTGCAAAGGGTTCTCAAAATACACATACTCCTAAATAAAAAAATTCTAAGGAAGCACCATATCTTGGTCACAGGGCATAAACTTTCAGTGCTTACATAGTGCTTACATAGAATATTCATCTTAAAAACAAACCAACAAATGGCTACCATGGCGTTAAGAAAGATCTCTCCCAGAGAACTGTTGCCTGTCTGAGGACGCAACGTTGACTTAGATCTGTGGTTCCAAGGTTTGGAACCTTAGATGTTGTGGAAGTACAACATCCCAGAACCTTGACTATTGGCCAGACTAGCTTGAGGTTAAGGGAACTGAAGCTCCGAAATAAGTGGGAACTTAATTTTGGGAATCCTGCTTTTGTTGGCAAAATGCTCACCCGATTAGTTCTTCTAGCAAGTTTTATGCTGAGTTTTTGTTGCATGGAATGAACATCCTACCAGCATAATGACACGTAATGGCACTGCTTGCACAGACATTGTCACTGGTAAGCACAATAGCAGTGCTTGTGCAAGCAGTTTAAGTCCCACAATACTTAACTGGTAATAACCTTCCACACAGAGGAAGCTATGGATCATCAATGGGGAAGGCTGGTTCATCTTCCAAGTATCTCCACTCTCCTCTGCAGCTGCTTGTTAGTTATGAGTAAGATGCTAAGAAGCCTGGCCTATGTTCATACTCAAGGGTTTGGCCTGGAGCCCTTGATAAGCTTAGAATGACCGCTGAGCTTTCTTCACTTGACCATTGCTTGGCATCTACTGCTCTAGCTCATCTACAGACTGCTCTTTATGTTAAGTTGCAGAGCTGGCAAGGCACTTCCTGCCAACCTTTCAATTACAGTGCTAACAGGAGTTGGGAGAAGCGGTTAATACAGGAGCCATCCTCCCAAAGCCCTGCTTTGAGGATGCCAGGAAAAATAAACTGACTCAATTTATGCCAGGACAAGCATGGCAACATCTGTGGAACAGGTGTAGCAAATGATTGTGTATGCTCGTTTGCTTGACATGATCCTCTGGGTTTTGGGTTGGTGGCGGAAGGAACGGGAACACCTGTGATGCTGGAATCTTTCTCTTTTAAACAATCACCGAGGTTGGCAGACAGTATTCTGGGATATGATATTTACAAGCAGGATACAATGTTTATAGTCATGGTGCTTGAAGGGAAAGGCATGATGCAAGCTCAGAGATAACGAGACCTTTATAAAGCTCTTAGAAAAGATTACAGAGAGCTTGACAAAGTTGTTTTTTTGGGCTACAAGTGTCAGTTTTCTTGCTATCTGGGGGATTCTGGACATTGTAGACCAAAATACTAATGTTTATAAGCATTGGTTTGAAGATACCAAGCTCTCTCTTTTAAATTACTTCCTTCAATATCATTTATCAATTTTTTTAAAAAAATATTACTGGTCAGCTACTAATATAGTCTAGGCAGGAAGCCACACTGTGTAATTCTTGTCTCTGAGCTGTTATGCATGCACAGAGAGATGCATGAACAGAAATGACTTCATGATACACCTAGGGGCCTGTTTTACCTCTGCTATCTGGGGATATAAGATGTAAATATTTAAATCCAATATTGCATGGTGAGTTAATGTATCTGAGAAATTGACATTATACTATGGGCTCAAGTGTTTTCCCTTTTATGAATATTTGATGTAGCAGGTGTGCTGGCTGAGGAGAGGAGGAATATCATTTAAGCCAGAGGCTTGAAAATTTACCTTTTTGACTACAAGCCCCATAATCCTGTAACCAATGGCCTCCCTGGCTGAGGGATTCTGCAAGCTGTTGTCCCTGCCCCCAAAAAGGAAGTTTTTTAATATTCTGAGCCAATCTCACTGAGGAAATTCAATTGTTATTGGTGCTTTTCTTCAGAAAATTAGGGCACAAGCCTCTTGCAAAAAAGGTAACTGCAAGCCAGACACTTTAGTCTTCGTTTCCAAAAGGTATGCAATTTTTGGCATTTGGTTGGGAAATCCATGAGGAAGAGAAATGGGGTAAGGGAAACCAGATGATGTGCTGACCATATTAGAAAGGATTCTGTTAACACTGGGCTGGAAAGCTCTTATTGAAAAGGAACCCCAAATAAGCCTGGAGGGAACAGGCGTCAATGAGGGGACTGGCAGCTAGTATCAACACAAACGAGGCACCTATACACAGCTGTGAATGTGCTGCTACTGATTCATGTGCACAGAGGCATAGCCAGGATTTGGAGCGCCTGGGGATAAAGTTTGTTTTTTGCGCCCTTCCTGCTGTCCCCCCCCACCGCACCCACCCAGCAACGGGGGCCAAACCCTGTGGGCATGGGGTGGGTGTGCGGGCGTAGGGTAGGTGCACACATGGGGATGGGCGGATGGACGCTTGTGTGTGTGTGTGTGTGTGTGTGTGTGTGTGTGTGTGTGTGTGTGTGTGTGTGTGTGTGTGTGTGTGTGCCTGTGTGTGTGTGCCTGTGTGCGTGTGCACACACGCGTGTGCAAGACTTACACCTCTCCCATCAATGTGAGGAAGTGGAGGAGGGGGGTGCTGCGGCCACCACACTCCTGCCTGTCTGCCTGATTCACCGTGCGAGCGGAGGTGGAGGCGGCCCCATTGCCAAGCCTTAGGGAAAGGAGGACTGCTGGGCAGCAGGAGGGTGCATGGCTTCTTCATTCTGCTCCCCCTCCAGGTGCCCCCAGATTGCTGCACCCAGGGCAGATGCACCATTCTGACCCCCTAGATACGCCCCTGCATGTGCAGTGCAAGCCATATAGTAATTCCGTGGTCATGGTTTGTGTGGAAGAGTAACTATATAATCCAACGTGAAGGGGCCCTGTTTCTTCAGGTTGCCCTCTCTTCTCTCTAACTTCTAAATTCTGTTCAGAGCAAGCAACTTCTCCACGGTCTAGCTGGATGTAACACAGAAATCATAGATCTGAAGGAAATGACTTTGCAGCCTGTTGCCCCTGGCATAATACCCAAAAGCTTCTTCATGAAGTACCTACTACTTAATGTTAGGGCCGTCCTTAGTCTTTTATTTATGAATTGTTGGATTATATTCTGTAGCACTCTCATCGACATAATAGCCTTGCAGGAAGGTCAGGGATGTTTGTTTTCCTTATGTCACTCATTCCTGCATTTGTCATTAGAAGCCGGTAATTTCTAGAGGAAATACTGTAGCACGCACACATGTCTTCACTGCTTTAGCTAAAAAAACAACCTTGTTTATAATACTTGCTTGTTTTCTTTCAGCGCCACAATTAATTTTTTTTATATCTTCTCTGTTTGGAATAATTGGACAAAATGTTCCTCCAGTTTAGCTTAGAGGATGGCTGGGGTCCCAGCAAGTGCATGTCGCTCACAGGGTCAGGGTTTCCAGAGCCAGAGACTTTTCCAGTGTATTTATGATGTCATAGTTAGCCTGGTTATGGGAAGCATAACTTTTTAAAAAGTGGAAACTTTCATTTTTTTTTTTACATTTCATATTTATAGAAGAAAAATCTTGTATTAGCTCCTAAGTAGCACTGAGTTTTTGGCTGCCTCAACACTATTACTTCAAGCCAGAATTCTGGAGTCTGGCCAGAAAAGAGAGATGGAGACACAAAAACATGTTTTGTTAATGAATCTATACTTCTGCATAGAAGAGCAGCCATTCCTATGGAAGTTCACAAGTTTTGTGTTTCAGAATGGGGTATTTGGTTCAGAGATGGACAGTAGCTCCATAGGAGAGCACAAACTGTGGAAAGAGCAGGTCCCAGCTGCAGTTTCCGAGATTTCAATCAGGAAGAGGAAAAATGTCTGCCAATCAGCATTTACAATTATTGTTACATGCTGTCAAGTCACCTTAGACTTATGGTGACCTCATAAATAAGAAAGCTCCAAAATGTCTTGTCCTAAACAGACTGAGTCAGCTCTTGTAGACTCAAGCCTGTGACATCGAGTCACACCATCTCATATTTGGTCTTTGCCTTTTCCTGATGCCTTCAGTTTCTCCTAGCATTACTGTCTTTTTATCAACAAGTCTTGCTTTCTTATTTTGTTTCCAAAGCACAGTAGTTATGGTTTAGTCATTTTTGCTTCTAATGAGAGTTCTGGTTTGACTTGATCTAGGACCCACTTGCTCATCTTTCTGGCAGTTTGCAAAGCTCTCTTCCAGCAGTGGTGTGTGTCAATGCTGGATTAGCTTAGAACAAGGGACCAAAGATATGACTTGATATAAAGAGTTGTCTTTTTGTTCAAAAGGATAGGCAGAAGATGAATCACAGGACTCTGTGGTGGACTCTGAATGGTTTAAAGTAATTATGTCAAGGTTGGATATTTTCGTGATTTTAGAGTGCAAAAATATTTAAGGGCTATAGAAAAAACAGCCTTGAAAATGAAGACACATTTAAAATCAAGGCTTGAATAATAGTTTATACTAGCTGTTCCAAAACAACTAGCTACCTCTCCAGTGAGCAAGGTCAATGAAAAATAACAATTCCTGACAGCTAAACTGTATGCTATAATGAACTTGTTTATGTTACAGTATGTAAACTTGAAGTGACATTTGGAAGTCCTGTACAGAAGTTCACCTTTTGGGTGACTCTTTTTGAGTTTACAATAGTATTTGTCTGTGAAGATTCTCAGTCATCCGGCTGAGTTCATCTGGAAGTTGATTCATGGCAACTGGACTTCTTTTCTTGAGAGATCAAAATGTTTCACTACTCATCCAAGCAGCTTCGTCAGTCTGAGGAAAGTTAGTGGTGAGTCCTTCATTTTAGACATGGGCACGACCAGAAAAAATGATGTTTCGAGTTTTCGTTTATCGGAATGGGTCCGTTTCGGGTCGTATCCATTTGTTGCGAAATTTTTCAAAAAATTGTCGTTTCCGTTTGTCGTTTGTCATTTCCACCGCGATTTAGCGCAATTTGACTTCCCAGAGCATGGGGGGTCCCGCAATTAGGGCCGGCGCTAGGTGTTTTTGCGCCCTAGGCAGCAGGCAGGGGGGCGGGTAGCGGGGGGAGGCGCAGGCGGGCGGTGGTGGCGGGGGGCCATGGGTGGCCTGTGGCCACGGGCGGGTGAGTGGGTGGGTGGCGGCGTGGGCCGCAGGCGGGTGGCAGCACGGGCGGACGGGTGAGTGGGCAGTTAGGATATCACTTAGGATAGAGGTTCTGTTCTTAGCTTGCACCCCAAATGTGTGTGTGTGCAAGCAAATTGAAGTTGGGAAAATAGAAAATAAATGGTAGTATATAATATATTTTAAAAATAAATCCACACCTCCCACTCCCAGTCGAACCTCCCCCTTTATCCAATATCAGAAAAAAATCCTCAAACTGCCAGAGAAGAAATAAAGAATAAACTGCTATTCCCTTCAGCAGACAAAGCTGCAGGGATTCAAAGAAATTATTTTATAAATTCAATTCCCTCCCTGCCTGCCTAACTTAAATCCTAAAGCCTCCAGCCTCCCTCTTCAATCTCCATCGGATCACACCAGCACCAGCAGCCAGCCCTCCTCCCTCAACCACATCCATACACCCAACTGCGATCCAGAAGTGTCAGTCAAAAACCTGGCGATGCCATTGGTGGAATGGTTCAAAAAATTTGCATGGTCCCATCCCATGCCCAGCCCAAATGGGCAGGTCTAAAAAAATAAAAAATAAAATAAAATATGACATTTTATTGCTATAAAAAACCCACTGCTGCTACTATAAAAATTCAGGCATTTAAAATAAATAAATTTCACATGTTTCTGTGGTGATTTGGTGTGTTTTTGGATCCCCCCCACTGCATGGCATGCAGCGAGACAGATGACGAGGATGACCCTCCCCCCAGCCTGGTGCAAGCAGCCCAGGACAGGAGAAGAGGGGGGAAAGGCTGGGGACCCCCTAGAAACCACCCCTCTGGTAAGTGGCAAAGCCTCAGGCAGGCATATTTTCGCTGGTTTTTTTGGCCGGGAGTCGGGTTTTTTTTTTAAAAAAACCTTTAAAAACATTTTCTGTGCTTCGCATCGCGCGATCGCCACGATGCCACAAACGGAAACGAAAAACCCGACCAAATTTTTCTTTTTTCGGCTTGAGTTCGAGTTCTGATGGCTTAATTATCGTTACCATTTCCGTTACGTAACAGAAACGATAACTGAAAACGGAAACGACAATTTCGCCGAGTCGTGCCCCTGTCTACTTCATTTTATAGTTCACCTTCATTTCACATCACCCTGGTCTGTATGGGGTCATAAGTTGGACAAGGGCCTGAATATATTTGTTAGATGGACAATGGCCTGAATAGGCTCATTAGCTGGACAATGGCCTAAGATGTGTGAAAGTCCCACCTATGCAACTTTTCCAGGCCAGCAAGGCCATAGCTAATGACCCATACTTAATGGGTGTTGGGAAAGGTTGCAAAGGTGGGACTTTCACACACTTAGGCCATTGTCCACCTAATGAGCCTATTCAGGCCATTGTCCATCTAACAAGCCTATTCAGGCTATTGTCTGACATGACCCTATGTAGACCAGGGTGATGTGAAACGAAGGTGAACTATAAAATGGAGGACTCACCACTAACTTTCTTGGATGAGTAGTGAAATGTTTCAATCTCTCAAGAAAAGAAGTCCAATTGCCATGACTCAACTTCCAGTTACAATAGTATAGCATTTCAGGATTTTCGGGGACCAGCAAAAGTCTCCCCTGGTCTAGAAGGTGGGCTCCCCACCTCAGCTGGCTAGGAGGCAACCTTCTATACCTACAGCAGTGTGGTGGATTGGGGAGGCAATAATGAGGAGGCAAGAAATGCCCTTGAGGACACAGGTGCACTCTGCCCATGTGGGGAGTCCTTGACTAATAAGGACTGAGAGTGGAGTTCACTCGGGTGCCCATCGGCGCAAGCTAGATTGGGCCCTTTGCATTTATTTAAATCTCCACACCCATTTGGCCACAGCCTACTGGGAAATTGGGAAAGCTGATGTTCAAAAAAGTAAGATTCCCAAGTTTTGGGTTTAACATTTGGGGAAAAGAAATTTTTTCCCTTCTGAATTCAAACCACTAAAGCGAGAAAACGTTTTTCTTTTCCTTTTTGTACAGGCAGGCAGGCAGAAGTAGCTGTCTATGAGAAGTGAGTTGTGTGGTTCTGCAGTTCTAGTCTTGCAAACAAATTCCTGGTCTTATCAAAGACACCTTGTTCATCCTTTTGATCATTATTTTGTCCTGAACCTAGGGGGGAAAAACTAAATAAATTCCACAAACACCTGCTCTAGGACCAACTCTCAGTTTGAGGCAGCGTGGATAGGTAGGTGCTGTGGAACAACATTTTATTTAGCCTTTAAAGATAGCATTAAGTTAAGTTATTAACCTCCTCTTCTCTCACTTGGCTTTTTTCCTGTGAGCAGATGTGAAGGACAGAAAGTAATTCGTTAATGGGTAGAAAGAAACACCCAGCTGAAAGGAATGAAAACCGTATGTTGAGTTGTCAAAAAGCCCATATCCTGATTAATTAACTGGATTTGCACATGCTTTCTTTAATAGAAGGAACACATTTGTTAAGCCAATTATATTTCATGGTTTTACAGGTTTATTATTACAGCTAAACGTGGTCTCAGTTTAAAGAGTTAACTCTTTTTTTTTGTAGGTAATTTCAAAGAACCTCTATGGAGATGATATTTTTAAAAAGCTAGATTGCTGCTTCCCCTCCCCCCCACAAGTAGAAACAAGACTCCTGCTGTGGGTTGTATAGATTATGAATTAGCTGCACTGATTTGGTTTGAGCATGATTGTGGAGCCTCCAACTGTCAGCTGGATAACCTTCCATTAGCAGCTCCATCCCACAGAGATAGCCCAGGCATCCATGGTATTAAAAGTTGCTGAAAGGTCCAGCAGAACGAGCAAGGCTCACTCCACTACACAGATCATGGTGACAAAAGCCATCTCTGTCCCGTAAACAAGCCTGATGCTAGAAGGAAATGGATCCAGGTAGTTGGTTTCCTTCGGGAACTTTGGAGATGAGAAGCTACCACACACTTTAACATTTTGCCAATAAAAATGGGATTATTAGATACTCTGCTCTAATTGTCCAGTACAGTGGGACTCAAGAGGAGCTTTTCCCCAGTGGACTTACTATTGCCTCCTTTAGGCATGCTGGCTTAACTAGTCTTTGCCCTTTATTCCTTTTATGAGCCACGAAGGGCAAAGGTTGAAGACATATATGTCTGTGAAGATTCTTAGTCATCCAGGTGAGTTTCTCTGGAAGTTGAGTCATAGCAACTGGACTTCTTTTCGTGAGAGATTTGGAACCTTTCACTGCTCTTCCAAACAGTTTCGTCAGTCTGAGACAGAGTGTTCTCTATTTATCTTGAAAAACCTGAAAAGGGTTGCTATAAGTCAGAACTGACTTGCTGGCACATGATGATGACGACGATGATGATGATGGTGATGATGATGATGGTGATTATGATGATGGTGATTATGATGATGGTGACGATGATGATGATGACGACGATGATGACAACAACAACAACAACAACAACAACAGTAAAATTTGGAACCAGAAGCTGCAAGTTAGATTCTCCACTGATGGTCTGGACCGGGTGATCCATACAGTCCCTTTTGTTTCTGCAATTTGATGATGATGATGATGATGATGATATAAATAATCACATGACGTATCTTTTGAAATTGGGTTGCCATGCTTATGGTACTTGCTGAGTAACTGCACTTCTACCTTCCCAGATTTTACCAACTCCTTGGTTGGTTTGCCTGTATGGAATTTACATCTGCATAAATATACACAGGACTGGTGTTTTTTTTTTAAAAAAGGCCATTTAAAAAAAGGCAACAGCACCCTTGCTTCATGAAGCACATTTTCCACTAGAAATCTCTTTCGGAGTCTGTCTAAACGGCTACAAATTATTTGGGTGGAAATGAGCCTCTTTATACTCTTTTGAACGTGAAAAGATTTAATGGCAGAAAACATCAAACTTTGGTCAAATAAGAAAAACAAACCTCTTTGAGGCAAGCCTCTTTCCCATAAATTGAAACCTCCGTAAGAAGCTTCTGCCAAAAAAAGGCTATTTTCCTGGAATGTGGGGAGCGGAAAGCCAGCCGCTTGCTTTGAATGTGTTCAACCAACATTCGCAGCCACAGCTGACATCTTAGCTGACCCTTCAGACTGATGTTTTCCTTTTGTCCACAAATACGATTCCTCTCCCCCCAAATACTGGTATTCCTTGAGTATTCCTTGAGGGCAGCGCACAGGCGGGAGGAAACAGACCAGCAATAAAGCTACTAGTGTACCCCAATACTCTGGCCAGAGATTCTGTTGTCATAAAACAAACTTCCGGAAGAAGGCCATTCTGAATTGGACCTCCCATAACTCCAGTCTTCTGTGTACTCGGCACAATTCCCACTCTTAACTATAACCTATATACTTTATGTCTTTCTGCTTTCAGAAATGTTGGATATCCGCTACTGTGGATCCATTTCGTGTCCCTCAGGATGTCCGGCTCGTATAGGCCCTCTCCTGCATAACAAATGTTTTCTCAGTGAACAGTAAGACTTTGAATGACGTGGAGGAACACGTCCTTGACTAGAATATCCCCTTTGATGGCTAACATTGTAAATCTGTAATTGCCAATAAAAGGCAGACCACACTCTCTCTATTTCACTAATATTTACTTAAACCTTACCATAAAGTATATATAGCTGTTTCTCTAGACTCCAGCAGGACGAAACCTCTTAGCCAAAAGGGGGAAAACATTTAATAACTCAGCTCTCTATTTTTTTAAAAAATATAAATTTTCCAGAAAATAAAAAATTAGGGTACAATCAGGCCACCAAATGAGTACTTCTGTCTCTGTGCTCTGGGAAACATAGACTTAATCTTTCCCATTAAAAACAGCATCCAAAGTGCTTAATTTGGTCTGTATAATGTTTCAGTTTTTACCACAACTTCCAATGCCCATTAGTTATTGAGATGTCATTCATTAACAAGGCTGACTTTATTATAAAATTGATGACGGTAAGCATCTGTCACTAATCTGGTATCCTGCAAGTGTGTTGGATTTCATCTCCCATCATCCCCAGGCAGTAAGTCATGGGACTGTGATGTGACATCTATTCATCAGCCCTCCAGTTGTTTTGGACTGCAACTCCCAGAATTCCAAGCCTAGAATGCCAATGCTAAAGGACTGTGGGAATTGTGGTACAAAACATCTGAAGGACCAAATGTTCCCCATCACTGATCTATATAAACACCTGGAAGAGGAAGGCTAAATAAGACAACCAGACAATTGAAAAGGGCCTTTCATTCCAACATAATGATCTTGATTTATCAAATTATGTTTTGGGGAGCTGAGAAGCATTTTTGGGGTTACATGTTGGACTCACTTCTCCCCATCTCCTCTTTGATCGTGGCTTTAGGTCTATGATTCTGGTTGGTTTAGTTATCTGGCACATCAAACTGAGTCATTATGTGCTGTCAAATCACCTCCAATTTATGGTGGCCCTGTCAATAAGTGATCTCCAAGAGGCTCTGTACAGATGGTGCAAAGCCATGGGTTCCTTAATTGAGTCAACCCATCTCATATTCAGTCTTCAAATACTAAATATTTTTTTAAAAAAGATAAGCCACACCAAAACATAGTCCAAGTGACAAGGTACAACAATCCATGTAAAGGCCCATTCAGGCTGCTAGTCACTCAGGATAAGCTTACTTGAAGAGAAATATCTTTGCTTGAAGTAGGACAGCAGAGGTGGGGCCAGCCTAGCTTCATGTGGGAGGGTGTTTTTAAGTCTGGGAGTAGCAACAGAAATGACCTTCTCCTATGCATTCACCAAAAACACCCATGAAAGTGGCAGGACCAAGAAAAAGGGGTCTCCTGTTAGTCTTAACACTCAAGCACGCTCATAAGGGGAGATACGGTTCTTGAGATAGTTTGGGCCCAATTGGGGCTTTATAGGTTAGAAGCAGCGCCCTGATTTCTGGCTGTAAAAAGATCGGCAGTGCAGCTGTCGTAACAGGGATTTTGTAATCCTTGTATCCAGCCCCAGTAAGCAATCGAGCTGCTACATATTGGACCTACTGTAAATTTCTTGACACTTTTGAATTTTGATAGGCAGTCCAGTGTTGAGTACATTACATTGATCCAGTTGGGATGTAACCAGAGTATTTGGCCCAATCAGACCTCTCTAGGAATGTATGTGCACTAATTTTAATTGTGCAGAGGTACTCCTGGCTACCTTTGAAAGCTGGGCATCCAAGCTTTATTTATTTATTTATTTATTTATTTATTTATTTATTTATTTATTTATTTATTTATTTATTTATTTATTGGATTTATCTCATCTCATCCTGCTCACAACCTTTTTGAACTATTGCCTTCTGTCAGAAGATACAGAACAATTAAATCTCGGACCACACGTTTTCTGAACAGTTTCTATCCCAGAGCTATAATTGCACTTAATAATGAACTTAAGGGCTTCCAGCACTGAGTGAGCAGTTTGACAGTATCACTCGGCCTGTTGTGTAGATGCTTGTGTTTTTTGGGGTGGTGGTGGTGGTGGATTTTGGTGGGGGGAGTGTTTGGGGATTTTTAAAAAATGTGTGTGTGTGTTGGATCTGGTCTCTGGGTGTCTGTGAATTTCGTTGTATGTGTATACTGAGCATATACACACAATGACAATAAATTTCTATTCTATTATATACTGCACCATCTAGCAACAAAGGCCACTCGGGGTGGTTTACAGGATTTATACTAAGCATAACATTTATGCTGGGAGGTGAATCCAACAGCACCCCAAGCTGCCCACTTGTGTTTTCAGAGGGAGTGTGACCTCTGTCCAGCACAGGCGGCAGCCCTGTTCCTTGATCTTCTGAAATACATCTGGATATTTCATGCTCTGAAAACCCTATGATGAAACAATCCAACGGAGAGCTCTAGAGCTTAATGCCTCTCTGGGAAAGCAAATCAACAGCACACAAATCTGTTTTTGCAACCTACTTTTTGAAGCTTCTAACCAGCCTCTAACGAGAGAATTCTAGGTGGTTGGTCATTGAAGCAAGTCCCTTCCCAAATCTCCAGAAGGGCCTCAGTACTTATGTGTGCATCCCAGATGCTCAATTGAAATGCCAGACAGCTCAGTGGTTTAGGTCTCTGACTACAGAAGCCAATATTTTTAATCACCCACTTTGCCTCTGTGACAGGAGCTGGACTGGAAAATCCATAGGGTTCCTTCCAGTTCTGCAATTCCAAGACGATTATGAGTATTAGCCCTATCTATAGTCAGATTATTATGCAATTGGTACAATCATTTCTCTTTTATTTTTAAAAGTCAGTCCTAGTTAAAGCAATGCAAAGTGTTCTGCTTATATACTGCCCCATACCACTTCAAGTAGTCTCTGGGCGGTTTACAGTTTTAATTACACATTGCCCCTCCCCCAGCAAGCTGGGGACTCATTTTACCGACCTTGTAAGGATGGAAGGCTGAGTCAACCATGAGCCTCCTGCTCTCTGGGACCGAACCCCAGGTCGTGAGCACAGTTTTACCTGCAATACAGGCATTTAATCACTGCGCCACGTGGCTCCGTTCTTTGTGCACTTTGGTTGCTGGGAGAGTTTGGGGCTACCTCACTACACTGTTCCATGGATAATTGCAATTTTATTTCCCCATAATTCTGTTGCTGGGGTGGAGATTGAACCAAACTAAGCCAAAAACGCAGGGGTCACAAAAATGTAGTTTCTCCAGTTTTTGTGCTGTTTACCAGCATCCCGTCTTCTGAATGGTCCTCAGCATTTCTGGGAAAAGAAGACCAAAGTTAATTTTGATTGGATTGTGTGTCACTTTTAGGGCAGCCATTTCATTTGGGCTTGAACTCTGGAACTTCACCACCAATAGCTGATAAATCTAAGGTATATATGTCCAATCATTGTGACCAATCATCTGGCCATCTCATGTGAGTTTGGTCTGACTTCCTGTCATGTGAGAGAATGGTTGTGATTGTTTTAATTACTAAGGGGGAGGATTCATCAATCAATAAGACAAGTAATGAAAATGTTTTGAGGGTACCAGAAGACTAAAAGGACCAGGACTATTTGGTAAGAGAGGAAAGATGGTTGGAGCTAATGGTGTGTGTGTGTGCATATAAAATAACCAGAGCTTGGGCAAGTTACTTTTTTGAACTACAGCTAATTTTAATCACTCTCCAGTGTGGTGAGATTTAGAAACAAAAACAATAATTAAGAAGCATGTAGGTTTATACTATATGGCAGGCCTGCCCAACAGGTAGACCGGGGGCTACCAGTAGCCCGTGAAGGGTTCAAAAGTAGCCTGCCAGCCATCAATAAAAATGTGAGGGGATAAGTTCACCACCTCTACCTCCCCCACCCCAAGGACCACCACTGCCCCAGCAAAGCTCTGGGTCTGCCAGCCCACTGTCTCAGCCGAGTGGGGCAGTTCAAGGGCCATGGCACAGTCCCCTGCTCTCCCTATTGGCCAGATGATCAGCATGCCACTGTCTCCTGACCAACTGACTTGTTGGTGCAGAGCAGAGGAGGGGGAGTGGAGGGGACCGTGAGGGGCAGGGTCATGCCCACCTCCTTTGCGTGGTGACATCCCCCTCTTCTCCCCCCTGGAGAATTCCTTCCTCCCATCCTTCCATACTCCTACTCTTCCTCCCACCACCACAGCTGCCTCACAGAGACTGTGACCTGCCACTCCTCCTGCTCCCCTCCTCCTTGTGCCACCATGGCAATGTGATTGCCCCGCTGCTGACTTGTCCTATCCCAGCTGCACAGAGAACATGGAAGAAGTGAGTGAGAGCTATGGGTGGCAGCAGCAGTGGCAGCAAGGCGGCTGGAAGGGAGAAGGGGGAAAACAGGAGAAGTAGAGTCAAGTCAGGCCCCGGGCAGGTTGGGAGGAAAAGTGCACCTTTTTTTTAAGAAAAAGTCTTCCAGCAGCCTGGACAAGCGGAAGGGGCGATCCTCGCAAGCATGCACATGCCTCCCTTGCACCTGTCCATACCGGCTCAAGTGGGTGTAAGGGGAGCATGTGCATGGTCAGCCTTACCATAGGAATGCATTGAAATATGTTCCCTCCAGAAAGGATTAATTGATTTTCAATGCATTCCTATGGGAAACTGCTGCTCTACTTACATTTTTTTTTTACTTATGAGCATATGCTCGGAACAGATAAAATTCATAAGTAGAGGTTTTAGTGTAGTAGCCATATATATATATATATATATATATATATATATATATATATATATATATATATATATATATATATATATATATATATATATATATATATATATATATATATATATATATATATGTTTTCGTTTTTCACGGGTATAGGTATGCATGTTAGGGTGGATTCGGTTTCTTCCCGTGTAGAAATAAGGTTGTTTTGGCGGCGTTTCGGAGGTCTCACTCGTCATCTTCAGGCTGGTGTTCTGGCTTCTTTCTTCTTGAAGCAAAGCGTGGTCTCAGTTGAAGTCCTTCTATAAATACTGCTGGGGGGTGTGGTTTGCTTGCTCTGTTGCTGATTGTAGGTTCCTTTGTTCCTTTGTTCTTTTGTGATCTGCTGTGTGGCTGAGGCGATCGTTAAGGGATTAACTGCTGATGGCTGTTTAGATGGCTGTTTACATGCTGGTGGGTTAGATGGCTGGTAGGTTCTGGCAGTATCCTGGGCTTTGGTGGAGTGGGGTCCTGTGTCTTGTGAATTCATTTTGGTCTGGCTACGTGTCTGTGGTCTCCCAATGTTTTTTTGGGGTGTGTGAGTGTGCTCCATGTGGTGACTGGAGTGGGGTGCCGCAGTAGATGGTGCAGTCGTGGTTTTGTTATTGGATGGTGGTTTCGTTTCATCTGTGGGGAGGGTCTGGGTTTGTGTTTGGTGTGGATGGAAGGTGGTGGCATCTTGTGTCCTTTTGGACCTGGTGTCAGTCTTTGTGACCGAGGCTCGTCTGTTGACCAGGGCTAGTTTCCAGATGTCAGGCAAGCGGGAGGTGTCATCACGTTTATTCATGTTGTTTGGGTGTTTCTCTATTTCAATGGCTTCTATGATTATTCGACTGTTGAAGTGTTCAGTTTTGGAGATGAGTTTGGTTCTTTCAAAGTCAATTTCATGACCTGTTGTTTTTATGTGCTGGAAGAGAGAGGAAGAGAGAGACAGCCTTTTGCACCGACCAAAAAATAGCCAACATCTTAAGAAACCCCAAAGACAAGATTGAGCTAGAAAACCAAGGAGTCTACGAAATACCATGCAAAGTCTGTCCAGCCACATACATCGGACAAACAAACAGGAGAATAAGCGCACGCATCGCAGAACACAAGAACGCAGTCAAAAAAGAAGAAAAATCTTCCTCTCTCTTCCAGCACATAAAAACAACAGGTCATGAAATTGACTTTGAAAGAACCAAACTCATCTCCAAAACTGAACACTTCAACAGTCGAATAATCATGGAAGCCATTGAAATAGAGAAACACCCAAACAACATGAATAAACGTGATGACACCTCCCGCTTGCCTGACATCTGGAAACTAGCCCTGGTCAACAGACGAGCCTCGGTCACAAAGACTGACACCAGGTCCAAAAGGACACAAGATGCCACCACCTTCCATCCACACCAAACACAAACCCAGACCCTTCCCACAGATGAAACGAAACCACCATCCAATAACAAAACCACGACTGCACCATCTACTGCGGCACCCCACTCCAGTCACCACATGGAGCACACTCACACACCCCAAAAAAACATTGGGAGACCACAGACACGTAGCCAGACCAAAATGAATTCACAAGACACAGGACCCCACTCCACCAAAGCCCAGGATACTGCCAGAACCTACCAGCCATCTAACCCACCAGCATGTAAACAGCCATCTAAACAGCCATCAGCAGTTAATCCCTTAACGATCGCCTCAGCCACACAGCAGATCACAAAAGAACAAAGGAACAAAGGAACCTACAATCAGCAACAGAGCAAGCAAACCACACACCCCCAGCAGTATTTATAGAAGGACTTCAACTGAGACCACACTTTGCTTCAAGAAGAAAGAAGCCAGAACACCAGCCTGAAGATGACGAGTGAGACCTCGTCGAAACGTCGCCAAAACAACCAGATTTCTACACGGGAAGAAACCCGAATCCACCCTAACATGCATACCTATACCCGTGAAAATCTACGAAAACAAATATCCGACCTCTACGGGAGGAAACCTTCCAGCTGACCAGAACCTACGAGAAACTAGAAGTCCGAAGAGCCACCATCTTATGTGACATTGCATTCCTACGCAACTGCCGAGACAAAAATGTGATCCCCACAAGCTTCCAACTGAAATTCCACTCAAAACCCCATCCAGCGAAAGGATCCTGAAAAGAACAGAACTAGCCCTAATCAGAAGCGAACTACACAGGAAAAGATACCTACTAGATCAAACCAACAGAGACCTACTCACTCTCCACCTCAAACTCAGCAACAAAATCCACCCAACACTCTGGAACAAATCCAAGCAACTGGCCGCCTGGAGAGCTGAAACAGAGACCTCCCACAAGACAGACACACACACCAACAAACTCCACAAACTGGAAAACGCCAGAAGCCCAACCCCCCACACAACAGCCCATGAAACAAACAGTTCACAACATATCAGACAGGACACTCACCATCGCAGAGACCAAAGTCCTTTCCAAAGGATTCAACTTTGCAATCGCCCCAGACACATCCCCACCGAAAACATCATATGCGGAGTGGAAGCCAGCCTAACCAAAATCAACCCAGATGAAGCCAACAAAATCAGACTCAAGTCACCAATGTCCTCTGCTCCAGCAAACCACCCAGAAGCAATTTACACAAAGAAGAACAAAAGCCCTCTCCAACCTGAGGAAAGACAACAACATAATCATTCTCCCAGCAGACAAAGGCAATGCCACAGTGGTGATGAACACATCCGACTACCAAGCCAAATTATCCAACCTACTACAAGACCCTGCTTACATACCTTTGAACACAGACCCCACCACCTACCTGGAAAAAACCACCAAAGCCAAAATAAAAGCCTCTCCCTTAAGTGAAGAAATCAAGCCAAGCATCATCCCCAGAGAGAAATCATCCAGATGCCCCAAGCTCTACGGCCTCCCCAAGATTCACAAAGAAGGAACACCTCTCAGACCCATAGTCAGCTCCATAGGCTCACCTCTACAAAACCTCGCCAAATTTCTTGCCAAACAACTCCAGCCCTATGCAGAATCCATCACTTCATACGTACAAAACTCGTTCCACTTCATAGAAATTATAAAGAAACAAGACCTACAACCCAATGACCTACTCGTGAGCTTCGATGTTGTTTCGCTCTTCACACAAGTGCCCATTCAAGAAGCCTTGACAGCTATCCACAACAAATACAACCCCCAAACACATCCTAGATCTGACCAACCACTGCCTAACCAACACATACTTCATCCACAATGGACAAAGATACAAACAGATAGAAGGAGCACCCATGGGATCACCCCTCTCACCGGTCATCGCAAACCTATATATGGAACACTTTGAAACCAACGCGTTACAGAAGTCCGAACATAAACCCAAACTCTGGCTCAGATATGTTGATGACACCTTTGTTATCTGGCCACACGGGAAAGATAAACTGAACAACTTCCTCACACATCTCAACAGCCTACACCCCAAAATACAATTCACTATGGAAATAGAAGCCAACAACCAACTTCCCTTCCTGGACGTCCTAATCTACAAAAAACCCGACGGCTCCTTAGGACATACCATCTACCAGAAAAAACACATACAAACCGCTACTTAAATGCACAATCACACCACCACCCTGCACAGATCAACTCCGTAGCAAAAACCCTCATCTCCAGAACCAAACGCCTCGCTGACAAAGACCACCTAAAAACTGAATTACACACTCTCTCGAATGTTTTAATTGCGAACGGATTCCAAAAAAACACCATCACCAAACTAATCCAAAAGGAAACACCCCCAAGAACCAAGAAACAGAAGAGAACAACGGCACCGCCCTCCTCCCTTACATCAAAGGCACCACAGACAAAATCAGCAAAATTCTCCACAAACACAATATCAAGACAGCCTTTTGCACCGACCAAAAAATAGCCAACATCTTAAGAAACCCCAAAGACAAGATTGAGCTAGAAAACCAAGGAGTCTACGAAATACCATGCAAAGTCTGTCCAGCCACATACATCGGACAAACAAACAGGAGAATAAGCGCACGCATCGCAGAACACAAGAACGCAGTCAAAAAGAAGAAAAATCTTCCTCTCTCTTCCAGCACATAAAAACAACAGGTCATGAAATTGACTTTGAAAGAACCAAACTCATCTCCAAAACTGAACACTTCAACAGTCGAATAATCATGGAAGCCATTGAAATAGAGAAACACCCAAACAACATGAATAAACGTGATGACACCTCCCGCTTGCCTGACATCTGGAAACTAGCCCTGGTCAACAGACGAGCCTCGGTCACAAAGACTGACACCAGGTCCAAAAGGACACAAGATGCCACCACCTTCCATCCACACCAAACACAAACCCAGACCCTTCCCACAGATGAAACGAAACCACCATCCAATAACAAAACCACGACTGCACCATCTACTGCGGCACCCCACTCCAGTCACCACATGGAGCACACTCACACACCCCAAAAAAACATTGGGAGACCACAGACACGTAGCCAGACCAAAATGAATTCACAAGACACAGGACCCCACTCCACCAAAGCCCAGGATACTGCCAGAACCTACCAGCCATCTAACCCACCAGCATGTAAACAGCCATCTAAACAGCCATCAGCAGTTAATCCCTTAACGATCGCCTCAGCCACACAGCAGATCACAAAAGAACAAAGGAACAAAGGAACCTACAATCAGCAACAGAGCAAGCAAACCACACCCCCCAGCAGTATTTATAGAAGGACTTCAACTGAGACCACACTTTGCTTCAAGAAGAAAGAAGCCAGAACACCAGCCTGAAGATGACGAGTGAGACCTCGTCGAAACGTCGCCAAAACAACCAGATTTCTACACGGAAGAAACCCGAATCCACCCTAACATGCATACCTATACCCGTGAAAATCTACGAAAACAAATATCCGACCTCTACGGGAGGAAACCTTCCAGCTGACCAGAACCTACGAGAAACTAGAAGTCCGAAGAGCCACCATCTTATGTGACATTGCATTCCTACGCAACTGCCGAGACAAAATGTGATCCCCACAATCTTCCAACTGAAATTCCACTCAAAACCCCATCCAGCGAAAGGATCCTGAAAAGAACAGAACTAGCCCTAATCAGAAGCGAACTACACAGGAAAAGATACCTACTAGATCAAACCAACAGAGACCTACTCACTCTCCACCTCAAACTCAGCAACAAAATCCACCCAACACTCTGGAACAAATCCAAGCAACTGGCCGCCTGGAGAGCTGAAACAGAGACCTCCCACAAGACAGACACACACACCAACAAACTCCACAAACTGGAAAAACGCCAGAAGCCCAACCCCCACACAACAGCCCATGAAACAAACAGTTCACAACATATCAGACAGGACACTCACCATCGCAGAGACCAAAGTCCTTTCCAAAGGATTCAACTTTGCAATCGCCCCAGACACATCCCCACCGAAAACATCATATGCGGAGTGGAAGCCAGCCTAACCAAAATCAACCCAGATGAAGCCAACAAAATCAGACTCAAGTCACCAATGTCCTCTGCTCCAGCAAACCACCCAGAAGCAATTTACACAAAGAAGAACAAAAGCCCTCTCAACCTGAGGAAAGACAACAACATAATCATTCTCCCAGCAGACAAAGGCAATGCCACAGTGGTGATGAACACATCCGACTACCAAGCCAAATTATCCAACCTACTACAAGACCCTGCTTACATACCTTTGAACACAGACCCCACCACCTACCTGGAAAAAACCACCAAAGCCAAAATAAAAGCCTCTCCCTTAAGTGAAGAAATCAAGCCAAGCATCATCCCCAGAGAGAAATCATCCAGATGCCCCAAGCTCTCGGCCTCCCCAAGATTCACAAAGAAGGAACACCTCTCAGACCCATAGTCAGCTCCATAGGCTCACCTCTACAAAACCTCGCCAAATTTCTTGCCAAACAACTCCAGCCCTATGCAGAATCCATCACTTCATACGTACAAAACTCGTTCCACTTCATAGAAATTATAAAGAAACAAGACCTACAACCCAATGACCTACTCGTGAGCTTCGATGTTGTTTCGCTCTTCACACAAGTGCCCATTCAAGAAGCCTTGACAGCTATCCACAACAAATACAACCCCCAAACACATCCTAGATCTGACCAACCACTGCCTAACCAACACATACTTCATCCACAATGGACAAAGATACAAACAGATAGAAGGAGCACCCATGGGATCACCCTCTCACCGGTCATCGCAAACCTATATATGGAACACTTTGAAACCAACGCGTTACAGAAGTCCGAACATAAACCCAAACTCTGGCTCAGATATGTTGACGACACCTTTGTTATCTGGCCACACGGGAAAGATAAACTGAACAACTTCCTCACACATCTCAACAGCCTACACCCCAAAATACAATTCACTATGGAAATAGAAGCCAACAACCAACTTCCCTTCCTGGACGTCCTAATCTACAAAAACCCGACGGCTCCTTAGGACATACCATCTACCAGAAAAAAACACATACAAACCGCTACTTAAATGCACAATCACACCACCACCCTGCACAGATCAACTCCGTAGCAAAAACCCTCATCTCCAGAACCAAACGCCTCGCTGACAAAGACCACCTAAAAACTGAATTACACACTCTCTCGAATGTTTTAATTGCGAACGGATTCCAAAAAACACCATCACCAAACTAATCCAAAAGGAAACACCCCCAAGAACCAAGAAACAGAAGAGAACAACGGCACCGCCCTCCTCCCTTACATCAAAGGCACCACAGACAAAATCAGCAAAATTCTCCACAAACACAATATCAAGACAGCCTTTTGCACCGACCAAAAATAGCCAACATCTTAAGAAACCCCAAAGACAAGATTGAGCTAGAAAACCAAGGAGTCTACGAAATACCATGCAAAGTCTGTCCAGCCACATACATCGGACAAACAAACAGGAGAATAAGCGCACGCATCGCAGAACACAAGAACGCAGTCAAAAAGAAGAAAAATCTTCCTCTCTCTTCCAGCACATAAAAACAACAGGTCATGAAATTGACTTTGAAAGAACCAAACTCATCTCCAAAACTGAACACTTCAACAGTCGAATAATCATGGAAGCCATTGAAATAGAGAAACACCCAAACAACATGAATAAACGTGATGACACCTCCCGCTTGCCTGACATCTGGAAACTAGCCCTGGTCAACAGACGAGCCTCGGTCACAAAGACTGACACCAGGTCCAAAAGGACACAAGATGCCACCACCTTCCATCCACACCAAACACAAACCCAGACCCTTCCCACAGATGAAACGAAACCACCATCCAATAACAAAACCACGACTGCACCATCTACTGCGGCACCCCACTCCAGTCACCACATGGAGCACACTCACACACCCCAAAAAAACATTGGGAGACCACAGACACGTAGCCAGACCAAAATGAATTCACAAGACACAGGACCCCACTCCACCAAAGCCCAGGATACTGCCAGAACCTACCAGCCATCTAACCCACCAGCATGTAAACAGCCATCTAAACAGCCATCAGCAGTTAATCCCTTAACGATCGCCTCAGCCACACAGCAGATCACAAAAGAACAAAGGAACAAAGGAACCTACAATCAGCAACAGAGCAAGCAAACCACACCCCCCAGCAGTATTTATAGAAGGACTTCAACTGAGACCACACTTTGCTTCAAGAAGAAAGAAGCCAGAACACCAGCCTGAAGATGACGAGTGAGACCTCGTCGAAACGTCGCCAAAACAACCAGATTTCTACACGGGAAGAAACCCGAATCCACCCTAACATGCATATACATATATATATATATATATACATACATACATACATACATATATATATACATATATATATATATACACCCATATAGCAGGGCTGTCCAACTTTCAACAGGTGAGAATATTCTATCAATATTCTCACCAATTATGTTACATATTAATGACTGTAAATGCAAAATATTGCTGGTTTGTCCAAAACTGCTTAGGTTTATGACATGGAGCCAGAAAAATGTATTAAATTGTTGGACTCACAGTAGCTTTATTCTCCTCCAGAGCTATGATTTAATTCATAAAGAAACAAATGTCACCAGCATTGCTATGAACACTGATTAGCTTTTAATGAGACCACAAGGCCTTTTCTCCCTCCCCATTAATAGCAACCTTTGAGGGGCTTGGATAAGCGGTAAGATTTAGGATACTTGCCTGAAGGATCAGGTAATGTTGGTTTGATGTCATGGATTGTGACACTGCACTGACCCTGCCATTGATATGCCAGAGATAGGCTCCAGACTCTGCCGCTTGCCACATATCACAGCATGATAAAACTCAGACCAAAGGAACCAAGTCAGATCCAGTCGAAGAGGCTTAGGTCAATCCCTTCAGAATGAAACTCAGTGGAATGTGCCCATTGAAAATCATAGGATAAACATGGGCCTCTTTGTTGGGATAAAACTGCAGTCACCCATGAATCAGAGCGGCAAGGGAACCTCAAACTATCCCAACCCCACAACTGCAGAAACCTATCATTCAATGTCTGTTAATAAATACTACTACTACATTGAAGAAGGGACTGGTTTGTTTTCCATGGCTTTAGAGACTAGGACGCAGGGCAATGGTCTCAAACTACAGGAAAATAGATTCAATTTAAACATTAGGAAGAATTTCATGACAGTTAGACCTGTTTGGCAATGGAATATGCTGTCATGAAGGGTGGTGGAGTCTCCTTCTTTGGAGGTTTTTAAGCAGAGGCTGGATGGGCATCTGTTGAGAGTCCTGTGAAGCTGACTAACTCAACACATAGATACCTGCAGGGATGCATTGTGCTTGGCTTTCTCCCAATCCCGGCTTGCCCTGATGCTATGAAGTCAGAAGGATCCATACCCTTGTCTTAGGTTTTGGCTCTTAAAACAGGAGGAGTGGGATGTTGCTTACTTAACAACCCTAATGGACTATGTTTGGGAGAAGGTGTCAACCAGCTTGTCATTATTGTCCTCTAGCTTGCCTTGAGTCCCTTTTTTGGGAGAAAGGCAGCCTACAAAGAAAGAAAGAAAGAAAGAAAGAAAGAAAGAAAGAAAGAAAGAAAGAAAGAAAGAAAGAAAGAAAGAAAGAAAGAAAGATGCAAGGAAATGTAACTTTGTGGGACAGTAAAAGGCCTGTACCTGGTCAGATTGATCCCCAAACAATTTCCATGCTTACATTAAAAATATGTCTACACAAAATAATTACAGGTTTATTCCTTTTTCACTGTTACGGTTTCATATAGCCTGGTAAAGTATTTAAAATTCTCTGCTATTATTTTCTAGGACTAGAGTTCTGGTAGTCAGCAGGTTTATGTACCTCATGAAACTACAAATCCAAGGAGTCCATAATTCCAGAATATTGACATTACAACTAGCTGCATAGCATGAAAACAGCACTGTGTACATGATGCACACTGACTATGTGAATGGAGGAAGAAGATAGATGTTCCATGAACCCAGGTTCAGGTCTGGCTGGTTTGCACGACAGTTCCTGAAAAATGTGTGTGTACCAGGGAACGGGTAGGATTGTTATGGGATTGCTCAGATTCCACATACAGTGGTACCTTGTATAAAGGAATTAATTAGTTCCAAATGAAATTAGGTTAAGCAAATTTTCCTTTATACAAATTTCCCATACGAATGCATTGAAAACAGAGTAATCCCTAATCGTGACCATTTTTATGTTGTATGGATTCGTCCCATAGACAATTCTCTTAAGCAAATTTCCCCTTTCTCTGGAATTTTTTTATGTGGTACAGATTTTATGTTATACAAACCGTTTGTTATATGAGGGTCCACTTTAATAGAGTGGAGGGTTTTTGATAGAAGTTCAATGGTAGCTGTTTTGGGAGAGAAATTCTTAGCTCCAAGAAGCAAGGAAAGTTTCTGCAGAGGAATCTGCTGCGTTAAGAAGAGAGAGCAGAGATTGTCTTCCTGTATGGTGGGTCCTCGGTGCATGCTTCTGAGAGTTTGATCTCTGTTCCCATATTATATTGACTCGTGTGTGTGTGTGTGTGTGTGTGTGTGTGTGTGTGTGTGTGTGTGTGTGTGTGTGTGTGTGTGTGTGTGTGTGTGTGTGTGTGTGTGATTCCCAATGGTCTCCAGCAGTAGGGGGAGGTGTGGGACAAACGGTGGGGTTCCGGGAGGCTGGCAAGGGAAAGTAAGCGGCCACACAATGTGAGAAAGATGTGGCTGGAAACACTTAAGAAGGGGATTTTTGTTTTAAATGCATGGATTGCGAAAAGCCTGGTAGCCAAAAACAAAAGCCGCCAGAAAGCTAAATGCATGCAGCTGAAAAACTTAAACAATTCAAGTGGAAGACATGAGATATGGCCAGAAAGAGCATTAATAAAACCAG
Source organism: Phrynocephalus forsythii (assembly GCA_029282475.1). Classification (NCBI taxonomy): domain Eukaryota; kingdom Metazoa; phylum Chordata; class Lepidosauria; order Squamata; family Agamidae; genus Phrynocephalus; species Phrynocephalus forsythii. The sequence continues at coordinate 111,774,896 of JAPFRF010000002.1, forward strand.
GCTGTCTTCCAGGCCTTAATCTGAGCCAGCAGGACTCACCAGCCCCTCAGCCCCGGAACCAACTTTTGAAGGCTTTTTGAAGGTTCATCTTGGGCCCGAGATATGCAAAGTAATAATAAAAAAGGAGTCCATTTTGGAATGTGCCAAGTTTCTTTCCATCACAAAGGAGTAACCACAGTCCTTCGCTGTGTATCTCGAGAACATATGAAGCTATCCTCTGTGGAGTCATCCCACTGGTCCTTCTCTTCTAGACTTTCCCGTGTCAGTGTTTACACTGGTTGATAGTGCACCTCTGGTCATCCTGGAAATGCCTGAGGTTGACCTAGATTGACCTTGCCACTTGGGTGTGTGGCCACTGAGCTATGAACATGGTAGGGCAGGAAGCAAGACATTTGTTTATTTAACATATTTTACCCCACCTTTCTCCTTAAGAAGGACCCAGGGTGGTTTGCGTCACTAAAAGGCAATATTTAAAAGCTAAAAATAGTCACTGCGCAAAGATTTTAAAGGATCCAATTCCATGTGAAAAATGTTCCAACAAGAAAGACAAAAGAAAAGACAAAAAGGGGGAGTGAAAAAATGGTGGCATTTTAAATACTAATTGATATATTTTAATGTAACTTTTCATGCAACATTGTCCACTTCTTATGAGTTAGAATACAAAGGCTGCTTTATGGTAAAACATTCAAGCCAGGCTCTAAAAGTCAGTGGTGTTTGGTTGAACATGTCAATCATTGCCCTTAGTAATGAGTTATGGAAGGGAGCCTTGTGAAAGGACCCTTACCCCATGCCTTAGCAAGTAAAGTGAACAGTACTTGGTTGACTTGTCCAATGGTACAACTCTATGTGTTCATTCTTCAACTCTGTAGGAGAGCCAGCACACGATTGTTGCAACCTTTTACCCTTAGGGAGCTGGAGTAGGAACTGGCAAAGCACTCCACTATTCTTGCCAAGAAAGCTCCATGGACATAACGTCACAACACACACACACACACACACACACACACACACACACACACACACACACACACACACACACACACACACACACACACACACCTTTAGGGAGCACAGCAGTCTATAGGTTGGTCTATAGGGCTCACCTTGACCCAGCTTTATATATTGATCTGGATGCTTTCTTCACAGGCAATTGAAGCAGGTGATTCAAAGTGTCATGAAAGAACAACAAATGGTTCCTTTTAAAGCCACTACTATTTATTTTCTTCCCAAAGGATGGTGTTTGTGGACATTTTTCTTACAGCTCAAGTGCCAACAACAAAACAAAGCACCATAACATGGCAGGCCTGTTTATTATGAACCTTGATGTGTGTGTGTGTGTGTGTATAGGGGGGAGGACAGAAACATTGATGGAATTGCGGCTTCTTCTGCTCATTCAGAAAATGGGTTTTGTACTTTGGGATACTTATTTCTTTTGGCATGCATTCCACCCCAGCAGTATCTGGAAAGCTGAGCACATGAGAGGTACTCTGCGGAGTTTCCTTACCACCAAAAGCGTCACCATTTGTTCCTTTTAATAGGGTGAAGGACAAAGAGCAAGGTACGTGTTCATCCTTTTCCTTCAGTGATTGGGAATATTTTTCGTGCTAGAGCCTTGTGTGAACCTCTAGCTCAGGGCCTTGGTCTTTAGATACCAGTATTTTTTCCATCCATAAGACTATATTTATGTCTAAAATTGTTAGACTAAAAACTGAGGGTCTTATATACGTGGAAGGAAGCCAAGGAGAGAACTGTGCAGTTGCAAAACTGTAATTTTGGGTTGGAAAGTGGGGGTTGTCTTATATACAGGTGCGTCTTATAGATGGAAAAATATGGTAATTGGTATATTATGATTGTGCCTTCTGTTCTGTCCATTACGAGGCAAGCAGCCCCTCAGTATAGTGGTCCAGAAACTGGATTTCTTTTCTTGTGAGCTTGAAATGTTTCATTACTCATCCAAGTAGCTTTCTGAGTCTAAGGAAAATTAGGCCTCCAATGTATAGTTCGTGTTGCTTTCACACAAGCTGGTGGGCTGAACATTGGCCTGAATAGGCTCACTAGGTGGACGAAGGCCACTGCCCACCTAACAAGCCTATTCAATCCATCTAATGAGCCTATTCAGACCAGGGTGGCGCGAAAGCAAGGTGAAGTCCATTTGCAATTACTCATCTCCAGGTAAACTCACCTGGACAAGTGAGAATCTTTGGAGACTCAGTATAGTGGGGCATCCAGGGTCCTATGACAACACACACACACACACACACACACACACACACACACACACACACACACACACACTAAAACACACACTTCGTGCTAAAAGTACCTTCTCTCTCTCTCTCTCTCTCTCTCTCTCTCTCTCTCTCTCTCTCTGTGTGTGTGTGTGTGTGTGTGTGTGTGTGTGTGAGAGAGAGAGAGAGAGAGAGAGAGAGAGAGAGAGAGAGAGAGAGAGTGTGTGTGTAATATTTGGCCATTTTTCAGAGCCCTTACCATCTCTGGGATAACCTGTTGTTATATACCATCAAGTCACTTCTGTAACCCTAGCAGGGTTTTTGAAGGTGAAAGATTTCAACAAGTGACTTACTATTCTCAACCCAGTGAGTTTCCAGGCATTTGAACATAGACCTCTTGCATTGTAGTCCAGCATTTTAGCCACTGCATCACACTGGCTCACCAGGACTAGGGATTATCAAAAAGGGATAGGGATAATGCTAGGGATTATAAAAAAGGGGTTTGAAAATAAAACAGCCAACATTATAATGCCATTATACAAAACAATAGTATGGCCCCACCTGGAGTATTGTGTACAATTCTGGTCACCGCATCTCAAGAAAGACATAGTGGAACTGGAAAAGGTGCAAAAGAGAGAGACTAAAATGATTACTGGGCTGGGGCACCTCCCTTATGAGGAAAGGCTAAAACATGTGGGGCTCTTTAGTCTGGAAAAAAGGCGCCTGAGGGGGGATATGATTGAGATGTACAAAGTAATGCAGGGCATGAGTAAAATGGATAGAGGGAAGCTCTTTTCCCTCTCACAAAAATACCAGAACTAGGGGACATACACTCAAATTGTGGGCTGGGAGAGTAAGAACAGACAAAAGAAAATATTTTTTCACCCAGCCCGTTGTTAGTCTGTGGAACTCCCTGCCACAGGATGTGGTGATGGCATCTGGCCTAGATGCCTTCAAAAGGGGATTGGACAGATTCCTGGAGGAAAAGTCCATCACAGATTACAAACCATGATCGAGATGTGTAATCTCCAGGCTTAAAACTGGGATACTTCAAGGGCCAGATGCAGGGGGTTGCTATCAGGAGACAGATATCTAGTCTCATGCGCTCCCAGACGCATCTGGTGGGGCCACTGTGAGATACAGGAAGCTGGACTAGATGGGCCGTTGGCCTGATCCAGCATGGCTCTTCTTATGTTCTTATGTTGTTATGTTCTTATGACCACCCATTTTTAATCTAATCTAATCTAATATCTAATCTAATCTAATGTCATCCGCCCCCTTTTTCTCTCTGGCCACCAGACAGTGCAAGGGGTCTGTCTCAGTTTTAAAACCCCAGTTTCTAGAAGAAAAGAGAGGGGGCGTGGAAGCAGGTGCAGCCCTCTATAGTCCAGGGCTGCTGTTGTGTTGCTCCTGGACACTTGGGGAAGGTCCACCCCTGTAGAGTAGCCCAGATGTTGTTGTATTTCAGCTCTCAGAAGACCCAGCCAATGTGCCTTGTGATTAGGAATTCTGGAAGTGGCAAGTCTCATAACATCTGGGAACGAAAGTACTTTTGTAAAGTACTTAGTTCCAAATGATGCTTTGAGATGTCACACACAAATGCTTTGCAGGTGACAATGTTCTGCTTTAGAAATGACCAAATCCCAGCTCAGTTGACTGCATCCTGCCTCTCCATATTTTGCTCTAGTTGAATTTGGATGTCTTAGCTTCCCTTAATACAAACACAGCTGTGTAGTGTTTCTGGTACTGTGTTTTCACCATCTCAGGGGATATATTGGCAGTGTTTGAAAACTGACCTACAAACATACATCCTGTATGGTGTTTAAGATATATTTGGGATGGAATGTTCTATGATTTACGTTGTACAATATTCCCGATTTTTAAAAGACTTTGTTTTTTAAATTAATGTATCAGTTTAACCCATAAGGTCTCAAGGTTCAGGAGAATTAAACTGAATGTACAGTTTACAGGCTCTCTTAATTATATTCTTGTTGGAAACAATCTCACCCACCCCAATTTACAACTTCTCTTCTTTTTGAAATGCATTTAGCAAAATATATTGAGAAGAGCTTCGTGGCACAGTGGTTAAACCACTGTACTGCTGTCAAACCTCTGCTCATGAGCTGAGTTCAGTCCCAATGAATTCAGGTAGCTGGATCAAGGTCTACTGAGTTTTACCCCCGTACAACTTTGGTAAAATGAGTATCCAGGTCACTGGGGAGCAAAGTGTTGTTTGCATAATTATGTTGTAAACATACTGTGTATGTGTGTTCTGGGCTGTTATGTCAAAACAACTCATACTGACCCTAATAGGCTTTTCAAAGTAAGTGAAATATTATAAGAGGGGTTCTACCAGTTCAACAGCCCCACTCAGTTTCCATGGCTGAGTGGGGATTTGAACTCTGTTTGCCAGACTCCTATAGTCTATCACTCTCATCTACCACACCACACTGGGAATGCTTTAGCATGAACGGTGATATATAAGTTGAAAAACAACAACATTTAAGACTGTAGGCCATGTTAGAAAATCAGATTCCTCGGCAGTGGGGTCTGAAAACGAGCGAACTCCCTTCAGCAAATGGTCAACTAACATGAACTCTTTTCTTCAGTAAGATTTTTGTAAAAGTTTAGCTTTTAAAAGAACTGATCATATTCAGAAAAATCAGAATTTGGGCTTTTTATTTGTCCAGTTTGACTTAAGAACACAAGAACATAAGAACATAAGAAGAGCCATGCTATCAGGCCAAAGGCCCGTCTAGTCCAGCTTCCTGTATCTCACAGTGGCCCCACCAAATGCCTCTGAGAGGGCACAAGACTATATCTCTGTTTCCTGATACCACTCCCCTGCATCTGGCCTTTGAAGTACCCCGTTTTTAGGCCTGGAGATTACACATCTCCATCATGGCTTGTAACCTATGATGGACTTTTCCTCCAGGAATCTGTCCAATCCCCTTTTGAAGCCACCCAGGCCAGATGCCATCACCACATCCTGTGGCAGGGAGTTCCACAGACTAACAACACCCTGGGTAAAAAAAAATTTTTTTGTCTGTTCTCACTCTCCCAACCCTCAATTTGGGTGTATGTCCCCTAGTTTTGGTATCTATCTATCTATCTATCTATCTATCTATCTATCTATCTATCTATCTATCTATCTATCTATCTATCTATCTATCTATCTATCTATCTATCGAATTGAGTTTTCTTTGGATTTTGGGAACTAGATTCCAAGTGAAGAAGACAGACCATTGTATCAAAAAAGGAACCAGACTTCTGTTAATTTCAGAGTTCAGTACCCAGAATAAATTTGAAACATCATATATCTCATTTTGAGGCCAGCACTTTCTTGACTGTGCTGCCTGCAAGAATCAATTTGTCATAGTCACGCGGAATAATGACTGTTCACATGAATAGGGCAAAGGTGAGGGAGAGTGAATTGTTAGTGCTTTTTGTATGTTTTCAGAAGTATTCCAGAAGCTACTAGGTGGTTATGAAAATATTACAGATCCCTTGGTTCATATTTTCATTACTAGCCATTCATCATCCTTCTGATAGGAAACTTTCAGTTTTCCATTTAGTAAACCAGATAGGCAGCAAGCATGTTCTGCCTCCAGTGAAATGGCCCCATTTGTGTGTACTGTATAGCTACATTCTTCAAGAGCTTGGCAACTGCCCAAAGGGCTGAGTGAGTTATTTTGAGTGATGAAGACGTTTTCAAGAAATTCAGAAATGATTCACAACGTCTTCCCACAAGTCATGCTATTTTTCACTCAGCAAATGTTAGTTGAGAAGCTGTCTTTGTTTGGGCTGTTTGCAGTTCCATCAACAGCAAACTTAACTTTTCTGTCATTCACCTTATCTATGAATTCAAGACATCCATGTGATTAATCCTGAAGTGCTGATATCATATGGTGGCTTTGACTTAAGGCTTGCTGGACATTTAGTATTGCTTGAAGCACAATCCACTGACCTGTTCTGGATAGGGAATGTGCAAGTAGCACCGTCAGCATCTGTGGCAGGGGCATCTCTGATGGCAACGAAGATCCCACCACCACCACCACCACACCTGCAGCTGCTGCCATCAAGACACGCCCTAGCCACTGCTTCCACTGTCCTGGTGCCCACCAGACAAGTAAGCCCTACAGACGAGGAAGGGGCTGATCACTGGTGGCGACATATAATTTTAAGCTATCTTAAACTAGCAAGGAAAGGTAGTAAGTGAGGAGTGCTGGGAAGATGTGATCCTGAATGGAATTATTTCAAATTTTGAATCATGTTGTATTTTGGAAAAATTTGTGAGACTATGACGTACCTTTGTCATGGGATTTTTCTATAGGAAAGTTTTTTGTGAAGCTTTAAATAAGAGAGCAGCTTCACAGCACTTACTCATGATGCCTTGATTTGGGATGCTTTTCGCCTATACACCACAGCCACCTGGGTGGGAAGTTTCTTTGTTTTTCTTTTTCTTTCTTTAAAGAAGAAATGTCTTGGGGGGAGGAAAGGCTTTGTGAAGAGAAGTGAATGCTGGCATTACAGACATCTCTCCACACCCCCAGTCCATTTTAACAATAACGTTTGCAGGGGAAAAGGCCTGGTTGAATCCTCCTGTCATGGAAAATTGTAGCCCTCTAGAGGCTGAGGGGAAAAGCCATTTTGGCAGCAAATAGGGTGGAAGGATTTGAATTCTTCCACTCTATTTCACTCTACAGTTAACAAAAAAAGTCAAATTCATCCATTTTATGAGCAAAGTAAACCTATGGCACTTGACCATGTAGGTACCCTGATTAGATATCTACAGTAGATCACAGATATGAGTACACTTTAATAGGAGTTAAGCTGCTTAAATTAACTTATATGTTTCTCGCATGCACAGTACATACTCTGGCAATTAGCTATGGGGATCACCTTTGGAGTTTAATAACTCAGCCCCCTGAACCCCAAACCTCTCCAAATTTGGGGGACTTACAGGGAAGATTCTAAAGAAGCTCCCCTGCCATTTTGGGTCTTCTAGGATGAATCGTTTTGTTTCTAGAGGAAAAAATGATGTTTCATTTTGTTTTGTAACAAAGTAATTCGTTATGTATTGAAACGACAAAACAGTGTTTCATTTTTCATTTTGTGCCCATTATATTGTGCACTCACTGCTTTACATGATAGCCAAATGTCATTTCTTCAGTGTTGTCACATGAAAATACATACTAAAATATTTACAAAATGTGAGGAGGTGTAGCAGCTACAGGTTGGGAATTTGATCCCCCCCCAGCCTCCTAAGGTGTCCTGTGTAAACTTAGGCAAGCTACATGGCCTTAGAGCTCTCCCATGAAAAGGGAATAATAACCTAGTTATGTTTGATACCTAGAACCCCCCCTCCAAAAGGGTCACCGTAAGTCAGACTTAAGATCACTCAGCCCAAGGATTGGAGTAGGGAGTGGATGAGCGAGAAACTGAATTACAGTGACTCCAAACACCGTTCAACCAAATGACATAACCACTATGCCTGCCTCAAAATAGCCCAAAGCAAGTAATGCAAAGTAATATACAGAGCCTGGGAGTAACTGGATAGTAACAATTATTGTTATTTAGTATAGTCAGTTTTGAGAAATGAGCGCTGTAGCTGGTAATCACATGGCTTTTACACTTCGGCATTGCAATGTCTGTTACTTTTGAAGGGCAATTTATAGTATTTTAAAGGCATTTCATGGGACTTTTGTCATGTTTTATGCCATTTTCTTATCAATCCTAAAGGTAAGGGTAATAGTCTTGTTTGTATTTTTATGAATGTTTTGAGATGCAATATCAGAATCAGCCACTAGATGGAACCAGAGAGTATATCGCTGTATTTTAGTGATCTTTTGGTAATGGACCAAACAATGCATTAGTAACACAACAAATTGCTTGTGAAATCAGAGCAATGATAGCAGTAAGTGTGACATGGATCCTGAGATGTCATGAGCAATGCAATGAATTCTAGTTAAAATCTAATGTTAATGTTTCTGGGAATTTCCAGCATTCCTAGGTTGGGAGGGTTTTAGATTCAAAAGAACCTAGCTGGTCTAGTGTCCACTCAGCTGGTCCTTGGCCTAGTTAGGACCACACCCTTATCCACTTGGCTGGTATTTGCTTTTTTGTGGTTTATGATTTGGGGGACTGGTGCCAGCAGTAAGGGCTAGAGGCCAAAGTCCACAGCTAAAGCTGATCAAAACCAGTCAGGTCTTGTTTTGTCTGTCTGACCATCTCCTTTTCGCTCTCCTTCTCCCCTCTCATTTACACTGTCTCCCTCACCACCACCACCACCACCCAACTTTGGGCTACTATTCTACTCCCTCATCTCTCTGTGCTTCACAAAGGACTAGTAAAATACTTTCTCAAGCATTCTTCTTTTTCCTTTTTCTGAGCTGATTAAGGCTGGAGGTTCCCTTCCCAGCTCTATAGGAACAGAGAAGGCATTGACAATCTCCTTTTCACTCTGATTTATTTCAAGTGGGGGGGGTCACAAAGAGGCAGCACAATGCCTTGGGAGAACTTTCCCCCCTTTTCTTGTCCCGCCATCATGCCAATTATTTTTCATGTAGTGTTTCTTATGATGTTTTATTTAGTTTTTATTATTGTTGTTGTTGTTTTTATTGTTTTTATTTTGCGTATCTCTGTTGTAAACCGCCCGGAGTTTTTCCGGAAGACTGGCGGTATATAAGTATTAAAAATAAATAAATAAATAAATAAATAAATAAACAAACAAACAAACAAACAAACAAACTGATTCCAAAGTAGAGTTCTTTGGTTGCTGCAGTAACCCTACCAACATGCAATCAGGATGAAACCCAGAATTGCATTTTCAATCACCCACATATTTACCCATTTCCAATTGGTCACTGGAATGAGGGGATTTTCAAGGATTGGCCCTTTTTTCATGATGTTATAATATCTGAGGGTAGGTGAAAGTCCTTACTATATGGAGAGGTGGCAAGTTTTTTAACAGGTGTTTGAAAACGTTCTTGTTCCTGACCCCAGGCTAAGGCATGGACAATATGGCAGATCTAGAAATTTGGCATGTGTGCTCTATATACTTTGAGTCTGTCAGCAAATAGGATTTGGATCTAAGGCTGCGGTCTCACTAAAGTTTTTCTGCGCATCTTAATTTGATGCATATTTTTTTCAGGCGGTCGCATGGTGTTTGATGTGCAGTTAGTGTCCTGTCAACTGGGTAGTATTTTACTGTTCTGTGCCTGTCTGTACTTGCTTACTGCAGATCTTTTCCCTTTTTTCTGGGTCGATTTTCTAAGTCTCTGTTGCAGGAAGTGGCAGGAAAAGGGGTACGAAGCTAATTACTATGTATTTTATGGGGTTGCACCTCGCTAGAGTAGCAAAGAACTGCGCATCTTTAAGGGAAGTTTTTTAAACCAACTCCTAGTCGTGGTTTAAAAAACTTTGGTGAAAGTGCACTTCCGGGGGCGTGGCTGGTTGGGAAACCAAATTACTTCCCTTCGCGGTTAGGACGCAATCTTTTACTGCACAGTTTGCCGCAGCAAAAATGCACAAAAACGCTGGTGAGACCACAGCTTAAGAAGAGCCTGAGGACCATGGAGTATTTTAGTCTCAGATGGAACCTGCCACAGTTACCTTTTTTTCCTTTTCCACTGCAAATCCCAGAAACCTGTAGTCACCATGGCAACTGGGAGTCATAGTCCAAAAAAGCATGGTTCCGAAATGCTGACTTTAAGGCAAAGAAAAAGTTACCGGGGCGCACTGTGAATGGTTTGGAAAGGGATAGGGGGAAAAGTCCTCCCATGAAAGGAACCCAATGAATGTAAAACTGCCGGCAAGATCACAGTCTCAGTCCGTAAATCTTTGGAGTATTACTAGAATAATAATAAAAGGCACATTATATAAATACAAGGGATTCAAGAATAGCATTGTAGCTTGTACGGCTGAGAAATGAGGCTGGATCTGTCCATAAAGCATGTCTGCTTAAAGATAATTTATCAGTTCCAAGCCCACTGACTGAAACTGGCTGGAGCTTTGGCTTTTTAAAAATTGGTTTAAAGGAGATTGCGCAAACGAAGTAGCCCTTAGCTGGAAAACACAGGGGCGCTCGTTCTCTGCATTTATTACTTTTCCAGGCAGGAACCATTTTTTTCCTTTGGCCGACTCCTCTGTGAAATGTGACCAGTGCCCACCTACTGAATTCCCAGGCTTTCGTGTCCAGAATTTCCTCCCCCATTCTTGAGGGGAAATGGTTTTAATTTACACAGCAGTCAAGAGCTGGCGTGTACTTTGTGCTATCTGCGCCAATGCAGTTGCAACATTTTTCATATCAAACTACTTTGCCGCTCTGGAGATGTGCTTTGTCCTGCTTTTAACGTACTGCTGTGAAACATGTTTTCCGAATTATACTTTACTTGCTTCGCTCGGTCTTGTTCACTTGTCCCGTGGCCTCTAAGTGTGCCACATAGCATAGCCTGAGGGAGCACGGGTGTTCAAGACTCATTAACATTCTCTGGCATTAACTATTGTATTTAAAGACACATGGATTCGTTAGGCCTGGTTTGGGTATCACTGGGAATTCCTGTGGCTGCAGGACGGGTCTGAGCTAAAAAATGAGACTACCGCAGAGACTATGTATCAAGACTGTGGTTCAATAGAGATGTCATTCATAAAAAAGGAGAATGCCAGCTGGGATGCTTACCTTGTTCTCTATAGGCTGCTGAAATAGTTCCGCTGCTTGATGGGACAGTGGACCTTCTCCTTTTGCTTTCACAAAAAGGGGGCAATCAGATGAGCATACAGATCACTATTTGGTTTGTTTTTGGAGTAGTATATATATATATGGAATGGAACAGCTCACTCTATCTATCTATCTATCTATCTATCTATCTATCTATCTATCTATCTATCTATCTATCTATCTATCTATCTATCTATCTATCTATCTATCTATCTATCTATCTATCTATCTATCTATCTATCTATGATAGAGGTATGTTTTCAATAAGAGCTATCCATCCTGCCCCTTTTGGCAGCTGTTCCATTCCTTTCTGGCACAAACACAAGGGCTGCAGTTTACTTGATGGGACTGGGAGCGCTCCTGATTATCTTGTTCTGCAGTCTGTATGATTTCTTAATTCAGTCCCAAACAAAGCTGTGGGTGGTATTTTCTTCAGTGACAACCCTATGGAGTATGCAGTGAGTAGTGACAGTAGAAAGGTCAGCCAAAAAACCTTCTCCTGTATTTTCCTCTTCTCATAATTTTTTGAGATATTTTCCAAAGTGACACAGCACTGTGTCTGATATAAGGTGTATCCAATGCTAGGTTGATGCACTGTTGTAGCACTATGCCAGTTATGAAATTATATTTACTAAAGAAATTCACCACAGCCTATGGAATGGCATTTGTGGCAAATAGCAAGGCAAGGGTAGAGGAGGGGGTGCCAATATTCAAAAGGAGGATAAATTAAAGAGCTCGTGCTATCTGGATCCTTTTGATGGGCAAATAAAGTATTCATTGTGAATGGAAGGCTCACTTAAGTGTAAGATAAAATAGATTGCATGAAGATAAAGTCTTGTTAAACACAACATGGATCACTCCTAATTCCTCTGTCAAGTAATTCCCCCCAAAAGCCCTTCTTTCTGGGAGATGCAGGCTTGTTGCCTATATAAGATAAAGAAGTAGGCCTCCCACGAAGTAGTGAGACTCTGAGAGTCTGAAACTACAGAATCAATTTGAGGCTCTTTTCCTCATCACAACTCATGAGGAATGCACAGAGGAACAACTGGTTCCACCTGAGGATCTCTCCCTCATCATACTTGATGAGATACAGGAAGACAAACAACAGGAACAAACTGAAGACCTCTCCCTTAATATAGTTGATGAGGTGCCTGTAGATGAACAGGCTGCAGGAAAGAGGCTGCTTATACAAGGTGATTCAATTGTTAGAAATACAGAGGGATGGATTTGTGATGGGCATGATAACTGTATGCTGACTTGCCTGCCAGGTGCAAAGGTTGTAGACATTATGAGAAATCTAGATCATTTGTTAAAGAAAACTGGGAAGGAGCTAGTGATCACGGTACACATTGGTACCAATGATGTTTGGAAGGCAAAGCGGTAAGTCCTGGAAGTCAAATTCAGGTTGTTAGGAAGAAGATTGAAGTCCCAGACTTCCAAGGTAGCATTTCCAGAAGTGCTGCCTGTTCCTTGTGCAGGAACCACCAGGCAGGCAGAGCTCAGAAGCCTCAATGCATGGATGAGGCAATGGCGTCAGGAGGAGGGCTTCAGATTTGTCAGGAACTGGAGAACATTTTGAGACAAGCCAAACCTATTCAGGAGGGACGGCTTGCACTTGAACCACGATGGGACCAGAATGCTTGCACTCAACATCAAAAAGGCTGCAGAGCATCTTTTAAACTGATGACTGGGGGAAAGCCAACAGGAGCTGGGCAGCATCCGGTTCGGGAAAGTGTCTACTTGAGTAGTGAGAAGGATGCAATAATTACTGAGCAGAGTGAGGAGCTAGTCACCAGCATTCCAGCAGAAGGATGCAAGAGGCAGTCTAACGAACGATGCAACTGGACTCAAAAGACTGCATCAGAAAAGCATATATAAATGCTTGTATGCAAATGCCTCCGGAACAAAATAGGGGGGCTTGAATACTTAAAAATAGATAAAAATATTGATATTATTGGCATCACTGAAACCTGATGGATGGATGATAATCAATGGGAAACAGTTATCCCAGGCTATAAACTGTACAGGAAGGACAGGAAGGGGCAAACAGGAGGTGGCATAGCCTTGTATGTCAAAGAAGCAATAAAATTGTATTAATTGAAATATCTAAGTGATTTGAAGTCACCATTAGAAACTCTGTGGGTAAGAGTATCGGGCCACAAGGATGGTCTAACAGTAGGCATATGCTATCGGCCTCTGACCCATCCCCCTGTGGGAGACTGGCAGTTGGAGAATGTTGTAAAGGAGGCATCCAAGAAGGGAAACCTGGTTATAATGGGGGAACTTCAATTATCCTCACATAGACTGGGTGAACTGTTGTTCAGCACATGATAAAGAGATAAAGTTCCTAGATATGCTAAATTATTGTTCCCTGGAACAGATGGTTGAAGACCCAACTAGAGGATATCAATGGCTATCAATATGGATGCCTAAGGACAACCTCTGGGTTGGAGAAATAGGTAGGATGTCAGTACCATTTGTGGGGAATCATAAGCAGGTGAAGCCATCTGCTTGTGAATACTCTGAAGCAAATAGTGAGCCACTGTGTGAGACAGAATGCTGGACTGGATGGCCTGTGGCCTGTTCCAGCAAGGCTGTTCTTATGTTCTTATGTTCTTAATTTCCTTCACTACAGGAATATGGAGTAAAAGAACCTGGAAGGTTGCCTTACTCTGCCTGAGGAGGGACATGACTGAGACCTACAAAATTATGCTGTGGATTAGAGATGGGCACAACTTGAAAAATTTCTTTTTCGAGTTGTCGTTAGTCAGGCCGGTCCCGTTTAGGCTCGTTTCCGGTTTTCGCGAAAATTCACAAAAATTAGTTGGTTCGTTTTTTCATTTTTTTGTTGTCGTTAGTACTGGTTTTTTTTGGGGGGGGGGAGCGGGCTCCTGGAGGCACCTCTGTGGGGTGGGTGCCTCCTCTGGCCCGCTATAAAGGGAAAGTGGGCTCCAGGAGGCACCCGTGGGTGCCTCCTATCCTCACCCACTAGGAAGGGGAAGCAGGCTCCAAGAGACCCCTCTACATGGGGGTCTCCCCTCCTCACCTGCTGCTGCTGCAAAATGGTATGCAATAGCCATATGGATATGCATACCAGTTGCAGGCTATGAGACCAGTGAGAGTGATAGCGTCATGCCTTCCTTGCACAAGGCTCTCGCACCGCCATGTCTCACAAAGAAGGGAATCGTACTTGCGTGTAGTGCAATATGCAAGTAGATCTGGCTTAGGGTTAAGGTGGGTTAGTGCAAGGGCTAGGGTTAGGCTAGTGACGGTTAAGGTTACGGTGGGCTAGTGGGTTGCACCTCTGGGTGCCTCTCTGACCCACTAAGAAGACAGTCTGTGACGTATGGGTAAGGAGTCAAGGGTTAGAGTTAGGGTTAGGGGGCTAGGGCAGGTTTTAGGGGGCTTTTTGGCACATCCCAGAAGTCTCCATGGCCAAGTGGCCATGCGTTTGGTGGGATGGCTCCAAAAATTTGCATGGTCGTCCACTCCCACCACATGGCTGGCCACTCAGCCAGCCCATCATTGCGCAGGTGTAAAAAAAATAAAATAAAATAAAATCAATGGAGGACAGAGGAGGAGAGGAGAGACATTTTGTTGCAAGAAAAAACCCACTGCTACTGTGAAAAATCTGGCAGTTTATAAATTTTCGTGTGTTTCTGTTGTGCTTGTGTGTTTTTGGACCACGATTTCAAAAGCAATATTGCGTTCGCCGCCCCATTTTGGATCCCCCACCCGCACCGCATGGCATGGCGACTCGAGTCCGGCTGCCCAGGACAGGGGGGAGGCGGGACCCCCTCTCCAAAAACCACCCCTCCGGTAGGTGCCCTGCGCCCTTAGTCAAGCAGGCATTTTTCTGCCTGCTTTTTTGGCCCGGGAATGGGTGGGGGGAGAGTTTAAAAGTTTTTTCCTGTGCTGTCCGTGCCGCTTGCTTGCGCTTTAATTGCGGCGGCCGGCGGCCGGCGAGACTGGGCTTTTTGCTGGCTGCCTGCGAGCCTGCGGCAAGTCCCACCAGAGCAGCCCAGGATGGGGGATGGGGGGGGAGGCCGGGGACCTCCAGAAACAACCCCTCTGGTAGGTGCCCTGAGGCACGGCAGGCATTTTTCCGCCTGCTTTTCGGCCGGGAACCAGGTTTTTTTAACTTTTAAAAACTTTTTTCTGTGCCGCGTGGCATCGCACGATCGCGTGATACAAGGAACGAGCACGACAAATCAGACCAAAATTGTTCGTTCGTCGGTTCGAGCTCGAAGTCTGGCGGAGTAATTCCCGTTACCGTTTCTGTAGAGTAACGGAAACGAGTAACGGAAACGGAAACGGGAATACCGCTAAGTCGTGCCCATCTCTACTGTGGATGCATCAAGTGGTTATAGGGAATCTCTTCTCTGTCTCACACAATACCAGAACCAGGGGTCATCGCTCAAATTGAGTGTCAGGAGAGTGAGAACAAAGAAAAGAAAAAAATTCTTTACCCATCATGTTGTTATTGTATGGAACACCTTGCTGCAGGATGTGGTGATGGCATGTGGCCTAGATGCCTTTAAAAGGGGAGCTTTTCTGGAGCTCCTCCAGAAAAGTGCATTGCAAGTTACAGGCCATGATGGGGATGTGTGTGTTATCTCCAGGCTTAAAAGGAGGGCACATCAAAATGCCTGGCGCAGGGGGAGTGGCATCCAGAGACACCTTTCTAATTGTCTCATTGGCTTCCAAAGGCATCTGGTGGGGCCACTGTGAGATACAGGAAGCTGGACTAGATGGTTCCCTTGGTAAGTGTCTGTGCATTGGAGCTCTTGAATTATGCCTGGTGAATTCTTGGGGAATTCTGCAGTTGGAGTGCAATAAAAGACTCCTTGTGTTAAAAAAGAGAAGACTTTATATCTAGTTAGGATCTGGGTGCTTTAGACCTAAGACATCATGGGGACTAGGAAAACCTTCACAAGGATCACCATAAGTCAGGATCAACTTGATGACATATTAGCTGGCTGAATAGATCAGTGAGTTGGAGCACACAGTTGTGGTGTCAGGGGTTGGGAAGTTTCATTCACCACTGTGCCTTGTAGGAAAACAGCCAGCATGTAGGGCTTTGGCTAAGCTACACAGTTTCTGAGTGTCCCCAGAAGAAGGGAATTGCAAACTATTTTTGAGTACTTTGTACCTAAGGAATCCAGGAAAGGGCAGTGATAGGTTGGAATTGTCTTAACATTCTAGATGCATAAACAGAACAGGTTTCTGGAACAGAATCCATAGTTTTCAGTAGTAAAACCCACATGGAAGTTCCTACTTCAATTTTTTCATTTCCGGCAACTCTGAGTTGCATATCAGGAAATATTCACCACACATACTATGTTTATATATGGATTTGGGGCCATATAAAACAGAGAATACTCTGACAGTACCCAATATTTATGAAGTATATTTTCACACATATTGTGTCATATTGATTTTAAATGCCATGGAAATTGGCCATGTCACAATATTTTAAAGCTTACTTTCTATTTTGTCAGAATGATCTTGAAAAATAATGTGTTCAGCATTTTTATAAAATTCCTAACATATGGACATATGGAAAATATATTCCATGTTCATGAGGGACAATGATTTTAAATGTAGGGTGTAACAAGTATATGCTGGCTAAACTCAAGAAACTTTGTTGGTCTACTTCTAAGGTTACAGAATTTAAACTTAAACTATGTTTTGCATATCTCTATCTGTAGAAATGTATTCTTTTTCATTAGTGATATTCAGGGTTTTATTTTTCACATGATCCCAAATTCAATCTTCAAAACAACTTTGTCTTAAACTAACAGTTTATCTCACAATTTTGACTAGACTCTGGTAGCTGACTAGATCTGTTTGTGGATTATTTTAATCCTTGTTAGTCTGCCTATTTATTTATTTATTTATTTATTTATTTATTTATTTATTTATTTATTTATTTATTTACTGCAGTTCTTTTATCTTGTCTCCCACCTCCTACAAAAGTACTCAAGGGAATTTTAAAAATAAAATATGGGGAAAATCAATTGCAACATGAAACAAGCATCACTCCATTTAAACACAATATTACTACCAAGAAAAAAATACAGCACCCATCTGCTTAAAAGACGTCTCAATATCAAATGAGGACAGTTGCTCCCTGTCCATTAAAGAAAGATAAAGCAATAACAAAAAACAAAAACAAAAATGCAAAACCAAAACCAAAACCAAAACAAAGCATAAAAATGAAACAAAACAAGAACAGAACACAAAAAAGAAACAACACCATAATACTGGAACAAAACAAAAAAAGGTGACATCACTAACCATGCCTCAGGTGAGACCAAACACACATAAATGCATAACTGTATGACCAAAATGATTTTTAAAAAGGAATATTTTGTTTTGAAAGTGCAGGTACCAGGCATGTTGGTAAGTCATAGAATCATAGCATCATCATAGGTTTGGAAGGGACCTTGGAGGTCCAATCCACCCTCCCTTCCTGCTAGCCTGAAGCCTGACAAATGGGGAGGGGTGGGTGGTTTCCGAGTCGTGGGTTGAGTCCAAGTGATTGAAACAAACAAACAAAACTCTGAATTGCGTTGGAGTGGAGTTCCACTTGACAGTGAATCTCCCAACTTGAGTCCCTGCCCCTGGCAGGGTCCATTTTGATTAGGGACTACTTAGAAATTTAGTTTAGCCCTTCAATCTTCTTGTTACATTACCACCCCCAGTGGCCATCCAGGTGCTGGTGAAAATACAGTGACTAGGTACCTTGGAGTTTTCTGAAGCCAAGAAAAGTTCGAAATTAATCTGAAATATTTTAGTGCCTATCAGAAAGTTCTCCTGAGCGAGGCGTATTACTTTTACACAGGTGCAATTTTTTTAGGCAATGTGCAAAAGTGTTCTTTGTTCTGTACAATAATTTGTTGTTTGCTTTTGCTTCTATTTCATGGTGGAAAAGGATGCATAGTGAAATTGTAGCTGTGTCTATATTTTCTAAAGTTATCCCATTGACTACAACAAGGCTTACTTCCAAGTATGTGTGGTTTGGAGTGAATGCTCAGTGCTGCCAAAACCCGGCCACCCCAGCTTGTGTTCTACATAAAATAGTTGCCAAGTTCCTCTTTTTTTAATGTCCCAATCTTCCTGTTCCAAAATCATGAACAAACAGATCGTTTATTTATTTACTACCAAAATCTCTTTCATTATGATGCATGGAGAGTACATACGTGTGAAGAAAAAGCTTATATATTCCTGTCAGTGAGAGCCAAGTCACGCAGCGGTGAAACCAACAACATTCAGAATGGACTAATGGTTCAGGAGAAATTTCTTTGAAATTTATCTCAGACTGTACCCTAATTAATATTAACTCCCATGACCTATTCTCCCTTAAATGGTCATCTTTGTTAGTACTGGCAGACACTAGAGATGGGACCTTATTGGTAGTGGTTCTGTATCTGCAGAACTCTTTTCAGAGGGGGAAATGGATCTTTTTATCATCATCACTTAGTACTAAGCATCTTTCTGATTGCGTCTAGTTGAGGTGAAGGGATGTTTTTCTGTAGTAATTAGTTATGTATAGTATGGCTACCTTGACACTGTTCTAATTTTAATAATAAAGTTTATACTTGTATTGTATGCCAATGGCCTGTGATTATTTTTTTTAAACAGTTATAAAGAGTGGCTCTATATTTTAAAACTACAGTCTGATTTTTCTAGTTTTGTTTTACTTTTGTGTGGAATAGATAAAAATATTGATATTACTGGCATCACTGAAACTTGGTGGATGGATGATAACCAATGGGATACAATTATCCCAGGCTAAAAACTGTACAGGAAGGACGAGAAGGGGCAAATGCGAGGTGGCGTAGCCTTGTATGTCAACGAAGGGAGAAAATCGTACAAATTGGAATATCTAGGTGGTTTCGAGTCACCATTAGAAACTCTGTGGGTAAGCTTATCAGGCCACAAAGATGGTCTAAAAACACCACATTTATAAACCGATTTGGTCTGAACTTTCTGCAACAAACCAGGAAAGGGACCTTGGTGTCCTGGTGGACAGATCAATGAAGGTATCAACCCAGTGTGCCACAGCAGTGAAAAAGTACTTTTTCACCCAGAGTATCACTGGTCTGTGGAACTCCCTGCCAGAAGAAGTAGTGACAGCTGTCAGCCTTGACAGCTTTAAGAAAGGATTGGACAAGTTCATGGAGTAGAGATGGGTACGAAACAAAAAAAATGGTGTTTTGGTTTTTTGTTTGTCGTTGAGAGGTCTGTTTCGGTTCATTTCCGTTTGTCGCGAATTTTTGGAAAAATTTCATTTCCATTTTTCATTTTTTTGTTTGTCGTTTCTACCCGTCTTTTGCGCGATTTTTAAAGCATTTCTGTGTGCAGGCGTCCCCCAATGCCCCAGACCAGAGGGAAAACACTAAAAAAAAAAAAAAAAAAAAAAAGGATGCTGGCAGAGACGCAGTATAGACTAGGTATGCAGGGAGGCTGCAAAGCAGTGATGGGCATTGCCCAGGGTGCAAGGCAGTCGCAGAGTGACTGCACTGTGGGGCAAGGGAGGGTACTCACCGAGAGGTACGCACGCACACACACAGGGAGGTTGCAGGACTGAAGCTAGAGTCACAGAGACAGCAATCCCACCCTAACTCCCACCAGAGACTGCAAGGAGGACGGGGGCTGCCAGAGCTTTTTATGCCCTCTGTGGCTGCAAGACCTGCCCAGTCTGCAATCTGGGCATGCTATTGGTTGAACATGATCCCATCACATGGCTTGCCTCCATTTTGTGGCTGGTGGCGACATCATTTTTAAAGGGAAAAGAAAAATACATTGCAATGGGAGAAGACAAGAACAAGCGTTTTAAGGACCCCAACCCCCTGGTAGGTAATAATTTCAAATAATTATCACATTATCGCTGTGTTTTTTACAGATGTCCAGGGTGTTTTAATACCCAAGAAATCAATCAATAT
Organism: Phrynocephalus forsythii; assembly: GCA_029282475.1. Taxonomy (NCBI): domain Eukaryota; kingdom Metazoa; phylum Chordata; class Lepidosauria; order Squamata; family Agamidae; genus Phrynocephalus; species Phrynocephalus forsythii. The sequence continues at coordinate 111,794,794 of JAPFRF010000002.1, forward strand.
TAGGCATCTGGGAGCCATTTTGGGTTGATGTCCCCTAACTCCCCTTAAAGGGAAAAAATACAGCGATCTGAGAAAAGACATAAATGCATCTTTTAAGGACCCCAACCCCCCTGGTAGGTATTATCAGACAATATAAATAATTATCGCTGTGTTTTTATGGATGTCCAGGGCATTTTTTAACATTTAAAACAGCTCATTTCATTGCACATCGCCATTAATGGAAACAAAACATAACGACCACAATTTTCATGGTTCTGTTCATTTCGTTGCATTTTCATCACAATTTTCGTTAGTCGTTTTGTTACGTAACGGAACAACTAACGAATAACGGAAACGAAAAATGTTCGTTCCATGCCCATCTCTATCATGGAGAACAAGGGTATTGTGGACAAACTCTGGGTTGGAGAGATAGGCAGTAAGTATATTTTTCAATGCCATTTGCAGGGAATCGTAAGCAGGTGAAAACAACTGCTTGGGAATACCCTGAAGCAAATGGTGAGCCACTGTGTGAAACAAAATGCTGGACTGGATAGGCTATGGGCTGTTCCAGCAAGGCTGTTCTTATGTTCTTATAGTTATCTCGTGACATAACTGTGTACTGTAATGCTTGTTTAGCTATATGTCATACAAGTTATATCATACTTGGAGAATGCTTAAGGTAGTGTTAAATCCGAAGACCCCATTTCTACTCATTTCAAGCTGGTGCCAAGGCTCCCTGTCTCAGTGTAAACTGTCTACATTTACCAAGGCAACTGCACAAATCCTCCTCCTCCTCAAGATCCAGAGGGAGGAACTGAAGAGACAGGCCCTTTGTACACGACCCCTAAACTCCGCCGCAAATGGCTCCCAGCTCCGGAGCTTAAAATTGTTTCCCCACCAGCTCCAGAGTTTACAGATAATTAAGTGTGACCACGCCCACCTAAGCGTGTCCCAGCGCACTTTTCAGGTACCTGCTCTCTGGAGGTGAAAATTCCTGATGCGGATATAACGTAGTGACTGCCCGGCTCTCCTTGCTTCTGTTTGTTCTTTTTTTGCCCCCTGCCCCTTTAAGAAATCTGAATGCAGTGCCGGGACGGCAGAACGGAGGTGAGCGGCATTCTTTCCTTCCTTTTTTTCTCCCTCCCCTCACGCAGCCAGCAGCCAGGGGTGCGGAGGGGGTGGGAACGCAGGAACAGCGACAAACCCCTAAGATCTCTGGTCCGAATTTAAGTGGCCAGCGGATCTTAGGGGTCCTGTGAAAAGGCCCACAGTCGGTTGTGCCCAGAATATAGTGTGGACAAAGAGGGTGATGGGAACTAGTACATTACAGTAAGTGAGCCTTCCCAAAACAATATCAGCACAAGGCCTCAGGAAGAAAAGCACCCTACCATCCACACACCTTGGTAGAAAGTCACAGCTGGGAAAACTCCGCATTTGCCAAATGTTGTGGCACCAGTATTTTTTTTAAATAAACATTTTTTGATTTCCCCCAAAGATCGAACAGGTCCAGAGGAAGGTGACCAGGATGGATAAAGGTCTGGAAGAAATGTCTTAGAAGGAGTGGCTTAGGGAGCTGAGAATGTTAAGCCTTACAAAAAGAAGATTGAGAGCAGATATGATAGCCATGTTTAAATATCTGAAAGGGTGTCATATCGAAGAGGGGACAAGTTTGTTTTCCATGGCTTCAGGGACTAGGACTCGGAGCAATGGTTTCAAACTACAGGAAAAGAGATTCCATTTGAACATTAGGAAGAACTTCCTGACAGTTAGAGCTGTTCGGCAGTGGAATACTCTGCCACGGAGGGTGGTGGAGTCTCCTTCTTTGGAGGTTTTTAAGCAGACGCTGGATGGCCATCTGTCAGGGGTACTAGGACGGGGGTTCCTGCCTGGCAGGGGGTTGGACTGGATGACCCTTGAGGTTTCTTCCAACTCTATGATTCTGTGATTTTGATGATTCTATGAAAGGCATCCTTTTTTTCAAAAACGAAAAAAAAGGCTCTTCCTATCATGTGGCCCCCAACGATTAAATGGATCCCATACCAGCTTTGGGATCTTTAGGAGTGAGGGTGGTGGCCTGGGATTTCGTTATTTATGAAAAGGTGCTGTGGCTAATGACATCATGGATCTTATGTGGTTTAAGGTGCAGAACAGGATTTCAGCCGATATGTTATTTCACCATCCCTGCAAATGGAACTCGTATTCACAACAATCCCCTATATTGTCTTCAGTATTTGGCAGTATTTAACTACTTACGCCTAGCTTTTCTTTAGGCACTTTAGGCACTTCCTTGCCCCAGCCTTTCCTCTGAGATCTCTATTACTTTTCATACCATAAGCATGTAGGCCCTTTTAATGGCACTTTCCCATTAAAATCTGGAACCGTTAGTGGTACAATCTCGGGCAATCAGCCTGACACATTTAACATCACTCCGGGGATAAAATTACCAGTCTGGGAGAAAAAAAGGACTTAAATAAAATGCACTTTCAAGCATTCACAACATGTAAGGTTTTTAGCTTTCATTTTTCTTACTTGTGACTCTCTGGGGTCCATTTGGGAAACCGTTCTGCCCCATTTGCTCCAACTTTGGAAGAATATTTCTCTGAATGGCTGTGGAATTGAGTGGTTCTAAGTAATTTATATATGAATCTGTGTGCACTAGTTCCTTCTTTATATAACATACAGCAGACGAAATATGTAAAGAGGAAAGGAGGAGGGTTGGGGAAAATCCAGATTCATGTGCTTGTACTCTTATACTAGATAGAGTAAGTACATAATGACACATATTCCCTCGCTCTGATGCCAATCTGTCATATTGTAGCCTGAGCAAGAAATAGAGTCTAGAATAGGGCATATGCATTAGTGTAACCACTAGGAATAAGGACCAGGTTTTATTTTCATTTATTCCTGTTGGATATCTTTCACCCTCATATGATGTCTTTAAGGAGTTTTTGGCTGGGAGGGGCCTTTCTCGGCTGGGTTTGCTGTCTGTCAATTCAGCAATAGCCAACTGTTTCCTTTTCTGCCTCAGAGTTCTTTTTTCCTGCATTTTTCTTCTGAATCAGGGTTCAGCTAGTGTTCTCTGTTGGTGATTTATGGAGTCAGAAGTGAACTGTCAGACTGAAGTGTTGTGTCAGCAATGCCACCCGGTCAGTTTCTTAATAATTAAGCAAATGATCCAGTGAAGGTCAAGTAAGGTAACAATATTCCACACACATAATACATTTGTTTTTATATAAGAAGAATTCTTGTCAGGAAGCCTTCCTAAAAAGGAATTCCAACAGGAGATGGAGTCACTCTGATTCCCATCCTTCGCCATCCATGGTTAACCCATGTTGGGTTGAAAACCCAGAGGATAATTGAGGATGGGAATCAGAATGACTCTTTCATCTAATGCAGGGATGTCCAAACTGTGGACCTCCAGATGTTTTGGACCACAACTAGGGTGAGAATTCATTTGGTCACCAAAAATCAGAGTTTTTCTGACTGACCTGAATTATGTGGTACAGGCAGTATTTTAATACTTGAGTAAGTTAAATTAAATTTGGATTAGCAAAATTTATATCTCATTTTTGCATTGCATCATGTACCATCAAATTGGAACTGAATTCCAGGGCTTACAAGGTAAAGCAGATATTTAAGGGATGGCTTTATCTGTTCCAGACTCTCAGTGAATTTTCATGGCGGAAGGATTTGAAAACAGGCTTCCTGAATCCTCCAGTCTATCCGTTAAAACACATTGAGTATCCTCATCTTTTCATTAGTTACATGTCATTAGTTACATTTATATCCAATAATTCAGTATAGCATATGGCTTTCCTTCTTTCATACTTTTCATAACAACGCTGTGAAGTAACTCAGGCTGAAAGTCATGATTGTCCAAATTCATCAAGTGAATTTCTTGGCTCAGTTGGGGCCTAAAACTGAGTCTCTGTCCAAAATTAATCATCATACCACTCTGGCTTCCTACTAGTTTATATTAGAACAGTCAAAAGGACCGGCTTCCCCACACCAAGGTGTAGAGCCATGGGTGAAGCCAGTATGGTGGTTCCATTTTTCAAGGTTCGCTATCACAGATATTTAACGTTCTCTTTGCTAGCCCATGTTTACTAAGCTAACTTTTATCTAATTTAACCAGTGCTGTAGTAGTCCAGCAATCTGATATATTTTTTTTTTGCTCTTTCCGCCATCGCTATTACTATTGGTAGTAGTAGTATGACCATTGGTGCCTCCAAATTTATCTGTCAGGACTTACGTCTTAGACATGTTGGGATGCATTTGGAGGTCTTAGGATTTTAGGATTTTAGGATCCTAGGAGGATATATGTTTTAATTTATTATATTAGGGATTTGTGTTCTGTTGTTTTGTGATACTTGTTGTTAGCCGCTTAGAGTCCTCTGTTGGAGATAAGCGGGATACAAATATAACAATAAATAAATAAATAAATAAAATCTGATTTTTCTCTCCCAGTATGATCTAGCCTCATAAATCATGGTGTGATGTTGACTAATGAATCAGTCTTCTTGAAGAGGAGACAAATCTGGGTGCTGTATTCCAGTGGTGAGGCGTCGGCAGCTGTGGCATGATGATGGCAGTTGCCCGAAGGGAGCAGGTAGCCCCCCCCCACACACACACTGGGCAAAAAGGGAAAAACCACCATGAACCACCATTTTTCAGGGTCATGCCCTAGTTGTAGCAAATATTTCCTTTTTCAGGCAGTAGCATCCATTGACTAGATTTTCACTCTCAGTGCTCTCCCTGATGGAAAATGGAGAGGCGTCCATTTTGACTGATTTTCTCCTGCCTCCACAGCACCTATCATTACGTTGCTCATCACTGGGGATGACAAAGAAGCAATGACAACAGCAACAAAAATCCTCCCCTCCCCTCTCTTCTGCTTCTGGAATCCCCTTTTTCTTCAAAAGAGAAAGCAAAAAATTCTTCTAGAATCTCTTCCACTCTGGGTAAACAGATGCTTAAGCCAACTCAGCTATCTTCTATATACAGAAAATCACGCTATTAACTACTCATACTGAACAGCACAAATTATTATTTTAATTGCCTTTCATAAATAATCTCATGCCATGGTAAAAAGAGCAAGATAAGATGCTTAGAAACCTGTTTAAGAGAGAGAGAGAGAGAGAGAGAGAAACACATTTTGCACTTAAGAATAAATTAATCATATTGCATTTTTTAGATTTGCAGTGTTTCTTCTTCTCTGACTCTGAGATAAAACTGAATTCATACTAATTAATTTCATGTATCACCTCCCTATGCTTCAAGTTAGCTATGTTGCCCTCTGACCAGGAACTCTTTAGACTACAGTCAGAATGAATATTTTGGAAATTTGTAGTAGCCAAATATTCAACCTTTGGAATAATGTATGTCGTGGTCTTAAAAACACACACCCAAACCTTAAATGTCATAGGAAATTATGATGATTTTTTTCTTCCCTGGGAATACAGTACTGTTAATAATTCAAAACTGCTACCAGGTCAGTTACCAGAAACATTGACAATTGGTGCTCTGGAGAAAGTCACTAACTTTGGCCAGCTTTTCATTACTTAAAAAATGGACCATGTTTGAGCTGCTTAGAAGAGCTGCTCTATAAATAGCTTAGCAAAGCACAATGTGAGTTGTGTCCTAGCCCGGGTTTCCATTATTTCAGCTGCAGAAGGCATGCTATTAATATAGTATCCATGTGCAGAAATGGTTTGTTAATTTTTAAATTTATGCTTGGAACAAATACATATGCTTGACCCTCTGTTAAAGCAGCTCCATGGACTGCTTATCCATTTCAGGGCACAATTCAGTGTGCTGGTTTTAATCTATAAAACCCTAAGCAGCTGTGGTCCAACCTCTCTCAAGAACTGTGTCTCTCTTTATGGGTCTCTCTCGGTGTTACGATCATCGGCAGAGCTTTTGTTCCCACCGCTAGAGATGGGGGAACGAACCATGTACCATGAACCACATACCACAAATCACGCCCCCATCCATGAACTGACAAATCAGTTCATCAATTTGTGGTTTGTTTCCCCTGTTTTTTAAACAGCACCCGGTTGTCTTAAAAAACTGAGTCCCCACAAAAATCAACCCATCCTCTCCTTACTTTTATTGATGGGGGCCACCCAGCACAGCTCCCTCTATGGCAGTGGTGGTGAACCTTTGGCACTCCAGATGTTTTGGGCCACAATACCCAGGATTCTAAGCCTGTACGGCCAAAGGCAAAGGATTGTGGGAGTTGTGGTCCAAAACATCTGGAGTGCCAAAGGTTTGCCACCATGACTCTATGCAAACCATCACCTCTTTGTAAGGTGGGTGCTTGCACAAAGGGAGCCAGCCTGGAGTTGGCCCCTGCAACCAGCCAGCCAGCCAGCCAACCCACGCACCCACCAACCAACTTTATTCCTTGCAGGAGCAGCTAGAAGGGAGCCTATTCCTGGAAAAAAATTGGACAGAAGAAAGGTAAGGAGGACACAGGGCTTTGGAGGGAGAGGGGGCTTTTGTTTGTTTGTTTGTTTAGACAGCCACAAGCTGCCTAAAAAGTAAAAAAAATAAAAACTTGAGCAGTGGGGAAATTCCTTCCCAGAGCTCAGCCTAGGCAATATCTATCCGATCACAGTTACTGGACAGAGAAATCTTTGCCTTTGCTCCTGGAAGAGATTTCTACCCCCTCCTCACTACTTATGCCTCCAAGAAAGCAAAGTGTTCTGCTTATATACCGTCCCATACCACTTCAAGTAGTCTTTGGGCGGTTTACAGTTTTAATTATGGTATGCAGGCTACACATTGCACCCCGCCCGCAAGCTGGGTACTCATTTTACTGACCTCAGAAGGATGGAAGGCTGAGTCAACCATGAGCCTCCTACCTGGGATCGAACCCCAGGTCATGAGCACCGTTTTACCTGCAGTACAGGCATTTAACCACTGTGCCATGGGGCTCTTTTTATAGCTGATCCATGGGGGACATGGGTAGAGAGGGAAGCCCAAGGAAAAGAAGAATTAAATGTGGAAAATCCATTACTTCGTATTTGTTGGGGTCCCTGGATGTAATGAATACAAAGGGATGAATATCTTACAAATCACCAATATTTGTTGATATCACTGATTCATTTTTAATTCCTCCCCATTTATACCCACCACCTTTGCATGTGCTTTTGGTGAGTACACAGGAGAAGACCTTCTCCATTGCTGCTCCTCTTTCTTTGGTGGCCATATCTTTGCTGTCCTTCTGTAAGCAGACAAATGTTTTTTTCATCAGAATAATTTCCCTATTTGTATATTTATTGATTTTAGCTTTAAATGCTGCCTTTTAATGACACAAACTGCCTCAGGTCCTTTTTAAGAAGAAAGGCAAGGTAAAATCTTTTAAATAATAGTAATTAGAGATGGGCACGAAACAAAAAAATGGTGTTTGGTTTTTTTGTTTGTCGTTGAGAGGTCTGTTTCGGTTCATTTCCATTTGTTGTGAATTTTTTGAAAAATTTTGTTACTGTTTTTCGTTTGTCGTTTCTACCCACTTTTGCGCGATTTTTAAAGCATTTCTGTGCGCAGACATCCTCCAATGCCCCAGACCAGAGGGAAAACACTAAAAAAAATGGATGCTGGCAGACACACAGTATAGACTAGGTATGCAGGGAGGCTGCAAAGGCAGCGGTGGGTGTTGCCCAGGGTGCAAGGCAGCCGCAGAGTGACTGCACTGTGGGGCAAGGGAGGGTACTCACCAAGAGGTATGCAGCACGCATGCACACAGGGAGGCTGCAGGACTGATGCTAGAGTCGCAGAGACAGCAATCCCACCCTAACTCCCACTACCACCAGAGACTGCAAGGAGGACGGGGGCTGCCAGACCTTTTTATGCCCTCTGTGGCTGCCAGACCTGCCCGCCCAGTCTGCAACCTGGGCATGCTATTGGTTGAACATGATCCCACCACATGGCTGGTGCAACATTCATTTTAAAGGGAAAAGAAAAATACATTGCGATGGGAGAAGAAACAAACATTTTAAGGATCCCAACCCCCCTGGTAGGTATTATCAGACAATATAAAGAATTATCGCTGCATTTTTACGGATGTCCAGGGTGTTTTTAACATTTAAAACAGCTCATTTCATTGCGCATCGCCATTAATGGAAATGAAACGTAATGACCACAATTTTCATGGTTCTGTTCGTTTCGTTGCATTTTCATCACAATTTTTGTTTGTCGTTTCATTACATAATGGAAACGACAAATGGTAACGGAAACAAAAAATATTCGTTCTGTGCCCATCTCTAATAGTAATAATAAATAGAAACATTTTTTCCCATCCGCCCCTCCCTCGAAGAACAGTACCTCAGTCTTTTCAGGGTTGAGATTGAGCCTGTTGGTCCTGGTCAGGACTGTGGCCAGGCAGCAATCCAGGGTCTGGACTGCCATTGCAGAGGTGGAAAAGGAGAGATAGAGCTGTGTGTCATCAGCGTACTGATGACAGCAGACTCCAAAACTCCGAATGACCTCAGCCAGTGGTCTCATATAGATATTGAAGAGCATGGAGGAGATCGCTGACTCCTGAGGAACCCCACAAGAGAGTGTTCAGGGAGATGACAATTCTCCCATCAAGCTCACTCGCTGGGCTCGGCCCCCAAGGGAGGACTGGAGCCAGCTCAAGTCTGGACCCCAATCCCCACCTCAGAGAACCTGCCCAGGAGGATACCGTGGTTGATGGTATCAAAGGCTGCTGACAGATTGAGAAGGACCAACAGGGTAGAGGAACCCCTGTCAGCCCCCCTCAGTAGGTCATCATGCAATGTGACCAAAGCAGTCTCAGTCTCGTGGCATGGCCTAAACCCGGACTGGAAAGGATCCAGGACAAGGTTTTCCTCCAGGAATGACTGGAGCCACACGGCGGCAACTCGCTTCACCACCTTGCCCAGGAAGGGAACATTGGCTACGGGATGGTAGTTGGACATATTGTCCACAGCCAAGCCAGGTCTTTTAAGAATGGGCTTAACTACTGTCTCCTTCAGCCGACAGGGAAAAATCCCATCCCTGAAGGAGGCAGTGGTGATCCATGAAGCCCATTCCAACATGCTCCCTCTGGTGGTCTTAATCAGCCAATTTGGCCATGGGGACGAACGGAGAGGCCACCAGTCTGCAATGTGCCAGCGCCCTGGAGGCCTCAGATGAACTAACAGGTCCAAACTCGACATGGTACTTTATACCTAAAACCCTACCAAGGGTAAACATTGGCCAGAACCAACATTGTGGTGCATCATTATCGTAGTCATAATCAAACATGCACAGGAATGCATGACAATGTAATTGCTATTTTTAAAAAACTTCATAAGGAACAAACACTGTGTCACAGGATGGACAGCCTATGCTGGATAATGCCTTGTTGGTCTTTTAACATTCAGTTAGGCAACAGCAAGTGGCGGAGTCAACATGTGTGAAGCACACTGAAGGAGCATTGCCCTATTAGGAAGAAAGACGTCTGGCTTTGATTACTGATAATTATAGATAAGCTGCAGTTGACAATCATTTTCTGACCACAAAACTCAAATCAATCAGTTAAAGATTTCCTACAGCAGCACCCGGGGCCTAATCATTTCCAGTCTCTCCAAATGATCCATTAAGGCTTAGAAGCATGTCACAGCAGCGGCATTTCCACCGACCAGCCATTGCCACTACTTTTTGGCTAATTTCAAGCACACGATTTTGGCAGCTTACAAAATACACTCTGTTCGCAGAGGGAAAATTAGCTGAAACTGTAAAATTGCCAGCTTTGTTTATTTCATGGGAGGACTAAAAGGGGGATTGCTAAAATAAAAGAGAGCACAAATGTATGCATACTTCTTTCTTGTTCAGCTCTAGATTGCATCAAGGCCATATTTAGTGAGGCAATGAAATGAGATCAGAATTCCTGAACTCTAGCCCTTCACTGTCAAAACTAGAGATTAACACAAACCAATCCTAGAAGGAGATGCAATCCCACATAGAAAGCAAAGTCATCTACCCACGATCTGAATTGTCCTCTGTATTTGAACCATTTGCTGAGTTGTTGCTGAATATGAATGACTTCAACAGACTAATAGGCTACATTCAGATGATTTAAAAATCATGTAGTGACTTTGAAATACAGTGGTCCCCCACCCATTTGTGGTTCATATACTGCGGTCCCGCTATATCGCGGGAGCATGGTATATGAAAAAGGCCCCCTAGGGTAAGGGGGAAAAGGCCTGTTTCAGGCCCCCCTTACTTACCCCAGGACTGGCACTGCCCCAAACGGGCCTGTGAGGGCCTTCCTGAGCCTTCTGGAGGCCCCCCAGAGCCCAGGAAGGCCCTCATGGGCCCATTTGGGGCAGCACCAGGGTCGGGGTAAGTACAAGAGCCCCCAGCTAGGCACCCCAGGCCTGATCCGACCTGCATCCGCATATCACAGATTTTCAATTATCACAGGTAGGGTTGGGTCCCTAACCCCCACAATAGACGGGGGGGGGTCACTGTACTTCAAGAGGCATGTGAAAATCTTTCAGTCTCACTCTTGTTCTGTAAGGGTGCGGCTGTTCAAGTTTTATTTACAACCTTGCATGCTATTTGTAGTTTGAGTGAGTGGAAGGAACTTTTTAAAGCTAGGGTGACTGTCTAGCTAACTAGCACTAAACCATCGTTCTTGCCAGCTTTTGAAATTCAAAGAGAGCCCCAAATTCTCTACTGGGTATTCTGTGTTTTTCCAAAGTATTTTGCAATTTGTTCTGCCAGCGGAAGGAAATATTTGTTGAACAATTACATAGACAGAAGCAGAATCAGACAAAGTCAGAGCTTACTTACAACAAAAACAGCTATATTAGATAGATACACAGATAAGTTACATCGAGACAAATCAACAGCATAACATCATTTCATCATATATGGTGTACATAACCAGTACATAGCATAGAGAGACAAGAAATGGGTACCTTACCCACAAAAGGCCCATTGAACACTGATTAACAGAGCCCTTATATACATTTATCTGTCCAATCAGATGACACATTGCATCATGGCTATTGCAGCACTTTGCACCAGCCAAACCCATTTAAGCCCATTCTTTACACCTTCAGTCTAATAGAAAAAAACTTTAGACTGAATCACTGTGACTTTGCACATTTGCAGACTCCATCTTAGAAATCAATTACAGTGGACCGTTGTATAACAAACAGCTTGTATAACATAAAATTTGTACAGCATAAAAAATTCCGGAGATAGAGAAAATTTGCTTAACATAATCGCCTATGGGAAAAATCCATACAACATAAAAATGGGATCACTCCATTTTCAATGCGTTCCAATGGGAATTTGTCTAAAGGAAAATTTGCTTAACATAATTTCATTTGGTACGAATTAATTCCTTTATACAAGGTACCACTGTATATACATACAGACCATTTATTTATACACATGTCTAATACATAGTTTCACTAATAACTGACAGTGTTTCCTCGGTAGGCAGAGGCATAGCCAGGGTTTGGAGCGCCTGGGGACAAAGTTTGTTATTGCACCCTTCCTGCCGCCCCCCCCCCACATCGCACTCACCCGGCAACAGGTGTGGGTTGGGTGCGCGCACACATGGGAATGTGTGTGTGTGTGTGTGTGTGTGTGTGTGTGTGTGTGTGTGTGTGTGTGTGTGTGTGTGTGTGTGTGTGTGTGCGTGCGTGCGTGCGTGCGTGCATGCATGCACATGTGGCCTATGTGATTTGAACTTAAAACAATGTGTTTATCTTTGAGAGGACCATTGAGAAAGAGGCAATAACATATGTTAGTGTTAATCAGGGTCTTCTCTATTCCACTGTAATGGGGGCAAAAAAATGCAGACTGCTAACATTTGATGCAGGAAATACTGTAAACCTCTATCGGTGACTGACTAATGGCAAAGGGCTTCCAAGTGCTAGCAAAATTTATTTCTTCCTTGTTATTTTATCATTCCCCATTTAAAAAACTGCTGGGAGACAATATGTATCTGGGTGTGATTTTATACATTAATAAACAAATAGCTTCCATGTGATCGGGCCTACCAGGAGATGGTATAAGCATTTGTAAAAAACATTCATCTTAGAAAACCTCCTCGTCTGGTTTTCCATTCATATTTAGCATTTGGAAGTCACAGCCATGTAACGAATGTCTCTCCTGAGTAGTACAAATCATTTGGATGAGTCCTTTAAGGATATGCTATTGATTCTGCATTCTAGTGATTCCTGTTTGGGCATTCAGTATGTCATGCACTGCCATTGGCTGCCAATCCGTTTCTGGGCGCAATACCAAGTGCTGGTTTTGAACTCTAAAGCTCTTGACAGCTTGGACCCAAGCTATTTCAAGGAGCGGGCCTTCCGTTATGAACCTGGCCCAGTGTTAAGATAATCAGGGGAGGCCTTTTTTCTCAGTTCCACCACCTTCACAGGTACATTTGGTGGGAACTCTGGAGAAGACAATTTCTGTTACTATTCCCAGACTCTGGAACTCCCTTCCATGAGAAGGTAGACTGGCCCTATTTTTGCTTTCCTTTAGCTAGTAGGCAAAGACAGTTCTCTTCAGGTAAGCTTTCCCTCAATGACTGGCTGTGTGAGCGGTTTTTTTTTAAAGTGGATGGTTGTGCCTTACTGCTCTGAATGTGTTTTGGCATTGCTTATGTTTTTTAGTATGGTATTTTGTTTGAAACTTTTTCGTATGTGTATATTCACTGTTAGCTTTAATATTGATTTTCAATTATGTAAGCCACCTTGAGTCATTTTAAGGAGAAAGGCAGGGTACAATTTTTTTAAAAAAACACACACATTAGAATGGCATGAGTGGGTGAGCCACACTTGATACCTCTTCCAACTCCATTGCATTACATTAGCCTTCAAGCCAGCATTGCCTCAACTAATCCAATTGTTACTTCTGAGTAGAATAGTTATCGAATGGAGGGGGCTTGTTAAACAAGCATTTAGTGATTCAATGGGTCTCACCCCCTTGGGACTAACCATTGGATTTCTTTGAGCTGCTACAGTGATATTTGCAAAAGATGCACCTGGTTGTACAATAAACCCCCGCCTATCGCGGGGGTTAGGGACCCAACTTGACCTGTGATAATTGAAAATCCGCAATATGTGGATGCTGGGTTGGGTCGAGAATGGGGGGGCTCTCTGGGGGCTCTTGTACTTACCCCAGGCCTGGCATTGCTCCGAACAGGCCTTCAAGGGGCTTCCAGGGCCCTCAGAGGCCCCAAAAGTGCTTTCTGATCCGTCTCTTCTGGCTTACCAAAAGTCACTTCCGGTTTGCGGGGAAGCACTTTTGGAGGCTCTGACGGGCCTGGGAAGGCCTTTCCATTTTACCCCTGAAGGCCTTTTTTCATATACTGTGGACCCGCGATATATCGGGACCGCAGTATATGAACCGCGAAAGGGCAGGGGACAACTGTATATGGAGTGTTAGGACTGGGTGAAGGGTAAAAGTCAAGACAGCATGTTAGAGTCTCTAGCTGCATGGTTCGCCACATAAGACAGCACTCCATCATTTGTGATCACTGCTTCTCTGAGGGGATCTCAATCGATGAGAATGAGTCTCTACAATGATTCAGTGGTTATGTACTTAGATGTCTTATGTGGTTTCATTGGTTACTGTGATAAATGTCAATCATGTAGAATCCCTTTCAGGCAAATGAACTTCTCAATCCTCACTGGAGATGAACACAAAACTCGAGTGTAACCCTTGCCATCTAGTTCCTGTCAGTAATTTAAATACAATGAAAGCTTTTAATGAGTTTCTTGAGTGTGGGGCAGCATGTGTTCACTCTTTGCCCTTCCTCTTGGGCACACTTTAAATAACGCATTGTCTTCTGAATTCAAGTAAGGCTCAGTGAGAGAATTAATTGAATTTATGTTTCTCTGATGGATATAAGTCTTTGTTGCTTAGACCGAAATGAAATAAAACCTCGAGTGGAATTAATGTCCCACATTTTGACACCAGGAAGTACATTTTCTGAGTGGTGTGGTTTTGGTTCTTGCCACTTAAGACAAGGCAAGTAAATCCTAAAATATACAGCTCAGGGGGTGGCTTAATGACTACTTACATTGGGATTGTTTTCTCAGGATTTAAAAACTCTTATTACAGAAAACAGAACTGCTTTCATGACCACTGAAAGCACATAGGGACTTTTTCTTTCATGCCTGAACATCTCTGGTGTTTTTTTTTTTTTATAAAATGTGACTTTTGTATTTCAGCCCATTTAGAATCATTTTCTAAGTGATGCCATTCTCAGTGTAGCAATGCCATATATCCTTAAAACAGCCTGAAATTAATCTGAGCAAATCTCAAGCCCTACAAAGTCTTGTACAAGACTTCTTTGTTATGCCCTTGAAATGTAGCTTTTGGAAAGCCGATCCTCAGACAAACCAAGTGGCTTCAGACATTGACAATTTTTGCAATGGCTTACATCAGTCATTTCCATTTTCTTCCCTTTTAAAGATGGCATATTCAATCCCCAGTTTAATTAAGGAGCTGAAAACACAAGGCAGGACATAAACTACACAGGTAATGTGCAATACATGTGTGTATACACAAATGTATTCACAGATATGGCTGCTGGAGTTTCTGCTATTTTTATGAATGAAACGGGCTGGGCTGGCTTATTACAAAGGTAGTTTTCAATTCCCTCACATATTTATTACCATGCATTACAATGGCATCTTCATGAAATTTATATGAAATTTTATATTTTATCCTCACTCAAATATAGAAACATAATTGGTATTCCCATGTGCCATTCACAGCATTGGACAATTATTCATCTAGAATGCTGCAGTGGCATTTTATAAAGAAGATTACCTCACATTCTGTGGTATTCCTCCCCCCCCCAACCTTAAGGGCTTCTGAAGCTCCAGTTTCTTTTTGTTAAGTCCAGGAAACTAAAATTCTATCTTATGAGTAGAAAATACCTGCTGGATACATGCCAGTGGCCCTAGTTACTTTATTATTATTATTATTATTATTATTATTATTATTATTATTATTATTATTATTATTATTATTATTTTATTATTAAACCACACAGCTATCTACGCTGGATTTTATATTACCAATCACTAGTCGAATGCTTCCCAAGCGTTTAGGACTATGTGATGTATCGGTGAATTATGCGAGCAGATCCCAGTAAGGTGGCTTTCTGCATCTGACTGATGGTGACTTTGTCAACTCCAATTTGTTCTAAATTCTTGCTTAGCTCTTTGGGCACCGCACCCAGCATGCCAGTTACCACTGGGACCCCCTATGCCAGAGTCTCTGAAGTTCAATTTTGAGATCCTGATATCGGGTAATTTTTTCAAGTTGTTTCTCAGTGACTCTACTATCTCCTGGTATAGTAACATCAATGATCCATACTTTTTTCTTCTCCACAATCACAATATCTGGGGTATTATGCTCCAAAACCCTGTCTGTCTGTATTCGGAAGTCCCAAAGTAATTTTGCATGCTCATTTTCAGTCACTTTTTCAGGCTTATGGTCCCACCAGTTCTTTTCTATGGGCAGATGATAGTTCTGACATAAATTCCAGTGGACCATTTGAGCAACTACATTATGACGCTGTTTGTAATCAGTCTGAGCAATTTTCTTGCAACAACTCAATATATGGTCGATAGTTTCATCCGCCTCTTTGCAGAGTCTACATGTGGGGGACTCAGCTGATTTTTCTATTCTAGCCTTAACTGCATTTGTTCTGATAGCTTGTTCTTGAGCTGCAAAAATCAGGGCCTTTGTCTCTTTTTTCAGTGTTCCATTGGTGAGCCATAACCAGGTCTTTTCCTCATCTACTTTTCCTTTGACTTTTTCGAGGAACTGCCCATGCAGCGCTTTATTATGTCAGCTATCAGCTCGTATTTGCATTGTTGTTTTCCTGTATTGACCCTTTGTTTGATTTACTTTAAACACCTCCCTGTTCTTAACCTCCAATAATGCTGGCTCTGTACTATTTTTTACATAATCTGCCAACGCATGCTTCTCTTCTTCAACTGTCTGCTTCACTTGCAGAAGACCTCTACCACCTAATTTTCTAGGTAAATACAGCCTGTCAACATCACTGCGTGGATGTAATGCATAGTGAATGGTCATACGTTTTCTTGTTTTCCTATCTAGAATATCTAGCTCCGTCTGAGTCCAGTTTATAATGCCAGCGGTATACCTGATGACCGGTATGGCCCAGCTATTAATGGCCTTGATGGTGTTACCACCATTCAGCTTACTTTTTAATACTTTTCTGACCCTTTGGATATATTCTTTACTGACCACATTTTTCACTTGCCCATGCTTGATATTATCTAATTCCTGTATGCCCAGATATTTATAGGCTTCAGACTGATGATACTTAATAGCTTGTCCATTTGGCATTTCAGTTCCTTCACTCTCAATTATTTTTCCTTTTCTCAATGCCACTGTGGCACATTTGTTTAGTCCAAACTCAATACTAACATTGGTACTGAAAATTCGGGCTGTGTTGGTCAGTGAATGTATTTCAGTTTCTGATTTTCCATACAACTTTAAGTCATCCATATACAATAGATGATAATTTTTCCCTGAATTTTTTAGCAGTTTGGTACCCTAAATTTGTCTTCTGCAAAATTATTGAGAGGGGAATCAGGGCAACAGTAAATAGCAGAGGTGACAAAGAGTCGCCTTGAAAAATCCCTCGTTTGATGCTAACCAATCCATAGCTTTCATCCCTAACAAAAAAATTCTGTTTTCCAGTTCTTTGTTGCATTTTCAATTAGGGCACTAATACTTTTACATATTCCAACGGCATCCAGGCACTTAATAATCCAACTATGCGGTACTGAGTCAAAGGCTTTTTTATAGTCAATCCAAGTCATATATAAATTAGTTTTCCAGGCTTTACAATTGTCTAGGATCATTTTATCAATGAGTAACTGATCTTTTGTGCCTCTACTTCCCCGTTTGTTCCCTTTCTGCTCTACTGGCATGATGTTATTTGCTTCCAAATAATCCTGGACTCTATCAGCTATGATGCCTGTTAGCAGTTTATACATAGTTGGTAAACATGTTATTGGCCTGTAATTTTCAGGTATTGCTCCTTTTGTTGGATCCTTCTGAATCAAATAGGTTTTCCCAGTTGTTAACCACTCATTAATATAACCTGTTCTCAACATTTCATTAAATTGTTGGGCCATTTTTCCATGCAGACTGGTCAGGTGTTTAAGCCAAAACCCATGCAGTTGATCATTGCCAGGTGATGTCCAGTTTTTGACTCTTTGTACTCTTTTGGTGATCATATCGGCTGTTATTTCTAGTTGGTCCATTGTGCATTTGGATAATTTCTTCTCAAAATCTTGGAGCCATCCAGCATCTCTATTATAGTCTTTCTCAGTTCCCCATATGTCTTTCCAAAACTGAATGGTTGCCATTTTTTTCAGGCTTTTCATCTTTTCTACCTATCTTCTGATTTAAACTCTGATAGAACTTTCTTTGATCTGATTGAAACAACTGGTTGTCTTTATACTGAGTAAATAGAGCATCATATCTTTAAATTTTTCTAGCTGTTGCTATTATTTGCTGCTTCACTATTTCCAATGCTTCCCCAATTTTCCTTGTACTTTAGCCAGTATTTTTAGTCAAATATTCCTTGATCTTACTATTCTTTAATTTGTCCTCCTGCAGGTTTTTTAAGTTACTCGCATCTGCTCGGAGTCTTTTGATTTTAAGCTCCAGCCTGATTTTCCACCGTGGTTTCTCAATGCATTTTTTTTGGGGGGGGCTTCAATTGTGGAATCCCTAGTTCTTCCGTTACTATTACTGCTGCACTATAAGCAAGCTGATTTATCTCTTCAATTGACCTTATCTGGATTGTTGCAAGTGCTGAGTTTACATCGTTCATCAATGGTACCAATTTTTTTTCTAGGCACAGTCTTTAAAATCGGGAGCCTTCCCCTCTCTTCATTTAATGCAGCATGTGTGAGTATTTTATTCTTCAATTCTTGCTGCCTAATAGTGAGCTCTGCTGGTGTTCCAATCCTATTTGAACCTTCTTTTGGTTCAAAGTTTTGCGCAACATCCATATTTTCTTCAACTTTTGACTCTTCAATGTCCCCAGGTGCTATTAATCTATTTTTTCCTCCTATTTGGATAATTTGTTGACCTACAATTTCCCAACTCCTCTGTATTTCTTCTAGTTCAACTTTACTAAACACCTTGTTTCTGATAATATATCTTCGCTGATCAGCTAATTGTAATTCAGTTATATTGGAGTTTGGATATTCTTGTTTCCATAACTGATGCATCTGCTTTTGGTAGCCACGTTTTTCAGGTTCTGCTCTATAATAGCATTTCATGATTGTCCGATTCTCTGGTAGAGTATATTTCTGCCCCTTCTGAGATGGTTCAGCTTCCAGTAGCTCTACAGGCTCATGCCCTGGTTGCTCAGCAATGGGACCCGTGACCTGTAGCCCATTTATCGACAGATGTCCAGGTTCATCAACACCCATCACGGTCCTTGTTAACCCGGGCGATGACCAAGCCGGTATAGGCTTTTTTATATTGTATTTCACCATGATTCATGGGTTGTTGGGTGAGCTTGGTTCTGTTCCTTAGTAGAGACCTTTCTGGTAAGGCTGGACTTACTGGAGCAGTTAAGCATCATCATCATCATCATCATCATCATCATCATCATCATCATCATCAGCAGCAGCAGCAGCAGCAGCAGCAGCAGCTCAGAAGCCCAAGTATAGTTCTCAGAAATTTCATTTGGGTGGACTCCATTGCAGTATAATTTCTGTACCCACACCATTGTGCACTATATAACATCTGAGTTAACACCTAAGCATTAAAAAATTGTATGGCTGATGGTATGTGCTGACTTCTTTTAGTGAAGAAAAATGTATGAGTGACTTTATGTTTCTCTGAGCATTTGCAATGACATTAAATGATTGGGCTTTCCAGGATCCTGAGGACTGAAAAATCGCACCCAGATATTTATAAGATTTAACTTGCTCAATTGGCTGGTCATTTATTTGCCATTTATATGTGATTTGCCATTTATGTGGTAAACACTAAAACTTTAGATTTATCATAATTCATTACTAACTCCTCAGTTTTGCAGTAATTGCCCAGGACTCTTAACAACCGCCATAGGTCAACACAGGTTAATGAGAGAAGTACTACATCATCTGCATATAAGAGAGTTGACAAAGGTCTGTCTGCTAGGTTAGGAGGATGAAAATTAATTCTAGATAAACTCCTAACCAAGGAGTTGATATAGCTGTTGAACAAAATGGGAGCCAATACACAGCCTTGTTTGACACCAGCATATGTTGGGATGGCATTGCTAAGATGACCAGCCCTGTTGTATCTCACTTTCATGCAGGTTTTTTGCATAGAGGCAGCAAATCAGGAGCAACAACTGCTTGTCACTGTTAGTTTTCTTCAGTTTCTGCCAAAGCCTGTCTCGTGGGATCATATCAAATGCTGACTTAAAATCAATAAAGTTTGTGTATAGTACTCCTTCATTCTTAGATGAATATTTATCTGCAAGGTATTGTAAAACTATACCGTGATCTCCTGCGGAATCTCCTGATCTAAATCCTACTTGCTCATCTTCTTAAAGATTTTCCTCATCCATCCAGCTTTGTAATATCTCAAGATGATGATGGGCATACAATTTACTGATGACACTTAGCAAACTGATTGGCCTATAATTTGCAGGATCTGCAGGATCTGCAAATTATAAACTGCAGTCCTGGCCTGGCGGTGATACTTTATCTCCAACATCATAGTTGGGTGAGAGTGGGAGTTATTGGGCCAGCATCTGCAAATGGTTGCTGGTACTTCTCTGGTAGCTTGGACTGGAGTGACTCCTGCACCTCCATCCAGGTCTCCATCCTCTCTTCCTCCACGGCCTGCTGCCACCAATCCTCCCCCTGGATCGTTGGACTCTGGTTCTTCTTCCTGAACCTCTTTTATTCCTGTAAGTTACATGCCCTCTGGACTCTTTGGGCAAGTTCCTCCTGTTGTCTTTCCTTCTTCTACCATTGGTGACTCTGGTGGGCTTAGTGGCCTCATGTGGGATATGGCCAGCTTCCAGGAATAGGGTGGTGCAGGGTTCTCTGGGTCTGACTAATAAGTATTCATATCTGTGAGCAAGAACCAGTCATCTGTTTGTTGCTTGCTACGTGTTATTGTGTGCCGTTAAGTCACTTCCCACTTATGACGATTAGGGATGTGCACAAAATGAAAAACTAAATGCTGTTTTGTCGTTTTGTTACATAACAAAATGAAACGGAATGAAACAAAACGATGAAGCAGCATTTTGTTCCAGACGAAACAAAACGGTCATTTTTTCTGTTAAAATGAACCATTTTGTTTCCTCTGTAAAACGTCGCCACGGGTTTAAAAAAAAAAAGCACTGGCCCGGCCTGCAGGCCAGATGGTTGGTGTGAGAAAAAATAAATAAAAAATAACTTAAAAAAAACACTGACCTGGCCCGCGGGCCAGTTGGTCAGTGCAATAAAAAATAACTAAATAAACAAAATACGAAATGGATTTTTTTTTTAAAAAAATCATTTTGTAATAAGCGAAATGAAATGGGGGGAGAAATGGAGAACGAAATGAAAAGCCATTTTTGGCGTTCCGTGCCCATACCTAATGACAACCCTATGAATTAGAATCCAAAAAGCCCTTCATTGGCAGCCCTGCTCAGCTCTAGTTTTTCCTCTTTTCATGCTGCCTTCCACTTTTCACAACATGATTCCCTCTCCCAGTGAGTCTCATCTTCTCATAATAAGTCCAAAATATAATAGCTTCTATTTAATCATTTTTTTATTCTAGAGAAGATTCAAGCTGGATTCGCTCTTGCACCTAGATTTGTCTTTCCTGTGTTTTGATATCTGTAAAGTTCTCCTCTGTCACCATATTTGGAATGGAGTGATTCCCCCACTCTGTATCAGGTTGCTTTCTTGTCCCGCTGTCACATCCATACATAGCAGTTGAGAATACAAGAGAATAGTGGTTCCCAACCTTGGGTAATCCTCAAAGTGCCCAAAAGCCTTCATCACCAGCTGTGCTGGCTGAGGTTTCTGGGAGTTGCAGTCCAAGAAGACCTGGGCTACCCAAGATTTCAAACCACTTATAATGATGATAATGATCAGAGTCTCCAGTGACACAGATTTGAAGATCTTTTCTGATTTCTTGCTTCAGTCTCCATTTGGACTGATGATTGAACCAGACTTAGAAAGTCTTTTAAGATTTTGATATGCCACCAAATAAAGTGCAGTGGTACCCTGACTTAAGAGCAGCTTGACTTAAGAGCAATTCGATTTAAGAGTGGAAAACTGTTGTCATTTTAACTGCCGCCTTACAAATTTTAGATATGGTGTGCTCGACTTACAATTCCCCCCCCTTTTTTTGATATTTTAACTTATTTTTTCAATTTTTAGATAGGTACCCTGACTTAAGAGTAGTTCGACTTAAGAGCATGCATTCAGAACAGATTAAAGTTGTAAATTGAGGTACCACTGTACAATAAAGTAAAGAAAAAGAAGAAAGGAAGTCACCCCAGCTCCCCGAATGATGGCTGAGAGAAAAGTCTAGGAAGCACTGCCCCAGCAGAGCCCCAGCTGTGAATAACAGACCATGCTTGTTAGTAAACTGGGTGAACCTTGCTGTGTTTGGACCTGTAGTATGGGAGAAGACAACTACTAGCTCAGTCTCCACTCTGCAGCATGGATGGAAGGACCACTTAAGTGTATATTTAAATAGATCACACTTCAGCTAGGGACCCTACCACAATTTCCAGTGTAGCTAAAATTCAACAAGCACAGGATATTAGGCCTTTATGAAGGTGCTTGCAAATGTTTGGAAGACATCCTTGGATCCTTTTCTTGTGAGGGCTTTATCACACACATAAAGTCAAGTTACAGCACTGATGTTCCAGCTGTGTTTTGATGAGTCTGGGCTCGCAAATAGTACCAATTTTAAACTCTTAGCAATATTCTTTTTAGATAAAGAAATACTGTACTTGCATCAAATTGATTGCATCCCACTGATTTAAGTCGACCTGACTCTTTCCATAGTCACAATTTTTTTGCCCAATTTTAGAAAAAGGTGGGGGGAAAGCAGTCTTTCACACACACATAACCTCCCTTGGCATCCTGATGCTACTTCTGCCTGGCAATGTAAACGGAAGCAAGCAAATTGCTAATCATTTACAAGTGTACACACAAAGAGAGAAGCTGGGCTTCTCTCATAGGGCCATGCCTCTCAAAAACTGTTCCCAAACAACCCACACCAAGATTTCTGGTTTAAAGAGCAAACAAACACCTTCTACCCCAAATAATTGCAGTCTAGAGCCAAAAGATGGCAGTACGCATCCACTATTTCTTCTCCCCAGGAGGTCCCAATATCACTGGAATATTTCACCCTGAAATCTTTGGGCTTCCTACTCTTCCAATAGTGCATCCATTTGAAAAAATAGATTGTTGTGACACTAGTGTTTGTCACTGTGGACAGTAGTGTGTGATACACAGTGCAGAACAAGCTTCTACATATGGCCACATGCTTCTCCTAATCAGGAAAAAACACACCCCTCTAACTGAGCTCAAGGAGATTTTCTTGCCAGTATGTGAGTACAGGACTGGATGCATCTTGGTTGTTGTTTTTAGAAAGTGAAACTGATTGTGTGGTCCCAAGTGTCCACTAAAAGAAGAAAAGAAGATTTTAGTCCGATTGAAAAATACATTGGTTTCTCAACTCATACTTAATAGAAGTGCAATAATAGAGATGTGCTCTATCTTAAGGGGGGGAAAGGGCAAACATGGGCCAAATCAGGGACTATTTATGTGACTCTGGGGCAGAAGAAAGAGTCTCTGGTTGTGGGGCAGAGAAGTATATTCACAGTATTTTGTACAGTTGCAAATGAACTGAGAACAGAGTAAATGAATTGCTTTTGCTCCTTTGGTCAAAAGACTACTGTAAAATGTATCCTACAGACTGGGAGTCCAAATCTAAGAGATGAAAATCAATGAGGGTGAAGTAAAAATTGTCTTTACACTTTATTCCTAAAGATGTGGTGTTTACTAAATAGGTGGTGAGGATAAGGGGACACACATAAACTCTGTTCCTGCATCTTCCTGCTGCCACCCCCCCCCCAATACAGGAAGTCACTTAGACCATTGCATATCCAGGGCAAATGTACTTATAAAGTGAACTCCTGACATGCTCCCATGATCAGGAGCCTTGTCTTCATTAAGGTTCCTGATCACGGGAGATCTGTAAATGCGTTCAGCGGAAAAAATTATACGTTCCTCTTTACAGCAGTATTGTTGAATGTGTGTTGATCTGAGCAATTTCTGGGTGGAGGGACATGCAAGGAGGTTTAAGTGTATTCCCCTATCCCCACCTCTATTGTCCAGACAGAACACCTAAAAAGGGTTTCTAACTAGGGAACAATACCACCAAAGTTGGTCAGAGAAGAGTATAATTTTTTTGACAGAGCAGACATGTTCTTGTCACATAAAGAAATCCAAACTTCAGAGGGAAAAATGTAAAAGGAATGCATCAACGATTGAATAAATGTTATCTAAGTGTTTTAGGCAAGGGAAGATGGAGAGTAGTTTTCTGCAGAGTGTCCATGGAAAAAGATGTAGGAAAAAATGTAATGAGTAAGTAAGTAGTGAAGAAGACCTGGAAATAGAAACTTGTTCCATTGAAAGGAGTTCAGTACTGGATGGAGTACTTGAGACAAGCATCACTTCATCCCTACTCCTCACCCCTGGCAAGAAAAAAAGTAATGAAAGACAACTGCAGGAAGCAGCTGCAGGAAAGAAATGGTTCCATTGACTCCAATTTGTTTAACATATCCACATGATGGTGCTGGGGTCTTGAACCAACCCCTCCTACTTCCCTTTCATTTTAGAAAGAATATGGCACTAGATTAGCTTGGGATCTTTTGTACACCCATTCCTTCCAGTTCTGTTTCTTTGTATTGAACAAGCCTGGGTCATGTGGGGTGTGTGTGCATTTAGAAATTGTTTAAGCAACTGACATCAGCTAAGAAAGTGTTCTCTTCAATACAGAGCAGGGTTGCCTCTGAATGACACTACAGTGGTACCCCAACTTAAGAGCAGCTCGACTTAAGAGCAATTTGACTTAAGAGTGGAAAACTGATGGTGTTTTAAATGCCGCCTTACAAATTTTAGATATGGTCTGCTCGACTTAAAAATATTTTTTTTCATTTTGTTATTTTTTTGATTTATTTTTTTCAGTTTTTTAGATAGGTACCCCAACTTAAAAGTATGCATTTGGAATGGATTAAATTCGTAAGTTGAGGCACCACTGTATAAGGGTGAGTGGGGGGGTTCCTCTCACCCTCTGATTTATGGCTAGGTGGATCAATATAGCACTCTGATTCCCCCCCTTCAAAAAGCTGACATCTCTAAACTCTCATTCGAAATCTATGGGTTTTTTCCTCCGTGTTAAGAAGAAACCGAATCCTGTTCTTCACAAAAGAGGAAGCATCAAGAGAAAGAAACAAAGAATGGAGACCAGATGGAAAACGAAGAGTGCATGAGAGAGAATGAATGGGAAGAAGGGAGGAGACTTGTGTGACTATAGGCAGGATGCATAGAGTGAGAAAATCTGGATCAATGAAGTAAGGGACCAAATTTTCAACTGCCTGGATGAGCTCATGCTCTGTGTTTGCATTAATTCTTGTATGTAATTCACAGTTTTGTTTATACATACAGAGAGATCTTTAGGAAGGAAATCAGCAGGAGACTCAATAGCATGGTTACTCTAAGCCAGGCATGTCCAAACTTCGGCCCTCCCAATGTTTTGAACCATAACTCCCAGAATTCTAAGCTTAGATTGCCAACGAGAAAGGACTGTGGGAGTTGCAGTCCAAAACATCTGGAGGGCCAAAGTTTGGACATGCCTGCTCTAAGCTTTGGAAACCTTCTGGTCATGGGGGCAAATTTCCTGAAGGCACCACAGTTTATCCTCGACCCAGCCTGGCACTGCTGTGATAGCACAATATACCCATACATGCAGTACATATATTATTGAAAAATCAGAAGCTATCCATTTATTCTTCTTTCTTCAACTAGATTACAATGGGTATGATAATCTACATACTTTAAATAGACAAGAGGATGAAATTCATCATTGATAAAAAAAAAGCACACTAAATCCATTAACATATACAATACCAGCTATATGGGAGGTAAGAATCAAGTGAATATCCATTATAAAATATTTTTTCAATAACATTCCACAGCTGATCCAAATGTTCATGTAGGATGGAGTAAGCTTCAGCGCTCAAGACTTTCAGTCATAATTATTTCCCTAAGAACAAAACTGAACGAGTCTGGAAATACACTTCCAGTTTCATAACAACATATGAGGGACTCCAACACATTTTTCAGGGAAAGTGCCATGTCTGGAGGTTTCTAAAGGTGGTAATCTTCCTTTATTTCAATAAACCAGAACTCTAGCAGTGGGGCATCTTGAGGTCATATAAACTGGTGATACATTGACTTTTAGACACTGCTTGAGTGAATGAAAGTAAGAATGACTAACAAGTGACAGTCCTAACTAGCTGCTGCTGTTGTGATGCTCTTACTTCCAAGTTGTTTCCCAGTCAGTCTGAGGTAAAAATGGACAGTGATAGTCCTTCCTGGTTTTATTTATTTATTTATTTATTTATTTATTTATTTATTTATTTATTTATTTATTTATTAATAAATTAGCCGCTCCACTACCAAGTGGTCTCTGTTGTCTCCAGTTGTTCCTCCACAGACAGGAATATATATATTCCACCCCACATTTTCAAACAGACTTTTGGCATGGATAATAGATTACATTTGAAGTGGGATGTTGTTTCATGCTACTAAGTTCTTTTTTTTGTTGTGTTTTCAATCTGCTTTTATCCTAAATTGCATTTTAAATTTATTTTTATGTATGTAGAGTGCCATTTTGTAGCAGAAGATGAAATAAAAGTTGAATTTTTAAAAAATGAGCAAATACAGCATACTGGAAAGGGTCTTTAAGAGCTGGGAAAGATGACTTATTCCACTATAATGGCAAACATGGCTGCTGAGTTTTCAAGTTTATTGTACTAGTAGGCACTTGACAAAATATTGGTGAGAGTAGCTATCAGATTTAATAATACCAGACTTAATACTAGCATGCACCAAAATGCAAGCTCTCCTAAGTCTGACAGTGTTGCCCTTGATGTTTGTAGCCTGTAAAATTCCTGTGGAAAAAAAGTATACAGTGGACCCTTGTACAACAAACGGTTTGTATAACATAAAATCTGTACAACATAAAAAATTCCAGAGATAGGGGAAATTTGCTTAACACAATTGCCTATGGGGCGAATCCGTACAACATAAAATTGGGATTACTCAATTTTCAATGCATTCCAATGGGAAATTTGTATAAAGGAAAATTTGCTTAAAATAATTTCATTTGGAACAAATTAGTTCCTTTATACAATGTACCACTGTAATTGGAATTTAATTAAATTATTAATCTTTTTTGTTATGTATTTATTTCCTTAAAATATTTTTACTCACCTTTCCTCTTTATTTTTTTGTACAATAAAAGGCTAACTAACAGGGAGGGGTAGCAGGGGAGGAGTCTAAAGGCAAAAAACAAAGGGCACTACATGGCATATTTACACAATTTCCATTATTTTGACAATAGTATCTATTATACTATTGGAGCAATTTAATTGCAAATTTCTTTTTCATTAAAAATTGTAGAGTAGTTTGCAGCTTTCTTTTGCCTCCTGTAGATCTTTCCACAGTTCTGAAAATTTGTCTATCTCCGCTTTTTCAAAAAGCATTTTTTCCCCAAGAGCTCTTGTTGATTGGGTATTTCTGCTGTTTCCCAATATTTTGCGAATAAAATTCTTGCTATGGTTATCATGTGCATTAATAAGTGTTTATGATTAATCAATGCTAAATGAAAAGCTGGCTGGATGGCTCAGTGGTTTAGGTTTCTGGCAGTAGAGAATTCTGCATATTTCCCCCCCAACACACACATTTCTCTCAAGCCTTAAAATATTCTGGATACAAAAAGACATCCAAAGAGTCATAAGTGGCTTTTTTAAAAAGGTGAAATACCAATGTAACAATATGATTTGCTAATTGTGGAAGATTGTGGCTCTCCTGTGATGGAAAAAAAAGCTTAATCTTTCAGCAAGGATCCATTAAACCCCCCTCATGTGTGTCTTTCTCTCTTTCCATCTCTCTCTCTCTCTCTCTCTCTCTCTCTCTCTCTCTCTCTCTCTCTCTTCTCTCTCTCGTGCTTTTTGAAAAAACATTGTACAGTAAATAACGATCGACTGTGTTGCAGCCCTTTGTTCTTTTGCCAACCTCCTTTTAGCTTTGGCAGTCATTCTGTTTTCCCTGTCATCATCTAATGTCTATTTATTTTACATGGCTACAAAGCCAGTGAAATTCCCTCTTAAATCCCAGGTTGCAAAGATGAAGAAGCAATTCAATTCCTTTTATTAAAATTCTCCAGTGTACTCTCTCTCTCTCTCTCTCTCTTCTTTGCTCCTCCATCTACCTTCTAATTAGGTTCAGAAAAGGTCATTGGTTTGAAAAGCTTCTGGAGAGGCCCCAGCTGAATGAATAGGTCACGCACTCAACATTTCTGAGTAGTGCTGAAATACTGAAGGGCTCTGGGATGCCTCTTGTTGGCCTGGATTGTTAATCTTCTCCCTCCTCCTTGCCTGTCTTCATGACATTCATTCTTCCTCCCTTCTTGCTTTCTCTTACCCTCAAGCACATGGCTCCTTACCTGAAGAAATAAGCCACTGCCTGGGATGAACGAGGAAGGCTTTCAAGAAGCTGGATGCAGCAGTAGGCTCTCAATATTAGCGAGGCTTGGAAAAATCAACCCAGTTTCTTCTGAATATGTGATTTGTCAATGTGGTCAAGTCTTCAAGAACAAACTGAAACAAATTTATCCTGATTTACTGTCGACAGATTTGGCCACATGGAGAAATATGAACTAACTCAGGGGTGGTTGTGCATTTCTGAGGTGATCAGAATCAAGCATGGAGACCAGGGTGTTCTGAGGTCAAAGTGGCATCTCCCATGGTTCCTTAATTTTAAATATATCATTTATGAGGATAATAATGTTAAAATAAAAAAGACATGACATATAAACTAGTTTATACAAAAGTGGAACAGGTGATACCTTTATGATACCAGGAAAATAATAAAAACATTGCTAATATTTCAAGGGCAAAACCCTCTTCCTCAGAGTAGTACCAATAGGTTATAACATGGCAAAATATGGATTTGCCAGGAGTTATTTCTTAGATGTAAGGTCCTTGGCAAGATGGGGGGGGGGAGCCAGGTAGTTTCTTAGTTGAGGCTCAGAGCTTGGATGTTGTAGGCTGCATCCGAATTGAAAAGAGGGAGGTGTTTTTATTGCCCCAGTCCTTCCAAAGACATGTCATGGAAGCTCACGTACACACATTCACACCTCCCCCTAATGTGGCTCGTGGAGGCCAATGGCCCCTGCCTTGCCAGTGAAGGGGTGGGGGTGGTGTTTCAACTGGAAACTAGTTTATACTAACTTAAAATATATATGTCACCAGAGATCAGTAATCCCTGTATACATTACTTGAAAGAAAGGGAAGACAGCAACTGATGAGCAATGCGAAAGAGGTAGTTCCAAATGGAATCATTCTGAGTTTGAAATCATGATATGTTTTGCAAAATTATTGTTCAAAGATTTGATATTCTGTATTCTGAAACTATTAAGTATATTTTTTCCATGTTTTTTTATAGAGAAATGTTTTCCAGAAATGCAGTAGCGTGACGTTTGAGTGGGAAGGACCTCTAGAGAGGATACTTTGGCTGACAACCAGCAATTAGTACATTTGGGCTGACACATACATCTTGAACCATATCAGGGGATGCTTACAACTCTTCTCCACCCAACCCCCCAGCATCAGGGCATCCAGCCAACATGTCCAGCAACTAGAGATTGACACAAAACAAAAATACAGCATTTTGTTTCATTAGTAGCAAATTTTTAAAGAATTTTTGGAATGAAACTAAAGGAAACAAATTGTTAATGGCCCTGTTATTTCTATGTTATTTCTATGCTGGTATATGCCTGCGATCTCTATTATTGAGTACATAAAAATATGTACTTGAAAATAGTGATTGCAGGCATGTATTAGCATCAAAATCACAGGGTAGCTTCTTTGGACTCTTCCCTCTAAGCCCCTCAAATTTGGAGGTGCTTGGGATTCAGGGGACTGAATTATTCAACTGCAAATAGGGTCCCGTAGCTAATTGCAAAACTGCTGTACAGTGCACACCGCCAATATAGGGTTTAAGCAAGGGGAAGCAATAAATTGCCAGCGTGGAGCATGCACACACTTTTCCAATTACTGCTGGGGGGGATCCTCTTTGCATTTAAATTTCTTGGCCCCCTGAACACCAAAAAATCTCCAAATTTGGGGGGATTACAGGGAAGAGCTTGAGAAAGCTCCCCTGTCTTGTTTCCCGTTTGGTTTTTCATGAAACGGTTTCTATTGTTTTATTTTGTAACAAAACAACAAAACAGCATTTCGTTGTCCTTTTGTTGCCTCTCTCTACCAGCAGTCTTTCCCGTATCTTTTTCCTGGCTGCACATATCAGAATCCTACCCTACCTGGGGGAGTTCTGAGACAGTTCAGTTGGGATTTTAACTGCTTCACCCCAACATCTCACTGTGCTGCAGAGGCATCCCTATGGAGGCAGCAGTTCCCTGTGGGAGCAACGTGAGGGGCTGAAAACACTGGTCTGCAACCCACAAATAAAGTAGAGGATGAGGGGGGAGGAGAGAGAGAATGAGAGAGGCCACACCCTTTTGCTAATCCTAGTCAAACTGTGCCCATTGAATCACTGAGATTTTCATAAGGATTGGCTTAATAAGTCTCATTCATTTGGTAGATCAAATCTACTTTGTGCTAATAGTGTGGTTTAGGTCAAAATATGTTCAGTTGGAGCTAAACTAGTTCTGTCCCTCTTTGTTCAAGGGACAAAATAAGAGAATGGCAGGGTTTTGGATCCCAAATGTGTAGAATTTTCCCTGGCTTGCCCTGGCTTGTTTTATTTGGCTCCCAACATTCTCCTTGGAGGGGTTTAGGCTGCAGACCCTTCAGTAGCCCTACTGAGGAACCAACAGATTCAGACACTTCTGTTTTGTGGACAGACCTTTCTCTGCATCTCAAATAAGGAGGTGGCCTGAAACTCCCACGGTCTGTGCCTGTGGTCATGCTTCAATTGGATTTCACTCTGACTTGGGAGCTTATTCTACTGGGAGCAATTTCCGAATAAATATTTTGGGCAAAAGGTGACAGGTTGCAATTGACCCAAACCGTTGGGCTCTATATATGAAAATAAAGGCAGAAATAATTTGAAATCTCAGTTAACAGAAGACGCATATGAAAATCTGCGGATATTTTGCCCATAATTAGTTTAGGAAATCCAGGCAATTAATTTGGTATTACTTTGGTGTTATGTTTGGCACCCACTTGCATGAAATGTTTTCCAGACAGATACTTTTCTCTACCATTAATCGTGATAAATCACTCTTTGCAATGAACAGCAACGAGAAGGACGAGGAAAAGAAAGAAGCTTAAACTACCTAACGTTTTGCAAAGTGCCTAAATAAAAATGGCCTAAAACCAACCCAGATTATCTGTTCGTCATCATCCAAGTCAAATTACGATCAGAGCAGAGTAATCGCCTTTGGCTCCAGAATTAACTTTCCATGCAGTTGCAAGCCAAACCAGTTTGCTTACTCAGATTTTCACTCAAATCACTGTTCCTTTTGAATGTTTCTGCTTTGGAGGTGCTTAAGTCTAGGGTTAGGGTTGAGACAGACAAAAGAGCAGGAAAGAGGTGCTCTATCGTTAATGCGTCATAAAAGCTAGAAAACCAGACCACAGTGATACAATAAATGTTTTCTGTTTGCTTTAAACTTACTGTGGCGTCGGTTGCATATACAGGTGGATGAATTAAAATCCAAAATTCAGTCTAAATTAACCCAGATGTTCTTGGACTAAAACTCCCAGAAATCTTCACCACTCTTTGTGCTGGCCAGGACTTCTGGGAATTGTAGCCCCAAGGTTGAAGAGCACTGCTCTAAATGATACATCTCTCTCTCTCTCTCTCTCTCTCTCTCTCTCTCTCTCTCTCTCTCTCTCTCTCTCTCTCTCTCTCTAATCTCAAACACACTAATTTGGTTTATGAAATTTAAACACAGGATTGTGTGAGGCCATAGGACTCTTTGAGTGAGTGTCTCTATGGAAAACTAGAATTGTCCAAAGTGTCACAAAAAACCCCAAACACTTCTGGTCATGATAAATAACTTGATTTTCATCCCTACGGAGAGAACTATGCCCCCCAGAAGAGCACTTTGTCTGCTTTTTGAAAAAGAAATATAGCGGTGAAAAATTGGGGGTAGACTCCAGGGTCCTTAAGGGTTCCAAAAACATTGGAGAGCCACATGAATAGGTGACTTTGACTAGAATCTCCTCTGCTTGCTGCCCCAGCTACATGATGTCCATGCCTCCTTGAGAATCTTGCACTTCTAAGCATAATCTAAGGATTGCTGCATCCCAAACCTGCCTGCTGCTTTAACATCTTTTCCAAAGTGCTTCCCCTGGATACATGGAAGGGGAACCCTGCCCCAACACTGCTCCCTTGCCTGGCCTCATGGCAGGAGGAATACGAGGAATGACTGCAGGACAGCTCAGTGACTTAGGCCTCCAGCTGCAGAGCTAGATGTTGGGAGTTCGATTCCCCACTCTGCCTTCTTGACAGTGGCTTGACCTACATAAGAACATAAGAACATAAGAAGAGCTATGCTGGATCAGTCCAAAGGTCCATCTAGTTTAGCTTCCTGTATTTCACAGTGGCCCCACCAGATGTGTCCGGGAGCACACAAGACTAGATATCTGTCTCCTGATACCACTCCCCTGCATCTGGCCCTTGAAGTACTTGATGATCTCTTCTATAGGGTCCCTTCCAGCGCTGCAGTTCTAAGATGATAACAGCATGATCCTTCCATTTTCTATTCTCTGCTTCTTGCTTATGTGCCTACATTAGATCTACTACTTTGGGAAGGGGGCTATGCCGTATCCTATGCATCACAAATTTATTTATTTATTTATTTATTTATATAGCTTGTATGCCGCCCACTACCCAAAGGTCTCCGGGCGGCTCACAATCAAAACAATTAAAACATCAAAATACAATAAAATTAGAACAATAAAAACCAGTAAATACAATAAATACAGTACATTAAAAGCACACCACTAAAAATTGCCATCAGGTCCCACAATCATTAGTTAAAAAACTTTTGGAATAGGAAGGTTTTTACCTGGCACCGAAATGATATCAACGTCGGTGCCAGGCGAGTTTCATTTGGGAGGGCATTCCAAAGTCTGGGGGCAGTTGCTGAAAAAGCCCTATTCCTGCAAGCCATCCCCTTCACCTCCTTAAGGGATGGCTCTTTCAGGAGGGCTCCCTGACTAGATCTTAGTTGCCGGGTAGGTTCATATGGAAGGAGGCGGTCCTTCAGGTATCTAGGTCCTAAGCCGTTTAGGGCTTTATATGTCAAAACAAGCACTTTGAATTGGGCTCGGGCAGCAACTGGTAACCAGTGAAGGTTATACAGAATCGGCGTGATGTGTTCCTTGGTGGCCCTACCACTCACCAGCCGTGCAGCACGATTCTGAACCAGCTGCAATCGCCGAACCGTCTTCAAAGGCAGCCCCACATAAAGCGCATTACAGTAATCAATACGGGATGTTACGAGTGCATGTGTAACTGTCATAAGGCTCCGTTCATCTAGGTAGGGGCGCAGCTGGTATATATTCCGCAGCTGGAGAAAGGCACCCCTGGCCACCGAGTCCACCCTTGAGTCTTTCCTTCTTCACTCTTCCACCCCTTCCCCGTGCAGGCATGTGTGTGTGACAGATTTCCAGTTGTTTCATTGGCTCTGATCAGGTGTATATTTTGTTTTGTTTTCAAAATACTAAACAGAATATACTGTACATTATTTTATGTACAGCACATTGTGGATTATAATGTTGGGTTCTAGCCAGTAGAGTCTTTCTGTTGGATGAGCGGCAAAACAGATTGGGAGTGGGGCAACTCTCACACAAAACACCCACCCCTGGAGTAAATGTTAAGGACTCCCCTATCTTCTTGACTGACCTCACAGGTTCAAAAAACTATTTTAGACTGGCTGGTAGTTGTAGCCTCAAAAATAATATTTTAAAGCTCTGTCTGGTTTTCATTCTAGAGTGCATTCATTGGTACATGCCTGCTTTATGTTGGAGCAATTTTTGCAGCGTCATATACTCTCTATGATTAGTGTGACTGGGAGGGTATTTTATGGGATTAGGGTGATTCTATCTATATCTATCTAAATACCAGAACTAGGGGACATACATTCAAATTGAGGGCTGGGAGAATAAGAACAGACAAAAGAAAATATTATTTCATCCAGCGCGTTGTTGGTCTGTGGAACTCCCTGCCACAGGATGTGGTGATGGCATCTGGCCTGGATGCCTTCAAAAGGGGATTGGACAGATTCCTGGAGGAAAAGTCCATCACAGGCTACAAACCATGATGGAGATGTGTAATCTCCAGGCTTAAAACCGGGGTACTTCAAGGGCCAAATGCAGGGGAGTGGTATCAAGACACAGATATCTAGTCTCGTGCACTGCCAGAGGCATCTGGTGGGGCCACTGTGAGATACAGGAAGCTGGACTAGATAGGCCTTTGGCTCTTCTTATGTTCTTATGTTCTTATTTTCTTAAGCACTACCCAATCATTCCTTCTGGCCAGAGAGTCCTTCTTTTCTTTCTTGGGATGGGATCAGGTGTTTTTTTTTTGGGGGGGGGGCTGTTAATCAGTTTGCTATGTATATCTGCAGTAAAGAAAGCAGACACAACTCTGTAACTTCAAGTAACTGTAAGCAATGCTTTGGGCTCCTCCCTTTCTTCCTACAAATGTCTCTGAGTGAGTCATTAAGACTTTTGTTGTTGTTCAGTTGTTCAGTCGTGTCCGACTCTTTGTGACCCCATGGACCAGAGCTCGCCAGGCCTTCCTATCCTCCACTGCCTCCCGGAGTTTTGTCAAATTCATTTTGGTTGCATCGATGACACTGTCCAACCATCTCATTCTCTGTCGTCCTCTTTTCCTTTTGCCTTCGATTTTTCCCAGCATCAGGGACTTTTCCAGGGAGTCCTCTCTTCTCATGAGGTGGCCAAAGTACTGGAGCCTCAGCTTCAAAATCTGTCCTTCCAGTGAACATTCGGGGTTGATTTCTTTCAGAATGGATAGGTTTGATCTCTTTGCAGTCCAGGGGACTCTCAAGACTCTCCTCCAGTACCACAGCTCAAAAGCATCAATTCTGCGGCGATCAGCCTTCTTTATAGTCCAGCTCTCACTTCCATACATCACTACTGGAAAAACCATAGCTTTAACCATCCTGACCTTAGTTGGCAAAGTGATGTCTCTGCTCTTTAGGATGCTATCTAGGTTTGCCATTGCTTTCCTCCCAAGAAGCAGGAGACTTTTTATTTCGTTGCTGCAGTCACCATCTGCAGTGATCAAGGAGCCCAAGAAAATAAACTCTGTCATTGCCTCCATTTCTTCCCCTTCTATTTGCCAGGAGGTGATGGGGCCGGTGGCCATGATCTTAGTTTTTTTGATGTTGAGCTTCAGCCCATTTTTTTCACTCTCCTCTTTCACCCTCATTAAGAGGTTCTTTAATTCTTCCTCACTGCTATTAGAGTAGTATCATCTGCATATCTGAGGTTGTTGATATTTCTTCCGGCAAACTTAATTCCGGCTTGTGATTCATCCAGACCTGCCTTTCTCATGATGTACTCTGCATATAAGTTAAATAGGCAAGGTGACAGTATACAGCCTTGTCGTACTCCTTTCCCAATTCTAAACCAGTCAGTTGTTCCATATCCAGTTCTGACGGTTGCTGCTTGTCCCACATATAGATTTCTTAGATGATGGATAAGGTGGTCAGGCACTCCCATTCCTTTAAGGATTTGCCATAGTTTGTTGTGGTCTACACAGTCAAAGGCTTTGGCATAGTCAATGAAGCAGAAGTAGATGTTTTTCTGGAACTCTCTGGCTTTCTCCATAATCCAGCGCATGTTGGCGATTTGATCTCTAGTTCCTCTGCCCCTTCGAAATCTAGCTTGTAGTTCCGGAAGTTCTCTTTCCACATACTGCTGAAGCCTGCCTTGTAGAATTTTGAGCATAACCTTGCTAGCATGTGAAATGAGTGCAATTGTGCGATAGTTGGAGCATTCTTTGGTGTTTCCTTTCTTTGGGATTGGGATGTAGACCGATCTTTTCCAGTCCTCTGGCCACTGCTGGGTTTTCCAAATTTGCTGGCATATCTTATGCAGCACCTTTACAGCATCCTCTTTTAAGATTTTAAAGAGTTCAATTGGAATGCCGTCACCTCCACTGGCCTTGTTGTTTGCAATGCTTTCTAAGGCCCACTTGACTTCACTTTCCAGGATGTCTGGCTCCAGGTCAGCAATTACGCTATCTTGGTTATCAGGGACATCCAGATCTTTCTGATATAATTCTTCTGTATATTCTTGCCATCTCTTCTTGATCTCTTCTGCTTCAGTTAGGTCCCTACCATTTTTGTCCTTTATCATATCCATCTTTGCACGAAATACCCCCTTAATATCTCCGATTTTCTTGAACAGATCTCTGGTTTTTCCCTTTCTGTTGTTTTCCTCTATTTCTTTGCACTGTTCATTCAAGAAGGCCGCCCTGTCTCTCCTTGCTATTCTTTGGAAGTCTGCATTCAATTTTCTGTATCTTTCCCTTTCTCCCTTGCATTTTGCGTCCCTTCTCTCCTCCGCTATTTGTAGGGCCTCATTGGACAACCACTTTGCTTTCTTGCATTTTCTTTTCTTTGGAATATTTTTCATTGCAGCCTCCTGTACAATGTTACAAGCCTCCACCCATAGTTCTTCAGGTGTTCTGTCCACCAAATCTAGTTCCTTGAATCTATTCTTCACTTCCACTGTGTATTCATATGGGATTTGACTTAGGTTATACCTGACTGGCCCAGTGATCTTCCCTACTTTCTTCAGTTTAAGTTTGAATTTTGAAATAAGAACCTGATGATCTGAGCCACAGTCAGCACCAGGTCTTGTTTTTGCTGACTGTATAGAGCTCCTCCATCTTTGGCTGCAGAGAACATAGTCAATCTGATTCCGGTATTGTCCATCTGGTGATGTCCATGTGTAGAGTCGCCTTTTGTGTGTTGTTGAAAAGAGTGTTTGCAATGACCAGCTTGTTCTCTTGACAAAACTCAATTAGCCTTTGCCCTGCTTCATTTGGAACTTCAAGGCCAAACTTGCCAGTTATTCCTTTTATCACTTGACTCCCTACTTTAGCATTCCAATCCCCTATGATGAGAAGAACATATTTCTTTGGTGTCAGTTCTAGAAGTTCTTGTAAGTCTTCATAAAATTGGTCAATCTCAGACTCTTCAGCACCGGTAGTTGGTGCATAAACTTGGATTACTGTGATGTTCAAAGGACTGCCTTGGAATCGTACCAAGATCATTCTATCATTTTTAGGTTGTATCCCAGCACTGCTTTTCTCACTCTATTGTTGACTATGAAGGCTACTCCATTTCTTCTATGGGATTCTTGCCCACAGTAGTAGATGTGATAATCATCTGAACTGTATTCACCCATTCCTGTCCATTTAAGTTCACTGATGCCCAGGATGTCAATGTTTATTCTTTCCATCTCACGTTTGACCACATCCAGCTTACCCTGGTTCATAGATCTCACATTCCAGGTTCCTATGCAGTATATTTCTTTGCAACATTGGACTTTCCTTTCTCTTCCAGGCACGTCTGCAGCTGAGCGTCCTTTCGGCTTTGGCCCAGCCACTTCATTAGCTCTGGAGCTACTTGTACTTGTCCTCCGCTCTTCCTCAGTAGCATGTTGGACACCTTCCGACCTGAGGGGCTCATCTTCCAGCGTCATATCTTTTAGCCTTTTGTTTCTGACCATGGGATGTTCTTGGCATGGATACCGGGGTGGCTTGCCAGTTCCTACCCCAGGAAGTCTTATTACAGGCCTCATTGTCACCAGTGTAATTAGCCTTACAATGATGAAAGCACAGTTCAGCCTGTTTTATTTTGTAGCCCCACTGATCAACTGGGACACAAAAGTAGAAATGTGCCCCATTCATTAAGACTTTAATATCAGTTAATGAGAAAGAGGTGGATGCTGGGTCACTGTCCTCCTTTGTGGATCTGGGATCTTCTGCTCTGTATCAAAAGGAGGACCTCACCAGAAATTCAAAACTCTGCAGCATTTTAATCCCTCCACACAAGACCTCTAGGTATGCTGTTAAATTAAAGCATCTCTATCTCCCACACTCGGCCAGTTTGAGATGAAGTGTTGCAGTTGTCCAGAATGATAGCATTGCATAGTTAGGTCACCTCAGTGGCCCTGGAAGAGCACCCCACCACCAACAACAACCTTATTGTGGTAAGTGGAGTGAAGGCCTTGGTTCCAGGCAGTGTGATAGAGATGGGCGGGGAGGTGAGGGGAGTGGGGATGAATTTTTCTTTGATTATCAGTTGTAAATCTACTGGGAGGTGTTTGTGACAGCTGGGGGCTTCAGCATACAAGTTATTTCTTCCCACAATGAACTAGAACAGACATTGTTTAGATTTCATTAGAAACTCATCAGACAGGCTGGATGTGAAACGAAGGCTGTGTTGGGTCAGCTAGGAAAAAAATAAAATAAAAGAAATCACTCCGGCGATCACGGAGGAACTATTGACCTATTTTCTTCTTTGTTTTTGTTGCTCTCCTATAGTAATCAGTTGGAATTAAAAACATCTATCTTGATGTCATCTTTGATCAAGATTCACTTGGTGCTGGAAGGTGATACACATGTTACCTAAAGCCTGCCAAGGTGCTTTGTAACACATGAGGCAGAAAACCTCACATCACTCTCCATTGCTGGCAACAGAAAACAAAAACAAAAACTTTTAATCAACTCAAGGATCCCTCTGCCAATCACATGGTTAGAAAAATGATGGATTTTCATGTTGGCAAACAGGTGTTGGCTATGACGGTAGTGATTTAATTTGAGGGCCAACTAGCATATGGTGAACAAAATTGTAATTTGATGTTGCTTGGCTAATGGAATCAAAAAGCTGAAGAAACCTCTCAAAATGCAGAATGAACCATTTGCTATCTTTCATGTAATCCCACAGCAGGTGCCTGAGGCAGCTGCAACTTCTTGTCATTACGAGAAGTCAACACAGATTTCTTAAAGACAAGTCATGCCAGACCAATATGATATCTTTCTTTGATAGAACTACAGGCCAGATGGATGAGGGGAACGCTGTGGATATTGCTTATCTAGATTTCAGTAAGGCCTTCAATAAGGTTCCCCATGGACTTGCAAAGAAGTTAGTAGAATGTGGGATAGATAGTGCCAATGTTAGATGGATTTGCAATTGGTTACTGATTGCACCCAAAGAGTGATCATTAATGGCTTCTCTTCAGCTTGGAGAGATGTGACCAATGGGGTGGCTTAGGGTTCTGTTCTGGGTCTGGTGCTATTCAATTATTAATGACTTGGAGGAAGGAATAGAGAGTAGGCTGATAAAATTTGCAGATGATACCAAATTGGCTGGGGTTGCTAATTACCTAGAGCAGTGGTGGTGAACATTTGGCACTCCAGATGTTTTGGACCACAACTCCCAGAATTCTGAGCCTAGATTGCCAATGACAAAGGACTGTGCACATTGTGGTCCAAAACATTTGGAGTGCCGAAGGTTTGCCATCACTGCCCTAGAGGATAGGATGAAAATCCAAAAGGAACTTGACAGATTAGAGTGCTGGGCCAAAGCTAACAGAATGGGTTTCAACAGAAGGAAATGTAGGGTGGTGCATCTAGGTTAAAAAAAAATGAATTGCAGATATAGGATAGGAGACATCTGGCTGGAAAATAATACATGCAAAAGGGATCTGGGAGTCTTGGTGGACTACAAATTGAACATGAGTCAGCAGTGTGATGCGGTGGCCAAGAAAGCCAACACAATTCTTGGTTGCATCAACAGAACCATAGTGTGTAGATCAAGGGAAGTAATAGCACCACTCTATTGTGCTCTGGTCAGACCCCACCTGGAGTACTGTGTCCAGTTCTGTGCACCTCAATTTTAAAAGGATGTTGACAACCTCGAGTGGGTACAGAGGAGGGCGACCGGGATGGTTGAAGGTCTGGAAGAAATGTCTTACGAGGAGTGGCTTAGGGAGCTGGGAATGTTTAGCCTTACAAAAAGAATGCTAAGAGGGGATATGATAGCTATGTTTAAATATTTGAAAGGATGTCACATTGAAGAAGGGACTGGTTTGTTTTCCATGGCTTCAGAGACTAGGATGTGGGGCAATAGTCTTAAACTACAGGAAAAGAGATTCAATTTAAACATTAGGAAGAACTTCATGACCGTTAGAGCTGTTTGGTAGTGGAATATGCTGCCATGGAGGGTGGTGGAGTCTCCTTCTTTGGAGGTTTTTAAGCAGAGGCTGGATGGCCATCTGTTGAGAGCACTATGATGGGGGTTCCTACCTGGCAGGTTCCTAGATGGCCCTTGAGCTCTTTTCCAACTCTGTGATTCTATGATTCCAATAGCAGGGCTGGTATTACCACCTTTGTGTTTTACTTACAGCTCTAAAATAGTCTCTCTACCTAATGGTTTTTTGAAAAATGTATTTTTCAGCATTTCCACATGCTTCTCTACTTTTTGTTTCCAGCTGGGTTAGAAAGTCAAGAGAGGCCAAAATACCTAGACAGGGGGGAAAAGCCACTAGAATACTGAGACATGAATTCAGAAAGGCCAAAATACCGAGACAGAAACAAAATAGCAGTGAGAAGCACTAGATGCCACACAAGGCAGCTTTCGTGTTGTGAGAAATCCAATCATATGTGCTGACGGATGAGATCCAACGTGTTTAGATAAGCTTTCAAATAAGCATTTAAACCTTGCGGTTCTTATCTGAGCTAAGCCCAAATTAATTCTGAAACTTGGAATTCACCCATTGCTTGCAATGCTACTGGAAGAATTTTGTACTCTGTTTTCCACAATCTAAATGCAATCTGAAGGTGGGGAGAGATTATTTTAAAACACTCCAAATAACTAACACAACCGGCATTTAAGACACCCAGGGCTATATGTCCAGAATAAGCAAAAGGAGATTTTTGCTTATTCGAATGGGTGGAATTGAGCAAAGGCTTCTCCTGGCAGTGGAAAGTGGCAAGCCTCTGATCCAGAGAAGACTTTCTACTCACTGAATAGGAGAGGAGGCAAAGCAAAGCAAACTGTGCTACTTATCTACCACCCCATAGCATTCAAAGCATTCTCTGGGTGGTTTATAATGTAATAATTCAGGCTACAGACTCCAACCCCAATCTAGCTGGGAACTGAATTTACCAACCTCAGCAGATTATAAAGCTGAGTCAATCTTGAGCTGACTACTTGAGGCCATTGGAATCAGACTCAGGTTGTGAAGAGAGTCTTGACTGCAGTACTGCTGTTTAACTACAGCTAAAAGCACTACAAGGCAACCTTTGCTGATTCCATTGCTCCTTTAGCTGTCCTCTCCATTTCTCCACCTATCGGCCCCAAATGACAACAGATGGGAAGATACAGAAAACCTTGCAGTTTACCGGATTGTGGCTGGGGTAGTCCACCTTGAGAGGGAGAGAGAAGTTGGGGATTCGTTAAGGAGAGGCCTTGCCTTCATCACTAGATTACGATGGCAGGAATTTGTTCATGTTTTCTACAACTTGTGCAAAATCTCTCTCAGAATTGAATGAGTATCCTTTTCCCTTTGTGAAGCTCTGCAGGCACACACAGATCAAGCACATTCATTCATTCATTCATTCATTCATTCATTCATTTGTTCATTCGTTCGTTCATTCATTCATTCGTTCGTTCATTCATTCATTGTACCTCCCCTCAAGATGATCCAAGACAGCTTACAGTATTAAAAGAAATACTACACTGAAAGCTTTAATAAGTACAATAAACTATCACAATATTAAAATTAAGCCAGTATTCCAAATAAGATTAGTTCATAAA
Organism: Phrynocephalus forsythii; assembly: GCA_029282475.1. Taxonomy (NCBI): domain Eukaryota; kingdom Metazoa; phylum Chordata; class Lepidosauria; order Squamata; family Agamidae; genus Phrynocephalus; species Phrynocephalus forsythii. Next base: position 111,835,957 of record JAPFRF010000002.1, read on the forward strand.
ATGATTAAAAAACAATTTCAAAAGCACGTGAATACATAAAAATAGTGGTGGTGGTGGGGGGTGGAGACTGGCTTTTGCCAGGATAGTGTTTCATAGCTTGAGAACATCAATAGAGCTGGTACTCTCCTGCGTTCCCACCAAATGCACCTGTGAGGGTGGTCAGAGTCAGAGAAAGGCTTCATAAAGTGGGTTGCTTATATACCGCCCCATACCACTTCAAGTAGTTTCTGGGAGGTTTACAGTTTTTAATTACAGTATGCCGGCTACACATTGATGATCTGATGATCTTAAATCTTTGTCAGGTTTAACACACTTCCTCAACTCACACTGTAAGGAGGGGACTGCTGTTTTTTGTTGCTATTATTTTTAAATTGCAGCTTAATAATTCATCCCCCCCCAGGTGTTGTACTACAGATGGGCATGATGGTTCGTGCTAGTTTGTTTGTTGGCTGAACAGGTGTTCCCTGCTTTAAAGCACCGCCTACTCTGGCAGTTGCTCACTCAGAGTCAGCAGCCTGGCTTCTCTGACCCTCCTCCTCTGGGCACTGCCTCTGAGTGGATGCCCATTGAGGGAGGCATGGCTTTGAAGTGCTGGACACCTGTTTGGCTGATAAACAAACCAGTATGAACTGCTGAACTGGCAATTCGTGCCCATCTATAGTTGCTACCTAATGCCAGGAGGCGTGAGGATGCAAGTGCCTGAAAAACTAGGGGATATGCTGAATAGGAAAAACCCCAAGACCAAGTCAAGCTGGGACATAACAAGAATAAAATTCAGGGAACAAGCAAAAGAATGGTGATGGTGCAAGCCAGAGTTAGTTCATAAATCACTGCCATTAACAGGTTTATAATCTGAACAGGAAACAGTCTGAGGCAAGTTCAGGTTAGGTGGTAGGCAACTCTATCAGGCCAGGAGGTGAGTGCTGAAAAATTGGGAACAATAAAGAGGTGGTGTAGGAATATTCTTTTTAGCAACTGGGCTGGAGTGTGCTTATAGTTTTCTAGCTATAATAAGAGCAATTCTCTTCCCAGGTTAGCTACTCTGTCACATGCTACAGCTGGGATGTGCCAGCCCTTGTCACTATCTAACACGCAGCTATAGAGATCAAATTTCCCACTACTGTACACCCATTGTATTTTAATAACTTACTCTCCTTTATTCTGTATTATAGGAATAAGATGGCCCAAGGCAAAAGCTGTATCTTTTAACTCCAAATCACATTGGGCACAGTCTTTAAAAGAATTAATGAAGGAACAGCATTTTATTCTGCATTAAGAAGGTGAGATTAAAAATATATATAAACTTTAATATACAAAATGTATTTCAAAGTAACAAAATGGTACACTTTGAGTGTTCAAGAAGTGCAGATTAGTTCTAAATATAGCAACTTATTTTGTTTGTTTCTATTATGCCCTTCAGTACAATATAAACAAACAAAATAAGTTGCCATATTTACAAATAGTTGAGTCCCAGTATATAGGGATCAAGAAGTCATATTACAAAAAGTCATGTCAAAATTGAGCTTTAAAAGTTGATATAGTAAAAACAAAACTGAATGGAAACAATTGTTAAAAGCCTACAAAACCAGAAAAAGAGAACAAGAACTGTTTATTTTCCCTCTGTCAGTGTCACATATCCAGCTGGTTCCCTAAAACCTTAGTTTTAACCCTTTCCCCAGATAATCTGCATGTCTTAAATTAAAATGAAACTGTAGAAGTAAAAATAGCACCTACTGTATATAAAAAGGCACATGAAATGTCCCCACCACACACTAACAGTTCACTTCTTGTTTTGATGGCTTATTTTTAAAGGATGCTAATTCGGAACTGAAAGTAAACAGATAGGAGGAAATGTAGTGTGCTGGCGTGAGAGATTAAGTGCTCCTTGGGTTTTCAGCACACTCACAAACATGATGTAAATGACCCATCACTATGGTAGAAAAATAGATGACTTTATTGGGCACCAAAAGTATTCCTTCAGATTGAGATAAATAGAAGCAAAGGAACTCTTTATTAGAAAGGAAGGTAGCTTTAAAAAAAACTGAATAAATTGTATGCTATGAAAACCAGCAAGTTTTTCTTCTTAAAAAAACACTCTTGCTTTTTTTTCAGGATCTACGCAACCACATAATTCCTGTTTACTAGATTTCTTGGGGATGAAGTCTTCTGTGGTATAAGACACCTAAGACTATTAGGCACACGCACTAGAGATCTAAAGAGAGTCTATTTATTGAAGCTTCCAGGAAAAATATTGACTGGGTAGTAAAAATACTTTCCTTGATTATTCAGGCTCAGATTTTAAACTTGAAATTACAGGAACCTTTCTTTTTAAAAAGAATTTATTTTTAGCCTCAGTATTTTGTGTTTTAATTGAAAAAAAAAACACAATTGCTTACTCTTTAACATAGCACCTTTCTATTGATATTGTAGATCAGATTAAATCGCACGGTTAATCAGTTCTCTATCCCCATGCTTTTCCAATATCCCCTTTATAATAAATTAGAAGAGAACCACAATTATTTTTAGACACACTCATCATAACCATCAGGTGCAATTGTATGACCCAAATTGTGGCTTAGTGACACAACAGAACTAACAATCTGTAGCATTTTAAGTCTATTACTGGTTTGTTGTTGTTTTCAAAACTTAGTCATGTCAATTGCTCATACTTAGCCCCCCCTGAAATATTTTACAAGACTTATAATGTTATGGTGTATTCCTGTGATGGTGAACCTTTTCGAGACTGAGTGACCAAAACCCACTAATTTTTTTTCAAAGTGCCAATATAGCAATTTAATCTGAATAAACGTGGCTGTGAAGGGGCGATGTTGGGTGCCCACAGAAAAGGCTCCGAGTGCCAGCTTTGGCACCAGTGCCATAGGTTCATCAGCACTGGTATATTCTATGTATCATGATGTACAGTATTAATCTTATGATAGTCTGTAATGGCATCTATTGGTGTCATCTTCCTTTTGGTGAACCACTTTAAGCATAACACATTGCAGGAAATGCAGGGTACCAACTGACAAATATATTAGTGTTTTTACTTCAATACTCTTTCCTCGTGCTCATCTCATCTGTTTAGCATATTAAACTTTATCATCCAGCAGTTGCATATAAAATAGATAAGGAGTTGAGATATATATCTCAAGTACTGTACTAAGACTGTGGATGCAAGAGAAGCAGAACTGGTGGAAGGGGTGGTAGTATCATGACATTTGCAGATTCATAAAAAAATACTTTGGAGAACCCTCAAAGCATTATTTTTGAAATAGAAAACACTTTTCTTGCCTCGTGGTGCAGTGGTTAAATGCCTGTACTGTAGGTAAAACTGTGCTCACGACCTGGGTTCATTCCCTGGTAGCAGGCTCAAGGTTCACTCAGTCTTCCATCCTTCTGAGGTCAGTAAAATGAGTACCCAGCTTGCTGGGGGGGGCGCAATGTGTAGCCTGCACAGTGTAATTAAAATTGTAAACCGCCCAGAGACTACTTGTAGTGGTATGGGGCGGTATATAAGCAGAACACTTTAATGGGTGAACTCTATTGAGAGTACAAGGAAATTTCTCATCATCCTCACCCCGGAGGAGAATAAAGTCGCAGTTACCATACCCATGATTTTTCAGAAGCTGGTTTTAATTCAACAGGGCTTGCTCTCAGATAGCTGTAAATTGGTTAGTCAAGATTGCTGTTTCACAGCTGTTTACATCCTCACCAAGAAGCACAGTAAAGATGGACAAGGTTTCCAGAAAAGAAACTTGCTGTAACTCTTGTTCAGCCCAGCCATGCACTGAATGCTGGCAGCCTTTGATACTGTACTCCCCGCTCATCCTTGATAGCACTGACTGAAACCAAACAAGCCAGCCTATCATCCCTGAGGAAACAAAGTACATATCCCAGAATGCGTCCTCCTAGCACCTTCTACAATGATCTGGTTTCTTCCTTTCTTAGATTTTGTACCCCAGTTTTTTCCTGGTAAAACTAGCTAGCAGCTTCCATAAAGCACAACCCAAAAACCACGTCTCTTAAATCACAAATATTTAATAGAAGGCAGCAATACAAATGAGCAACAAAATTTAGGAGTCTTCTTCTTTAAAAGTCCATGAAAATAGTTACATTTATGCTTCCACCTGAATAACAGTGGCAGGGGAATGAATATTCTCCAACAGGGAGGAGCAAAATGTCCCTTTAGCAGTGGTTTCCGCATTGAGTCCCCCCCCCCACTGGGTTCTTGGACTACAATTCCCAGAAGTCCTGGCCAGCACAGCTAATGGTGAAAACATTGGGAGTTTTCATTTATGAATAAAACCACTGCTTTAGGGACATATATGGCCCTTAACTTCTCTTTAGGCAGCCCCCATTCTGGCACATAAAGTAGAAAATCATCACACACACACACACACACACACACACACACACACACACACACACACACACACACATTTAACACCCTCAAAACTCAATTTTTCAAAAGTGGAGGTAAATGTCAGACACTCTGTTCCTTCCTTTCTTCCTTTTGGTGGGTTGAGGGTAATCATCATGCAAACAGCTTTTGGGCTGTTTCTGGTAGGAAATGAACACAGTTTAATTTGCACATTTTAATTTGCATTAGATTGTGTTAATGAGTTTGTGGGGAAAGATGGACTACAGCAATATGCCATTTTATCCAGCCAAGAGATTAAATCCATCATGCATCCATGCATCCATGCATCCATCAAGCAGTCAGTCCATTAATCAATAAAAATATAACTCTGAATGTAGATGCTATTGAGTTATACTCCCAGATGCAGGGGAGTGGGATCAGGAGACAGATATCTGGTCTCGTGCACTCCCAGACACATCTGGTGGGGCCACTGTGAGATACAGGAAGCTGGACTAGATGGGCCTTAGGCCTGATCCAGCAGGGCTCTTCTTATAAGAACATAAGAACATAAGAAGAGCCATGCTGGATCAGGCTCTTCCAGCTTATGTTCTTGCGTTGTATGTTCTTATGTACCCCATTTTGCTCTCCTGGGACATCTAAGGTTCTTCAAATCTTGGGGTTTGGGTGGAGATTTTTTTCCCACTATAACTCCCAAAACTGCCATGATGGCCAGGAGATACTGAAAGATTAGTTCAGAAAGTTACTTTCTCTAGCTCTAGATTTCTCTCATATACCTCACAGTACAAAAAATAGATTTACATCACTGAAAAATGTCACACACACCCCAATAGCCTTGTTGTTTGCACCACTTCTTTCTAAGCTTGGAAGATCCAGCTTGAGAAAATTCCATACCTATAATGTTTTAATCTTTTTAAGAAATCTGTTTGATGAGCTGTGAAGCTGTTTTTGCAAGCTTAGCCTATGATATATAAGTTGTGTGTCTTCTTGTTTTAAAATTAAATGGAAGATATAAAAATAGGCCCAATAAAATGATTTCAAGCACTCAGAAAGAAACCAATTGGAAAATAGTTTTACTCTGTAGCCTTTCCTGTATGTGGCATATGCAGAATATTGTGGCTTGAAATCAGGGTTTTACTGGCATGGCTGTAGGATTTTAAGCATTACTCACTTACAGAGAAGCCGTGAGACAGTTGTGTCGGTTGTTTGAAATAAGTGGTAAGAAAACCATTAAATCATACCATTTCCTCACCATACATTCCCCATAGACCTAAGCAAGGCATACTCTGCTAACCACGGAGGTGCATTTTCTCTCTTCACATAACTGGATTATGGGGGTGTGGAATGGATTTTTACGGGCAGAAAAGTTTCCTTCCCTCATAGGTACTGTGTTCTGAAAATAAGCATTTTTATAATCTGATGGATTATTCGCTTTCACTCTTACTCTGGGGTGACAGATCTCTGGAACTGGGAAATGCAACTCTCTTGTTTGAGACCATTGACCAAAAATACCTGGGGGGGAGGGAAGAAAAAATAAAAAAAAATAAAAATAAATTAAAAAGGAAAGAAAAGGAAGGAACTGCCATTCTGAAGGTTTCTAAAAATAGCTTTGATTCTTCAGTATGTTTTTCTTGCTGGTGAAGGACATATCAAAAGGCCTCTCACCTGGAGGCCAGAGTAGCTGGCTAGATGGGTGATATCAAATCAAATCAAATCAAATCAAATCATATCAACCAATAAACAGATGATTGTAAGGAAGGATGAGAAAATAGAATAGATAGATAGATAGATAGATAGATAGATAGAAAAATTGATAGATAGATAATAGATAGATATAATAGAACCATAAAGATATAGATATAGATACATACATTTGTTTACATACATACATACATACAATCATACATACAATACAAATGAGCTACATTTTAAATACATAAATACATACATACATCCGTAGAAGAGAGAGAGAGAGAATTATTTATATTGTTTCTGTCTCAGCCACTGGGGAAAAGGCTTTGTGAGATTGTTTTTGTCTTATCCTTTAGAGATGGGCAAATGAACATTTTTCTTTTCCCTTTAAAATGGATGTCATTTCAGCCACAAAATGGAGGCAAATGAAAATTATGATGAAAATGGGATCATGTTCAGAACCACAAAAATTGTGGTTGGTTGCAGACTGGAATGGGCAATCGTCTGGCAATGAAATGAGCTGTTTTAAATGTTAAAAACCCCTGTCATCCTTGCAGTCTAATTATTTATATTGTTATAATACCTACCGGGGTTGGGGTCCTTAAAACGTTTGTTTTTGTCTTCTCCCATCACAATGTATTTTTCTTTTCCCTTTAAAATGGATGTCGCACCAGTCCAAAATGGAGGCAGCCTCATGTTCAACCAATAGCATGCCCAGGTTGCAGACTGGACGGGCAGGTCTGGCAGCCACAGAGGGCATAAAAAGGTCTGGCAACCCCTGTCCTCCTTGCAGTCTCTGGTGGGAGTTAGGGTGGGATTGCTGTTTCTGCGACTCTAGCTTCAGTCCTGCAGCCTCCCTGTGTGCGTGTGTGCTGTGTACCTCTCGGTGAGTACCTTTGCAGGGCCTCCTTTGCAGCCTCCCTGTGAACCTAGTCTATACTGTGTCTCTGCCAGCATCCATTTTTTTAGTGTTTTCCCTCTGGTCTGGGGCATTGGGGGATGCCTGTGCACGGAAATGCTTTAAAATTGCGCAAAAAGCAGGTAGAAACAACAAACAAAAAAATGAAAAACTGTAACGAAATTTTTCCAAACATTCACGACAAAAGGAAACGAACCGAAACAGACTTCTCAACGACAAACGAAAAAACAAAACACCATTTTTTTGTTTCATGCCCATCTCTAATATCCTTTTTTGGGTTTAATTGTTTTTAATGCATGTTGCTTTAATACAGGTTTTATGATAGGGTGTGTTCATATGATTTGCTTAATGTTTAGCTAAATGCTTTTTTTCCTGTGAAAAGGTTTGTAAGCCACCTTGAGCATTATCTTCTAGCAGAAAGGTGGCATAATCAAGCAAATAAGCAAGCAAGTTAGAGCTCTTGGCAAAAGAGGCTATGGATATGAGCAAAATTTTCTGAATGTCTTGATTGCAAACTGCAGACTTGGTAGAACAGGATTTTGTTTATTTTTAAAATTATACACCAGCTTTCCTCTCCAAAATAGCACTCAAGGCACTTTACAGTTTTCATAAATGAAAAGAAACAACCCAAACCAGATTCAGCCATAAACTTGTTAAAGTCAAGTAAAAAAACCCTACTATGAAAACCATTAAAATCAATGCAGTGCACAGTTTAAAAACAACACAACAGACTGACTATTGTATGCAAGTTTTGGAACAATGCGTCTTCACACCCTTCTTGAAAACAGAGTGTCAATGATTGCAACTTTGAAGGGAAAGCATTATAATTGTGAATTATTTATAAACAATCCTGGCAGAATGAATGTTTTGATTATAATTTATGAATTTAAAGTGAAGATTGTCATAAACACCAGTGAATGAATGAAAAAGAGGTATTTTATAACCTTATAGTGCCAACCCTATATAGAGCCATGATGAATATGGGCTTCTAATTTCTTCCTAGGAAGTCTATGAAATTTTGTAGGACTCCTGAGGATGTTCAGATGTTACTGGAGTTAACATGACAATGTGATCCAAGTACCTGTATTGTAGCTCTGAGCTTTTTATGAGTTTAATAATGCCTTGGTTTTTAGTCATTCATCTTAGTATTACTTTGTGGATCACTGTCTGCATCTAAGAAATGTTTAGCATCCTGTGATAAATACACAGTGTAAACTCTACTGTTTTGTTGAATGATAGTTGGTGCTGAAGCCCAAAACTCCATGCAGTAGAACCTAGAATTGTTATGGGCCATCAAGTTGGTATCAAAAGGTAGGTGAGATATATAAGGAATGGTTTTACCATTTTCTATATTTACCACCTTCCATGGCAGAGCAGGGATTTCTCCCTGCCCTCTTGAATCCTAGTCTGTATCCATGACAGCACACTAGGTATCAAATATAGAACACACAGCACCATGCTATGCAAATTCTCTGAGCCAGTTTCAGGTTTTTGTTGCACATTATATTTTGCATCTTAAAGAAGTACCGGTAACTTGGGGCCATTTATAGTCTGATTTTTCCTGCATGGCTATGCTTACTATCACCCTTCTGGTGAGGAGAACACATCCAAGGCCTCAGGTTCAAACACAAACTCTTGATCATGCTGGCCAAAAAATCCAAGGAGTTACCATTCCAAAAGGAGCCTTGGAGATGCTGGTTCATTTTTGGCTTCTCTGTTTTACTTGCAGTCTCCCTCCTGATATTAAATAATATGGCATACATATATATACAGTGGGAAGTTCCATCGTATGTTATGCAATATATCCGCTCCTCAATGAAGAATCTGCAACACAGGATAGTATTACTGTAAAGCTTCTTTTGAGCCTGTGCTTAAATACCTGCCATGATGGATTTGAAGGCAGCTATCTTGTTTTCCCTTAACCTTGTTTATGCCTGGGGTAGTTATGCAGGAGGAAACTGAAATATGGAAAAATGACATTATAGTGACTACTATGTACCTCTTAGAGGGGTGTGGTGGCTCAGCGGGCTAGAGCACTGAAACCTGTTGACTACAAAGTCAGCAGCTCAGCGATTTGAATCCTGGGTGCCACACAGTGGAGTGATCTCCCGCTGTTAACCCCAGTTCCAGCCAACCTAGCAGTTCAAAAGCATGTAAATGCAACTAGATAAATAGGTACCGCCGTAAAAAGCAGGAAGGTAAAACAGTGCTTCCTTGCAGCCATGCCAGGCACATGGCAATGGACTTGCACAACACTGGTTCTTTGGCTTGAATTCGGAGATGAGCACTGCCCCTAGAGTCGGACATGACTAGCACGCATGTGCAGGGGGAACCTTTACCTTTTTATGTACCCCTTATTAAAACTGTTCACAAAGGCATGGTTATCCTCACCTGAGTTGTATGCAGGAGTTTCCTGGAACTGTTTGCCCCCATGCCTCTACCTACCAAAGGCCATTCTATTTCCCCACAACATGTTGTTATGCCCTCATTGGCCCCAAACATCATGGCCTGTACTATGTTGCTTCCAAGCTCTGTTAATGACCTTGTAATAGAAACAGAAAAGACCCTCTGAAAATGTGAGGAAGGACATAAAAAGAATATTGAATCCTTGGTCATGGTTTTGATTGGAGTTCCATGAAAACTACCCGGTGGACTTTTTATCTATTTTAATGAACAGCAAAGGTTCCTGGGGAGAAAGGAATGGAAAACGGGGCAGACTGAAGGGCACCAGGTACAGACCTCTGTAGAGAAACTGCCACAATTTCTCAGTACATGGACTGTATTAGGACTTCTGAGGGGGGGCACTGATTATCAAATGTAATATTCACACACATTTTTATGCTCTTTGGTCTGATGTTTCGGTGTATACAAGGTTTCAGTGTTCCTTAATAAATTGCCTCTTCTTGTACCAATTAAATTGAATCTATGAAGATCTGGTGCCTACTTGGCCTTGTGCCAACACTAACAGCTTTGGTTTAAAATTCAGTTTAAAGAGATATCATTACTGTGGAGAATGGTAGCAACACAAGATCTTAACACTTAAGCATCTTCTATGCCCCTTTGAATGGTAGGCTATATTTCAGTATAAACAACTTTGTAATTCTTCCAGGCCTGTTATTTACTTAGAATTCCACAGGACTCATGAAAATGGTGGAGTTAAGTGGCTTCTGTTGATTTACTAATGCCTTTCAAAAGCCTGATGAAGGTCACTCTTGCCAAATATTAAAAGTAGCCCATTCCTTCAAGCAAATCCTATAAAAGATTGTGTCCATTGAGTATGAAAAAGTTATTGTTTTGGACTACAACTCCCAGAATGCTCAACCTAGCTTCTCCAAAAAAGTTAACACCTCCAAGATCGAGTTCAGAAAGTTCACCAGAAGTGGGGCCAGAAAAGCTAGTAAAGTCCAGTTTCTGAGACCTCTTCATGGCCTCCCAAGTCCAACTGACCAGTCTCCACACTGGTTGTTCCAATCTGTTTACTCAGATTCTCTGCCTGAACATTCATGATTCTCTAAAATCTTCCATCTCTTAAGCACTTCCCTATTTACTTTTGAACTAATTTTGCATGAGATTCTGTTTTGGGATACCTTCTTTTGAAATCAGTGCTGCATTGAGAAGTATTGCCCCCACCCCTTGAATCTATTGACAGGACAGGGTTAAGGAGGAGACAGAGAAGGTCAGATGTGTTGTGCTGTGAGAAACCAAGTACTGTATTATTGAATAATAAGCCATGGCAGGGGAAAATTTATAGGAAGATGGGCTTCAAGGCACACATGCTCAGGATAAAAAAAAATGAATTTGGAAATCAAGCCCAATGTTGCAACATGGAACCACAGAGGTTAAGGAACAAATTAGTGAACTGGATAAAGAAACTACAGAGGAAGCTAGCTACTCCTCCCCACTTGCAATGCGGGACGGTAACAATGTCAACATTCTCACAGGTCTAGCTATCGCTGTGAACTGATTAAAACAAAACAAAACTTGAAGTGTCATGATGGCTAGTAGAGATGGGCACGGATTAAAAAATGGTGTTTTATTTGTCATTTGTTGTTGAGAGGGCCATTTCATTTCGTTTCCGTTTTTCGTGAATTTTTGGAAAAATTTGTTTTCATTTTTGTTTTTTCGTTTGTCGTTTCTACCCGCTTTTTGCACGATTTTTAAAAGCATTTCCGTGCGTGGGCATCCCCCAATGCCCCAGACCAGAGGGAATACACTAAAAAAATGGATGCTGGCAGAGACACAGTATAGACTAGGTTCGCAGGGAGGCTGCAAATGCAGCGGCGGGCATTGCCCAGGGTGCAAGGCAGCCACAGAGTAACTGCACTGCGGGGCAGGGGAGGGTACTCACCGAGAGGTATGCACACACACACACAGGGAGGCTGCAGGACTGAAGCTAGAGTCGCAGAGACAGCAATCCCACCCTAACTCCCACCGGAGACTGCAAGGAGGACGGGGGCTGCCAGAGCTTTTTATGCCCTCTGTGGCTGCCAGACCTGCCCAGTCTGCCACCTGGGCATGCTATTGGTTGAAGTCCAAGAATTTACATGATCCCATCACATGGCTTGCCTCCATGTTGTGGCTGGAGTGGCGACATCCAATTTGTCATCCATAAAGGGAAAAGAAAAATACATCGCGATGGGAGAAGACAAAAACAAACGTTTTAAGGACCCCTACCCCCTGGTAGGTAATAATTTCAAATAATTATCGCATTATCGCTGCATTTTTATGGATGTCCAGGGCGTTTTAATACCCAAGAAATCAATATTAGGTGTCTGGGAGCCATTTTGGGTCAATGTCCCCCAACTCCCCTTAAAGGAAAAAAATACAGCGATCTGAGAAAAGACATAAATGCACATTTTAAGGACCCCAACCCCCCCAGTAGGTATTATCAGACAGTATAAATAATTATCGCTGCGTTTTTATGGACGTCCAGGGCGTTTTTTAACATTTAAAACAGCTCATTTCATTGCACGCCACCAGTAATGGAAACGAAACGTAACGAACACAATTTTCATGGTTCTGTTCGTTTCGTTTCATTTTCATCACAATTTTCGTTTGTCGTTTCGTTATGTAATGAAACGACAAATGAATAATGGAAACGAAAAATTGTTCGTTTCGTGCCCATCTCTAATGGCTAGTAATAGTGCCCAAGATCTGGGAATCATGTCATCTAATCAGGGTGCAAATCAGATGGTGAAAAAAGCTGTGTGGCTGATGACATCAGAAAGAAGTGATGTTGGGTCCTTGGGTCCGAGTCCCAAGTCTTTGGTACTACATCTCTTGTCAAGTCTCTATTAAAAATCAGCCTCCCCCCCCCAGAAAAAAGGAGGAGGTAGATGGGTTCCAAGTTGCAGGTTGAGATCGAGTCATCAAAAAATAAAAAAATAAAAAATAAAAAATAAATAACAAATTAAAAAACAAAAAACAAAAAAGATAATGCTGAATTGTCTTGTAGTGGTTTAAGTCCAACTTGACAGTGAATCTTGAAACTGAAGTCCTCATCCCTGCCAGAAAGAATGACTTAAATTGGCACAATTTCCTTAAAATAACACTTCTGTCCTTTGGGAGATTGCTTTAGCCTAGTCCTAAAAAGTACTAGCCCTACTGCTTGATCAAAAAGGTCCAGCTTAAGCATAGATCAGGGTCACCCTGGCAATCATTCCTTATCTAACCTGATTCCTCATGTATTTTGCCTGGTGTACTCATGTTTGTTCAGTGGGGCAAAGGACAAAGTTTATTATCTGCTCATGGTCTTCCTAGACTCTTCTCATTAATCACTACTGAAAATAAGTATTTTACATAGTATTAAAAAGTTGGGTAACTTTTAGACAGTACCTGATGACTTATAGTGGGCCTATGCATTGTCAAACAGGAATGACTTGAAAATTAGAATAAGGATGAAATGAATACGTGCAAATGTTCTTATCCTTGACAAAAAGTGTGTTTTGGCACACCAGAATATTCAGTTGGTCAGCACCCTTGGGGAGATGAGGACCACCTCATGTCTGCTGGATCCTTGCCCTTCGCTTCTCTGCCTTTTGGCTAAGATCAAGTGTAGTATCGTGCCCTTCATGGATCATAAAAGCTGCCAGAGAAGGTATGGCAGATTGATTAGGAAGAGTAGTAAATGCCTCCTTACAAAGGGCAGGATTCCAGCATGCTTAACAGAGGCAATAGCAAAACCACTGTTTAAAAAGCCCTCCTTAGATCCAACTATACTGAACAATTACCAACCAGTATTAAATATTCCATTCTTGGGGAAAGTACTAGAGTGGGTTGTGGCCTCGCAGCTCCAGAGGTTTCTGGATGAGATAAACTACCTGGACCCATTTCAGCCTGGCTTCAGGCCTAGCTATGGGATGGAGACAGCATCAGTTGCACTGACCTATACACAGAAATGGATAGGGGATCTGTGTCCCTTTTGGTTTTATTAGACCTCTCAGCTGCCTTTGACACTATACACCATGGCATCATCCTGACTCATCTTTCTAAAATGGGAATTGGGGGCACTGCATTAAAGTGGCTCTGGTCCTTCCTATAGGAAAGAATGCAGAAAGTAGTGTAGGTGAGTCATGTTTGACACCATGGCTGCTGACCTGTGGAGTCCTCCAGGGTTCTGTTCTGTCTCCTACGTTATATAACTATAGAAACCTCTGGGGGAGATTATCAGGAGTTTTGTGGATAAGTGCCACCAATATGCCAATGACACCAACCTATACCTCTTATCATCTCCGGATTCTAAGGGAGCTGCTATTTTGACCTTAAAGGAGTGTTTAGCTTCAATAATGAACTGGATGAACTAATTGAAATTAAACCCAGACAAGACAGAGGTGCTGCTGGTTGGTCGAAAGGGAGAACAAGGGATAGGGATGCAACCTACATTTGATGGGAGCACCCTCCAATTGGAAAAAGAGGTGCACAGCTTGGGGGTGCTCCTGGACTCATCCTTGAACCTAGATGCCCAGGTCATGGCTGTGACCAGGAAGCACATATGCACAATTAAAGCTAGTATGCCAGTTATGCCCATTCCTGGAGAAACCTGCTCTGGGCACAGTAACTCATGCCCTAGTTACGTCCTGACTGGACCACTGTAATGCACTCTAAGGCTGCTATCCCACGGCCAGAAAATCTGGATCAAAGTAAAATGCAGATTTTCCCCTGGAACAGTCACGTGGTTGAAAACACGGTTCCTGTGTCCCCACAGGCGCAGTTTAAAGAACCACATCATTTGTGTTCCCATGAGCGGGAACCGCAACACAGCTGAATGAAAAGGTTTTGATGCAGATTTTCTGAGTCTCCACAGACTCAAGTAATGGTTAAAAATCTGCATTGGCAGTGAGACAAGCTTTGTACCGCTCGAAGCCAGGTACTTGTAAAACTCTCTGGGATATGCTTAAGTGGGTGTGGTCACATTTTCCCCCCTTTAAAGTCTGCTGGCCGTGGGGACACAATTTTATTAACTGCATCTTTGAGCAGTTTGAAGAGGTTTTTAGTGGCCGTGGGATAGCAGCCATAGGACTGCTTGGGGAACTCCCAAGGAAAAGCCTCAGGAAACTTCAACAGGTCCAAAATGCAACAGCCAGATTGCTCACTGGAACAGGTTACAGAAATCACATTATACTACTCTTAAAGCAGTTCCACTAGCTGCCAATCAGCTATCGGGCACAATTCAAAGTGCTGATCTTAACCTACAAAGCACTGAACAACCTGGGTCCTAGTTACCTCAAAGATCAAATCTCACAGTATGAATCGACTCAGGTGTTAAGGGCATCAGGAAAGGCCTTTGTCTCCATCCCGCCTTCCTCACAGGTACGTCTTGTGGGTACATATGAAAGGGCCTTCTTGGCAGCTGGCCAAGACTCTGGAACACCCTCCCACTGGAGGCCAGGACTGACCCATCTCTGATGTCTTTCTGGAAACATGCAAAGACCTTTCTCTTCAGGCAAGCTTTCCCTGGAGGATGGAATACCTACGGCGCCTTTTTATGAATCTACCATACATGACTACACAGACGTTGTGTTTATAACCACTTAGAACTGTGTGTTTATATCTCTCCTTGTGTAATTGCATTGAAACTATGTTATTAAATGTTGCATTATAATGCTGTAACATGTCCCTCAATTCCCTGTTTCTCAAACTTTGTGTCTTAATTGTAATGGACTGTACAGTCTCTTCTTACAGTAAGACACCTTGGGTCCTTTTCCAAGGAGAAAGGTAAGGTAAAAATAAACATAATAAATAAATAAATAAATAATAAATAAATAAATAAATAAATAAATAAATAAATAAATAAATAAATGTGACTATTTCAGCAAAAACAGAAGCAAAGCAAAAGAAAACAAACACGAAACCAAACAAACCAGAATGTGAAAAGCATACAGCTTTCCCACTAATCTTGCCCAGTGAGAACTATTTCATTTTCATGGATGAAAACAAAATAAAGGAAGTTATACATCTATATCTTTGAAAACATCTTGCTATTTGCATAACTGTGCAATAGCATGTCAGTTACAAGGTGGATCTGATCCAGCCAAGTGTTGTTAGGTTTTTGTGGGGTAGCAGCAAATTCCACGTTTAGGCTGGCATATCTGATGGATGTTACCAAAACATCACCTTGGGGCCTGTCTTGCAGCCACACCCAACACTGTAAGCCACATTCATGCCAAATCGGCTGTTCTTTCAAGTTAAAAAACAAAATAAAACATTGTCAGCAGAATCAGCTCTTTTGAATGGCAGCCTGTGCTTGTCCACCACCTCCCTCTTCCCCCAAGTAGCTCAATCAGTATTCCATGTTGTTATCATTCTGCCATAGGTTAAAATAACACATATGGTGGCCTTTTCCTCCCAGGAAGGGATATAGTGCTGATCCTGTAACTCCCCATGTTGTCGTTTCAGCTAAAAGAAAAATAAAATAAAAAGTGGAGAAGTAGCATTTATGTAAGGAAAGGACAATCACACCCTCTTTGGGCAGCCAGAGGTTCAGCCAGAGGGAGAAAGGTTGAGATGGAAAGGTTCACGATGTGGGTCAATATTTGTCCCAGTGGGCAAGACTGTGTAATCAGAGATGACCTGAGGCTATTCATGGATGCAGCTCATGTTAAGATTTATTCAAATCACAGCATGTAACCAGAGAATAAATGAAACAAAGGCACAGTACATAAGAAATCAGAAGGAAATAAAGGAACTCCAGGCAAAATATGATGCAGTGATTAAATGGAAAATATAATATAGGACAAGCTTAATTCAAGTATTAGATGAAGTGCTAAATAAGCCAAATTAGCCAAAGTTAGCCCTTTTATAAAACTTGTCATTTGCCCTTAATTAGCCTCCACTAGCCCTCTATTTAAGCATTGCTATGTTGCTAGCTGTTCAGATGAGAAAGAGGCATACCTACCAATTGTGGGGAATGCGTTCTTGATGATTCAAGGGAAGGTGGAGGAACATTCAGATAGGAAAATTAGAAGTGACATATAAAGTAAAATAGTGAAGTGTTATATTTGGAGCATTCCACAGGACAGAACTTTAATTTTCTGCAGCGGGGTGGGGGAGGGGGGATAATTAGCTATGCATAAAAATTCCAAGGGAAGGTTACAATTGGACGTGACCCTCCTTTACAAGTTAAAGAAAAGGGGGGCAGAAAAGAAACAAGAAGCTAGAAAAGAGAAAGGAAAAAGAAAGGGAAAAAAAAACCCAGTTAGGTCTAAAGTCCCCAGAACAGTCGAAATCTGTGAAAAGTTAAAATTATTTAAGCAAGAAAAGAACTTAGAAAATGCATACCCCTTCCTGATGAAGTCTACATTGTTTTTCGTTCTGCCAACATGCTTGATTTTCCAGCTTTCTCACTGGACTATAACCCCTCATTACTGAAATACAGGTCTGTTTTGGAAGATGGAAAAAGTCAGGGGTGAAAGGGTCTTGTATCATCTGTACTAATCTGAAACGGAAGCATCTCTTTGCCTTGAAGCAAATGACATAATGGTGGTATCCTAAGAGGATGCACTCTAGACATGGAATTACTGTACAGCATATGCAGCTCTGCAGCTCTCTGTACTGTTCCATTATCTTTTGAGAAGGCAAACAGCTTGTCATCAATGTAATCATGTATCTGATTCCACAGTGCGAACATCCAGCCAAGAGAAATCTTCTGCCTTCTTTCTTAAAAGGAAACAGTCATGTTGTTTTATTCTTTCCTAGCCCTTATGTTGAGATGTTGGAGATTGTTCTCTGTGTTCTAACACTTGGGTTACAGCATCTCCCATAAAATGTGTAGCACTATGGGATGAATATTTGACTGGTTTGCAAGGAGTGATCACTTTCCCCATCCACTGATACTCAAAAGTGATATTCATAGCACATTTGATACTTACTGCATCAGTGTATCTTTTGTGTGTGTGTGTGTGTGTGTGTGTGTGTTGCGTCGTTACAGTCATGACTGACTCTTCGTAACCCCATGTCCATGGAGTTTTCTTGGCAGGAAGACTGGAGTGTTTGCCAGTTCCTACTCCAGGAGCCTACAGCATCTGGTATTCCCTGATGGTTGCCCATCCAAGTACTAATCAGGGCTGCTTAGCTTCTACAATCAGGCCATACTGATTGTGCTTAGGGTGTCTAGGCAAAGACTTTGTATCTGATAGAGAACCTAAATAAAACACTATGTAAGACTTAATGTGAGCCACAGTTGTATGGTGGATTTGGGACTGACAACAGCTGATGAAGGGTTGTATTTAAATTCCTTTTTATTTATCTCACATCTGCTGGTTCCATGTGGACATAGCAGGCTTTCTTAGCTTGAGCCTCAAATATGACATACGCTTCTGAACTCTGAAGAACAGGGAGGAAAGTACCTCCCCCTTCTCCTGTACAATATTAACATTCAGAAATAGAGATGGGCACAAACTGAAAAAATGGTGATTTGTTTCATTTCATTTCATTTAAGGCTTTGTTTCATTTCATTTCATTTTTAATGAATTTTTGTGAAAAAAATTGTTTCATTGATTTGTAAATTTGTTATTCGTTTTTACCCGATTTGCATGATTTAATGCATTTGACCACACGCGGGCATCCCAATGCACCAGACAAGATGAAAAACATTTAAAAATTATTTTAAAAAAGCGATCTGAGAAAACACATAAATAGATGTTTTAAGCACTCCTCAACCCCCCCGCTAGGTATTATCAGGCAGAAAAAATAATTTTCGCTTGGTTTTAAAAGTATATTCAGGACTTTTTAATACCTTAAAAATGCCATTCGGCACATATTTGCTGTCATTAACAAAAGTATGCGGCAGCCATTTTGTCCCCTTTAAAAAAAAGATCTCTTTAAAAACACATTTTTAGATGTCTTACATCACTGGCATCAACCTAATAGGTATACTAAGGCATAACAAAATTATGATATTTTTGAAGTGTTTCTCATCTGTTTAAAGGGTTTAAAAACAGCTCAATTCTTTGTGCGCCGCCATTAATGAAACAAAATGTAACAAACCAATTTTTCCCGGTCTGTTTCATTTCATTTTTTTATTTATTTATTTATTTATTTATTTATTCTCCTAGGTTTTACAGTAAATATACAGACAGCAAATTAAAACAACAACTGAAATAAACAATAAAACAAAACGGCTGCAGCAGATGGCGGGCTTAGGTTCGTTATTCGTTTCGTTGTGTAACGAAACAAACAATGAATAATGAAACAAATAAAAAATTCATTTCGTGTCCATCTCTATCCAGTAATAATAGATTCCTGGTGTTACAGGAACCTAACATTAATGAAAGGGATTCTCCCCTCAACAATACTTTGATTCCAAATACCTCAAAACATTTTCAAATGATGGGGCTATTTCAATGAGGAAATGTAAGACTATTTTCAACCTTTCTTCTGAATTTGTTTTTGTCCTTAGTTGCTAGCTTTCACTGGCTTCCAAATGAGTTCTATAAGCGTGTTTGTGCATGGGGTCTAGTTATGAATGTGGGTGCGTATGTATTTCCCCCTGGCACAATTGTTTTGCATATTTAGGCTTTGATATTCTCCACACCCACCTCCCATAGACTTACCTCTTTTGCCTATGTGTCTTGAATAGAAGGGAAACAAATTTCCCAAGAATTATAAACGTTTGCTGGAATAAAATTTGAGTCCCCCTTTTTTGCATAAGGTGTTATGCATGTATGTGCCATTGGCAATTACAACCTATAACTTTTTAGGGTTTTATAAAGGGTTAAGAAGTCCTTTACCAGACATTCTTTTCCATGTGGTGCCCTGGGGACTGTGCAGTTTGTCTGAGGCCATGCGGGTGGATCTCAGTTGGCCAAGGACGGTGGAGTTTGAATCCTGGTGGGGATTCAAACACCTGGCCTCTGGGGCACTCCAACTCACTGAGCTGTACCAGGAGTTGCTTAAAAACTACACTTGTGCCTCAGTTCTAGAAAGGGCAATCTTGAAAGATTGGTAGACTTCTTTGGACTACTAATCCCAGATTGCCTATGCTGTCTGGAGTATTCTGGAAATTGTCCCTTAAAACATGCCCGCCCGCCCACCCACTTTTCAAACTTATTTTCTTACTGAAAGAGAGATGAGTAAGACCATCTTCCCATCCCTCTGAACTGTGTTTAAACTGAGCTATCATGGATCCCTTTGTGCACCCAAGACTAGGGCTGATAATGTGGGCTTTTGTTTTCAATCTGGTTTAAGACCAATCATTTTAATGTAACACTAAATTTATTCTTCATGATTGAGCTATTCTTTTCATCTAATTTAAATATACCGATATGTTTTGCAACAGGTTATTTCCATCACCCAAAATATTACATATTTTGTTCAGCTAATACTAATTGAAATTATCCAAGTCTTTTTTTTAAATACTCAGCAAGAAGGGGGAATATATTTGATACAATCCAGAGCTAATAATTTACCTCTTGTGTGAGCCATCCCCATTTCCAAAATCTCTTCATCAACAATCTCAACAGCAGTTGTATTCTATCATTATGTTACACTTGGCTGAGAAAGCTAGCTCTTTGCATTATCCTTACATTCTCCTTTATCCTTTATTTATGTGAAGTGCATGAGTTATGTATATTTCTTTCTATTTTTAACTTGACTAAAAGGGTCTTGCATCACTCAAAGCAGCATGAAGCCTTACCGCTTTCTCCTTTGAGTTTTACACAGTCTAGCAAATATGAACAGCAGCTACCTGCAACTTTCCAGAGTGTCTGGAGCAACTTGTGAACCAAATGTTGGAACAGTCAACGTACTCCAGGAAGTGGCAGTAGCTGCTTCCCACACTTGCCAGACTGTGTAGGTGTCAAAGAAGGAAAAGAGACAAGGTTTTATGCTGCTCTAAGCAAGATGAGACCCTTATTTTCAAGATGAAAATAGAAGAGGAAACCTCCCTGGCCACTTTATAAACCTAAAGGTAAATAATCAGAGAACTACATAATGCTAAAGGAACTCTTTGGCAGGGAAAAATAATAATTTGGTGGTTACCCTACATTTTCCTTGGAAATTAAAGACACTGTCTTCTTCTTCTTCTTCTTCTTCTTCTTCTTCTTCTTCTTCTTCTTCTTCTTCTTCTTCTTCTTCTTCTTCTTCTTCTTCTTCTTCTTCTTCTTCTTCTTCTTCTTCTTCTTCTTCTTCTTCTTCTTCTTCTTCTTCTTCTTCTTCTTCTTCTTGAGATGGGCATGAGCCACCAGTTCAGCAGTTCATGCTGGTTTGTTTTGCCTCCAGCCCTGTCTCCTCTGGCAGATGCCCACTCAGAGGTAGCTCCTAGAGCAGGGAAGGCGAACCTATGGCACTCTTGCCAAAGGTGGCACGGAAAGAGCTTTTGCCTGGCATGCGACATGCTCCTTGCCCCCCCACTTCCCCCTCCGCTGGACCAGCCATGAGGAATTTGTGGAGGGGGAAGTGGGGGGGCAGGGAGCATGTTGGGTCCCAGGCCAACCCTACCATCGTCATTGCCATCGCCGCCCTTGCCGCCGCCCCCTGCCACACCTGACCCCACCTCCGCCAATCCCGCCACGAAGACAAACCCCATTCCTGCCCCTCCCGATGCCGCTGCTAACCCTGACTCCATCACCCTTCCTGCCCTCGACCTCGCCCCACCCGTGACTCCCCTGCCGCCTATCCCAACCCCCCACCGCCCCATCCCCATTGCCATTGCCCTTGCCGCCCCTACTGCCCCTGCTGCTGCCGACCCGACCCCGCCTCTGCGCCATTACTGCTGCCATCCCTGCCCCTCCCACCGCTAATGATGATGATCCTGACCCCGCCCCCTCTGTCACCCTTGCTGCCTTCTCCCCCTTCTCCCCCGCTGCTGCCGATCTTGACCGCTGCCGCTGCCATGTTTGGACACTCGGTGGCAAAAAGGTTCGCCATCCCTGTCCTAGAGGTAGCCTCCTAAATGGAATAACTGTCTATCCCCAAACCCCTTCTTTTTAACTGCTGTTTTGTTTTTTCCATTTTTATTTTATTAAAGAAGACACAGATTACTGCTTCATAAGCTCCCCTGTATTGGTTTAGAAATGGACAGGCAGACAGAATTTGTTTACTGGAAGGCTATTTCGCTATGGAGACAAAAAGGTGCATGCTAATGTCAGATCAGAGAGTACAGCAGCCACTGGAGCATTTAAATGAGTGAAATGTGCACATTCCAGTTTGCATTCATCATGTCAGTTTGTGGAAGGTAATCTTCCTTGCTAGAGTGACTGCCTTTGTATTAGTTTCATTGTTCCTTTGGCCTTGGAAGAAAGCAAATTTGTGCTAGCAACTCATCCATCTGTCATGCTCCTAAGCAGGCCCAGCACATGGGAACAATAGAACTCTGGATGAGAGGATAGGAGTTGATTTTATACTTCAGACAACAGTTCTGTTCTCATAAACCAGAAAAACAATCTCAAGACTGGACAACACAAACACTGCATGCTGTTTATAACAGCAGCATTTTTTTTAGCCTTTCTGCTAAGCATTAAAAATAGGCAGGGAAAGATGTTAAAGCAATTTTTAAAAAAACTCATAAGCCAAAACTATTTTTCTTTTCTTTTCACTTCCATGTATTTATAGCCTGTCCTCTGCTACTATGGCTAATGGCTTTTACCGAAAAACAGAAGAGAAAAATGACTAGAGATTAAAAAATAACCAAAGTGTACAAACAGTCCTAAAGCTATATTCAAAGCCAATGTTCCAGCAAATAACAAAACAAACCCTGATGGAGATGAAATGGAAGAAGACACTTTTACAAAAAAAGAAAGACTGTCGAAACTGGTAGAAATGAGCCATATGCTAAGTAGGTGCCAGGAAAAAATAATAATTAGCTGGGTTCACATTTCCCTACAACAATATTCAGTTTGAATATAGCTTCTGAAACTGGCAGTTTGACTAATGGATGGACTGCAAATTGCGTTAATTCTTCTTTAGTTCATTTTCTATGCCCATTTGGGAGAAGTGGTTGACGTGGAAGGGACTCTTAAGGGGAGGATGAAGCAAGAGCTTGGAAATGTACATTTAAAGAGAATGAATTTAATCATTTGCTCAACCCATTCATAAATGAGCAGTGGCAAGATGGCACTCTGAATTCTTTCTGTTCTTGCTCAATTAAACTTTCTACGCTCAATTAAACTTTCTTAGCATTTGTCCCACTTGGTGGTGGTGGTGGTGGTTTCTGCTTTTCTTGTTTTGGCCTTCCACTTGGCACGGTTATAGGTTAGGTCCAGGTGAATCTGGGACAACTTCATGTTGTTGTCAAGGGTATTCATCCAGCACTGTTTTGGTCATCCCCTCGGCTGGGATCCACTGACCTCCAGGGTGAGAACCTTTTTCGGCAGAGTTTCAATGGCGGCACTCAAGACTCCATACTACCATAGGTGGGCTTCATGCATCTCCTCAGTGATGGGTACGATGCCATACTTTGATTGGATGTCATCATTGCACACATGATCCTTTCACGTGAGGCTGGAGGTCCATCATAACATCTTTGTCTCCATGATGCTAAGTCGATGTTCAAATTCTTTAGTCGCTGGCCAGCATTCTGCACCACAGAACGTGAGAGTTTGTACAATGGTGCAATAGATCTTTGACTTTAAATGGTCAGTGATCTTTTTGTTGCACCTGACGCTTGATGTTGTACTCCATTTTAGCTAGGAATCATTGATATTTCATGTGAGTTTGCGATACAGACTTTCACCAGCTGTGATCAAGGAACCAAAGTATTTGAACTCCTCAGTTCTCAGTAGATTGCTCTGGATTGAAGATTGTATGAGATTAATTAAAACAAGCAAATGGCTAAGGCATTTTTTAAGGTAGGCATTGTGGCACATTTTAAGTATACACGGAATTACCCGCGGTGTCAGAATTATCAGTCAACACACTATTTTGCCATGGTGGGCTACCATTATAAACACTACATGTAGTTTGTTAAATATGTTTTAAAAGAATCTAACATTGAAGTTATTAGTAGACAGCTTTACAAATGGAGCACATCAATGGTGAGGGGCTATACACAAACTTGTACCAGGCCTCATGCTTCCTATCAAAGTAGGGAAATGGAAGTTGGTTTATTTTGGTTATATATTCAAAGTACACCATAGACTTGTGGAACCATAACTCTCAAAGCTCCTCATATCCTTCTTAAAACACCAGGAAGACTTAAATGTCCAGAGTGATTATTTTTATTTAGAGTAAAATATTATGTTATATAGATCTGTCTGTTAAAGGAATTTGTAGACAGGCAGGTCAGCTAGCCTTTCAAAGCCCAAGAACCACTTCAGAGAAAATAACACTCATGGCGAGGACAAAACTAAATGGCAACCCCCTACACATTCGTCATATGGATCAGCTCAGCAGTTGAATCGTGCTTCAACAATAGCCCTTTTCAGTCAGTGTCAAGACATGTTGTGCCCAACCTGTGAGGAGTGAAGTGGATCACTATGGGGAGAAAGGTGGCATATAAATAACTGAAATAATTATTATCAATCAGAACAGCTCCTGCCACTGAGTGTTGCTTGTAACACTCGCTCCTCTCAGGCGGGCCACTTGAAGGTGCTGACCCCAATGGAAGCTCGGAAAACCACTACCAGGAAACGAGCTTTCTAAGTGGTCTCACCTCATCTGTGGAAGCAGCTGTCCCCTGAGATTGGTTTGGCCCCCTCTTTACAAGTTTTTTTTTTAAAAAAGCTTAAAACCTGGTTGAATAGATGCGCTTTCCCTGACCACTGTTTGTCATCTCGCCCATCTCGCTGATCTGGTTTTATATTTTAATCCGCCTCTGTCTGGTTTTGTATGTATTTGATTTTATTACTTTTGCTTGATGTCAGAATTAATCATGTTGGATCGGTTAGTTTTTATTTTCGTCTGTACATTGTATATCATTTAATTTTATTATTCGTTGTATCGTCCATGTCTTAACTTTTGTAAACAACCCAGAGTGACCATTGGCCAGATGCTTTGGCATAAAAATAAAATAAAATAAAATAAAATAAAATAAAATAAAATAAAATAAAATAAATATATAATAGATCACTCCACTGTCATACTGATCATTGTCCTCTAGGTAGAAGGAGAAAGCCTGAATTGCAGACTCTCCACATGTCCTGGAATCCTAATTTCTTAGGGTTCTAGTTCATGTGGAGATCCTCCACAGCTAGAAATCCTCATGGTTCAAACTGAAACTTCCATGCTTTAGGAAGATACCAGAATAAGGGATGTAGGGAAGTGGATCTAGTGTGATTTTCAGACCATATGTAAGATATGTGCATTGAATCACCAGTTCCCCTTGAATCCCCCAGAGGTAAAAATTCTCATATTTTTAACATCCCCAACTTTTGGCACGGAGCTTCTGGCACCAGGATGTGCCATTCCCAACACCTTAAGTCAGCAAACTGGCTTTGGGTGCACACTGTCTGGTTAACACAACTCTCTGCCTTCCAGCTAAAATAGGATTTTTTTGAAGATTAGCCAGACCCCAAAAGTCCCTAACATATGATGCCCAAGACAGCTGCCCCCTTCTGCTTATTGATTGGCTGAACCCCTGCTCCATTATTTTGCAGTTCCTCTGGGGATGTCTCAAGACAATGGTGTTAGCTTGAAAAGAGACTAAAGCTGCTGCATATCCATATCCATATCCATATCCATATCCCACCCCACCTTCCAACAAACTAGTAGTATGGCAAGCTTTTGGCAGTCACAGCACACATTAGGTAATCAGATTGCATATGTGGCTGAATTAGCGTAATACTTTTATTACGTTTTTTTATTAGACCACATTACAATCCCAGTTCCTTTAGGTGTTGTCAACATAGCTAGTTAATAGTGAATTAAGAGAACCTAATGGTCAAACTATTTACACCTTAAAGCCCCCAAATCCCCAAGAAGTAATATTTGAGATGCTTTTGAACCCTTTCCCCCTTAATCGGAGCAGTTAGGAGAAAAGAACAATGGGGTTTCAGCTTCTTTGGAACAGAAGTCTAGTATAAGCATGGGAGAATAACAATATTATCATTCTCTACTTGGCTTTAAATCACTGCTTTCTCATTCCTTTGTTACTAATCCAATAACTTTCCCCTACATTTTATTAGAGTGTTGTATGTCAGTTAATTTAATGGGCAAACTAAGGTCTATAAGAACTTTTCTTTATTGTTCAGCACACGTACAAGGCTGTGAATATACTTAACACTTAGTTATTATCTATCCAGCTAATACAGGGGTAGGAAAGCAGTATCATAAAGTAATTTTGTTCAGCTAGGCCTTTAGCATATAAGTTATCAAAGGACATGTAATTTAATATGATTTTGATTGGAGCATTTCATGCTGTGTTTTGAATCAATATTTTGTTTTTGATTTGTAGTTCCCATTCACCCCCATTTGCCTTTTGCTCCTTTTTGGCATAAAGGTAGAGTATCAAGCAAATATATAAATAGAAGTGCATGCACACAGTGGCATAGCGTGAGTTGCCAGCACCTAGGGCAAGGCGAATTATGCACCTGTTAAACATTTTGCACCTGGCATGGCTGTTGTTGTGCCCCCCCCCATGCTACACCCCTGCTACAGCCTACCTCCTCCCCTTTCCCACTGACTCTGTCACCTCCCTACCTGGTCCTGCTACCTGCTCCTCCTCCATCACTATCATTGGATGATTGTGAGGGTTCATCTACATCATACCGGGGGTCCGAGATGAAATCAACATTGTCCAATCTTCCAGCAGTACTTTTAAATAAAGGTTTATTTGTAACTTCATAACACATTGGCTCTTGACTTATATGCTCTTCGGTTTCAGCGCTTCCAACAGTTACATCAATAGTGAACGGATTGTCAATGGGACTTAAACAGGGTGGGGCATTGTCTCTAAGGTTAGTTTCTTTCAGTGAGGCAATCCCCGGCCATAGCATTGACTGCCACAACATGGGTGGTGAGCCCACTGCACCACTGGATTCGCCCGGTTCAACAGGCGACCTCGCCCTCTCACCCTCAGGGTATTTTCCGGACATCTCACCAGTCTTACTTCTACCGACCAAGTCCAGTCATCACAGACCTGCAACTCATAGGCTTCCTCCTTCTCTCGCCTCCCTCTCGCTTCTCCCCCAACGTCCTTTTCCAACCATTCCTCTTTTTCTCCTAATGGACCTGCCCCGCGCACTTCCTTCACTCCCCACGAACTAGCCCCTTCTCGTGCCTCTCCTTCTCCACGCGCACACTCCTCTTCTTCACTCTCCTCCACCCAAAACACCTCCTCTACTAATTCTATCCTCTCTTGTCCCCCTACTGCTCCCTTGGGACCTCTCTCTATCACTCCACATTCGGGTTCCTCCTCTTTATTTCTTTCTTTTGTCTGTTCAGACGGTACACTCTTTTGCTCTTCCTCCTTCTTTGCTGTCTCCTCACAATGCTCCAGTGCGAAGGGCCCCAATCTGATACCATGTGGCACTGAATTGCTCCTTTGCAGCCCCTTTGCAGCCCCACAGCCTACCCACTCCCCCTCTCACTGCTCTACCTGGACTTTCCACTGCCACTGCCTCCTCCACCTTTTCTTCTTCCTCCTCTGCTGATGCCATCTTTAGACAGGCCGAGGTTCCCTTCACCTATCATCTGAAACTGCAGTTTCAGCTCCTGCATGGGAAGCCAGGCCTGTTGTGTCTCAAGATGGTGGCCGAGGGGGGAGGCAGCAGGCCCAGATAGGGACGTGACAAGGGGAGGCTATTGGGATGGTCTCTCTCTCTCTCTCTCTCTCTCTGTGTGTGTGTGTGAACAAATGTTGTACCCCTAATGATTTTGCATCCAGTGTGGCCATGCCCATGGCACACCCATACCACCCCACTGCATGCACACCCACATTTTTTAAAGTGAGAAAATGACTTTTTATTGCTTTGTATGTTCTTCACATTAGTAGAACAGGTCAATTATTTGTTCATCTGGTTTATATCAAGTTATTCCAGAAATTGGACTCAAGGTAGCTTACAACAAAAATCATAGCAAATAGAAACACAATAGATATGCTATTGGAACTACAGGTAAAAATTATAAAATAATAAAATACAGTTTAATTAAAATCAATATAAAAGCAGATCTACAAAATAATCTACCTACCAAAGCCCCTGATTTCTCAGGGGCCAAAGCCCGTCTGAATAATTTTGCCTGCTGGCAGAAGGTGGTGGTGGTGGTGGAAACCTACATTCTTTTGACAGGGAATTCCACAGTTTGGGAGCTGCCACCAAGAAGACCCTCTGTGATGAACTGCTAGAAAGCTCATGGTTTAGGTCTCTGGTTGGGGGTTCAATTCCCCATTATGCCTCCTTGAGAGAGAGGCTGGACTGATCCATGTCCCTTCCTGTTCTGCAGTTCTGTGGTGATTATCTCCCTTCCAAATGTGTGTGAGAAGCTGGCAGGACTGAATTAAAGACCTGCCTCGAAGACCTTAAATAAAGACCTGTCCTGGCATAGAAGAATATGGCCATTTACACAAGTCACGGATCTCCTTTCATGCAGCAATTGGTCTTTCAGCTAATGACACATATATTTGTATGGGCTTTCAGAGAAAAAGCAACTGCTAATTTTCTTTTACTGCTGCTTGTTTCTATTGCTTTCATTATATTTTAGCAGACATTTGTAATTTGTGGCTTTAGATATTTTTGATTTTAGATGTTTATAATTTGTGATTTAGCTTATTTATGATTATTTAAATACCTTTAATTATTTATATTAGCAGGTTATTTTGATATAGTCAGACACCTGGAGCTCTGTTGAGGAAGTGTGGAGGGCATAAATTTAATCCTCCTCCTCCTCCTCCTCCATCTGAGGAACTGCACTTGTCCACGAAAGCTCAGATTAAAATATAACAGTTAGTCTTTAAGGCGCCACTTTTTTGTCTTTGTCTTTTTCTTCTTCTTCTTCCAATCCTTTGGATTCTGTCCAGAAACTGACTAGTAGGCAATACAGCTGTGGCAATGAGGACATTGTTCCTGGTTAATTATCTGGCAGCAGCTGAAGTTTCTTGAGGGCAGACCCATCTACAGCAAATTACAATAATCCAAATGGCTACTTGTCAGAACATCTTTCCCCAGTGTCTTCTGCCCAACTCACCAGATCCTCCCAGGCTATGCTCCTCCAAGTTGCCACCCTGACAAGTGGCCCACAAATCATAAGAACATAAGGCCTGCTGGATCAGGCCAAGGGCCCATCTAGTCCAGCTTCCTGTATCTCATAGTGGCCCCACCAGATGACTCTGGGAGTTCATGAGACAACTCGATAGATAACTGTCTTCTACTGGCACTCCCCTGCATCTAGCATTTTGAGGTACCTTCCTTTTAAGCCTGAAGACAACATGTGTCCCCATCATGGCTTGTAACCTGTGATGGACTTTTCTTTCAGAATAGCCTGAAAAAACACCAATTTCAGGGCACATCCCTGGGGCACATCACTTTTCACCTCTCTCCATCGTGAGACAGTCATCTACAAGAGGTAGGGGTTTCTTTCTGGTGGCACTGATATGGTGGGATGAAAGAAGGTATGCCTGGCTCCCTCCCTATGAACATGTAGGAGCCAACTTAAAACATGGCTTTTCAGAGAGCTTTCCACCCTGGTTGATTGCATGTCCTGTTATTATGGGGAAAATTGCCTATGGTGCCATTTGACTCTTTGCTGTTGTTCTAACTGTTATGGTTTTATTCATGTATTTATTCATTGTTCGTGCATGACACTATTTGGGTGGTATATCAATCAATCAATCAATCAAACAAACAAATCAATAAATGTAACTAAGTTATGTTTCACTGTAGCTGTATGATTGTCCTCTAGGAGCCTCTTGGCGCAGTGGTTACATTGTTGTAATGCAGCTAAAACTGTGCTCACCACCTGTGGTTCAAATCCAGGTAGCAGGCTCAAGGTTCACTCAGCCTTCTATCCTTCTGAGGTTGGTAAAATGAGTACCCAGCTCGTTGGGGCAGGGTGCAATGTGTAGCCTGAATAATTAAATTGTAAACCACCCAGAGAGTGCTGTACGTGCTATGGGGTGGTATCTAAGCAGAACACTTGAATACGTTCGAATGGTCCGGGAACTTCTTCAGCCAGGAGATAGGGTGGAGGCCCAGGACCATTCGGCGGCATGCTGTGAGGAGTTTGCTGTTCACTTTGAGGGAAAAATTGCTCAGATTCGCAGTGAACTGGACTCCACTATTGATACAGTATCAAGGGATGTGTCCAGTGCACCGTGCTTAGGTCCAGTGTTATTGGATGAGTTTCAATTGTTGAGACCCGAGGATGTGGACAGGGTGCTTGGATCTGTCCGTTCCACCACCACGCTGCTTGCCCTTCTTGGCTAATTGAAAGATCTGCCAAGGGGGTTCGCACCTGGGTCCAAGAAGCTGTAAATGCCTCTTTAAGAGAGGGAGTGGTCCCTGCTGCCTTAAAAGAGGCAGTAATCAGACCACTCCTAAAAAAACCTAACCTGGACCCACGACTGGTGGTCAACTACCGACCAGTAGCGAACCTCCCTTATTTGGGCAAGGTGTTGGAGTGGGTGGTGGCCGGACAGCTCCAGGCGCTGCTGGATGAAACGGATTTTCTAGAATCCATTTCAATCTGGTTTCAGGCCGGGTTTTGGAACAGAGACTGCCTTGGTCGCCCTGTACGATGACCTTTGCCGGGAGAGAGACAGGGGGAGTGCAACCCTGTTGATACTCCTGGACCTCTCAGCGGCTTTTGACACCATCGACCATGGTGTCCTTCTGGATAGGCTGGCCAGGTTGGGAGTTGGAGGTACCGCTTTGCGGTGGTTCCGATCCTTCCTGGCTGACCGTGTCCAGAAGGTGGTGCTGGGGGATAGTAGCTCTGCCCCTTGGCGTTTACGTCATGGGGTTCCACAGGGCTCAATACTATCCCCCATGCTGTTTAACATCTACATGGAACCGCTGGGAGAGGTCATCAGGAGGTTTGGGCTGAGGAGTCAGCAATATGCTGATGATACTCAGCTCTACCTCTCGTTCTCCACCAATCCAGGTGAGGTGGTTTCTGTTCTGAACTCGTGTCTGGGCCAGATAATGGACTGGATGAGGGTTAATAAATTGAAACTCAATCCAGACAAGATGGAAGTGCTGTTAGTGGGTGCTTCGTCAGACAGGCTAGAGGGCCACTTCCCTGTTCTGGATGGTGTTGCACTCCCCCTAAGGGACAGGGTCCGCAGCTTGGGGGTGCTCCTGGACCCCAGTCTAACTCTGGAAGCCCAGGTGGACTCGGTGGCCAGGGGTGCCTTTCTCCAGCTGCGGAATATATACCAGCTGCGCCCCTACCTAGATGAACGGAGCCTCATGACAGTTACACATGCACTGGTAACATCCCGTATTGATTACTGTAATGCGCTTTACGTGGGGCTGCCTCTGAAGACGGTTCGGCGATTGCAACTGGTTCAGAATTGTGCGGCATGGCTGGTGAGTGGTAGGGCCACCAAGGAACACATCACGCCGATTCTGTATAACCTACACTGGTTACCAGTTGCTGCCCGAGCCCAATTCAAAGTGCTTGTTTTGACATATAAAGCCCTAAATGGCTTAGGACCTAGATACCTGAAGGACCGCCTCCTTCCATATGAACCTACCCGGCAATTAAGATCTAGTCAGGGAGCCCTCCTGAAAGAGCCATCCCTTAAGGAGGTGAAGGGGATGGCTTGCAGGAATAGGGCTTTTTCAGCAACTGCCCCCAGACTATGGAATACCCTCCCAAATGAGACTCGCCTGGCACCGACGTTGCTAACATTTCGGCGCCAGGTAAAAACCCTCTTATTCCAAAAGTTTTTAAACTAATGATTGTGGGCCCTGATGGCAATTTTAGTGGTGTGTTTTTAATGTATCGTATTTATTGCATCTAAATGTTTTATTGTTCTAATTTTATTGTATTTTGATGTTTTAACTGTTCATTCTGATTGTGAGCCGCCCAGAGACCTTTGGGTAGTGGGCGGCATACAAGCTAAATAAATAAATAAATAAATAAATAAATAAATAAATAAATAAAGAGTAGCAAGAGCAGCAAAGTGGCCATTGGAACAATGGGCTTTAATATTGACTCCTAGCTTAACGGGGTATCTGCAAGAGATTGCAGACTCCTTAAGTCCATGGGAAGCTACTCAGTATAAGGTGGTAAAACAAGCTATTTTGTTAACATTAAATTTAACACCGGAAGCTTATCAGAAAAGGTTCCGAAGTTTGAGGTTTAAGGCCGGTAGTCATCCTAGAACTGTAGTTCAAAGAATGAATGAAGGCTAATGTTATCAAATGGTTGAAGCCAGAGATGAATTTCAAAAGTAAAATAATTGAAGATATTGTAATGGACCAAGTGTTAAATACTGTACCTGTTAGCATGGCGAGCGACATGGATAAGCACCTTTAATGTTTGCTATTAGGGAAGTACCACAAGCTTCAACAGGGTTTTCTCCTTTTCAGTTATTTAATGGATGTAACCCCAGGGGTCTTTTAGGTTTGTTGAAAGAGAAGTGGGAAACAGGGAAGGATGAAGCTGAAACCACTTTGCAAGGTGTTCTAGAAATGAGGGAGCATTTGAAGAAGGCTCATGAGATAGCACGGGCAAATTTAGGAAGAGCTCAGAAGGCGCAACAAAGAAGATACAATCTGAAATTTAAGTTGAGAGAATTTAAGGAAGGTCAAAAGGTTTTATTGCTATTACTATTAGAAGGAGTGCTGTAAGTGCTATGAGGCAGTATATAAGCAGAACACTTTGCTTTTTTTGCTTTTCAGTAACCAAGGGAGAAAATATAAAGATTCTCTCAATAAGTGAAAGAAGCAATTTACAGTCTACTACCTTTGTTTTACACTGCTATTGCTTCCAGGGCTTGTGTATCCTGAAGGCTCAAGAGTTGTTGTGCTTGTGCTCCTCGCCCTGCCTTACTCCAAATGGCCTAGTTTTGTATTCCAAAAAGTTAGGAGCAGAAGCAGGGGACCTGGGAGAGAGATGGTGAGTGAAGGCACTTGGACCTGTTCAGCATATTTGTAATGTATTCCCACTTTCAAACATTTCATTAGAATTGGCCTGGTCATGGGCTGTCTATGGTCCTGGTGCCAGCTGGGAATGGGTCAAGGTGGTGTCCTGATGTTAAAGCTACCTCCTATACAACAAACTCCAGTGTTGCTTGTCCTGAGATATGTCTCTCCACCTGGAGATCCAGAGAAGCACAGCAGTTCCTTGAGACTACAGCCAGCTCCCTGAGACATGACAACCTTAAGATCCTCCCACCCCATTAATACAAACGATTTTGCATCAAGCATACCGTGGAAAATGGCAGAACTCAGAGGAATTGTATTTAGAAGTAAGATAATGACCCTGATATCTGCAAGTGAAGTTCAGACCCAGGCACTACTTGTGTAACTCTACAAATGCAGAAAGAGTCTTTACATTTTGTTCAAAGTGAAAACCAAAGGCTTGGAATGACATTTGATTCTTTCATGTGGAAAGGACCAAACTGTTCATGAGAGACCCATTGCTAAGGTTGCTCTTTCCAAGGCTGCACTATAATTAAAGAAAAACAGACTGCCTTATTGTTAGTTTATTTGTATAGGTAAGCTCCGTGATCAGATGTCAATGCTGAGAAGTTATCATTCACTCTAGAAAACCTCAAAGCAAACATTTAGAATTCATTCTCTGGTTACTCTGTTCCTGCCTGATCCACAGTCCAGTTAAGAAAGTTTAATTGGACTAAAGCCAACAAGCTATCCAATCCCTAAATGTGGGTCCTTCCTCGAGGTTTGTAAGCCAGTCTGCGGGAGTCTTTCCCCCCATCAGCCTAGCATGATCAACTGCATCTCTCCTACCTTACAACACTGAGCCACAGGGGGAAACAAGACCAACATTTTACTCCAGCATCCCACGGGGTGGTGGTGGCAAAAATAAGAAGAAGAAAAAAACTTGCAAGCACACAAACAGAAAAAGAGTGAAGCTGGAAGTATCTGGAAATCCAGTTGAAGGTTTTCCAGATTTTTTAAAGTGCTAAATGGTGGGCAGCGGGGAGGCTACGCACTGTTTAAAAGCACATTTCAGTCCCTAGAGACTTCAAAGAGTATCGAAATATACTGCTAGAGGAAGAGGATAAGTTTGTCCCAAACCCTTGTCAATACCTTTGGCCAACATTCCCTGATCCATGTAATCATACCTGCTGTCCCACATTGAGAAACGTGGGACCTTGTACATTTGATATTGGGCAACATAGTATGGTACATGCACTGGCTTGCTTGAGAACTGCTTCCCAGTGGAGACCTGGGCTGTCCCTTTGTTGTGGGTGGCTAGCTCAGTAAGCTGGAGCACCTGGGGTCTGGAGTTTGATTTCTTACTCCGCCTCTGTATGAGAAGTGCCAACCTGTGTGATCTTGGGCAAGCTACCCCAAATATCCCCATAAGAAGGAAATAATAAAGTAATTCTGAGAACCCTGAGCCTGGAATAGCCTGGAGAGTCCCTTGATGGCCCATTTGGGCATAGTTGAGAATATATTCCTTTATGCAAAGTTTTAAGGTGATAGCCAAGGACTGCATTTGCTTGACTGACCTTAGGTCTGCACAACTAAAGGAGACCCAATGTATCATCACATCCAGTCCCTGTCAAGGGAAATAGAACTTGCAGCATCTGACTTCACAACTAGCTACAGTAACCCCCTGCCCTTTCACGGTTCATATACTGCGGTCCCGCTATATTGCGGGATCACAGTATATGAAAAAAGCCCCCCTGAGGTAAGGGGGGAAAGCCTGTTTCAGGCCTCCTGTACTTACCCCAGGACTGGCGCTGCCCCACACGGGACTGTGAGGGCTTTCACGTGAACCGGAAGTGACCTCCGGATCGCTGAAAAGCATTTCTGAGGCCTCCATGGGTCGGGTTGGGTCCCTAACCCCCACAATAGGCGGGCAGTCACTGTACCTAAAACACTGACCTACCCAGCAGTTCTTCTTCCTGGTAGTTGTATTGTATTTTGTGGCATTTCAGTGATTTTTCACATTATAATTTGGATCACGTTTGTGTGTTTTATTCTGTTTTATACAAAATGTTATGCATTCTGAGGTCCTTCTGAGAAAGAATAGGGTATTGTAGAACCCCTTATCTGTGGATTCATTATCTGCTGATTCAATATCTGCGGTTGGCAAGGGGACATCGTGAACAATAAAGGAGTCAGATACAATGCAGCATAAAATAGTGAAAATATGGAAATTCTTACATTATTATATTACATTATTACTGCAATGTGTAGCCTGCATATTGTAATTCATCTGTAACCCGCCCAGAGACTACTTGAAGTGGTATGGGTTGGTATATAAGCAGACCACTTGGCTTTGCTTTCAAGTGAGCACGTTGTATTGGGGGGACTCAAATTGCTGTTGCAAATCATTGCTGCAAACGGGAACCTGTCCTGTAACCTCCACCCAGCTCTTTTCTGTTTGCACGATACAGGAAAGTACAGAAGGGAAAGTTTTCAGTGCTGAGCCTGTGCTGTGGTTGTACAATGGCACCAAAATGGAAGAGGAATGAGGTGAGGAAGTGGACAAGTAAACTGTTTCCTTTAAGTGAGTAACTGAAGATCCTGGACTTAATCGTGGAGACATCCCACATGCTGAGCTTGCAAAAATCGATGGCAAGAATAAGTCATCTATCTGAGCGATTGTGAAGAATGAGAGATAAATCTTTCTTTCTTCACAAGGATCCTTATACAAGATACTTATGCACCAGGATCACTCCGAGTGGCAGATTCTTCTGACATATTGTCAGAGAGTGATTCTAAGACTGCAGTACAGAACACTGCAAAAGTAAACAGTACAGTACAGTAGACTGCTGTACATTTTCAAAACTTGTTTGTTCTACAGCACAGTTCTTTATTTCATTGTTGTGTATGTTCTACTGGATAAAGTTTCAGAGAAATCAGGGAGTGAGGATTCACAGCAGCAGAGCCCAAAGAGGGGTAAGCTTCCCATTTTACTATACTACTGGTAGTAATTAGCTTGATAGAACCTGGAGGTGGGTGGGTTCTATACTTTCAAATCCTTTTTTGAGTTGTTGACAGGTTTTTTTTTTGACAAAAGTGAATGGTATTGAGAACAAGAAGGTATCCTGCAGACCTTCTTGACTAATGTTATTGGACCTGTAAACATTCAGGCTGCCTTTTGCTAAGAAAAGTTTGGCAAGCCTTTTCCTATGACATTGGCAACACAGACACAATATTGGGCAGAGATTTCAGGTTATTTCCTGACTTTTTGAATTGTGGGCACAGAAACAAAATGTCCCACATTTTGGCAACACAGACAAAATATTGGGCAGAGATTTCAGGTTATTTCTTGACTTTTTGAATTGTGGGCACAGAAACAAAATGTCCCACATTTTGAATCCTTTCATAAGTTGTGAACATTTGTTCACCTGTAATTCTCCCTTGTCCACACAATACTATTGTCCATCTGGGCAATACTTTACCACATATATTCAATTTGTTACAAAGTTACTGCTTTTCCCATTTGAAAGATCTATATTGATGATCAATATTTCAGCCCCTGCAGCCTGGATTCTTGCCAAATTAAAACAGAGAAACAAAAAGCAAAAAGGGCCAACAATTCTCTTTCAAGATAAGCAAATTATTCTGAGGATGTTTAGGCTTGCCTCTTTCTGAATGGTGGATGAATAGTTTTATTTTTAAAAATAATAATTCAAAAGCCCTTTGTTCAAGCTTTAATAGGTTTAGTTGGTCAATCTTTAAGCTCATGGTGGAACCTAGCCTGACTCTTAGACACTTTTTGGTTAAACAGCAGCTAATCATAATGAGATACATAATTGTGAAGATAAACTCTAATGTATAATATATAAAGCAATAAGGAGGAAAACATGTTGAGTCTTTTACCATACTATGAATTTTATATGTCAGATTTTTCTTTTACAGCAATT
Source organism: Phrynocephalus forsythii (assembly GCA_029282475.1). NCBI lineage: Eukaryota > Metazoa > Chordata > Lepidosauria > Squamata > Agamidae > Phrynocephalus > Phrynocephalus forsythii. The sequence continues at coordinate 111,872,332 of JAPFRF010000002.1, forward strand.
TTCTGGGCTGTTTTACTGAAACTTCAACAGACAGTAGCTTATTTTTCCATAGATGTAAGCACCTGAGGTTCTTGGCAGATCAACTTAAGGGCAGTAAAAAATCCCATAAAATGTAACTTTAGCTTAGAACGTACATATTGTTTAGAGAAAGCAGTCCAACATTTGCTTTTTCAAGAGCAAGTTCTTTGTATTAGGACATGTTTACATGTCAGTTCTATTATTACGGGTAACTGAAAAATGATCAGCTGATTAAGCCAAATAAACTGAAATATTTTTTCCAAACTTTGCATTTGGCTTCAAAGATATCATTACTTACCACAGCAATTTCAATGCATACTGTAACCAAAACACACTCAACGTCCTTAAAGTGTGGAGCAGATTTTATATCTTTAATCACTGTGAAAATGAGGAGAATCATAAACAAACACAGGACATCCTGTAATTGTTATTCACTCTTGTTTGATTGTTTAGAATACAGTAAAAGTTAACAGATCTGAGAACATCATCACACTCCATGGCTAAAGAAACTGAATACTCTTCTCCTCTAAATAAAATAAAAAAGCACAATTTTCTTGAGCCAAGTATGACTAAATCAAAGATGTCTATGTACTGCAATAATCTTCCACAAGAAAATAAGCTTGGGCAGTCAAAATGACAAATTTCCTATAATAATATTTTCTAGAAAATAATAATTGTTGGGTAAGATTGTTCCAAAATGCTGAATGATTCCACAAAAAGGGACATGTAGGATTAAATTGAGTGTCCTCCTTTTAGAAAAAACCTAGATGGAGCACTGATCATTTTTGTACATCATGCGGTCAACCCCCCCGCCCCGTCCGAAATTGGTGCCTGGACTAAGTCGCGGGAAAGCAGTCAAATGCTGTGGACATCATGTGATGTGATTCCACGCCCTAAAAGGTAGAAATAATGTAGGCCACAATATTTTGCGGGAGAAAAAGAAAATTGCTTCCACCTGTGGAAATACCTGAAAGCCTCTGGCTCTGTGGCTGGCCCAACCATTCCATATCAGGAATCACCTACCAGCAGAAGTGCGTTTGTTTCTTTGCAGAGAAATGCTTGCCTGCCTCTAGTCCTCAACAATACTCCAACATCTAAGGCAGTTCTTTCTGAAAACCTGTTTCTCATCTCTTTGTAGGGTGAAATGCTGGAAAGGAGAGAGCAGCAAAAACTGGATAGTCTGCCTTGTACATGAGGATATACTTTCTGCTCATCAAAATCAACATCTGATAACAGCACCATTTCCATTTTAACTTTTTTTTTATTTTCTCTTAGTCCACTTGGTATTGGTCAGATTTCAGCCATCTGCTGCAGCCATTTTGTTTTATTGTTTATTTCAGTTGTTGTTTTAATTTGTTGTCTGTACATTTAATGCTAGAAAAAGTGGAAGATGGGAGAAAAAGAGGAAGGCTTACCATGAGTTCCTTTCAGGAAGACTTGTTCTCCGCTGTATTTGCGTGGAGATTTTGTTATAAGTTCTGTATAAATAAATAAATAAATAAATAAATAAATTAATAATAATAGGTCATTATTAGAAGTACCATTTTTAAGTGGGCCTTGTAATGTTATCAAAATTATGCTAAACCAATACTTTTTCTTGCTCCATACTTTGCCAGTTACTGACAACCTCTGCAGGAATTAAACATTTGATGAGGGAAAAGCAGATGAAACTGACAAGGTTTATTTAGAAAGAAATGCTGATATTTGGTTGTGTGGGCCTTTTTCTCTACTATCGAGGGCTTCCTCTTTTTGCAAAGGTGCTAGCTGTCAAGGCAGCTCTGTATTTTGTGTGGCAAAACAACCTATGTGTATATAACCACCTATCAATTGGGGACGTGTGTAGCAATGGCTTTCAGCCTAACTGTATGTTGAGCACCATTAATTAATAGACCAGGGAATCTGAACCTAGCCATCTCAGAAAACAAAATGAAACCTCCATCATTTGTGGAAGAATGTTTTTATGTTTACAGACATTTGTCATTTATAATAAATATAATGAAAAGTAGAGCGGGGCATGAAAGCTGTAGAATAGATGCTGCCTTGAACATATTATAGGAAAAGTCAAACATGCTATAAATGTGACACAGAAAGAGTACTACTGCTGGACAGCTCAGTGGTTTAGCTATGGGAGTTCAATTCCCCACTGTGCCTTCTTGACAGGGGGATGGACTTAGTGACCCATAGATTCTTTTCCAGCTCTGCACTTCTACGATTATTTACACAAATCATTATTTGTGGTTATTATGAAAAGCCCACTTCTAATCCAAATCTTTCCCCTGACACTGGTTCAAAAGCCACTGTTTTATACAACGTGTACTTCTTCTCAGGTTTCCATCAAACGTAACATGGAAACAAACCTGATGTGTGCTTTGACAGGCTGTTGGACATTTGAAATGTATATCAGAGCATTGGTTTTTACCCTGATGTGAAGGATGCTTCAAGTATCTGTTTGTCTTGGAACACTTTACATTCAAGGGTACAGTCTTTCAAGCATAATCATGAGAATTCTATTCCAAAGTTTCTACAAGACTCAATATTTGGAAAAGCTCCTTAATAAATGCTGAAGTACCAAGTGTAGAAGACCTTCAAGAGAAGTCCTTCATTTTAGACACTAAAAATGGGAGCTATATATAATGCTACTTTAGACTTCTGTTTTATTGTTTTCATGCATACCATTTGAAGTTCTGTATGACACAACACAGGACTCTTGATCTGTTTAGTTTTGGCTACTAGCTGGAAGAAACACGCAAAAAGTGCTTTTGTGGCATGGAAAAAAACAGCACACAAGGTTATTTTGTACACAAATCACTGACACTTTACAGTAAATTGCTATGAGTTGGCAGCACATCATTCTCCACTGGAAATGGATCCAAGAGGTCTCTGTGAGTGTGTGCAAACGTATATATATCTATATGAGTGAGGGATGGCCACAATGATTAAACCCATCCATGCTTCATTTGTTTCCCTTTGGAAACTACTCATCAAACCACTGACTGAATGGAATCATAGTTTTTATTGTGAGGTTAAAGATGGAAGGGGAAAAAGAAAGTGTGTGTGTGTGTGTGTTACGCCTTTACACTGGGAAAACTGATATAACTGTCGACCAACAACCAGGATGTTCCCATAAATGCTGTCATGATATCCAGCAGTTTATTTTTTTCAGGGAGAAAAGCTGCATTTACTGACAACAATCTACCATTCATTACTTGCATCTACAAATAAATTATCATGCACATGGGCATTTTGTTCCAAATCACACAGACAGCGCTTCAACCACTAAACCTCTTGCTGTCAATAATAAACAGTGACCAAGCCTGTGAGCCAAAAAGGCACTTGACATACCCAGGAAAGGACAATCTAGACAATGTAATACAGATGTCATTTCAATAAGAGGCACCTTTAAAGAAAAAAAGAGAGATTGTCTGCATATTCTAGTAGGAATTAGATGAATTTGTCATCTGGAGGTAGGATGTCATGAGAAACTGTTCCAATTCCTTTAATATGTGATAGGTCCATGGGAGGCTCTAGGTTTGATCTCTTACATCTTCTGCAACTTAAGTAAGAAAACCAGAAAGGACCTCTTCTGGTAGTCTTAAAGTGTGGATGACCAATTCTATCCCATATTTGAATTGTCTACATTTTGGGCAACTCTGTTTAAAAATGAATGGAGAGACTGCATCCAACTGAAACTGAAAAGATCACCCGAAAATTTGTTCTAAGATACATCTGGTTTGATCTGGGAGGCATGCTGTGTTCTAGACATCAAGTATCCATAAATAGAAGCAAGAGGGGGTCAACTGCCAAGCCAGGTCAAACATGCAGTTGAGTTCCAAGGAAGAGAGTCAGGAATTAGAGTCAAGAGCTAAGCTGCAAGTAGTGGACAACAGTGCCAAAAGGGAGCAGAGAGGAGCAGGTGTACCATATAAACCAAATTCATTGGCAGGAGCTCAGCCTAATTCAATGTACCTCTTGCCTGGTTCTTTGATCCCCCCCATATTGCTTTATTGGTTTGATTTGTATTTGTGTTGGTTTTAACAGTATATATGTTGTTCTCTTTGTAAACCACCCAGAATTCCCTTTGGAAAAATCGGCACGGTATATAAATATAAAAATAAATAAATAATTTATGTGATAATTTATTTATTTATTTATTGGATTTTTATACCACCCATCTGGCAGTGAGGTCACTCTCTAGAAGATCTAGAGCAGAAGGGAGTTACAAGCATGATTTCCAGCAGCCTGGATTTGCTTGGGGTGTGATGTTTCTTCCCTTTGGCTAAGGATCATCCTGTTCTTCAGTGGGCTATTTTATTTACTGAAGGTATTTAAGAACACTCTCCTTCCCTTGTTTCTCTGTTCTAAGACTCCAAGGGCCTTTTCACACGACCCGTAAACTCAGCGGCAAATGGCTCCCAGCTCTGGAGCTTAAAATTGTTTCCCCACCAGCTCCGGAGTTTACAGATAATTAAGTGCGACCACGCCCACCTAAGTGCGTCCCAGCGCACTTTTCAGGTACCTGCTCTCTGGGGGTCAAAATCCCTGATGCGGATGTAAAGGAGTGAGTGCCGGGCTCTCCTCGCTTCTGTTTGTTGTTTTTCTTGCCCCCCGACCCTTTAAGAGACAGGAATCAGGACGACGATGGGGCTCGGGGCGGCTTCGACCGGCAGACGGAGGTGAGCCTGAATTTTTTCCTCTCTTTTTTTCTCCCTTCCCTCACGCAGACAGGAGCAAGGAAGTGTGGAGGGGGTGGGAACACAGGAAGAGCAACGAACCCCCAAGATCTCTGGTCCGAATTTAAGTGGCCAGCGGATCTTAGGGGTCATGTGAAAAGGCTCCAAGTTGCTGGTATTCAGCAGGGTTAAGAGATTCGTCATTAATCAAGCTGTCATCATTTCTTTGAGGGACTGAATCCTAACTGGAAAAGAAAGCTACATCTTCAGTTTTTCCAGAGAGGGCTGTCAACTAGGGATTCAAAACCTTCCCTTGCCCTCATTTGCTGAAACAGGATATACTCACCTTCATCATTTGAAGAAGACTTGGCCAGGTAGGGCAGAATGATGGGCAACCTATGATCCAGAGATGCTATTCCTTTGAGTCTGGAAGTTGAGCCATGGCTACTGGACTTCTTTTTTGAGAGATAGAAACATTTCGCTGCTCATCCAAACAGCTTCCTCAGTCTGAATATAGCTAGTAAGAGTCCTCCAACTTAGAGTAAGCTTTGACCTCTTGTCACCCTGGTCTGAATTAGGCTCATAAGATGAACAATGGCCTGAATAGGCTCGTAAGGGAGACAATAGTATCCATTAGACATGGGCACGACTCGGCGAAATTGTCGTTTCCGTTTTTGGTTATCGTTTCCGTTACATAATGGAAACAGTAACGATAATTAAGCCGTCAGAACTCGAACTCGAACCAAAAAAAGAAAAATTTGGTCGGGTTTTTTGTTTCTGTTTGTGGCATCGTGGCGATCGCGCGATGCGAAGCACAGAAAAAGTTTTAAAAAGTTTTTTTTTAAAAACCCCGACTCCCGGCCAAAAAAGCAGGCGAAAATATGCCTGCCTGAGGCTTTGCCACCTACCAGAGGGGTGGTTTCTGGCAGGGTCCCCGGCCTTTCCCCCCTCTTCTCCTGTCCTGGGCTGCTTGCACCAGGCTGGGGGGGGTCATCCTCGTCGTCTGTCTCGCTGCATGCCATGCGGTGGGGGCGACCGCAATTTTTCTTTTGAAATTGTGGTAAAAAAACACACCAAATCACCACAGAAACATGTGAAATTTATTTATTTTAAATGCCTGAATTTTTATAGTAGCAGCAGTGGGTTTTTTATAGCAATAAAACGTCGTATTGATTTTATTTTATTTTATTTTATTATTTATTTTTTTAGATCTGCCCATTTGGGCTGGGCATGGGATGGGACCATGCAATTTTTTTGAACCATTCCACCAATGGCATCGCCAGGTTTTTGACTGACACTTCTGGATGTCTCGGAGGGCATAAAAAGCCGAGGCACCTTCCAGAAATCGCAGTCGGGTCGGGTGTATGGATGTGGTTGAGGGAGGAGGGCTGGCTGCTGGTGCTAGTGTGATCTGATGGAGATTGAGGAGGGAGGCTGAAGGCTTTAGGATTTAAGTTAGGCAGGCAGAGAGGGAATTGAATTTAGAAAATAATTTCTTTGATTCCCTGCAGCTTTGTCTGCTGAAGGGAATAGCAGTTTATTCTTTATTTCTTCTCTGGCAGTTTGAGGATTTTTTTTCTGATATTGGATAAAGGGGGAGGTTCGACTGGGAGTGGGAGGTGTGGATTTATTTTAAAAATATATTATATACTACCATTTATTTTCTATTTTCCCAACTTCAGTTTGCTTGCATACACACACATTTGGGGTGCAAGCCAAGAACAGAACCTCTATCCTAAGTGATATCCTAACTGCCCACTCACCCGTCCGCCCACGCCGCCAGCGGCCCATGCCGCCGTCCGCCCACTTGCCCGCCCACGGCCCCCGCCCGCCCATGGCTCCCCGCCACCGCTTCCCGCCCGCACCTCCCCCCCACCCCCACCCGCCGCCTAGGGCGCAAAAATACCTAGCGCCAGCCCTGATTGCGGGACGCCCCTATGCTCTGTGAAGTCAAATCGCGCTAAATTGCGGTGGAAACGACAAACGACAAACGACAAACGGAAATGACAATTTTTTGAAAAATTTTGCGACAAACGGAAACGACCCGAAATGGACCTGTTCCAACAAACAAAAACTCGAAACATCATTTTTTCTGGTCATGCGCATGTCTAGTATCCATAGCCTTAAGGTGAACAATGGCCTAAGGTGCTGAAACCTATCAAGAATGGGTCGTTAGCTATGGCCTTGGTGGTGAAGGCTTTTTGATTTGCCTGGGTACTTTGGAAACCACACCCTGATAAGTAGCAGATAGATTATGCCTGAGGCCGCCACCTCTGTTGAGGGAGGGGGTTTCGATGCTCACATGAATGGATTCCTTTGAGTCTCTCAAATCAATGCTGCAGTTCATTTGTGCACCTCAGGACTCTCCCACAAACTTCCTTGTACAGTGCCACCCAAAAGAAGCTAGTGCAAGGTGGTGCCCCTTAAATCTACCTGTAGAAGCTGCCTAGCCTGGCAGAAGAATCAGACTTCAACACAGATAATGGGGCAAGGTCACTGTACCCAAGGGCAGTAGGCTGGCTTAAAGGGTGCAGGGAAAACTGTCAACAAATAACTTGGTGTTCCAGTGGAAGGAAATTGCTAGTGGGTTCACCACTGCATACCATTTAGCATTTGCTGTGCAAGGTAATTGCATCATTTTGCCTAACAGTCGGGCCAGATCTTCCCTCAGACTGCTTCACGGACAGTTCAGGAAGCCACCATTGGTTTCATTCATGGTCTATGTTCTTTAAGAATACACAAAGAGGTCTTGGAGGTCTGAAGCCTTGATAAAGCAGGGGAAATATGCAGCTAAAAATATCTTTTCAAAAACACACACAACTGCATACCATTGTTTGTTTCTTTCATTCTTAATACAGAGAACTTAATACAGAACTAATACAGAGAACATGACTTGGGACCTGACTACCTGGCGGAGCGGATTGCCCAGCGATCAACCTCGGCTCGACCAACATGGACGTCGTGGGCACACTTGCTTCGTGTGGCCACCCCCAAAGAGGCCCGGAAAAATTTGACTCGTAACCGGGCCTTTTCAGTGGTTGGCCCAACTCTTTGGAACCATCTTCCAAGCAAAGTGCGCCTCACAGAGTCCCTGCTGGCCTTTCGCAGAGCTTTAAATACCCTGTTCTTTCGCGAGGCCTTTGGTGACCTAGTTTAATGCTATTGCTTTCCCCCCACCCACCTTCTGTTTAATTAGTTATTGTTGTTTTACGCTGGGGTGGATACTTTGTTTTAAATTGTTTGTATTGCATTGTCTGTTTGTATTACTAGGCTGAGCTGGTTCAGCCCCTGTACACCGCCCAGAGTTCCATTAGGAAGATGGGCGGTATAGAAGTTCTCATAATAAATAAATAAATAAATAAATTGCCTTTATGGATTAGAATATTAAAAAGCATATGATTGGACTGAATAATATTTTCATATTCTGCTCTTCAAAGGTTATGCTCAACCTCTGTTCCACATGACATGATTATATCTGGCACTATTAATGAAAACTGGAAGGAAGGAAGGAAGGAAGGAAGGAAGGAAGGAAGGAAGGAAGGAAGAAAGAAAGAAAGAAAGAAAGAAAGAAAGAAAGAAAGAAAGAAAGAAAGAAAGAAAGAAAGAAAGAAAGAAAGAAAGATGGACTGATTTTTCTGTCTTCTCGCTGCTTTAACTCTTCAGGACTGAAATACTCAAAGAAAACATAGCCAGCGTCTGGAGCAACGCTATGTCAACAAAGCTTCCTTCTTTTGGCACATTACAAGATCTGTTGAAGTAATCAAGGGGAAATTTATCATACAGGATTTGGTGGGGTTGTTTGTGGAGTCTCTAAGCACAATAGCGTTGGATGTTCAGATGTCATTTGTGCTCTTCTAGAGATGAAGCACCACAGCTGGTAGAAAAACAAAGGGATGCCAGAAAATGAATTTCAAAACAGAGCACTATCATAAAAGTATGCAATTTTGACAATGTCTCATGTGTATACACACGTGCATACATGCCTAAGTTCATATGAATGCATGTCATTTGTTTATTTTTCACCACTGAATAAGCCAAATATAGATAGATAGATAGATAGATAGATAGATAGATAGATAGATAGATAGATAGATAGATAGATAGATAGATAGATAGATAGATAGATAGATAGATAAGAACATACACACCACTCTTGTAAAGTATGCTGTATAAGATACATGTAGTAACATCAAATGGCTGTTATATCTGGAAGAATTTGATAGGTTTGTTTTGTTTTCCATGTAGCTGAACAATTAGAGTAATGAATTCTTATATGTTCTTACTAATGGGTGGAAGCGTAGGGCAAGTTTACACTTCTGTTTTTATACAAAAACCTCACTGTGTAAAAACTATCCTTCTGTGAAGTCCTTACTTTTAAAAAACGGACTCCCTGTGTTGGTTATAAAAAGAGGGAAATGCGGAAAAAGATCATGAAAATATGTTGCTTTAGAGCAGGCATTTCCAAACTTCGGCCCTCCTGATGTTTTGGACTGCAATTCCCACAGTCCTTTGCCAATTACAACCTAAGCTGAGAATTCTGAGAGTTGTGGTCCAAAACATCAGGAGGACCGAAGTTTGGACATGCCTGCTTTAGAGCAATCTGAGCTGAGAACTGAATAACAATATGATTCCATTCTATGAGTCTTAGGCCGTTACTTCACGAACCGCTCGCTTTGCGGCAACCCCTCCTTTCTGTGCGAATCGATCATTTCAGTCCGCACGCCCCTCCTTTTTGGCTGCGATGCCACCCCGACCACGCCCCCTTTACCGTTTCCAACCGGGCGAGTGGTGCCCCTGCCAGTTGCCGGGAATCTTTTCGCCGCATCTCGCTCCCAACGTGACGTGTGGACTCGGGTTTTTTTATTTTTATTTTTTAAATATCCAAACTCTGCAAACGACCCTTTCGGCTTCCAAACTGAAGATGCTCGGCGCGGCGAGAAGCAGTAACTGCGCGCGCGCGTGCGCTCCGACTCGGCAACGCGCCCTCAAGCCCGATCACCTCCGTCCCCTCGTGGGACGCCCAGGGAGTTCCGCTGCCGGGCGATCTGGTCGGGTCTGCATCAGAGGGAGGACTTGAAAATCATACCGCACACCCTCCGGGAGCGAGAAGGGAATGGGGAGGGAGGAAAGACGCATCCAAAGGGGAGAGGTTGGGCAGGAGTCCCTTACCCTGCTGGCTTTCAAGTCTCCCCACGTAAGGGGGGGGGTTCAAGCCCGCTTCTCTCCACCACCAGATTAGACACATAACCAGCTCTGTCGGAAATGACAGCCAAGTATTGATGCATCGATACGCCGAGTTTTTTTTTTTAAAGGATGGGAACAAGCAAACGTTGCAAAGCGGCGTCCTAATGCGAAGGGAGCACGTGAGGTAGTAATCGATTCGGTAGTATAAATGCAGCGCGTGAGCACTGATAAACAGGGGTGGGATCAAAGGGAGACCACGTGACCGCCACCGAATTCACAGCGAAGGCAAGGTCGGTTCGAAGCGAGGCACTTCGTGAAGTAACGGCCTTAGTGATCACCTCAGGCTTGAAGAGGTGGGTATGAATCAGGGATGCTGGCAAGTCATTGGGTCCAAGTCCCAAGTCCACATCTGAGTCTTTGGCTCTAAGTCCCAAATCCCGAGTCTCAAGTCTGACTCTCAATGTTCTGAGTTGTGAGTTGAGTCTGAGAAAACAACCCCCTGAGTTGCCTACGAGTTGAGCTGCCAGTGCAATTGAAGTCCAACTTGATAATGGGTCCTATAATTCAAGTCTCCATCCCTGGTATGAATTAATGGATGAGGCAGAGAAGGAAAGGAGGGAGGGATTTATGGGTAGGCGAGAAAGGCAGGGGGTGTTAGTGATCGATTTAATAAAGGGTGTATTGATGCATGGATGAATATGAGTGGGGTTAGTCTTAGAAATGTAAAGTTGGATGGGACCATATGGATTATTGAGTCCAGTCCCTGTCATGGAGGCACATCAGGGAATCGAACTCCCAACGTAAACCACTGAGCTATCCTGCAGTGGGCATAATGTGAAATGTTTTGTCCCCATCTGCTTTTGGCATTGATCCTGCCCACTGCTAACAATACAGCCCTCTGAGCTTACTCACAACGGGCCCCCATAAGGAAAATACTCTCTAGCCCAATTAAACAAAACATGAGAACTCAGGGTACACCTGGGTGGGTATTGTCTGACTTGATTCTTGTTGTCTTCTACTGAATTCCATAGGATATTGTATTGTTCTCCAGAAGGAACTTTGTGCTACTTCATCAGTACCTTGCGTTCCGTCAATTGCTGTTGTTGAGTTCCCCAACCTTCACGAGGGCAGCTCCAGAAGGCTGCATTAGGAAAACGTGCAGGATTTCCAAGACTGATGTTTCCCTCCAGTCAGGCATGTCCAAACTTCAGCCCTTCAGATGTTTTGGACCACAACTCCCACAGTCCTTTCTCATTGGCAATACAGTCTTGGAATTCTGGGAGTTGTGGTCCAAAACATCAGGAGGGCTGAAGTTTGGACATGCCTGCACTCCAGTCATTCTGCTGTTGAACACAACCCATAATTTTCCTTTGGAAATTGCCATGGTCTCTGTTCTAGAAATTCAGACTTGATGCAATGATCAATTCATGCCAATTGCAGGATAATGCTTCTCATTAAACCATTTCAATGTTTTTTTAAATCTCAGAGATCTCATAGATTCTCAGAAACTGAGGCTGTTGTAGAGGAGACATAAGTCATTGGACAGAGCATCCAACACTGTGAGAGAGAGGAACAGGCTATGACATGTAATCTACAATATTCCAGTCTTTCCAAATATGTGTCATTGCTCAAGTTCAAAGATAAAGATCAAAGGAAGAAACTATTCTTTGTATACCCATGATACGCAAGACCATTAAAAAGGCAGTAAAAAAAGAGAGGCCTATATTTTGATTATAGGAATGACACAATCTTTTAAATAAATACCTCTTTATTTGGCCCTAGGAAATATCCCAAGTGCCATAAAACCTTGGATATTTGATGTACTTCAGCTGCATTCCTGCTTACTGATGGTCAGTTGGTCTCTCACACTGTTTCACATGGAACCACTACTTTTTTGAACCTGGGAACAAACACATATTTCACCCACACCCCGCCCAATAGCTGGAGACCTTTCCTGCAATTTGGAACGGATTTCATTTCCTCATACTAGCCAGAGCAACCCATTTGCTTCTTCTGCAATAGCACAAAGATATGCATGAAAAAAATTGCAGTGTTCATTCTGTTTAAAATCCAACCCACTGTTCATTTGTGAGATTATGTTAGTTTCCTGTGGTTTGCCACTCTTTCCCAGTGGTTTGCTCTGGAAGACCTTGGAAGGAGGGAGTAGAGGTGTGCCCTTCTTGAACTACAACTCCCAGAATTGTCCAAGATTTCCCCAGGCAGAATTCTGGGTGTCGTTATGCAGACCTACGCATGCCACATTTCACTTACCTTGATCAGAGCCCACCTTCCAAGCTGTGTCATGAGTACTTCCTGTACAAAAGGGATCCTGCTCCAGTACTGCCCTGGAGGCAAAGGTCTTGGTGGCAGATGTCATTCTTCTGTGGTGCCCTTCCTGGAGACTAGGATCATAGAATAATTGAGTTGGAAGGGGCCTAAAAGGCCACAGAGTCCAACCCCTGCTCAGTTGCAGGAACCCATTGCATTGGGCAATGGGCAGCAAGACTCTCACAAAGGCTGCTTTCACACGACCCCTAAAATCCGCTGGCAAAATTCGGATCCTCCCCAACCAGAGATCGTGGGGTTTTGTTCTGCTTCCTGTGTTCCCACCCTCCCACACTCTGATTCTATTGCTTCTGTCTGTGGTGAGGGGAGGGAGAAAAAAAATGCAGGCTCACCTCCGCCTGCCATCAGCAGCAGCTACCGGTAGTTGTAGCAGGACTGGAAGCCCGTCTGTCCGTTAAAGGGGGGGGCAATAAAAACAAACAGAAGGCGGAGGAGAGCCAGGCATTCACAAACAAACAGAAGGTGGAGGAGAGCCAGGCATTTAAAATCCGCATTGGAAAATTTTTTACCTCCTCAAGGCCAGGTACTTGTAAAATGCACTGGGGGTACTTAAGTGGGCGTGGTCGTACTTAATTTTTTAAAAAGTCCGCTGCTGGTGGGAAAACAATTTTAAGCTCTGCATCTGCAAGCCCTTTACATCAGATTTTAGGGGTCATGTGAAAGCAGCCAAAGACCGTGCAGTCAACCCTACCCGGTCTTCTGTCCAGATCTTTTTGCTCCAGCAAGTAGGAAAGCTCTTTTAAAGGAGTGAGTTGATGTAGTCAGGACCAGATGCAAGGGTCTCTTTAAAGGGCCACTTTCAAGACTGAACCCTGGAAAGAACTCTCTTTTTTGTGTGCAATCCAGTGTGTGTTTTATGTCACAATCAAATCATGCCTTTGGTGATGGCAGGGGAATTCTAGGACTCCTGGCCACAGAAGCATTCCCTCCCCCAGTTTTTATGTCTTAACATAGGCACTCAAACTATGGTGTGCGTGTGTGTGTTGTGCTGTTACAGTCATGACCCATTCTTCGTGACCCCATGTCCATGGAGTTTTTTTGGCAGGAATACTGGAGTAGTTTGCTAGTTCCTACTCCAGGCACCTACAGCACCTGGTATTCCCTGGTGGTTGCCCATCCAAGTACAGTGGTACCTTGTATAAAGGAATTAGTTTGTTCCAAATGACATTTTGTTAAGCAAATTTTCCTTTGTACAAATTTCCCATAGGAATGCATTGAAAATGGAGTAATCCCTAATTGCAACCATTTTATGATGTAGGGATGAAAAATACTTGACCAGTGTGCAAGGAGCGATCACTTTCCCCATCCACTGATACTCAAAAATGATATTCATAGCACATTTGATACTTACTGTATCAGTGTATCTGATGTGTGTGTGTGTGTGTGTGTGTGTTGCATTGTTACAGTCGTGACCGACTCTTCGTGACCCTATGTCCATGGAGTTTTCTTGGCAGGAATACTGGAGTGGTTTGCTAGTTCCTACTCCAGGCACCTACAGCACCTGGTATTCCCTGGTGGTCCCCTATCCAAGTATTAACCAGGGTCAACCCTGCTTAGCTTCCGAAATCAGGCTGGACCAGATGTGCTTAGGGCATCTAGGCAGCTTCAAACTATGTTGCTTTGCTTCAAATATTGTGACTGCTTTCCCTGGGGGAAATGTGTGTTTATGCGACTGTGTCTGCAAATGTGTATGAGGCATGTGCATATGCCTTTTATCTCTCTGTGTGCCTCTCTCATCTTTTGTGCAAGGCAAGGCACCAAAGGATCTCCTTCAAGACCAATATTTCTTTTTTGTATATTACTGCAGCCATCCACCACACACAGAAACAGATGGGCAAGCCACATATGCTGGAGCTGACTTTTGTTAATGTTTATAATTAGGCCATAAGACTTGACAAGCAGCACATTTCTAAGAGATTATCACACATCTCAGGTGCAGTGTGAGGTGGGAGCCAAATGCCGGGTGACTTCAGCTATTCTCAAAGCATACAATAATCCCTTAGAAATCTATTAGCCAGGACTGCCTCTGAGCTATTATGACATGGAAACTTCAAGGTAAAAAGGTCGTGCTTGTGCTTTTGCAGGGAAATATTGACATGCGCTTGACATCACCAGTGACCAATCAGTAAGCTCCATTGTTACTCTTTAAGAAATTTTGTAATTGCTAGATGTTGTAGCTCAATGGTTTGCCTGCTAACATTTAATTGTCAGGATAAATATACATTTTTAGAAAGTGGATTACGGTATATATTTTCTTTTTAGGAATGGGAGGAGGAGAAGGATTATACAGAAAGGTGTATGTAGAAACTAAATTTTCTCACCCTCCAACACATAACACTCAAAGGAAGAGTTGCTTGGGTGGCTTGCATCACAACCATGTTAGTAGCTGTCCTTTGCAAACCTGGTGGACTCAGTATAGGAGGCTATAGCCTTTGCTAGACAAGAGACTCTTCATTTTCATAGAATGACAGAATCAAAGAAGAGCAATAAAAGATCCCAAGGGTCATGAAGTTTGATGGCGAGGTCATCCAGCTATCTCAAAGTACTGAGGAATATCACGGGTTTCTTTCAGAAACATAACATGCTAAGCTTTGGTTCATTTCCTTTAACTAGTACAAGGGTGTTCCCATTCCCAGTCATTAATGGTAGGTGATAAATGGTCTAACCTTCAAGCCTCTTGCACTCTCTTCTTAATCACTAAGATAAACTTGGGCTGTAGTGCTCCAAACAGAGGATACAGTCAGAGAATTGTCCTTATATGCCATGCAAACAGACTGTCTGCTGTAAAATTGGAGTCCTTTTAACTTATCTTCTTTGTCTCCGCTATTTATATAGGTGCTGTTTAGGTACTATAGGGTACCTGTTTCTATTCCACCATTCTCTCCAATATGGGACTCACAGTGGCTTACAATTAAATACAACACATACAGCTAAAACCGACAGTGGATAAATGATTACAAATTCAAGGTACATATTAACACGGGCAATAAAAGGAAATGCAGCACCCTATTCAATGAAAATCTCCATGGGTGGAACAAAAACACAGAAGGGGGGACCTTAGTCCTTCTAGCCAGGAGCCACCATGGAAGAAGCTCTTGGTACTTTGGTAGGTACACTTAGGTTTCTCATTGAATGTTGGCCTGGCCATGTCATTTTTATGTTATTTTACTTTATATGTGCAAATGCTATGTTGAGTGATTAAGAAGTTAAAATCTAAAACTCCACAAGATCCCACTCAACAATATGGTGATTCACAAGAATATTTATTTATTTATTTATTTATTTATTTATTTATTTATTTATTTTTATTTATTTATTTATTTATACAGCTTATATGCCACCCACAACCCAAAGGTCTCTGGATGGCTAACAATTCAAAATTAAAATGAACAACTAAAAGCAATTAAAACATTAAAATACAATGCAATGTATTTATTTATTTATTTATTTATTTATTTATTTATTTATTTATTTATTTGTATACTGCAATCTGAT
This sequence comes from Phrynocephalus forsythii, assembly GCA_029282475.1. NCBI lineage: Eukaryota > Metazoa > Chordata > Lepidosauria > Squamata > Agamidae > Phrynocephalus > Phrynocephalus forsythii. The sequence goes on from JAPFRF010000002.1 coordinate 111,888,045, forward strand.
TTTTCTGAAATGGGAACTCTGGGCAGTTTATAGGTTGGATAGTCATCAGAAAAATTAGAAATTACATCTTGCAACATAGTTACATCTTTTAGTTGAATGGCCTATGCTGTTTTCATGATTTTTCATGGAAAATTTTCTTCAAGTTGAATAGGTTATTTTATCCATTAACTTGTGTGTACGTGTGCCATTTTTATTTTATTCCAGTTTAATTATTATTGGATTTCATTTTCATCCCTCTTAAGTCGGAAATTAGATGTCTACTTGATCTAAGGAATGTTCCCAAGATTGTTCAGTGTCCTATGTTATACTGTTTATTTATTTGCATTACCAGTTAAGTGACCCCGTAAGGCAATGCTTATGCATGTGTCTGTGTGAGCTTTTTCATTAGTATAGGCCAGGGTAAATCACATATGGCCCTATTCATACCCTCTTGTAATGAATGCCTTTATCTTTAGAAGCAAACTGCAGACCAAACGGACCTTATTCAGATGAAGAGACTGGATAGAAAAAGTGGACTTTAATTCTTCCCCTTATTATTTTATTTATTTATTATTCACACTTGTATACCGCCCTATTCCCACAAAGGGGACTCAGGGCGGTTCACAGCATTAAAATGAGAACAAATAAAAACAACAAAGTAGCTAAGACAGCAATATCCGAGCATAGATAGGCGGGTTAAAACAAAACAAAACTCACACACACACAGACGGGGACCCTAAACATAAGCATCCCGAAAGAGAAAGGTCTTAAGGTTCTTCTTGAACGCCGCCAGCGAGGGAGTCTGCTGTAATTCGCCGGGGAGTTTATTCCAGATAGATGGTGCCACCACCGAGAAGGCCCGTCTGCGAGTGCTTGCTTTTAGTCCTCGCTCTTGTGGTCCTGATCCAGATTTTTCTTCCTGTACCTTCTGTTTGCAGAAGGCTCAGGATTACAATGATTCTTCGTAGGGTTTCCAGAGCTCAAGATTGTAACTAAGGTCTCAGGGAACTGCTGTTCTTCTCCAGGGTTTGATGTCGATGTGATGAGATGTTTCAGGATGAGTGGCGCTGGAGAAGGACATTTGACTCTTGTATGTGATGTGACTTTAAAACCCTGTTCCCAGCCAGAATCAGGCCCATTGCCTTTGCCCAAAAGCATTTGTCTGTTGTGCTTAATGATCCCTTCCCAATCCTTCCCTGGCCTCCTTCTGTGAAAGCACAAGAAAGCTCCTTCTGTGAAAGCCCTTGCACTCAGGATTGGTGCTGAAATATCAGGGAACGGGATGCTATTGACTTGGCAATAGCAGGTCCCTTAGTCTGCAACTGCTTCCTCTTTTTTCCTTTCATTCTGAAGGTTGGATGTCATCACGGCCCTCTAGCTTCAGCTGTAAACAACGATGTTGTGTTGTATCCAAACAGTGTCTCAGCCAGTCTTCCGCTTCAGCCAATATGTTCTTCTGACTTCTTTTCTTCATTTATTTTACTTTCAGCTGTCAACTATAACAAGCTGTACTTTTTGTTTCTTGTTATGTGACAAAGGATTCCAGCTTTTATGATTCCCTCGTCTCTATTTATTTACTTTAGTACCTCTTTGTCAGTCATAATTTGATCCAATGAATTCTTAGCACATGGTGAGTAATCCACTCTCCAAATGCTGCTTCTAAAAGTTGTTTGTGCTGAAACCCATGACTCAATGCCATAATATAGAACTGCAAGTACATATGCAATGCACACTATCAAAACTAATTTTAACTCTTTAAAATGTCACATTACATTATTTATCTTTTAAAAATGAAGTTTGAGGCCATCTCTATTCTGAGTTTTATTGATGACTAGAATCATACGATTCATTCAAGTCAACTCCAGGATATTTATAGTTGCAAACAGGGTTCACATTTGTAAACTGCTTGGGTTTTTGTTTTTGTTTTTTACTGTGCCATCTCTATATGTTTTAATCATTTTTCCATTGACAGTGATAATATCTTTTGAATCAGCAAGGGCTTCTCTCAAGATAAGATAACTCAGAAAGCAGTGGCAAAAGTAGAATCCTTGTCATTCAACTTCTTTATCTCTGTCATCTAATCCTCAGTTTTCACTACAGTTTTTGTTAATCCCGGAAATTCTAAGTTTGTGGTGATAAATGCACTCTTCAAAGTCTTCAAATTCTTTTTTTAATGTTGCCTGTTGCTTTAGATCTTTCAGTCTCAGGTATTGAAATTAGAGATGGGTCTGAAACACAAAAAGGGTGTGTTTTGTTTTGCTTCATTACTTATTGTGTTTCATTTCATTTCATTATTAACAATTTTTAATAGAATTTTCATAACTGGTAACATCCCGTATTGATTACTGCAATGCGCTTTACGTGGGGCTCCCTTTGAAGACGGTCCGGCGATTGCAACTGGCTCAGAATCGTGCGGCACGGCTGGTAAGTGGTGGGGCCGCCAGGGATCACATCACGCCGATTCTGCGTAACCTTCATTGGTTACCAGTTGCTGCCCGAGCTGAATTCAAAGTGCTTGTTCTGACATATAAAGCCCTAAACGACTTAGGACCTAGATACCTGAAGGATCGCCTCCTTCCATACGAACCTTTAAGATCTAGCCAGGGGCCCTTTTGAAAGAGCCATCCCTCAAGGAGGTGAGAGGGATGGCCTGTAACACAGGGCCTTAGCTGCTCCCAAGCTATGGAATGCCCTCCCGATCGAATCTGCCTGGCGCCAACACTGATTACATTCCGAGGTAAAAACCTTCCTGTTCCAGAAGGTTTTTATTTGATATAATATAGATTGTGGGTCCGCTGATGACAATTTTAGAATAATGATTTTAGTATAAGGTTTTTATTGATGATTTATTGATATTTTACTCTTAACTATTCTAGATTGTTTTATTCTTTGGATTGTAAGCCGCCCAGAGACCTTTGGGTAGTGGGCGGCATATAAGTTAAATAAATAAATAAAATAAATAAATAAATAAATAAATAAATAAATAAATAAATAAATAACAAAACAAAACAATTTGGAAGCTGCCGCCATCCAGGTGGTTTTTTTTTTGATAGGTCAGGCTGTTGGGAGGGGGGCCGCCCTCCCTCTCCACAGCACAACCTGTCAAAAAAAAAAAAAAACCAAATAGCTGGGAGGCGGGGTGGCAAGGGAGAATGAATAATTTTGTTTCAACAGTAAAATATGGTGTTTCATTTTGTAACAAACACTGTCTGCTGTTTCGTTATGTTATAAAACATTTTGTAACCTTATGACACGATGAAACGGCGTGTGATTTTTTTGTTTTGTGTCCATCTCTAGTTGAAATATTTCAGGCCCTGAGGTGCCATGGGTATCAGTTGCTTCATGTCCCTCTCTACTTCCTATCCATGTCAAGGTGTATGTTCAAAAAGAGCAGAATTATGTTGGCTCGCTTTGTCAAAATTTGTATAGCACACAATACACCACTTCCATGTGTATAAATTTTGACAAAGTGGGCTGAATCACTTTGTGCCTAGCATTCCTGTGTCATGGGCATCAAAATATTGAGGTATGGATTTGTTCACTAGACAATTGCTGTAAGCAGAAAGAAAAGAGGGTTGAAATCTTGTTTTTTTAACATTTTACTTCACTTATGGTGGAGTTGACTGAGAAGATCCCCACTGATTCAATAGTCTAGTTGCAACTTACTGTGTTAAACAAAATAATATAAGCCAATGTGTTTGCATAATTAGCAAATAACCAGTCTACAAAATACACTCTGATTATTTCACCTGGATTTGTAGAACTCAAGTAGGGACATCCGACTTTTCAAAAATGGAATTACATCTACAACACTTGATGTAATATAGGAGCTAGCAGTTCCTGCTGCTTCTTATAACTGGCCCACAAAATGTAAACACCAATCTTTATTTGTATCAGAGTGCTGTACAATTTAGTATTATGAACGTATCTGAAATGTAAGGAAAATTAAAAACAATCTAAAATGTGAAGACAATTAAATGCCAGGAATCCTGCATGATTCATTAAGAACGACAACCACTATATGGGACATAGAAGGAACTTCCTTCAAGAGTGAAAAAACATTGCAAGTACACTCTGGTATCCCCCTGGCAACAGAGGGCAGTCAACCAATCTTTCATTCCCATAAGCATGGCAAGGTTAACACCAATGAAGTCCTCTCTTAGTATGTCTTGATAGAGCTGCTAGACTTCTCCCTTCTGCTTCAGTTGCTACTAGGCAAAAGAATCTGGGGAGCATTTCAGTATTCTCTGACCATCCTCCTCCTCCTCCTCCTCCTCCTCCTCCTCCTCCTTCTTTATGGTGGAGCTTCAGAGAAGTTACATCACTTCCAGCACCTCCTTGAAGCCCTGCTGAGAGTGTTCTCTTAAGTGTTCCTCACTTTCCCTTCCCCCAGGGCATTGTTCTCCTTGCCAAGTTCCACCCCTTAGTTCCATGGAAATGAGACCGCTTGAGGCACTAGAAGGGTGGGATGATAGTGGCAGAGAAGGGGTGGGCAGGACATTCCTGCCTGACAACCCATATCCTGAACCTCTTGGGAAAGAATAGATTACAAATCAAACAAGGAAAACAAAATGTTTAACTGCAAGTTTGGGATTCTAAGTCATAGCTCTTGATGATTTTCTGAGGAGTATAAGCAGACGCTCTCATTACAGCAATATTATGGTAGAATGCTATAACCCTTCTCTCTCCCCCCCCCATCTCCTTGTTACAAATGGTTGCTTTCTCTTTGGCTATTAACCAGTGAAAGAACAGGACTCAATTTCTTATGGTTATATGTGTTAATTTTAGTATGACTGCAGTGTGCAAATTCATATTATTTTCAAGATGGGAACAGGCACCTAGTCTGTTTCTTTTTTCTTTCCTAAGGAAAAATAATTTTGAGTCTGCCAACCTAAAATAAGCCATAAATTGAAGGTATATAAGTTCTGTTCACATCTGTTCCAGTGTGCAACTATGGAACTTTGAACAGAGCCAGACATGATGTATTGTTACAGCAAACATCCTCAAATGGAAATTTATGACTTATTACCTCACAGTATTTCTCTCACTGTTTCCTCTTTCAAACTAAATGAGCTTTTTACCTGACATATGAAATAGACGGAGTATGCATCAAAATGGGAAGCTTGGTGTACTACATAAACATGCACACATTTTGCCACTGTGTGGTAAGAAGCCATTATAATGTGAATCATCAGCAACAAGGGTGAATTCTAGCTGACCTACTGCAAACTCAGGAGATGGAGCAACTCAGAATGCCACTACCACACTTTTGTGGAAATCAGGAAAACAAGACTAAGACATGTCTTGTACGGTAAAACTTAAGGCATCTGGAACACAAGGAGTAGGTAGGACCTACTTGGAGTCAAGGGGAAGAAAAAAATCTGTTCACATTTTAATGGGAATGTCCTTATTTCACATTTTCCAGGTCAATACAAGCTACGGTACAGCTGTCCTTGAAACGCATATATAACTGGAAAACATGTAGGAATGCAAGTGTTAGTGTCTAACAGATAAAAATGCATTACAATGTGAATAAATACTGTATTTGGACAGACTTTTACTACTACTACTACTACTACTACTACTACTACTACTACTACTACTACTACTACTACACAAATGCATCCAGAAGTGGGATGAAATGAATTGAGGGCTCACTAGAAAGCCAAGAAAAATCAATATGGACTGACTGGTCTGTTCCTCTTTGAGAGCTTTAGGATAAGCTGGCTGTCATGCAACAAACCATGTGAAATTCATAACACACCATGGTTATGGTTCAGGGGTTGAAGTGAGCTCAACTAAACACATTGAAAGTGATTTCTTGGAAACATGCATAGGATCGAGCTGTTAACTGAAGTAGCATTTATTCACCATATTTCTCTCTATTCTTTCTTTCAAATTTCCTTCCCTACATCTGTTTCGAGTCTCCTTTGAATACTACCTTCTCCATTTCTCCCCTTGCCTTTCTATCCCCATACAGTTTCCTTCTCCAAATGACAAATAATCTCCACATACCTTCTGGGAACAATAAAAATCTTGGATGTGCTCCCAGAACCTTCAGGAAGTTCAAAAACCTTCAGAGATGGGCCTCTGAATTGAGGTTTTATCTGTAGAATTTTACATAACTGCCTTACTAAGCGTTGTGTAACAGAGATGCATATTCAGCAGCAGGAAAAAAGTGGAGTGGGAACCTTAAAATAACATTGGGAAGGAGGTTAAGTGAGTCAAAGGATGACATGTGCTGGAATCACTTCACACCAACAACCTGGGTTCTCTGCTAGTTTTCATATTCTTTACCACATCCCATTTCCCTACCTTTTCATCTGACGTTTGTGTGTGTGTGTGTGTGTGTGTGTGTGTGTGTGTGTGTGTGTGTGTGTGTGTGTGTGTGTGTGTGTGTGTGTTTAAAAAGGATAGCGGTGAGGTGATCAAATAACTACTTACTTACACAGCTTATTCCTCAGACATGTAATTTTTTGGGCCTGTTGTAGTGTTGATGATGATGCAGCACAGGAAAGGAAGGAATATCTATGATCAAAGCCAGTCCTCTTCCTAGCATATCATGTACCTTGACTCAGATCTTCCATTTGTGCTTACTGCATCTGAAATCAGCATTGCTTTTGTTGTACTAAGCTTTTCCTTATGTGCCTCTGCACTCTTTGCTTATCATAGGCTGCTTATCATAGATCTAAAGACAGCAAAAGCTGGCTGGTTAGCTCAGTGAATTAGGCATCTGGCTGTGGTTGGGAGTTCAATCCCTCACTGTGCATCCAAGAAGAGCCAGCTTGTGTGGCCTTGGGCAAGCCAATGGGGCCAATGGGAGATTCAGGAAGTTGGACTTGGCCTAATCCAGCAGGGCTCTTACGTACAGGCCCAGGATTGCCCCCAGAAGAAGGGAACAGTGAACCATTCCAGAGTAGTTGTGAGTTTTTCTGGCTGTTTGGCCGTGTTCTGGAAGTTTTTCTTCCTAAAAACTTCCAGAACACGGCAAAACAGCCTGGAAAACTCACAACAGCTATCAGATCCTGTCCAGGAAAACCTTCGAGAATACATTCCTCAGTACTCTCCATCTAGAAAACCACCGTAAGTCAGAATTCATTTGATGGTACACTCGAATATTTAAATACAGCTAAAAATGTGACTGGGACTTTTGGAACTCTATCACCATAATTAGAGTTTGTGTGCGTGTGTCCTTCTTTTTTGTACATCTAACATGCATGCACCTAAATTTTAAACATTTACCCTTATTTAACAATCATAAAGAATGACAATGTCCCATAAAGAAGCTGTGTAGAGGGTGGTTCCCTGGTTCACCCAGCTCCTAATCAAAAAGAGTGCACTAAAGGTCACTGTGGTGTTAAAATGTATGCCTAGGCAGCAAAAAAACTGGTGGCTCTTCATCTCAGCCAAAAGCAGCTGTAAAAACAAAACACAACTAAACCTATGAGCATTTGCCAAACCGTGGGGTGGGAAGGAAGGGTCCCCACTCTTTGTCCACTCCAAGCTGCCCCCTCCTAACTGGTTTCTATCCACAGCTTCCACACAAAGAAGCTGTCGGTAGAAATGGGATGATTACTCACAGTCCACGAATGCATATACAGTATTTTTTTATCTTTCACTTTACTCATGGCTCTTCCTCCAGAATTTAACAAAATAACCTGAAATAGCCCTGATCCTTCTCAGTTTGCCTTCTTCAAAGAGTTTAACAGATCACAAAGATCTATTTCAGAAAGGTTGCAGAAATGATAATTTTTATGTCACATCTCTCTCTCTCTCTCCCCCTGCCGCTGAATAAGAAGAGATGGGCAACTTGTGTCCCTATCTTTCTTCAGGCTGCTGAACAGTGACATGTTACATTTAGCCTTTCACTTGCCTTTGGCCATCTTGGGTGCATTGCTACTACTCATAGCTTGACCTAGGAGGCTATACAGTGGTACCTTGTATAAAGGAATTAATTCATTCCAAATGAAATTCTGTTAAGCAAAATTTTCTTTATACAAATTTCCCATAGGAATGCATTGAAAATGGAGTAACCCCTAATCGTGACCATTTTTATGTTGTATGCTGTTAAGCAAATTTCTCCTATCTCCGGAATTTTTTTATGTTGTACAGATTTTATGTTATACAAACCATTTGTTATAGGAGGGTCCACTGTATTTGAAAAGGGTGGTGAAAAAACTTAGGAAAACTTAAAGACAGGTGATATTCAGAAATAATGAATACAGTAGTACCTCTTAAGACAAATGCCTTATAAGACAAAAAAAAAACTCATACGAAGAAATTTTTTTCCAGATCCTTTTTACGGATCCTTCGCAAGATGAAAAACCATTCTGCGTGTACCCAAGAAAACAAACTTGGTTATTTTGGTAGTTATTCTAGCCTCCAGAACAGATTAATCCACTCCCATTGCATTCCTATGGGAAACCATATTTTGTAAGACAAAATTTACATAAACAAAGCAACCCATAGCCTTCGAAACAGATTAGTCCATCTTCGCATTCCTATGGGAAATTTGTATAAAGGAAAATTTGCTTAACAAAATTTCATTTGGAACAAATTAATTCCTTTCTACAAGGTACCACTTTACTTGGATGGGCAACATTTTCTTAAAACAAATTGACCCGTATAATTAAATGCTGCCCAGCGACCATTTGGTAGGGGGCAGCTAAAAAAATTCTATAAATAAATAAATAAATAAATAAATAAATAAATAAATAAATAAATAAATTAAATAAATAAATTTGTTTTGTGTTACCGCTGTATAGTGAATTGTCCATACTGTAGTTACTTGAAACAATATATTTTGATAACATTGTTGTAATTAAATTACATTTTGGGGATAAAATAAGGAGTGAAGTCAATGTACTTGGTATAATGAATCACTGTCTAATTTCTAGTTAATTTCCAAATTTACTTTTAAAGTGCATTTCAAGGATTCTCTGGGCAATTTGAGTGAAATAAATCAAGGTGCTTATAAATCTTATAGATCTTATGTATTTAAAAAAGAAGTGAAAACTAAGAGAGAAGGGATGAACACAACAAATAATATCATATAATGTTATCTGTAGTGACAGCAATCTATTACTTTCTCAGCATTTGTACTAAGTAATACAAATGATTTAATGTTAAAAGATTCGGATATAAAGTTAAATTGTTTTGTTTAGCCACACAGCTCAGTATTGTCCACTCTCAGTGGCAGTGGTCTAAGGCAGAGGTCTTTTGTACCACTTGATATTCCAGTGAAGATTCCAGGAAATGATTGGGCATTTTCTGCTTGCAAAACATGAACTTTTTCTCAAAGATCTGGTTCTCCCATAATAAAGGAATCAATGAGTTGGGAATGCCACCCCGAATGACCGTGCTCCAAAGGGGTGAGTGGTTCCCCTGCCAGCGGCCGGGAATCTTTTCGCCGCATCTCGCTTCGCTCCCAACGTGGTGGATTTCAAGTATTTTTAAAAATATTCAAACAGGGATATCGAACTACCCGTTTCATGTTTTGGAATTTGGCTTGAGACCACGGGAAGGAGGAGCCGCTCTAGAGCAGGGCACCCGGAGCAGGCAGCGTGCAAGTGGTGGAGGGCGGGCGGCGGTGCAAAAGGCTTTTGCCAATGATGCCAAAACAGTTGAAATCAGTAGAGCCATTGCAATAATTTCAGTGCATCGATGCATTCAAAGGACGGATGGGAAATGATTGAAAAATGGCATGCGAATGCGAGTGAGGTTTGTTTGCAGCTATACTGAGAAACAGGGGCGGGAGCGAAGCGACACGTGACCAGTGACCGCCTCCGAGACTTCGTGTAATTACAGATCTGGTTCTCCCATAATAAAGGAATCAATGAGTTGGGAATGCAGAATGACTGAAAGAGCAGGGCGAGAGCAGTGGTGGAGAAATTACAAGCAACTACCCCTGTTTTGGAATTTGGCTTGAGACCACAAGTTTTCTATCACAGCAATAGATCAAAAGGCTTTTGGAAACAACTCATAGGGAATAATTTATTGCATTCACATGAATGATTCACAAATGGAAGTGGGTTTGTTTTATTCCTGCCTGACTCCAGCTTCAGACTGTGTAATTACAACCAATAATCCTTTGTCTTTCAGGAGCATCTTTCACATTTGCTCAGGGGCAAGTTCTCACAAGGAGTAGGGCAAGAGGGTATTGTGAGAGGTGGCCCTGTGGGCATTTGTTTGTGCAGCCTGCATGAAGTCATGTGGCCTTACAGCTTACTAGTCACAGGAACAGATGGCAGCCATCCAATGGCATGTGTCGGGGCACGGCAGAGCTAAGAAAGAAAGAAAGAAAGAAAGAAAGAAAGAAAGAAAGAAAGAAAGAAAGAAAGTCACAGACTATATAATGGCTTCCAAGTGAATCTTTACAACAGTTGCAGTTATGTTGTCAGAAAACACACTGTCCCAGGTTTTTCTCTTATGTTTTCTGTTTATAAGTCAATGGAATCAAAATACTGTATATACTCAAATATAAGCCTAGATTTTCAGCCCTAATTTTGGGCTGACAAAAGGGACCCTCGACTTATATTCGGGTCAATACTTTTAGCCACTGAGGCAAGTGCTTGGGTCGGTGGCTAAAAGTCATTTTAAACATCACACACCGCTCCCCCAGCTCACAAAGGAGGAGCTGCATTTCCCACCATAGACTTATACTCAAGTCAATAAGTTTCCCCAGTTTTGGGGGTTAAATTAGGGACCTCGACTTATACTCAGGTCAACTTATAGTCAAGGTATGTCTACATTCATGTTGACGTCCAAACCGAGCATGTGACCTCAAAAAACATACAGCTTTAGACTGTTGAGGATGCTGTATGTGCTGTCAGTTCTCTTCTTCTTCTTTTTGCATAATCAGTGAACTTTAAATACAACCCTTTAATCATCTGTAGGCTTTTAAACACATGATAGGAAACCTGCTTCACTGTGGTTCCTGTCTCTGTATGGAAAACCAAAGCGTAATGAAGTTCTTTCTTCAGATTCAGCCAACTGTGCATTGGATTAGGAGCTGTCTTAGCATTGCCAAAATGGTGCTATTATCACATGCTTTCCCAGAAGGCACACTGGATATCCCCCTGAAGAAGACAACTGGCTTGTATACAAAAGAAGCAGCATTTGCAATCATGGAGGCCTCTGTGTGCATGTGGAGGAGGGGAGACAGGGACATATATTATTATTTTTCTTTCTTCATTTTGCTGCTTGTTTATGGAACTATTCTGTTGCTGGGTTTTTGAGGAGCAATTTTATCTTGCTTTGAGCTGAAATAAGGTGAACTCTTTGTGTTTCTGATGTGCACAACGAGCAGGTAGTATGAGTTACCTTTAGAAATAACAGTTTGTGGGTCCACCCCTCAGCTTGGAAGTTTGAAATTTTGGACCAATGGTGGTATTTCCCGCCTTTCCTAATTACAGCAGTACCTTTGTTTACAAGCATAATCCGTTCTAGAAAGATGCTTGTGGTACCTCAGCTTATGAATTTAATCCATTCCAAATGCATGCTCTTAAGTCGAACTACTCTTAAGTCAGGGTACCTATCTAAAAATTGGAAAAAAAGTTTTAAAAATAACAAAATGAAAAAAAAAATTTGTAAGTCGAGCAGAAAATATCTAAAATTTGTAAGGCGCCAGTTAAAAGGCCAACAGTTTTCCGCTCTTAAGTCGAATTGCTCTTAAGTCAAGCTGCTCTTAAGTCGGGGTACCACTGTACTCGTAAATCAAAAACAACTTCCAAATAGGAAATCATGGAAACTTACACGAGTCATTCTGATTCATTCTGGGGCCAAGTTTCCATTATTTCTTTTGTGAAAATAAGAGGCAGCCTGGGTGCCATGACCACTGAAGCCACCAGCTAACCCTTTGCCCACCAGGTGGTTCCTTCCCCCAACCCTCCCCCTGCTGTTTAATGGACAGCCATTCTTCACCTGCCATGTGTGTCGTGGTGGGGAGGGTCTGTCTGTCTGTGGCGGCAGCTGCATGATCTGTGAGCATCTCTGGTGCTTGTTTTGCAAGACATTGCTCATTTTGCTCATCTTACAAAATGCTCGTAGACCAAGGTCCTCACAAACCAAGGTTGTTCTGTACTTGATTCCTTTTTTAAACTTCAAAATGTGGCAGGCCATCCCTTCCTCCGTTGAGACTGTTGTGCTCATCCTGCTGAGGTGGTGGGACAAGACACAGTGGTTCCTGTTTCAAAGTTCTGTGCTGGCATTTCCAAATGCTTTCATTTCCAAATAAATTTAGCAGAGAGATGTTGTGAGATCACTGTTCTGGTGTTTAGAATTTAGAGATGGACATTTCGTTTTGGAAGTGGTTTGGTTCTGAAATGAAATGCGGGAGTCCACCTGGTGTTTGGAACTGGACCAACCCTCTGGAATAAAATCAGCCAATCTCTTACCTTGCTCTGGGGTCACGCTGGGTGAAACTCCAAAAAGGAAGAAGCTTCCAACATACTCTTTCCTTCTCCCTGGCACTGGCCAACCAGGAGCTGTGCAGGGAAATGCATTATCCTGCCTTCCTGTTTGATTTGCCAGTGCTAGGAGAAGGAAAGATGACACCGGAGGCTTCTTCTTCGTTGGGGTTTAGCCCAGAGACTACTTGAAATGGTATGGGATGGTATATAAGCAGAACACTTTGTTTTGCTTTGCTTTACCCTGCCTTTCTCCTTAAAAAGGATCCAAGATGCCTTACTTCATTAAAATACAGTATTTAAAGCTAACATTGAGTATACAAATACTAAAAAGAATCAAATACCAATACCAAAAATGGTAAACAAATGCAATACTAAAACACATTCAAAGCAATAAAGGCACAACAGTCTATTTAAAAACTCAACTCAGGCAGCCAGTCATTCAGGGGAAGCTTGCCTTAAGAGTATGCAAGTTTAAAGGAGCGTTTGAGGGACCTGCAGTACAAGAATAGATAGTACTACGTTGGAAACATTTTTAAATATTTGTTACTAAAATCTAGTTCCTGTGAAAGTGAAAGAGAGAGGTACTTGATACCAAGTCTCCTCACTCTCATATCAAAAAGCAAGCTTTGATGTGAGGGAGGAGGTACTTTGACAAAATAATTACAGCTGTATCACAAAAATATTTATTTATTTATTTTGAATATTTTTATCCCGACTTTCTCCTTAGAAAAGGACCCAAGGCGGCTTACAATAATAGGGGGCAATATACAGCCCAGAAGATTTAAGACATATTTAAGTTTAAGAACAGGGAATTAAAAGAGGCATTGTACAACAATTAAAAGGCAACATTAAAGCTACAAAGAGCATGGACAGGTAAAGTTACATTTGAATGTTAGTTAGTTACCTCAGTTATGCCTTACTTAACTTTGAAAAAAAGAGAGGGAGGGCAGGGAATTTGTTACACAAAACTCATTTCACAAAAGCTACTTGCAGACTCTGCCATCACTTGATTATATTGATTATATTGGATGAGGCCGATGGAATCTGTAAAGCAAAAAAATCTGGAGATGTGATTATTCTTCTGCCCTTGTTTTATAAGTTCATGGAGTATCACCTGACCTCCCCTGGCCTATTGCGAGGGGATTTATCAGTCAACGTGCCAGGTTTCCATCTAATTTCTCCACCCTTCCACCTAGACCTGGGTGGCAAAAAGGCCGCCTCATGTGCCTCCATTCACCACCAGTTCAAGTCCCGCTGTGGGCTGGAGTTCTGGCAGTCAGACAGACTCCAAGCACCGCATCCACAGTTGAAAAGAATAAGTAGCTGGTTTGAATTCACAAAGAGGGCCTGTAGCTGGAATTCTTGCTGGTGCCATATTTAAGTACTGAATATAGAGTTTCCGCTCGGTTATTTCCTCAGCACTTTGCTAGCCCAGCATGAAACACGCTATTAGGAACAGAGTTTATTGCAGTCTTGCAAACATTTATTGGGCAGCGCCTAACTTGGTGTCAAGTTATAGCAATACGGTGTTCCGGGAACTTCTTGGAGAATGTTAATGTTTCAGAGAAGACTCCTTTGGGAATTCTTGGGTTACTGGACTGAAAGGCAACACTGTACATAAGGAGCCGAAGCTAAAAAGATAGACAAGCCTACTGCTGGGCTTACCTAGCAGAAAAGTTCTGTCTGCTCAAGCGAGAAGCACTAAAGCTTGTGGAGAAAAAGAAAATGTTAGATCCTTGTCCTGGTTTACATTTAGATCTTTTAAAATATATTAATTGGTGGCCACTTAGTGTGTCTTGAAACGAAAAAGAAAAGATTCTTTACTTGAGTTGACTGCAATGCAAGCAGCGATATGTGTTCTGTCTGTTCGGCTCTGTCTTTCATCTTCACATACTCATCCATCATAATTTTTTTCATTACATTTATTTATTTATTTATTTATTTATTTATTTATTTATTTATTTATTTATTTGACTTGATTTGTTTTGATTTCTATACCACTACCATCTAGCAAAAAAAATACTCTGGGCGATGCACAGCATAAACAAAAACACAGTTAAACACATTATATGTAAATAAAGTTATAAACAAACAAAACTAACCAAAATCAATATAACATCAATCAAATAAGAACAAATAAGTACAAATAAATCAAAACCATGCACTAATTCAAAATAAAGTTCCAAATAAGAAAAGAACTGACCAAGAAAATGTCTTGCGGCGTCTGAAAGACTGACTAGAGGTGGGCAAGAATCTATTATTGCTGGGGCGTCCTAGGTTGTTGGTGTCAAACCTTCGGCACTCCAGATGTTTTGGACCACAACTCCCAGAATACCAGGCCTGTATTGCCAGTGACAAAGAACTCTGGGAGTTGTGGTCCAAAGCATCTGGAGTGTTGAAGGTTTGCCACTGCCACCACCCCCACACGCCAGGCTAGCTTCTCCACTCACAAACTGGTGCATGCTGCTCATTCTCACTTTGGGCCTTTTTACACGACCCCTAAGATCCGCTGGCCACTTAAATTCGGACCAGACATCTTAGGGGTTCGTCGCTCTTCGGGCATTCCCACCTCCTCCGCACTTCCTGGTTGCTGGCTGCGTGAGGGGAGGGAGAAAAAGAGAAAGAAAAGCATGCCGCTCACCTCTGTTCTGCCTCTCGTCTCTGTAAAAGTAGCTCTTAAAGGGGCAGGAGCCAAAAAACAACAAACAGAAGCAAGGAGAGCCCCGCACTCACTATCTTTACACCAGATCAAATAATTTTCACTGTCCCAGAGCAGGTACAAGAAAAGTGTGCTGGGACACGCTAAAGTGGGCGGGGTCACACTTAATTTCCTGTTAACTCTGGAGCTGGTGGGTAAACATTTTTAAGCTCCGGAGTTTGGAGCCATTTGCCCCGGAGTTTAGGGGTCATGTATAAACTTTTGTTGCACAATCTTCCACTCCCAACAGGAACATGGACTTCCCTTCTTCACTGCCTCTAGCAGCTGCCCACTGAAAGGCGGTGACACAGGAATGCCTGCCCCCCTACCTTTGCTGAGTGGGCAGCTGCTGGAAGAGGCAGAGAAGGGCAGTCTGTGTTCCTGCTAGGACTGAAAAATGGCTTGATGAGGAGGGAATGAGCAGCACATGCTGGCTTGTGAGTGGGGGAGCCAGCCGGGTGGGTAGGTGAAGGGAACGCATAGCACCTGTGGTGGGGCACCGACAAATTAGGGTGAACCAGTGCTTCATGCCCTTTCCTAATACTAACACATTGTATGTGTCATACGTTTAATGGACTGCAGCCCACATCATCAGATGCATGAAGATGTACTATTGATTTTGGTTAATTGTTATTACTATAAATTTAGTTGCATTGGCCCACATCTTGTTTGAATGAAATTACACAGCATAACCTGAATAATGTTATCATCCAGCACGATGATTACTTTATTTAACCTAATTAAAAGTTTCATCACACACACACACACACACACACACACACACACACACACACACACACAATTCCATCAAGTCCAACGTCCTGTTCTATGAAGGAATACAAATCAAAGGATATCTTCTAGGTGTCCAAATTTCTCTTGAACGCCTCCAGTGTTGAAGCACTCATCATCTTCTGAGGTAATTGGTTCCTCTGTCATAATGCTCTAACCGTTCAGAAGTTTTTCCTGATATTCAGTCTACATCTGGCTTTTTCAAGTCCATTATTATGTGTCTTGGGCTCTGAGATGATCAAGAACAGATCCTGCTCCTCCTCTATATCAGTGTTTTTCAACCACTGTTCCGTGGCACACTAGTGTGCCGCGAGATGTTGCCTGGTGTGCCGTTGGAAAAGCTGAAGAATATCAGCTTTGTGTTCAGCCAAAAAGGCCCAGGTTGTGCACTGAATAAAGTATTTTATAATTTTTCATATTTCTGTTTACTTGCTATTTCATAATAAAGTAATTATAAAATACTTTCTTTGTATTTATTTGATTCCTATTCAAGAGAATTACTTTATATATAGTCAATATAGGCACAGAGTTAATTTTTTTAACATTTTCTAATGGTGGTGTGCCTCGTGATTTTTTTCATGAAACAAGTGTGCCTTTGCCCAAAAAAGGTTGAAAAACACTGCTCTATATGACTACTTTTCAAGTACTGTATTTTTAAAGTACTATCATAACTCCCCTCAGTCTTCTTTTCATCAGAGTGACATCCATCACTCTGACGAACAGCAGCAGAGACAGCACTGAACCCTGTTGATGACACAAATGAAAAAAGTCTTTTGACATTTCAGCTTCAGTCTGGACACAACTCTCTGGATCCTCGTTGAAGAGGTTCGCCCACTGAATGAGCTGTTCTGGCACTTATTGTCTATGCCGTGTGCACCAGATGACATAAAATGCTTTTTCAAGATGGATGAAGGGGATGTGACTTATCCCTTCTTCCTGGCTAAAACATATTTGTGTTGAGGTTTTCTATAGATTGGAAAGATGCACACTTGTCAAACATGTATTTTATCAGACCTATCTGCAGACCCTTGGAAATATGTAGCTGTTCATCCAGGCAGCATAGACGAGGAAAGTCCACATAAAACGACTACTGGAGTAAGACTCTTTTGTAGATTCCTATTGGGCGTGGTGGCTCAGAGGGCTAAAGCACTGAAAATTGTCGGCTACAAAGTCGTCCGCTCAGCGGTTCGAATCCTGGGTTCCCTGCAGCAGAGTGAGCTCCCACTCATAACCCCAGCTCCTGTCAACCTAGCAGTTCGAAAGCATGTAAATGCAAGGAGATAAATAGGTACTGCCATAAAAAGCAGGAAGGTAAAACGTTTCCTTGCAGCCACGCTGGCCACATGGCCATGGACTTGCACAACACTGGTTCTTCAGCTTGAATACAGAGATGAGTACCGCCCCTAGAGTTGGACATGACTAGCATGCATGTGAGGGGGAAAACTTTACCTTTTTTTTAAACATTCCTATTAATTACACGTATTACAAATGGATGATAGAGTTGCTATGTTGCAATTTGAGCCCAGTCCTTTAACTCCCCTCCCGAACTGATGATGGAAGCAAGGAAGCCAAAGATGCTCCTTACTCTATTCCCCATTCAGTTTTTCATTGGGCTTCTTTCTGATTTGTGGCACACTTAAAGATCTCTCTCTTTTTTAGGAGTTTGACCCCATGGAACATCTCTCTCTAGATGGGATGGACGTAAGCACTGTGCCACTCCCAATTCAACTTGACTACAAGTGAGAAAGTGACTCTTGAAGCACTGCCAATAAAATATTTGCTTAGCAATGTCTTGCTGTGCCACCGGGGCAAACAAAAGTTAATAAAGGCATCCAATGTAATAGAAACAGGATTTTCACCCTCGTGTTATAGAACAGTTCTGCCAAGCAGGGAACCACATCCAAATAGCACTACATTAAAAAGATCCACCGTCTTTTGGTTTCTCTCTCACACACTGATTCACTCGCACACATATACAAACACACATGCACATACAAAGGCAAAGTGAAACCCAGAACTTGGCCCCACCATTAGGGAAAATGAGGCAACCACCTGGTGCGTCAAGAAAGGGCAGCCAAGTTCCAGTTAATTTGTCATTTGTATTTTGTTTTGTTTTTCCTGTGAGACTCTGGTGGGATTTTCTCCCTCCTCTGTCAAAATGTCTCCGCTAGCTTTCAGTATTGTGGAGCCTGATTTAGGCAAATTAAAAAGGGTGCCCTTTTCTGCTTCATCTTACAAAGCCAGGAATTCTGGTCTAGCTGTGCTTGGAAGTAACTAGTTAAAAGTGAAATCTCACCCTGAAATAAATCTTTTAGTATTAAAGCTCCAAGACTGATTTTTTTAAAACTTGCTTTACTTGTTTGGGTTATAATATAACAGACTCACATGGCTACCTTTTTTGAAAATAGTTCCAGTTAACAAACTAGTTACTTCTGTTTCCCCTAGCAGTTAAACTAAAATTACATTAAAATGCCACTTAAGTAGGTCAGTGGGAACCTACATCTATGTAAGCTCCTGTCATTAAATGGGCCCACTTTAGTTGTAACTTACTACTGCATTTTAGCCATACAAATGTAACTTAACAAAGAATGCCTTCACTTCTTTTGCAGGACAATTTGGACATCACTGACTCCCTATTATTTATTTATTTATTTATTTATTTATTTAATTTAATTTATATTCCACTCTATCTAGCTACATGGCTACTCTGGGCCATATACAGAGATAATCTTGACATGGAAAAAACTGGGCAAGGGATACAAGAGAATCGTATATTATGGTTGTTATGTTAGCATGAGGTTTTATCATGTTAGTAGATCAATTCTTCCAAAAAATAAAACAAAATAAAAATAAAAACCTCTGGTTTATGAGTGTGGTATATTGTACTTGTGTATCCATTATTCAAAAAGCCAGGAAATGTCCCAATATTGCTGCACAATAATATGCCCGTGTTGCCATCAAGAAATAAGAGGCCAAGCTTTTACATTGCAAAGGGCAGCCTGGATGTTGACAACACCAGTGGCTGCAGCCAAGACAGTCTATAGCACTGATGTTGAATCTTTGACACTCCAGATGTTTTGAACCACAATTTCCATAGTCCTTTGTCATTGGCAATCTAGGTGCAGAATTCTGGGAGTTGTGGTCTAAAACATCTGGAGTGCTGAAGGTTCGCCACCACTGGTCTATAGGTTGCCCTCTCCTGTTCACTGCCATTCACATAGTGACACCATGCAAGGGAACATCCCAGAAGCTGACTCCTTTTGTTTGTTTGTTAACAATTTTTCACCCAAACACAAAGCAGTTGTCAAAACTGTTTTTC
Source organism: Phrynocephalus forsythii (assembly GCA_029282475.1). Taxonomy (NCBI): domain Eukaryota; kingdom Metazoa; phylum Chordata; class Lepidosauria; order Squamata; family Agamidae; genus Phrynocephalus; species Phrynocephalus forsythii. Next base: position 111,907,240 of record JAPFRF010000002.1, read on the forward strand.
AACAAGTGTGAAACTTTCTATTTGGAGATTATTGCTGAACAATTTACCTGATGTACAACTGGTTTCAGCTACAACAAACACAGTTTCCCTGAGGAATACCTTACAGGTCACTACCAGCTACTTAATTGCATGATCAATCCACAAGTACTAGTTCCATATACAGTGTTCTCCTGTCCTTTTGTGGTTCATATACTGTGGTCCCAGTATATTTATTTATTTATTTATTTATTTAATATTTGTATACCGCAATCTGATTTTCCTTAAGTGGAACTCTGGGCGATTAACAACAACAACTCATCAAACAACCAAAAACATAATAATAGTAGTAATAAACAAGAAAAAAACCAATAATACAAAAACCACAAGGGAACTTGAATATCATGAGACCACAGTATATGAAAGGCAAAGCCCCTGGGCCTGTTTCAGTCCTCCTGCACTTACCCCAGGCCCGGTGTTGCCATGAAAGGGCCTCCAATGGCCTTCCCGGGCCTGTTGGAGGCCCCAAAAATCCTTTCCAGCAAACCAAAAATGACTTCCAGAAAAATGGAAGTGACTTTGATTGTTGAAAACCACTTCTGAGGCCTCTGATGGCCTTTCCAGGGCTGGTGAGCCCCGGAAGTGCTTTCAGGTGATCCAGAAAGCAGTTCTGGAAAACTGGAAGTGACTTCTGGATCACCCGAAAGCACTTCTGTGGCCTCCGACAGGCCCGGAAAAGCCACCTGAGTCCTGTTCAGGGCAGCACCAGGCCTCAGGGAAGTGTAGGGGGCCCCAAACAGGCCCCTCAGGCCTCACCAGACCCAGCATCCACATATCACGGATTTTCAATTATCGCGGGTCGGGTCGGGATTCTAACCGCTGCAATTGATGGGGGGTTACTGTAGTTCATATAGTTGCCTTGCCTTCAAGTTGTTTTCAGAAACAGTTCACAGTGCTGTTTATTCATTGCCATGAAGAGATTTACTTGATTTGCAGCATCTTGAATTTAGAGCACATGTAATAATTTGTTAAAGGATTCAGTTTTGATTTTATTATTTATTTATTATTTATTTATTTATTGTATTTTTATACCGCCCATCTTCCAGAATCTACGAGCACCCACCACCAGTCTCGCCGCTGCATTCTGCACGCACTGGAGCCTCCGGACAAGGGTCAAGGGCAACCCCACATAGAGGGCATTGCAGTAGTCGATCCTCGAGATCACGAGGGCCTGCACAACGGTCCTCAGGGAGGACTCATCGAGGTACTGGCGGATCTGGGCAATCGTGCGGAGATGGATAAAAGCGGCCCTGGAGACTG